>CM065300.1:27282699-28482699 GCA_032871835.1 Dipteronia dyeriana | reverse complement strand
CCTAATAATGCATTGTAGGCCGATGGGGTGTCCACCACTACGAAGTCGGTCATGATATTTTGCATGAGAGGTGCGGCTCCAATGATCACTGGTAGGATTTTTGATCCTACGGGTGTGATGGAGTCCCAGTGAACCCATATAATGGAGTAGTGCAACTATTGTAACACCACTGCTTCAAGTTTAGCTTTTCCAAGGTATATTTGAACAAGACATCGACATTGCTACCTGTGTCGACGAGCACGCGGTGCACCATGAAGTTGGCAATTTGTACCGTGATGACCATGGGGTCATCATGAGGCTGCACGGTTCTATAGACATCTGCTTCGGTAAAAATGATCTGTGACAGCAATGAGGGGTTGGTCGATATCTGGTCTACCTTGAAGATATCCCACCTTTCGTCCTTACTATGGACCTTCATCGCATGGTTTTTCCTGGAACTATTAAAGGTACCGGCCAGAGTGGGCCCACCGCTAATAGTACGTATTATCTGAATCTGTTACATCAGGTCCGCCTGCTCTCCCCTCCTTTTCTCAACATGTTCTCGGATCTCGGCTTGCACCTCCCTTCCAATCTGATTGTTCTCCCTGACTTGTTGTAAGAATTCTATCAAGCATCCTCCCCCTATCAAAGCCTCAATCTGGTTCTGTAGGTTGTAGCATTCTGAAGTGTTGTGCCCTACGTCCTCGTGAAAGTCACAATTTTTATAACGATTTCTCTAATCGACCAGGGCTTTCATCGGAGCGGGCATCTGTAACAAACCCTTGTCCCGAATGGCAAGGTAGATTGTTTCTCGGGATGCATTTAAGGGAGTGTAATGGTTGTACCCCCTCTCATCGCGAGCTATAGGGGCCACTGTCCTGGGTGGTGGTAAAGCTTGAGGAAGAGCTCGTTTATCTGGATACCTTTCGATCTGGGTTTAGGAAGGGGGAAGTCGTACGTTGATTTATTAGGGGGTTTGTTCTAGCTTTTCTGAGCTTGCTCGGGTCTGAGAGCTTTCTTCTTTTGTCACTTTACGGCTCTCATTTCATCATGTTCCATCTTGACCTTGAGCTGTTCGTCGACCTCAATCTGCTCCAAAGGCCGATAATAGGCTTCTTGGTAAGTTTCTGGAGGTCTCTTAGCGAAAGACCTGAAAAGCTTTTCCTTCCACAGGTTCTTTCTGAAGTTGGAGAGTGTTTCTTTTTCGATGAAAACCCCTAGCTGGATGACTTCCTTTTGGAAACGCTAGACATAAGCCCGGAGGGTTTCCCATCTCTCCTGGATCACGTACTGTAGATGTATCGGGTATTTCAACCGGGGTTTAACTCTCTGGAATTGTGAGTAGAAATCTGTTGATAACTTGGTGAAGGAATCCACGCTACCAGCGGGTAGTTTCCTAAACCAGGTTTTAGCATAATCCGTGAGAGTAATGGGGAACATTCGACACTTAGCTGCCCAAGTTGTGTTCTGGACCTCCATCTGTTGACTGAAGCTCTCTAAATGGCTCAGGGGATCTTCAGGCCCATAGAATCTGTCAGCTGGCATTTTGAACTTAGGCTGGAGCTCTTCCTCCCGGATCTTCCAGGTGAAAAGAGCATTCATTTCACTTAGAGGATCTTTCTTGTCCTCCTTGTACTTTCTTTCTCCATCAATTAGACCTCTTTCTAAAGCTCTACCAATTGGTCCCTTAGACGCTTGCTTTCAGATTTCCTTGAGTTGATCTCTGATTCCTCACCATTTGATCCTTCTAACGAACTGGCGACCTCTGCTCGGTTCCTTCTTCGGAGGTGGTCTGCTCAGGGGCTTTGTTGACTTTCTTCTTCTCTACCAGGGCTTTTCTCCTTGAAGTTGTTGGGTGGAGAAGCTCTCCCCATTCTTAGGGAAGGACATCTGTCTCGGATTTGACTTGTCTTGGTAGGTAGCGTGGGAACGCTTCAGGAATATAGGGCATGGGCCCTAGCATATCCTGGATCGAGGTTGGGAGCCCCGCTCTATTATGAGTTGATTCCTGAAGGGCTGATCCCAGACGATCGAAGGCGGGTTGCCTAGCCCCAGACCTGCTTGACTCCCTCTAATTGCAAAGACCCGCTTGTTGGATAGCGATACCCATAGCGACTGGTCGAAGGAAAACGTTTTCTACGAAAGCCGCCGCTTGTTGTTCAAGCTCGACCTGACTTCCCAGAGGGGGGTCCAGAGCCCGTACAGTGGCTGGCTGGGTGGGAACTTGGCTATGGACCTGGATTTTCTCCCTTTCCTCGGGAACTTTCATGTCGATGTAGCAGAAGTTTGTCCCGATGTGCCCTACTGCCCCTGTGAGGAGCGGAGCCTCATGATTACTATGAAATAACAAACTTTTTTAATGTAAAGGTAGTGGTGTGAGAGTTACCCACAGACGGTGCCAGAAAGTATTGACTGAAAATTTGCTCGGGATGAGAGATTCCTGTTAACACCCTCGAGACCACTTCCACGAAAGTGGTGGCCGGGGTCAGTACTGTTCGTTCCCGACCTGTTAAGAGATAGACGAGAGACTGGATCATAATAACAATAAATGGGAGCTTTAATTATTGATATATTGCTTTAAAATACAAATCACTCTCTTATATGCTTACAGTCTCTCTAAGATGTAGGGTGGTGGCAACTATGTGCCTATCGAATAGTGGAAACGAAGGTGGCCGTGTTCTGAATACAAAATTTAGGCCTCCCCATGTTCTTTTCTTTCTCTCTTCTCTCTGTTGATATCTATCTCTTTTTTCTATCTCAGCCTTGGCCCTATTTATATGTGGTCCAAATTGGTTTAAATTTGCTGATATCCCGCTACGATCCTTTGAATTCGTTCCCACCTTATCGAGCGGGATCCTTTATTCAAAAGTGGTTGACCCCGAGTAAATAACGGAAACCATTAGCGCGAATGAGTTTGTTTCCTCTTTTGAATCAAACTCTTAGCTCGCACGTATACGTGATTTAATGATGGTTATCTCCTAGATATGATCTTGTATGTTATCGCGGCATGGTTTTTCATGGAGGTCGCCCAGCTGGCTGCCTGTTGCCCCGTAGAACGAAGTAGACGCATGCTCCGACTCTATTCTTATAAGTTTGAAATGGATTTTCCTTGACCTTTAGGGGCTTGAGGTGTTCTTGTAGACATTCCTGGGAGGTAGCCGTTGTAGTGTATATTTAGGCGTGATTCTTCCTTTATGTCCAGCAAGGACAGCGGGCTTCTGGAGAGGTTGGCGGGCTTCTCTCGAATGTCTCTTGAGCTTGGAGACTTCTCCTGGCAATCACGGGGCGGTTGAGGAGCTCGACCTCAGAGCCGAGGTTCCCCGATAGATGGCCTAGAGAAGCCTGGGTTCCAGTATACTTGTGGGGGATCGTCTTGGTCGCGCCTGCCTTGTTTTCTGGTAGTTTTGAAGCCGAGCCGGCCATCTCTGCTCCTTCGGGGTGGCTTTATGGTTTATCCGGGCTTCATGATTGTCAATTATGGGTTTCGACTTGTGGCGGGAAAGTGGAAAATTTTCTCTTTAACCCCTGGCCAAATTCTACTATTAACACTTACCAATGATGATAATAAAGAAAATTGAAGTTGTTTAAGGTTAATTGAGGAACCTTTGACCTCTCAACAATACTGAGTATTTGAAGGAATTTGTTAATATATATTATTCAAGAACCGACTTGGCTTTTTAAATAACCTTGTCTTGCACAACGAACATCAACAAAATAGGAAGAACAATTATAGAACCAACTACCCAACCAATTAGGAGAAAAACAGTTATTCCCGTAATACTAGCTCAACTAAAATAAGGATTATAAGACTTGTTCAACAACTAAAAAATAACCAAGCAATAATAAATATGAAGAAAGAAATGCACATAACAACTCCCTTCCCCTTAAAAATCAACCTTGTCCTCAAGGCTATGGTCAAGAAATTGCTTTTGTATAACAACAAGATTTTCCCAAGTCGCCTCTGCAGGTGAAAGTCCCTTCCAATAAATGAGAATTTCATTTTCATTTTTCTGTTGACATCGATCGAGAACTTCCTGTGGTGTAGGGAAAACAGTTCCTATATCCATTACAACAGCTGGAAGTTCACCTTGAATTGGATGCCTGAAGCTAACTTTTTTCTTTAAAAGAGAAACATGGAACACAAGATGAATTTTAGACTCTGTTGGCAATTCCAACTTGTAAGAAACTGCTCCTATTTCTTTAGAACCATGAAGGGTCCATAATATAATGGAGCTAGTTTGGCAGCTTTTCTTATTGCCTATGATGTCTGTCGATAAGGCTGGAGTTTCAGATAAACCCAGTCTCCCACTTCAAATTCTTGTTTCATACGATTCTGGTCGTATATCTTCTTTAAACGAGATTGTGACTCCTTAAGCGTGACTCTCAAGTCTTGAAGAACTTGATCTCTTATCTTTAGTTGATTATCCACATACTCAATAGCAGTAGCACTAGGAATGTAAGCCAACAACGTAGGCGGAGCCCTACAATAAACAAGTTTAAAAGGATTCTTTTGATAGAAGAATGCCAATTGGTATTGTAACAGTACCCTACCCGTGCTAACCAGTTGCACCATTCTTTAGGTCACGAACTCGAAAAACACCTTAGATACATCTCAAAAGTACGATTCACCACCTCGCTTTAGCCATCGATTTACGGATGGTAGGGAGAGCTATAATTAAAATTTGTACCATTCCTCTTGAATAACTCTGACTAAAAGATGCTTGTAAAGGTGGGATCTCGATCATAAACAATTGATCTCGGCATCCCATGCAATTTAAATATTCTCAAAAAATAGAAAAATCTCAGCTACACCAGCAACAGTATATGGATGGGACAATGGAATAAAATGTGCGTACTTGGTCAGTCTATCAACCACAATAAAAATTGTAGTTTTGCCTTTAGATACTGGTAAACCATCGATGAAATCCATAGATACATCCTTTCATACCTGATTCAGAATTGGCAGTGGCTGTAGAAGCCTGGCATGAGCAAGTTGTTCGGACTTATGGTGTTGCCATACGTCGCATGCAAAGATAAACTCCTTGATTTTTTTTTTGCATTCCCATCTAGTAAAAGTTGGCCCAAATCCGTTGGAGGGTTTTGTGATACCCTTCATGGGAGTTGTTATGAAACTGCTCAATTATATCCAGAATTAATAGTGAATCTGCAGCTAGGAAAACTCTTTCTTTAAAAAAAATCACTCCATCAACAAACTTCCATAGTCCCACATCTTCGTCACCTTGGTTTCATTGAACCAAGTCTTGCAAATATGTTTTAGAATTAATTTCTTCTTTGATTGCAGCTACCCAATTTGACACTGGTTGAGAGATTGCTGCTAACTTTCTCGATGGTTTGGCCTCCCTTGCATCATCTTCTCTTCGAGATAAAGCATCAGCCATAATATTTTCAGGTCCCTTCTTGTATTCGATGATGAAATCGACCCTATCAATTTACATAACCATCTTTGTTGAGCTAAAAAGGTGATGTTTTGGACCCACATATACTTCAAACTTTGATGGTCCGTTCTCACAATGAATTGTCGCCCGAGTAACTAGGGACGCCATCGTGGTACAGCTAAGACTAATGCCAGAATTTCTTTCTCGTACATTGATAATAATATTTTTTTCCTTGTAACGCCTGACTATAAAAAGCTATTGACCGGTCTTGCATCAATACAGCTCCCACCCATGAACCACTGGCATTACATTCCACAATAAATTTTTGAGCAAAATTGGGTAGAGCTAATACATGAGCTTTCGTCATTGTTGATTTTAAATTCTGGAAGATAGTATCCGCTGTAGGCGACCAAAGAAAGGAGTTTTTTTTAACATCCGAGTCATCGATCCGGCGATCTTTTTATAGTTCTGGATGAACTTGCAATAGTAACCTGTCAACCTGAGGAACCCTCTCAATGCTTTTGGGGTGGTAGGTTTAGGCCAATTAACCATAACTGTAATCTTGTCTTAATCCACGACAACCCCTTTATCAGAAATCACATGACTGAGGTAGTGGACATGTCGCTACCCAGATTGACACTTTTCTCTTGTGACAAACAACCGGTGATTTCTTAATACAGTTAAGGATAGCTCCAAATGGTGAAGGCGTTCTTTGCAAGACTGGCTGTAAACAAGAATATCATCAAAAAATACTAAAATAAATTTACACAAATATTCCTGAAATACCTCATTCATTAAGGCTTGGAAAGTTGAGGGTGCATTAGAGTGACCGAACGACATCACCAAAAATTCTTAGTGCCCATGATACGTACGGAAAGCTGTTTTGGCAGTATCATATGAAACTACCCAAATTTTATGGTATCCGCTTCTCAAATCAAGCTTCGAAAATATTTTTGCCCCATTCAACTCATCCAGTAGCTCATCAGTAACGGGAATCGGAAACTTGTCTTTGATCGTAATTTTGTTAAGGACACGGTAGTCGACATAGATTCGCCTAGAACCGTCATTTTTTTAACCAAAATGACAGGAGAGGAATAATTACACATTCACCTGGACCCTTGATTGTTTGAGGCTTCGGCCAGACCACCATGGCAAAGATTTTATTAGGGTCAACTGTAACTCCCACAATAATTATAATATGGCCTAAATATTTGACTTCTGCCCGCCCAAATTTAACTTCTCAAGCTTGACAAATAACTTGTTGGACTTTAATACAGAAAATACAATCTCAAGGTGTTTAAGATGATCATGCCAAGATTTGCTAAAGAAAAGTGTTAATAGCAAAATTTGGCTAGGGACCAAAGAAGAATTTTCCACTTCCCAGCCTTCCTACAGGGTCCAAATTCGGGCTTATATGACGGGGTATCAAGGTCCCCGAGGTCGAGCTACCACGCGATCCTATAGGAGCAAGGCGAGGCCACCCATACCATCTGAGCATCTCGCACGTGTCCAGGCTTACCAAATAAAGCCTGACGAGACCGCATCAAGCTTCTTATACCAGGATAATAGCTCAAAGCTAGGTCGACGTGAAAGTACCTGGGTCCCCCGACATCAAGGTATCTCGTAACACTCTTCTAGAGCTTGCTACTATGTCTACTTTCACTAGGAGACCTTTAAGGTGACGAACTTGTCTTGTAAAGGCCCTCCTACCGCTTCGAGGTATAATCTCGACCTATCCGAGCATAAAAGAAAAAAGCCCGTAAAGCTTCATCTTCACCAAAAGCGCCAAGATCCACTGTAGATCCTGGCATGGTTAAATCAAGTAACAAGAGCAGTACTCGAGCGTACCTTTCCACCCTTCCAGAAGCAAGCCCAAGGCCACCTGTTTATGGCGAACACCTTATTAGGGCATGCCAGCTAAGCTTCGCAACCCCGTCGGATTCCAGCGCGGTCAAATCGAGCTCCACCGAAAGCCTTGTAAGGTCGAATCAAGCTCCATAAAACCAGACTTGTGCCATACGGTATCTCACCCTCAGATCGATACCCAAGTACTGGGATACCAGCTTCGGGACCCATCCGGGGTACGCCTCCTCCATAAGGTAGGAAGAATGATATCAGTAAGGTACCGTGCCACCAGAATATTGAACCAGAGTTCTCCTTCAAGAGAGAGGGTTGACTTTCATGGTTACCATTAATGAGGTCAATCATATTAATAGAGGTAGTCAGCCGTATTTAATGAGGTCAACCGTATTAATGGAAGTAGTCAACCCAATTAATGACATGATCAACGTCATTAATAAGAGAATATTCAACTATTTAAGGCCACCATTAGTGAAAAAGTCCAAAGAGGAAACAAATACATTTTCCTCCAAGATTTCCTCCACAACCGATTATTGGTAGTGACCAGGTATAAATATGCATGTAAAAGGCATAATGAGGGGTCTCTAATTGATGACCGAAGACGCTAAAATACATGCTCCAAGATAGACTCAAGATTCGACATCTAAGATCTGATAACACACGGCTGAGATCGCTCATATCATTTCTAATCCCAAAAACGACAAGCCCTAGGCATGTCTACATGCTTCGTTAAAAGTTCTCTCTACATCATCAATGTATGTGTACCCCGACCAGGAAAATACCGGTATCGGCAAACACTCATTATTGTAAGCTCCCCAAAGCATATACATTGTACTACTTTGACATCTTTATAACCTTCTCAGAGCATCGCATGATACATATATACAAGGAAGGGTATTCCTTTTTCCTCTGGATACTGCTTAGAGGTTTTTCAGCATGTGATCACTCATGATGCTTTTTCCCCCCTTGGTCAGTTCACCTTCATCTACATAAGACTTGTGTTTTTCCTATTATCTATTGTATTATGCATGTGTGTATGTGGGCTAGGTACCGACCCCATTGGTCATAGCTCTCTAATCTTTCTTACATGAGATCGGGAAACAACAACGAAGACCTAAAGAACTGAATCTAGATTCCTAGTTTGCTAAGCCTAATGCTATTATCCTCTCATCTACATGCTAAAGTCGCACATCAAGATGAAGAGAAACCACCCAGACCAGTTCGAAGGGAGTCGAGGAGCTCTCCCGTATCCTCTCTATGGAAGAAATCGAGCTCTCCGACACTGGAGCTAGATAAGCCCCCTTCTTACTTGCTATCGAGGTCGGGGTATTACAGGAAGCAATCGGCTCCAGAACTAGGCTCTGGGTACCAAGATGGGCTCCGACCCCGACCGAGGAACAATGTCCAGGATCACCACTTCCCACCAGCAAGGGAACCTCGAGCTCCCCAGATCTACCTCATAAGCATGAAGCCCGAAGGGCTGGATGGCTTGTCTTCTACCTATTGTTTCATCCTCCTTCATATTCATACAAGATCACCAAGGTACTAACACCGGCCACCACCTCCGTGGTAGTGGTCTCGAGTGTGTTAATCGAGATTTTCGACCTAGTGTGAATTTTCGGTTAACACTTTCTGGCACCGTCTGTGGGAAGTTTCCAAACCCCTTTTGAAAGCCTATATGTCTCTACATAAGTATCATTATACTATCAAGGTAACAGATTCATTTTTCATGGAATATAATTTACTATATACGATGTTCTTTCTCAATACTTGTCTATATCGCATATGCATCGCATGTGGTGGTCATTTTATCATTTAAAGAGTTCCGTTCATTGTGGAGCAAATATGGTACGTGGGATTCCTGGTGGAACCAATTCATTACGCTACTCCTATGAAGCGAACCGGCTCAGATAATCGTGGAGCTCCAATACAGTAGCTCTCCGCTTGAAGATCTCCTATATAGCTGAACCATTCTGATACATCGAGAGCTCCTATACAGTAGAACTGCACCTCTTCTGCTTCTTTACAGAAGATTTGCTCTGCTACTGGTAGACCTCTTATCCAGTAGATAGATTGGACTTGGACCTGGTCATACGGGACCCTTCATGTCACCGTATCCGCCATTCAGAAGCTCCTAGGTAAAGGTAGCAAGTTGACTCATGAATCTAAGAAGCCAACTCAGCTGTGTAGCTTCTAGAGCAGGACGACCAATGGAAGATTAGTGGTTCCATACCTCGTGCACCCGGCCAGTCAACACCCATGTGAGCCATTGAAATCTGGGTTCACTCTAGGAGGGTCCAAAGCTTTCTCTCATTCGCTGGGGACTTTTAGGATCCTAAGCATGCTTCTGGAACAGTACCAGATCAGTGGCTTCGCTTCATGTTTACCGGGTCATTCACCACCCTAGCAAGCCACTGAAGCCCGATCGGGTCGAGGAGAGCCCAAAAGTTTCCTATATTTTGGTAAGGCCTTCTACATGCCTAAGCAAACCTCTAGAGTAGCAGCCCCGCTACATGGTCAATGGCTCCTCACTTATACAGGGCCGGTCAACGCCTAATTGAGCCACTGAGCTTCTGTTTCGTTCCAGCATGGTCCAGAGCCTCATTTTAATTGCAGGGGACTCCAAAGATTCCAAGCATGCTTCTGGACAAGTACCGGACTTGTGACTTTGCTCCATGTTTACCGAGTCATTCACCGCCCTAGCAAGCCATCGAAGCCTAATCCGATCGAGGAGTTCTCAAAAGCTTCCCACATTTGGTAAGGCCTCCTACGTGCCTAAGCAAGCTTCTAGAGCAGTAGCACCGCTACAAGACCGGTGGCTTTGCTCTATATGTACCGGGTCATTCATCGTCCTAGCAAGCCACCGAAGCTCGATCTGACCGAGGAGAGCTCAGGGGTTTCCCACTCTTTGTAAGGCCTCCTACATGCCTAAGCAAACCACTGGAGTAGCAGCTTCACTGTAAGGCCAAGTGGCTCCTCACTTCTTATACCGGTCAATGCCAAAGTGAGCCACTAAATTATCGGTTTATTCCAGGAGGGTCTAGAGCTTTCTTTCAGTTGCTGGGGAGTTCTAGAATCCCAAGCGAGCTTCTGGACCAGTACCAAACCGGTGGCTTTGCTCCATGTGTACCGGGTTATTCACCTTCCTAGCAAGCCACCGAAGCTCGATCTAATCGAGGACAGCCTAGAGGCTTCCCACATTTTACGTGGTCTAGAGCCTTCACTTAGTTGCTGGGGGCTTCTTGAATCCCAGGTAGGCCTCTGGATCGGTACCAGACAGGTAACCCATCTCCATTCATATAGGGTCATCAAATGGTCAAGTGAGTCACCACTCATCCCGGAAGGGTCCAAAGTCTTCTCTCAGTCGCAGGAAACTTCTTAAATCCCGAGCATGTCTCTAAACAGTTACTAGGCCAGTGTCTCCTCTCCACTTGAATGGGGCCATTCATTACCCTAGCGAGCTACCTTAGTCCCGATCTACCTCTCTAGTTAGTCTCCTCAACAGTAGTAACTCCTTCCTCCTTAGTCCCATTGCTTGGTTGAAGGACGGGTCATCATCCCCTTACGCCGATACTTCGGAGCCAGCTTCCACCACTTTGGTCAGATCACCTATAATCAGACTTGACCTCCATCTCCTCAGTTAGATCAATCGAGATCTCTCTTTCCTCTCTTACCTCTCCTACCTTAGGGACTTTGAGATAGGTTCTACCCTAGTATGGCCTGGCATGAATGTGGAGATGGACAACATGTCCTCATCATCATCAGTGCACCTTGTGGCTCGAAATTGACCGGCTTCAGTGAGATTGGACCAAATAAACTCTAAGCTCTCTCCATGATCTTCTTCAGAGCGGTCCTTACACGGCACGGAGCACAGATTCGAGTCTCTCTATATCATATGCACACTGCATTTGCTCTCTGTCTACCTGCATCTTAGTTGTGATTACCTCAGCTCTAGTCATGGCTTTGCTCAAGACAAGCGTTCCACTCATTATCTTGATTATCTCCTCATTGGTCTGCTCAAGCTCGACTTTAGCAGCAATAACCTGTTTCTAAAAAGCATCATATCGGTGGCTTTGCTCCATTCATACTGGGTCATTCAGCGCCGTAGCAAGCTCGAAGGCTTCCCATATTCAGTAAGGCCTCCTACGTGCTTGAGTAAGCCTCTGGAGCAACAGCAGAACCACTGTAAGTCTTGAAGCCTCCTTGTATCTAGTACCAGACCAATATCTCCACTCCATTTGTATCGGGCCATTCATTGCCCTAGCGAGCTACCGTGGTCTGATCCACATCCCTGGTTAGTTTCATCAATGGTGGCAGCTCCTTCCTCCCTGGTCCTGCTGCTTGGGTAGAGGTAGAACCATCATCCTTTAACACTACTACCTCAGAGCCAGCTCCACCACCTTGGTCGTGTCAGCCTGAATCAGCTCGGTCCATTATCTCTTCAGCTGGATTGATCGAGACCTCTTCCATTACTATAGCTTCAGTATGGACCTCATCTTTCTAGGTAAAGGGGATCTAGATCCTTACCTCCTTGACAGATTCAGAAGGACAGATACTTAGGTTTGAAGCTTCAACTACATCCATAACCTCTATAGTAACCCACATTTGCCAGACCAAGTCGGACCACCATTTCCCTAGAAAGATCAAACTGGACCTTTACTTTGGATGATTCTGATGGAGAAATAGGCAGGCTTGGAGCCCCCCATGCATCTACAGCAGTAGAGGACTTCAAGGTAGTTCCTACCTCAACATGACTAGACATGAAAGCAGAAATGGGAATTAAGTCCTCCTTATCATCTGCACATCCATCATCTCAATAAGGTCCGACTTCAGTCTGAACGGACCCAGGTAACTCTCAGCTTTCTCTATGATTTACTCAAGGTATCCATCCTCCAATGATGATCAGGTCAGAGGGAAGAAGAGCTCGAGCTGCCTAGCAAGCAACATAGAAGCGTCCTTCAGCAAATGAAGCACCCATCTTGGCTTCCAAGGTAGCCACGCTGCCATGCATAGTTTAAACCACTCCCTCCAGCGTTTACCTCCTCCTTCGAAGCAATCCTCGCATGGAACGACCCATTAACCCAAGTCTCTCCATATCATATGCATGTTGGATCCACTCCCGGGTTACCCGTACATTAGCCATGGTAGCTTCAATTCTGGTCATGTCTTCATTCAGAACAACTGCGTCGTTCACTACCGTGGTCAGCTCCTCCTCATTTTGGTTTGAGGTCCCCTCAGAGAGAAGTTTTCTCCATCCGAAAAATCTACTTCTGAATCAACGGGGCTCACCTGCCATATAAACAACCACCTCAGCTATGGCCTTTATTTGAAGGAGAAACTCCATCTTCGGATTGATCATCTACTGCACCATGGGATTTCGAGTCGGGTCTGCTTCAGTAACCTAAAACTTGCCAGCTACGATGGGAACAAACACAACCATCTCAGCAGCTTCTTCTTAATCCCCTCCCATTTACGTCCATAAATGACTCTTAAGTCAAAGAAAGGAAGTAGAGCCAGCTCTACCTAGAAGGTTATGAAGAAGTAACCATCCTCTTTGGCTTGCAAGGGTTCGACCTTAGCAAACACCAGCTTGCTCTCGAAGATTATCATACGGATGGCTCCTATCCATTTGTACTGGGCCTTCCAATGCCCTAGTGAGCCATAGAGGTCTCGATCCGTTCGGGGAGCACCCAAAGGTCCTGTTTCGTTCACAATGGAGTCTTGAGCTCCATTACGATTGTTGAAAAATCTAATCTATCCCAATCGGACTTCCAAATCTGTTACATCACTTAGGGACTAGAAGCTCAATATTTTCTCAATACTCCAGTGAGAGGGGCGATGACCCCAACGTGAGACCATTTCCCCTAGTTCGCAATAAAAAGTGTCTTTTACAGAGAGCCATTCTACTATCTACATTCATAATGCAGATCATCTCAAGAGATTCTACTCGTGAAAAAGCTCCAATAGCGAGACTGGTTGTCAACCGATACCACCGGGTATTGATACAACTTCGTATCGGCTTGGCATGAGATTGCATCTCCTTCGATTTCGATATCTGTAATAGATCTCATGTGATCGCCTTGACTAGGTGAGCTAGATAGCCCTCTTAATGCCCTGAACTAGATTACTCCCTCCAGGAGGATCGCCATAGTATTTCGATAGTGATCTCCTCAAGACCAAAGACTGGTCAGGGAAGCCCCTTCAACCTCTGATTCCTCGGCCGGGCACAACCCCTTGTCAAAAAGGGTCTGAGTGTAAGAGCATAGTTGTTATCCAGACATCGAGACCAGAGATTGATCGGGGAAGCCCCCTTATCACCCTTGATGCCTTGGTCGGGTGACCTCACCCAAGAAGGATCCGATTGTAAGTGTATAGTTGCCATCCAGATCAAAATACCAGGATATAGCTAGATAGCGCTCATGATGCCTTGGTTGGGATACGACCCCCAAGAAGAATCTGAGTGTAAGAGCATAGTTGCCATCCAGATCTCAAAACCAGGAAATAGCTAGATAACGCTCCTGATGCCTTGGTTGGGTGACCACCCCCAAGAAGGATCCGATTGTAAGAGCATAGTTACCATCCGATCAAAATATCAAGATATAGCTAGATTGCACTCTTGATTCCTTGGTCGGGATACGACCCTCAAAAAGAATCTGATTGTAAGTGTATAGTTGCCATCCAGATCAAAATACCAGGATATAGCTAGACAGCGCTCCTGATGCCTTGGTCAGGCTACGACCCATAAGAAGAATCTGAGTGTAAGAATATAATTGCCATCCAGATCTAGAGACCATGATATAGCTAGATAGCGCTCCTGATGCCTTGGTCTAGCTACGACCCCCAAGAAGGATCCGATTGTAAGTGCATAGTTACAATCCGGATCAAAATACCAGGATATAGCTAGATAGCGCTCCTTATGCCTAGGTCAGGCTACGAACCCCAAGAAGAATCAAAGTGTAAGAGCATAGTTGTCATCCAGATCTCGAGACCAGAAAATAGCTAGATAGCGTTCTTGATGCCTTGGTCAGACTACTACCCCCAAGAAGGGTCTGTGTGTAAGAGCATAGTTGCCATCCGGATCAAAATACCAGGATATAGCTAGATAGTGCTCCTAATGCCTTGGTCAGGCTACGACTCACAAGAAGAATATGAGTATAAGAGCATAATTTTCATCCTGATCTAGAGACAAAGATATAGCTTGATAGTGCTCCTAATTCTCTGGTCGGGCTATGACCCCTAAGAAGGATCTGATTGTAAGTGCATAGTTACAATCCGGATCAAAATACCAGGATATAGCTAGATAGTGCTCCTGATACCTAGGTCGGGCTACGACCCCCAAGAAGAATCTGAGTTTAAGAGCATAGTTGCCATCCAGATCTCGAGGCAAGGAAATAGCTAGATAGCGCTCTTGATGTCTTGGTTAGGCTACGACACCCAGGAAGGGTTTGTGTGTAAAAGCATAGTTGCCATCCGAATCAAAATACCAATATATAGCTAGATAACGCTTCTGATGCCATTGTCGGGGTACGACCCCAAGAAGGGCCTGAGTGTAAGAGTATAGTTGCAGTCTATATCAAAATACCAGGATATTGCTAGATAGCGCTTCTGATGCTTTGGTCGGGCTAAGACCTTTAAGAAAGGTCTGAGTGTATGAGCATAGTTGCCATCCCGATCAAAATACCAGGATATAGCTATATAGCGCTCCTGATGCCTTGGTTGGGCTACGACCCCCAAGAAGGGTCTGAGAGTAAGAGGATAGTTGCCATTCAGATCAGAATACCCGGATAAAGCTAGATAGCGCTCATGATGCCTTGGTCGTGCTACGACACCTAAGAAAGGTCTAAGTGTAAGAGCATAGTTTACATCAAGATCAAAATACCATGATATAGCTAGATAGCGCTCCTGATGCCTTGGTCGGGCTACGACCCCCAATAAGGGTCTGAGTGTAAGAGCATAGTTGCCATCCGGATCAAAATACAAGGATATAGCTAGATAGTGCTCATGATGCCTTGGTCGGGCTACGACCTCCAAGAAGAATCTGAGTGTTAGAGTATAGTTTTCATCCAAATTTCGAGACCAGGAAATAGCTAGATAGCGTTTCTGATGCTTTTGTCTGGCTACGATCCCTAAGAAGGGTCTAAGTGTAAGAGCATAGTTTCCATCCGGATCAAAATACTAGGATATAGCTAGATAGCGCTTATGATGCTTCCCTAAGAAGGGTCTGAGTGTAAGAGCATAGTTGCCATCCAGATCAAAATACCAGGATATAGCTAGATAGCGCTCCTGATGCCTTGGTCAAACTACTACCCCCAAAAAGGGTCTGAGTATAAGAGCATGGTTGCCATCCAGATCAAAATACCAGGATATAGCTAGATAGCACTCCTGATGTTTTGGTCGGGCTACGACCCCCAAGAAGAATCTGAGTGTAAGAGCATAGTTGTCATCCAGATCTCGAGACCAGAAAATAGCTAGATAGCGCTCCTGATGACTTGGTCAGGCTACGGCCTCCAAGAAGGGTCTGAGTGTAAGAGCATTGTTGCCATTCAGATCTCGAGACTAGGATATAGCTAGATAGCGCTCCGGATGCCTTGGTCGGGTGACCTCCCCCAAGAAGGATCCGAATGTAAGTGTATTGTTGCCATCCGGATCAAAATACCAGGATATAGCTAGATAGCCTTCATGATGCCTTGGATTGGATTAATCCCTCCAAGAGGAACGCCATGGTATTTCGACAATGATAACCTCGAGACCATGGTATTTCGACCGTAGTTGGGCTACCACGCCCAAGAGGGATCTGAGTATAAGTGCAAAGTTGCTAATCGGATCCCAAGACTTAGGTAGCTAGCATTCATGATGCATTGGTATGGTGACCTCCCCTATGACGGATCTGAGCGTAAGAGCATAGTTACCTGCTAGATCACGAGATCAGAACAACCAAAAGGTCATCCTGCTGCCTTGGCCGGGCCAACCCCGCTAGGAAGGATCTAGAAGTCATAGATGCCTACCAAGATCATTTCACCAGCTCGTCTAAGTACCGTGATTTATGGAAAAGGAACTCTAGGTACCCATATTAACCACAGAAGCTTCATTCGACATGATCGAGAAATACGGTTTGTGACCTTTCTCACTTATCAAGTTTTACACTGACTAGAGCGTCGAAAATTTTGTAAAGGGAATATCCTTTCTGTGGTCCGCCATAGCTCATTTATTTTGCAAGAATGAATAGTACCCCAGCTCGCTAAGCCAATCACTGGGAACGATACTGATTACCAATAAAAAGGGACAACCAAAATTCTTCATGTGGTACAAGATCCAGACTCCAACCCCAAATACTTACCGGTGTTCAAGTCAGAGGGGACTTCTGTTAATAGCAAAATTTGGCTAGAGACCAAAGAAGAATTTTTCACTTCCCAGCCTTCCTAATAGAGTCCAAATTCGGGCATATATGATGGGGTATCAAGGTCCCAGAGGTCGAGCTACCGCACGATCCTACAAGAGCAAAGCGAGGCCGCCCATACCATTTGAGCATCTCGCACGAGTCCAGGCTTACCAAATAAAGCCTGACGAGACCGCGTCAAGCTTCTTATACCAGGATAAAAGCCCGAAGCTAGGTCGACATGAAAGGACCTGGGTCCCCCGACATCAAGATATCTCGTGACACTCTCCTAGAGCTTGCTACTATCTCTACTTTCACTAGGAGACCTTCAAGGTGCCAAACTTGTCTTGCAAAGGCCCTCATGTCTCATCGAAGTATAATCTCGACCTGTCCAAGTATAAAAGGAAGAAGCCCGTAAAGCCACATCGTAACCAAAAGCGCCAAGATCCACTGTAGATCCTAGCATGGTTAAATCAAGTAACAAAAGCAGTACTCGAGAGTAACTCTCCACCCTTCCAGAAGCAAGCCAAGGCCGCCTGTTTATGGCGAACACCTTACCAGGGCTTGCCAGCCAAGCTTTGCTACCCCGTCAGATTCCAGCGCGGTCAAATCGAGCTCCACCGAAAGCCTTGTAAGGTCGAATCAAGCTCTATACAACCAGACTTGTGCCTTAAGGTATCTCGCCTTCAGATAGATACCCAAGTATTGGGATACCAGATTCGGGACCCATCCAGGGTACGCCTCCTCCGTAAGGTAGGAAGAATGATATCAGTAAGGTACCGTGCCACCAAAATATTGAACTAGAGTTCTCCTCCAAGAGAGAGGGTTGACTTTCATGATTACCATTAATGAGGTCAATCGTATTAATAGAGGTAGTCAGCCCTATTTAATGAGGTCAACCGTATTAATGGAGGTAGTCAACCCTATTAATGAGGTCACTTATAATAGCAAAGGTAGTCAACCTAATTAATGACATGATCAACGTCATTAATAAGAGAATATTAAACTCGTTAATGGCCACCATTAGTTAAAGAGTCCAAAGAGGAAACAAATACCTTTTCCTTCAAGATATCCTCCATAACCGATTATCAGGGGTCAACTATAACAGAAAATCCCACCTATCACGGAAGGAAGAGTCCGAAGAGGAAACAATCATATCTTCTCCAAGATATTAGCTACAAGCCGATCAACTACATTAAAGGAACAATTGTATTCGATAAGGAAACGAAGACTAATTGAAGAGTCCTGGACTTACACGTTAAGGTAGTGACCAGGTATAAATATGCTTGTAAAAGGCATATTGAGGGGTCTCCAATCGATGACAGAAGACGCTAAAATACATGCTCCAAGACAGACTCAAGATTCGACATCTGAGATCTGATAACACACGGCTGAGATCGCCCATATCATTTCTAATCCCAAAAACGACCAGCCCTAGGCCTGTCTACATGCTTCATTAAAAGTTCTCTCTACATCATCATTGTATGTGTACCCCGACCAGAAAAATACCGGTATCGATAAACACTCATTGTTGTAAGCTCTCCGGAGCATGTACGTTGTACTACTTTGACATCTCTGTAACCTCCTCGGAGCATCGCATAATATATATATACAAGGAAGGGTATTCCTTCTTCCTCTGGATACTACCTAGGGGTTTTTCAGCATGTGATCACTCGTGATGCTTTTTCCCCCATTGGTCAGTCCACCTTCATCTACATAAGACTTGTGTTTTTCCTATTATCTACTGTATTATGTATGTGTGTACACGGGCTAGGTACCGACTCCATTGGTCCTAGCTCTCTAATCTTTCTTACATGAGATCGGGAAACAACAACGAATACCTAAGAAACCGAATCTTGATTCCTACCTCGCTGAGCCTAACGCTCTTATCATCTCATCTACATGCCAAAGTCGCACATCTAGATGAAGAGAAACCACCCAGACCAGATCGAAAGGGAGTCGAGGAGCTCTCCCCTATCCTCTCTATAGAAAAAAATCAAGCTCTCTGACACTAGAGCTAGATAAGCCACCCTTCTTACTTGCTATCGAGGTTGGGGTATTACAGGAAGCAATCGGGCTCCAGAACCAGGCTCTGGGTACCAGGACGGGCTCCTACCCCGACTGAGGAACAAGGTCCAGAATCACCCCCTTCGTACCAGCAAGGGAACCTCGAGCTCCCCAGATCTACCTCATAAGCATGAAGCCCGACGGGCGGGATGGTTGTCTCCTACCTACTGTTTCATCCTTCTTCATATTTATACAAGATCACCAAGATACCAAAGGTACCAACCCCGTCCACCACCTCCGTGGTAGTGGTCTCGAGGGTGTTAATCGAGATTTTCCACCTAGTGCAAATTTTCGGTTAACAAAAAGAATGTCATCAAAAAATACACAAACTTTCGTAAATAGTGTCAGAATACCTCGTTCATGAGTGCCTGAAAAGTTGATAGTGCGTTAGTGAGGCCAAACGGCATGACCAGGAACTCGTAATGGTCTTGAAGAGTACGAAAAGCTATTTTTTCCACATCGTTAGGGTGCATCTGTATCTGGTGATAATCTGAATGGAGATCCAGCTTTGAAAAAAAAATCTAGCTCTATTTAACTCATTCAATGACTCATCGATTATTGGAATGGGAAATTTATCCTTCACATTAATTGAATTCAATTCTCTATAATCGATACATATCCGCCACGAATCGTCATGTTTCTTCACTAAAAGAACTGAATATGAATACGGGCTATTGCTAGAGCGAATTATTCCAGGTGATAACAATTCTGTTACTAGCCTTTCAATCTCAGATTTTTTGAAGTGTGGATATCTGTATGGTCGTACTGAAACTAGTCCCATCCCTGGTGTTAGTGGAATTTTATGATCTTTCAAGCGTTTTGGTGGCAGCTCTTTTGGTATCGACAAAACTTCCTGATACTTAGGTAAAGTAGTTGTATCTAAGTATGAATATTTGAACTGGTTTGTTTCTTTTATGGGGTTTTTAATAAAAATAGCTGCAAAAGAACTTCATCCATTTTTTTTCTAACAACAGTCTCAATTTGATTCACATTGACAACTTTGTTATCTAGAAGGACAACCCTTGTAACGTCACCCCATATTGTTAGCATTAAACTTTATCTTTATTTTGGAAAAATCCTATAGAATAGGCCCCAATGTGCAAAGTCATCGAGCCCCTAGAACCACATCATAACCTTGTAGAGGAAATAAGTAAAAATCAACATACATTTGGAAGCCTTGCAAGGTAAGGGGAACATTTGTGCATTTACCTGGACTTTATAATTGCTCACCAGATGCCACTGTCGCCCTTAGATTTCCTCCCAATTGTGTTTTCAAGCACACCTTCTTTGCTAACTTTTCACTCACAAAATTATGGGTACTTCTAGAATCAACAAGATCATAAACAACAACTTGACGTAGGCTTCCTTGAATTCGCATGGTTTCAGCACTTCGAATTCCATTGATGGCATGAAGAGAAATTTCAAGGGTCTCTTCAAGCTGATTTTCATCCTGACAATCCTCCTTCATGATTAGGTCTCCATCATCTTCATCCAAACAAGCTTCAATGACAGACAACCTCTTTCAACGGTGGCCTAGTTTGAACTTCTCATCGTAATTTAACAAAGCCCTTTATTTCTTCTATCCTGTAGCTCTGTAGGTGTCATTTTTCAGACTGTAATTACATGTTAATGGTGGGTGGTGTTCTTGTCAGGTTGGTGATTGTTTTTAAGGATTGGAGGATTAATTATACGTTCGGATAAATTGTGAGCTTCATAGACGCGAACCAATCCGATAGCCGCACGAGTGTTGCTGGTCTACCTGCTTGCACAACAACTCGAATTGAGTATCGTAACCCACTGACAAAACAACTTACTTGTCGAGCTTGCGGAAGATGCCCAACTTATGCAAGTAGTTTCTTGAATCATGTTTGATAATCTTGAACTGTCCCAGATTGCTACAATTTAGTAAGTTCTTCAAAGAAATCACAGAACTGATTCATACCAAAACGAGAAAGCAATCCTTCCTTGAAATCACTTCAGATAAGAACCGAATTTTCTTGTTTTTGTAATTGATACCATAACTGGGCATCACCCTCAAGATGAAATGATGCTAGAGATACTCGATTGGTTTCGGGAGTTGCTTGAAATTGGAAAAATTGTTCAGCCTTGCATACCAGCTAGTTGGATCCTCTCCACCATTAAATCGTGGAAAATCTAGCTTCAACAATGTAGGTACGTAAGTACTGGATGACCCAGAACCGTTTCTGGTGTTTATATGTTGTCGTCCACCAACTGTTTGACTGGGTGCTCATGAGGAATATCCATGTTCTCTAGATGTGTTGTTTGCAAGATTATCCATACGAGTGGATAGTTTTTCAAACATGTCTGTCATACGGTTAGGAGTTCTTGTTAACCTGTGGAAAGAGATTCTATGGTTTGCTCCAAATTCTCTACGTCCATGCCTGAGATCTGATACCACTTTGGTACAACACTCTTAGCTTTACTTATCTTGACTTTAAAAACACACACACAAAAGCAGTGATACTGGATTAATTTGAGGAAACCCAAAGACCTTCAATAGACACTTGGTTGATAAGTGTTTGAAAATGATAGTTTCTCGATACTTTATTAGTCATCTGATCACCTATATAAATAAGAGGGGTACAACAGACTTTGCCAAGATAATAGGCACTATCTAATGAAAACAAATAATTTGTTGCAAAAGTTAAGGAAACAACCTATAACTTAGACTTATTCAATTGACTCCTAACTTGACTAATTCAAAGCAGTAAATACACCGGTTAACAACATCCCGTGGGTATGTGAAGGGATGGGGGATTTCAGTGAAATGCTTTGTTTGAATGAGAAATAAGGTAGTTCAGACAAGTCGATTTCTGGCATGATCCGATTCAGATAAGCAATCGACGACTATGATCTTAAAGACCTGGGTTTTTCTAGCCCTAAGCTCACCTAGAACAACAGAAGAGATGGCAAGAGTAATGTTCCAGAAAGGCTTGACATAATTTCCGTTGATAAGTGCTGGAGAGATAGATTTGTGCATGTGAAAATAGAACATCCAGGATTTAACTCCTCGGATCACCGTATGATTCTCTTGAAATTTGATCAAATTAGTTGGCCTCTATAAAGTCCTCATTTATTGATTGGCTTATTTCGTGAACAAATCATATGTTTGGGGTATTATGTAAGGGTAGCTTAGGCTCTCAAGACCTCAAGAGGAGAAGCATCGAAGGTAAAATTCTTGTGCTTACTTGCTTTGAAGAGATAGTTGCACACACTCACATATTCATGCATAACTCTTATTCATATATGTTGTGTGTTTATTCTTATGTGCATTTTGATTTAAATGACTCTTGTTAATTTATTTGCATATTGTAATCAAAGTTTTATGTCATGCTAGGCATTAGAATAGGATGCATTTTTCATCACTCTTGAACTTATTGATTTTGTGTTTTTGAGTGTTGAAAATAGGCTTTGTGTTGGTGGTGCGCTACTCGACCAGCGCACCTCACCAACGCAACATTCCAGTGGATCGTTGCATGTGTTGCGCCACTGAGCTGCATTGTTGCACCCGCACACAGTTGAAAAAAGTGGGTGTGCACTGGTGGTACGCTACTCGACTAGTGCAGCCTCACCTGCGCAAACATTCCAGAGGATTTGCTTATAGGTTGCGCCACTGGGATAAGCCACTCATCTAGCGCCTATTGTAAAATTAGGTTGTGCGCTGGTGGTGCACTACTCGACCAGCGCACGTCACCAACGCACACAGAGGAAGCTGGAACGTTTTTTCCAAAATTAACTCACTTTGTTTGGATCTATATATATACATATATTGCTTGAGTAGCTTGGTTGCACTTATATATTATATTGTATTTTCTAAAATAAGTGTGAACCTTGCTTTGATTACAATACATGTCATATTTATGTTCAAACATGCATTTTTGGACTAGGAGATCTACTTAGAAAGTACATATTGAATGACCTATAATTATCTCTATGACATGATGATTCTTTAATGACGTGCAAATGAAATATGATAAAGTATGAATTGATGATTGCAATTGTTGAATGCAAAATATTGTGTGAAAAGAAGTTAGTGAGACTCAAATGTTGCATCAATGTATCTCTTTCTTTATTAGTTGAACATTGCTACTATTCCTAGCGGAAAAATCAAATAGGGTGCAAAGTTTCTCATGCCATGTTTAGCTTATAAAGTTGGATATAGTGCCATTAAAATTTGATATCTATAAAAACTCTATATCGTTGTTTCTCTCATGACAAATGGTGAAATTGGTTTGAATTATATTGGAACCCTTTGTCATTTGCTTTGCCAAATACCATTGTTTTTGGACTTGAATGCAACATGTCTTGTTTGCAAATCATTTTTGATTCACACATTTTCTTCAAATAAATCTCCATGTTTCTCTCCTATTAATAGAGTTGCATAAATGTGGCTTATATAAATATGCAACAATCTTGTATGCTCCTTTCTTTCTTTGCCTTAAGTGACCCGGTTGGGGACTTCTCCTTTGCCTATATCATGGCAAAAAGAGGGAGTAGCATTGACCTAGCATTATGATGTTAGGGGAGTAGCATGTGCATGTGTTAGGGAAGTAGCATGGGGAGTAGCATGTGCATGTGTTGCATTGCATGAGTAGTACTTGTTTTAGGGGGAGATTACATGTAGGGGGAGTAACCCATTGAGGGGGAGCATTTCACATGTCATACTCATATTTTTGAATGCAATTGCTTTTGTTTTATATTCACTTGATCATCTCACATGCACTTGGTTGGAAAGTGTATTCGTGCTTGCTTTGTGTGTAGGGTTAATAGTTCTATAAGAGATTGAAGATTTGAAGTTTTTTTAATGTTTATCTCTTTGTAATGTAGAATATCTTCCTGGTGTTTTATTTTGTTTTGTGAGGATCAATGTGAGCGGTGGTTTTGTCACAAAATAGCCAAATGGGAAGATTGTAAAGTCCTCGTTTATTGATTGGCTTATTTTGTGAACAAATCACATGTTTGGGGTATTATGTAAAGGTAGCTTAGGCTCTCAAGACCTCAAGAGGAGAAGCATCGAAGGTAAAAGTCTTGTGCTTACTTGCTTTGAAGATATAGTTGCACACACTCACATATTCATGCATAAGTCTTACTCATATATGTTGTGTGTTTATTCTTGTATGCATTTTGATTTAAATGACTCTTGTTGATTTATTTGCATCTTGTAATCAAAGTTTTATGTCATGCTAGGCATTAGAATATGATGCATTTTTCATCACTCTTGAACTTATTGATTTTGTGTGTTTGAGTGTTGAAAATAGGCTTTGCGCTGGTAGTGCCCTACTCGACCAATGTACCTCACCAGCGCAACATTCCAGTGGATCGTCGCATGTGTTGCGCCATTGAGCTGCGTTGTTGCACCCGTACACAGTTGAAAAAAGTGGGCGTGCGATGGTGGTGCGCTACTCGACTAGTGCAGCCTCACCAGCGCAAACATTCCAGAGGATTTACTCATGTGTTGCGCCACTGGGATGCACCACTCGTCCTGCGCCTATTGTAAAATTAGGTTGTTCGCTAATTGTGCGCTACTCGACCAGCGCACGTCACCAACGCACACAGAGGAAGTTGGAACGTTTTTTCCAAAATGAACTCACTTTATTTGGATCTTATATATATATATATATATATATATATATATATATATATATATATATATATAACTCAGTGCTTTAAGGTCGTGTAAGAGTTCAGAATATCATATATTTTCCTTAGAACACATTTCAAAGGAAAAACTGTTCTAAGAACTCATTTTTAATCACTCAAAACATTCCCATGTGCATAAAAACTTCATCTTGCATCATCTAAGTTCATTTAGAGTGCATAAATGGATAGGGTTGCTTCATCACATCTTGTTGGGTATGTTCTTCACTATCTTCTTACAAGTTAACTATTTTGCTTGCTAAACCTTCTCTTTAATTATTTGTATGCTCTTAGAACATATTTAGATACAAATTAGAGATTGTTGTGATGACATGATTGAGTGTTGTATTGTGATAGCTTCATAGGATTGTTTGATCTACGTTTAGCTAAGCTTCTTGAACATGTCATTTAGCTCTTGATATCTAGGATTGCATTAATTGTCATCTCATTATCCTAGATAAGCATATAGGGTTTCCTAGCTTTGTTTGTTCATTGAATATCATCATATATTCACTTAAACATTTTATCTCTTCATTGAGAAATAAGACTTGTGTTGCTTCCGGGAGTAGGTAGCTTAAATCGTAAGCAAGATGGACTAGGTTCACTTATACCGGGATTAGGTAGTGGTGGTGAATTTAAACCAGGATTAGGTTGTAATTCTCTTGCCATTAGTGGAATCGAGGTTCTAGTATGGCGCACTCATCAGCCCATGGTTTTTCCCATTTAGATCCATGTATATCTCAAGTGTCTTTAATATTTCCGCAATCTTTATACTTGTGATTTTGTTGTAATTAGCAAGGGGCATTTTTTTAAACTTGACCTTTATTGAAAATTGGGTAAATTTATTTAAAATCTATTCACCCCCCCCCCCCCCCCCCATCCCCATCCCCATCCCCCTCCCCCTCTAGATTAATATTATACACACCATAATATTTGCTTCAGTCTCAGAGAGATAAATTTTAGGGTTTCCATTTTGAATCTTTCTGGTTAAAAAAAAAGATATAGGAAGAGTAGTTAATGATGTCTGGAAAGAGAATGGTTCATCTTATACGGCATCAGAGTTTATTTGCAAACTCAACAAATGTACTGCTAGATTACAAGGGTGGAGTAAGCTTCATTGCAAAAACCTTAGTTTCCAGATTGAAGGAAAGAACTGAGAGATTGAGAGTTTATAAAAGTTGTTAACCGGAAATTCGCAGTAGGTGGAAAATCTCGATTAACACCATCGAGACCACTACCATGAAGGTGGTGGCCGAGGTTGGTACCTTTGGTACCTTGGTGATCTTGTATGAATATGAAAGAGGATGAAATAGTAGGTTGGAGACAAGCCATCCTGCCAGTCGGGCTTCGTGCTTATGAGGTAGATCTGGGGAGCTCGAGGTTCCCTTGCTGGTGCAAAGGGGGTGATCTCAGACCTTGTTACTCGGTCTGGGTCAGAGCCCGTCCTGGTACCCAGAGCCTGGTTCTGGAGCCAGATTGCTTCCTGTAATATCCCGACCTCGATAGCAAGTAAGAATAAGGGATTATCTAGCTCCAGTGTCGGAGAGCTCGATTTCTTCCATAGAGAGGTTACGGGAGAGCTCCTCGACAGCCTTCGAACTGGTCTGACTTGTTTCTCTTCATCTTGATGTGCGACTTTGGCTTGTAGATGAGAGGATAAGAGTGTTAGTCCCAGCGAGGTAGGAATCTAGATTCGGTTCCTTAGGTCTTCGTTATTGTTTCTCGATCTCATGTAAGAAAGATTAGAGAGCTAGGACAAATGGGGTCGGTACCTAGCCCGCATACACACATGCGTAATACAGTAGATAATAGGAAAAACACAAGTCTTATGTAGATGGAGGTGGACTGAACAAGGGGGGAAAAAGCATCACGAGTGATCACATGCTGAAAAACCCCTAGGTAGTATCCAGAGGAAGGAGGAATATCCTTCCTTGTATATATATACCATGCGATGCTCCGAGGAGATTACAAAGATGTCAAAGTAGTACAACGTATATGCTCCGGGGAGCTTACAACAATGAGTGTTTACCGATACCGGTATTTTCCTTGTCGGGGTACACATACAATGATGATGTAGAGAGAACTTTTAACGAAGCATGTAGACATGCCTAGGGCTGGTCGTTTTTAGGATTAGAAATGATATGGGCGATCTCAGCCGTGTGTTATCAGATCTCATATGTTGAATATTGAGTCTGTCTTGGAGCATGTATTTTAGCTTCTTCTGTCATCGATTGGAGACCCCTCAATATGCTACCTTGGCGTGTAAGTCCAGGACTGTTCAATTAGTCTTCGTTTCCTTATCGAATATGATTCTTCCTTTAATGTAGTTGATCGGCTTGTAGCTAATATCTTGGAGAATATATGATTGTTTCCTCTTCGGACTCTTCCTTCTTTGATAGGCGGGATTTTCTGTTATAGTTGACCCCTAATAATCGGTTGTGGAGGATATCTTATGGAAAAGGTATTTGTTTCCTCTTTGGACTCTTTCGCTAATGGTGGCCATTAAAGAGTTGAATATTCTCTTATTAATGGCATTGATCATGTCATTAATTGGGTTGACTACCTCTATTAATATAATTGACCTCATTAATAGGGTTGACTACCTCATTAATATGGTTGACCTCATTAAATAGGGCTGACTACCTCTATTAATACTATTGACCTCATTAATGGTAATCATGAAAGTCAACCCTCTCTCTTGGAGGAGAACTCTTGTTCAATATTCTGGTGGTGTGGTACCTTATTAATATCATTCTTCCTTCCTTATAGAGGAGGCATACCCTGAATGGGTCCCGAAGCTGGTATCCCAGTACTTGGGTATCAATATGAGGGCGAGATACCTTAAGGTACCAGTCTGGTTGTATTGAGCTTGATTCGATCTTACAAGGCTTTCGGTGGAGCTCGATTTGACCACCCTGGAATCCGATGGGGTAGCGAAGCTTGGCTGGCAAGCCCTGGTAAGGTGTTTGCCAAAAACAGATGGCTTTGGCTTGCTTCTGAATGGGTGGAGAGGTACGATCGAGTACTGCTCTTGCTACTTGATTTTACCATGCCAGGATCTACAGTGGATCTTGGCGCTTTTTGTGACGATAAGGCTTTACGGGCTTCTTCCTTTTATGCTCGGACAGGTCGAGATTATACCTCGACGAGGCAAGAGAGCCTTTACAAGACAAGTTCGGCACCTTGAAGATCTCCTAGTGAAAGTAGAGATAGTAGCAAGCTATAGGAGAGTGTCACGAGATAACTTGATGTCGAAGGACCCAGGTCCTTTCACGTCGACCTAGCTTTAGGCTTTTATCCTGGTATAAGGAGCTTGACGCGGTCTCGTCAGGCTTTATTTGGTAAGCATGGACATGTGTGAGATGCTCAGATGGTATGGGGGGACTCGCCTTGTTTCTACACGATCGCGTGGTAGCTCGACCTCGGGGACCTTGATGTTGGAATTGGACCCTTACAAGAAGGCTGGGAAGTGGAAAATTCTTTTTTGGTCCCTAGCCAAATTTTGCTATTAACAGAAGTACCCTCTGACTTGAACATCGATAAGTATTTGGGGTTGGAGTCTGGATCTTGTACTACATGAAGAATTTTGCTTGTCCCTTCTTATTGGTAACCAGTATCGTTCCTAGTGTTTGGCTTAATGAACCGGGGTATTATTCATTCCTGCTTTAGGAATCTTAGTACATTAGGCGAAGAAGAACCTTGTAGGCAACTAAGGACACTTTCTCACCAGGTCTTTATACATATGCGAAATATAGGCGAATTTGGCATACCTACAAAACAAATGAGTGATGGCGGACCACAGAAGGGGATATTCCCTTTGTGGAATTTCCAACGCTCTAGTCAGTGTAAAATTTGGTAAGCGAGAAAGGTCACAAACCATATTGCTAGATCATGTCTGATGAAGCTCCAGTGGCTAATCTAAGAGCCTGAAATTTCTAATCCTAGAATTGGTAGGCAACTATGCCATCCAGACCTTTCCTGGCGGGGTTGGCCCGGTCGTGGCAGCAGGATGACCTTTTGGTTATCCTAGTCTCGTGATCTAACAGGCAACTATGCTCTTACCCTTAGATCTTTATTTAGGGTGGTAGCCCGACCAAGGCATCAGGAGGGCTATCTAGCTATATCCTGGTGTCGAGGCGATCCGGATGGTAACTTTGAACCTATACTGAGATCCTTTATGAGGGATGTAGCCCGACCAAGGCATCAGGAGCTCTATCTACCTATTTCCTGGTATCGAGATCTGGATGGCAACTATGCACTTACATTCGAATCCTTCTTGGGGGAGGCCACCAGACTAAGGCATCCGGAGCGATATCTAGCTATATCCTGGTCTCGAGATCTGGATGGCAACAATGCTCTTACACTCAGACCCTTTTTGAGGGTCGTAGCCCAACCAAGGCATCAAGAGCGCTATCAAGCTATTTCCTGGTCTCGAGATCTGGATGGCAATTATGCTCTCATACTCAGATTCTTCTTGGGGGTCGTAGCCCGACCAAGGCATCAAGATCGCTATCTAACTATATTCTGGTTTTTTTATTCGGATAGCAATTATGCACTTACAATCCGATCCTTCTTGAGGGTCGTAGCCCGACCAAAACATCAAGAGCGCTATCTGGCTATATCCTGGTATTTTGATTTGGATGGAAACTATGCTCTTACACTCAGACCCTTCTTAGAGGTCGTAGCCTGACTAAGGCATCAAGAGCGCTATCTAGCTATATCCTGGTATTTTGATCCGGATGGCAACTATGCACTTACATTCAGATCCTTGTTAGGGGAGGTCACACGACCAAGGCATTCGGAACGCTATCTGGATGGCAACAATGCTCTTACACTCAAATTCTTCTTAGGGTTCGTAGCCCGACCAAGGCATCAGGAGCGCTATCTAGCTATATCCTGGTATTTTGATCCGGATGGCAACTATGCACTTACAATCGGATCCTTCTTACAGGTCGTTGCCCGACCAAGGCATCATGAGCGCTATCTAGCTATATCCTGGTATTTTGACCCGAATGGCAACTTTGCACTTACAATCGGATCCTTCTTGGGGGACGTAGCCCGACCAAAGCGTCATGAGCCCTATCTAGCTATATCCTGATATTTTGATCCGGATGGCAACTATGCTCTTACACTCAGACCCTTCTTGGGGCCGTAGCTCGACCAAGGCATCAGGAGCGCTATCTAGCTATATACTGGTATTTTGATCCAGATGGCAACTATGGACTTACATTCGAGTCCTTCTTGGGCAAGGTCACCCGACCAAGGCATCCAGAGCGCTATCTAGCTATATCCTAGTCTCGAGATCTGGATGGCAACAATGCTCTTACACTCAGATTCTTGTTGGGGGTCGTAGCCCGACCAAGGCATCATGAGCGTTATCTATATATATCCTAGTATTTTGATCCTGATGGCAACTATGCACTTACAATCGGATCCTTCTTTGGGTCGTAGCCCGACCAAAGCATCAAGAGCGTTATCTAGTTATATCCTGGTATTTTGATCTGGATAGCAACTATGCTCTTACACTCAGACTCTTCTTGGAGATCATAGCCTGACCAAGGCATCAGGAGCGCTATCTAGATATATCATGGTATTTTGATCCGGATAGCAACTATGCACTTACATTCGGATCCTTCTTGAGGGATGTCAACTGACAAAGGCATCCGGAGCACTATCTAGCTATATCCTAGTCTCGAGATCTGGATGGAAACAATGCTCTTACACTCAGATTCTTCTTGGGGGGTCGTAGCCCGACCAAAACATCAGGAGCACTATCTAGCTATATCCTGGTATTTTGATCCGGATGGTAACTATGTACTTATATTCAGATCCTTCTTGGGGGAGGTCACCCGACCAAGGCATCCGGAGCGCTATTTAGCTATATCTTAGTCTCGAGATCTGGATAGCAACAATGCTCTTACACTCAGATTCTTCTTAAGGGTCGTAGCCCGACCAAGGCATCAGGAGTGATATCTAGCTATATCCTGGTATTTTGATCCGGATGGCAACTATGCACTTACAATCATATCCTTCTTGGGGGTCGCAGCCTGACCAAGGCATCATGAGCGCTATCTGGCTATATCCTGGTATTTTGATCTGGTTGGCAACTATGCACTTACAATCGGATCCTTCTTGGGGGTCGTAGCCCGACCAAAGCATCAGGAGCGCTATCTAGCTATATCCTGGTATTTAGATCTGGATGGAAACTATGCACTTACAATCGGATCCTTCTTGGGGGTCGTAGCCCGACCAAAGCATCAGTAGCGCTATCTAACTATATCCTGGTATTTTGATCCGGATGGCAACTATGCACTTACATTTGGATCCTTCTTGGTAGAGGTCACCCAACCAAGGCATCAGGAGTGCTATCTAGCTATATCCTGGTATTTTGATCCTGATGGCAACTATGCACTTATAATCGGATCTTTCTTGGGGGAGGTCACCCGACCAAGGCATCGGGAGCCCTATCTAGCTATATCCATGTATTTTGATCCGGATGACAACTATGCACTTACAATCGCATCCTTCTTGGGGGAGGTCACCCGACCAAGGCATCAGGAGCGCTATCTAGCTATGTCCTAGCATTTTGATCTGGATGGTAACTATGCACTTACAATCAGATCCTTCTTGGGGGAGGTCACCTGACCAAGTCATCAGGAGCGCTATCTAGCTATATCTTGGTATTTTGATCCGGATGGCAACTATGCACTTACAATCAGATCCTTCTTAGGGGAGGTCACCCGACCAAGGCATCAGGGGTGATTACGGGGCTTCCCCGATCAATCCTTAGTCTCGAGATCTGGATGGCAACTATGCTCTTACACTCAAACCCTTCTTGGCGGGGGGCGATGCCCGCCCGAGGTATCAGAGGTATTGATGAGGCTTCCCTGACCAGTCTCTGGTATTGAGGAGATCACTGTTAAAATACTATGGCGATCCTCCTAGAGGGAGTAATCCAGTCTAGGGAATTAGGAAGGCTATCTAGCTCTCCTAGTCAAGGCAATCACATGAGATCTATTACGGATACCGAAATCGAAGGAGAAGCAAACTCATGCTGAGTCGATACGAAGTTGTATCAATGCATGGTGAAATCGGTTGATAACCAGTCTCGCTCTAGGAGCTTTTTCATGAGTATAATCTCTTGAGATGATCTGCATTATGAATGTAGATAGTAGAATGGCTCTCCGTAAAAGATGTTTTTTATTGCAAACTAGGGGAAATGTTCTCACGCTAGGGTCATCACCCCTCTCACTGGAGTACTGGGAAAATATTAAGCTTCTAGTCCCTAAGTGATGTAACCGGTTTGGAAGTCCGCTTGGGGTAGATGAGAGTTTTCAACAATCGTAATGGAGCTCGAGACCCCATTGTGAACGAAACAGGACCTTTGGGTGCTCCCGAACGGATCGAGACCTCAATGGCTCACTAGGGCATTGGAAGGCCCGATACAACTAGAGAGGAGCCATCGGTATGATAATCTTCGAGAGCAAGCTGGTGTTTGCTAAGGTCGAACTTGTGCAAGCCAAAGATGATGGTTACTTCTTCACAATCTTCCATGTAGAGCTGGCTCTACTTCCCCCCTTTGACTTAAGAGTCATTGATCGATGGAAAAGGGAAGGGATTAAAAAGAAAGCTGCTGAGATGGTTATGTATGTTCCCATCGTAGCTGGCAAGTCTTGGGTTGTTGAAGCAGACCCGGCTCGAAATCCTATGGTGCAGTAGATGATCAATCCGAAGAGGAAGCTTCTCCATCAAATAAAGGCCACAACTGAAGTGGTTGTTTATATGGAAGGTGAGCCCCGGTCCATCCAGAAGTAGATGTTTCGGATGGAGAAAACATCTCTCTTAGGGGACTTCAAACCAAAAGGAAGAGAAGCTGACCACGGCAGTGAGGGGCGCAGTTGTTCTTAATGAGGACATGACCAGAATTGAGGCAACCATGGCTAATGTGCAAGTAACCCAGAAGTGCGTCGTGCCATGCGAGAATTGCTCTGAAAGAGGAGGTAAACTCTTGAAGGAGTGGTTTAAACTCTTTATGGCAGCATGGCTACCTTGAAAGCCAATGTGGGTGCTTCATTTGTTTAAGGACGCTTCTTTGTTGCTTGCTAGGCAGCTTGAGCTCTTGTTCCCTCTGACCTGATCATCATTAGAGGATGGATACTTTGAGTAGATCACAGAGAAAGCTGAGAGTTACCTGGGTCCGTTCCGACTGAAGCCGGACCGTATTGAGATGATGGATGCGCAGATGATAAGGAGGACTTGGTTCCCATTTCTAATTTCATGTCTAGTAGTGTTGGGGTAGGAACTACCTTGAAGTCCTCTGCTGTTGTAGATGCATGGGGGGCTCCAAACCCGCCTACCTCTCCATCAGAATCATCCAAAGTAAAGGTCCAGTTTGATCTTTCCAAGGAAACGGTGGTCCGAACTGGTCTGGCAGATATGGGTTGCTACAGAGGTTATGGATGTAGGTGAAGCTTCAAACCTACGTATCTGTCCTTTTGAATCTGTCAATGAGGTAGGGATCTAGATCACCTTTACCTAGGAAGAGGAGGTCCATACTGATGCCATAGTGATGGAAGAGGTCTCGATCAATCCAGTTGAAGAGATAATGGACCGAGCTGATTCCGGATGATAAGACCAAGGTGGTGGAGCTGGCTCCGAGGTAGTAGTGCTAGAGGATGATGGTTACCTCTACCTAAGCAGCAGGACCAGGGAGGAAAGAGCTGACACAGTCGATGAAACTAACCTGGGATGTGGATCGGGAACCACGGTAGCTCACTAGGGCAATGAATGACCCGGTACAAATGGAGTGGATCTACCGGTTGTTAGGATTATTCTGGATAGCAAGAGTGTAATATTGTAATTAACAATCTTTTCATACGAATAAAGTGATTTCTAGTTTAACAAATCTTATAGCATTTATAGTTTAATTATTATAATTGTCAAAAGTAAATAATCATAAGGTCAAAAGACTATGAGAAAAAAAGAATTGTTCATACATCTAGATATGTATGAGGTAGACACAATTCTTTAGTTAGTCTTGAATAATATTCACAACTTAAGATAGAAGGTTGGGCGTCTTTATCTTGTCAAAGTTGTAGATTCTTTTGCTAGCATTTGAGTGGGATCAAATGTGTTATGATGAGTCTAAAATAATCAAATTGTTGTGTCTTTGGGCAAAAGAATATAGTGCACCGGGTGCATTGAATAGGATCAAAATGAAATACTTTATCTCGAACCGTCAATAGATAAAAGTTTTCATTTGAAGACAATCGGAGAGTCTATCCCAATCCTGAGATAAATGATGGACTTATGGTTGCAAGTGTTAAAATTTGAGCTATCAATGAGTACGATTATATAGCATAGTCGATCCTCGATAGTTTGGTGGTATTCATTTGTTAATCGATAGAGGACTTCATTTATAGATATGGACATCGTGGCTCTATTTATTGAATGAGAGTAAAATACCTTGAATATTCTCTTATTAATGGCGTTGATCATGTCATTAACTGGGTTGACTACCTCTATTAATACAGTTGACCTCATTAAAAAGGTTGACTACCTCTATTAATACGGTTGACCTCATTAAATAGGGCTGACTACCTCTATTAATACGATTGACCTCATTAATCGTAATCATGAAAGTCAACCCTCTTTCTTGGAGGAGAACTCTGGTTAAATATTCTGGTGGCGCGGTACCTTACTGATATCATTCTTCATACCTTATGGAGGAGGCGTATCCAGGATGGGTCCCAAAGCTGGTATCCCAGTACTTAGGTATCGATCTGAGGGCGAGATACCTTAAAGTACCAGTCTGGTTGTATGGAGCTTGATTCGACCTTACAAGGCTTTCGGTGGTGCTTGATTTGACAGCCCCTGGAATCCAACGGGGTAGCAAAGCTTGGCTGGCAAGCCCTGGTAAGGTGTTTGCCATAAACATGCAGCCTTGGCTTGCTTCTTGAAGGGTGGAGAGGTACTTTCGAGTACTGCTCTTGCTACTTGATTTAACCATGCCAGGATCTACAGTGGATCTTGGCATTTTTGGTGACTATGTGGCTTTGTGGGCTTCTTTCTTATATGCTTGGTCAGGTCGAGATTATACCTCGACGAGGCAGGAGGGCCTTTGCAAGACAAGTTCGGCACCTTGAAGATCTCCTAGTGAACATGAGATACCTTGATGTCGGGGGGACCCAGGTCTTTTCACGTCGACCTAGCTTCGGGCTTTAATCCTTGTATAAGAAGCTTGACGCGGCCTCGTCAGGTTTTATTTGGTAAGCCTGGACACGTGCGAGATGCTCAGATGGTATGGGCGGCCTCGCCTTGCTCCTATAGGATCGCATGGTAGCTCGACCTCGGGGACCTTGATACCCTGTCATATAAGCCCGAATTTGGACTCTTGTAGGAAGGTTGGGAAATGGAAAATTCTTTTTTGATCCCTAGCCAAAATTTTCTATTAACAAAAGTTTTGTGAGCAAGATGGTGTGATCGAGTTCCTAGTGAATCCATACAGCGGGGTAGTGCAACTATTGTAACACCAATGTTTTAAGTTCAGTTTTTCCAGTGTGTCTTAAAATAGAACGTCGACGCTGCAGTTGGAAATCTGCACCGTGATCACCATGGGATCATCATGAGGTTGCACGATGCTGTAGACATCCACTTTGGTGAAAATGATCTGTGACCACTGTGAGGGGTTGGTCGGGCTCTGGTCGACCTTGAAGATACCCCACTCTTCAACCATAAGAGGGACTTTCCTTATGTGGTTTTTCCTGGAATTATTGGAGGACCCAACCAGAGTAGGCCATTCGTTGATGGTATGTATTATCTGGATTTATTGCATCAGTTCTGCCTGCTCCCTCTTTCTTTTCTCAACGTGCTTGCGAATCTCGGTTTGTACTTCCCTTCCAGACTGAATGTTATCTCCAATTTGCTGTAAGAATTCTACCAAACATCATCCCCTTATCAAAGCCTCAATCTGATTTCACAGGTTATAGCACTCTGAGGTGTTGTGTCCTACGTCTTCATGAAAATCACAATACTTATAACGATTCCTCTTATCGACAAGGGCTTTCATGGATGCGGGCTTCTGTAGTAACCCCTTATTTTGAATGGCGAGATAGATTGTTTCACGGGATGCATTTAAGGGGGGTGTAACGATCATATCCTCTCTCATCTCGAGCTATTGAGGCTACTGTCCTGGGAGAAGGTGAAGCCCGTGGAGGAGTTTGTTTTGCTGGATGTCTTTCCGATCTGGGTTAAGAAATGGGAAAGTGATACGTCGGCCTATTGGGGGGTTTGTTCTAGCTTTTATGAGCTTGCTCGAGTTTGGGAGCTTCCTTCTTCTGTCGCTTTACGGCTCTCATATAGTCTTGTTCCATCTTGACTTTGAGTTGTTCGTCAACTTCAATTTGCTCTAAAGCCTAATCATAGGCTTCTTGGTAGGTCTCTAGAGGTCTCTTGGCAAAAGACCGGAAAAGCTTGCCTGCCTGCAAAATCCATCTGAAGTTAGCGAGGGTTTCTTTCTCGGTGAAAACCCTCATCTAGATGACTTCCTTATGGAAACGCTCGACATAAGCTCGGAAGGTTTCCCCTCTCTCCTGGATCAAGTACTATAGATGGATTGGATCCTTTAATCGGGACTTAACTACATGGAATTGTGAGCAAAAATCAGTTGACAGCTTCGTGAAGGAATCCACGCTGTCAGCGGGTAGCTTTCTAAACCAAGTCTTAGCGTAATATATCACTATAGTTAGGAACATTCGACATATAACTGCCATGGTCGTGTTCTAGACCTCCATCCGTTGACAAAGCTCTCCAAATGGCTCAAATGATCCTCAATCCCGGAGAACCTGTTAGTCGGCATTTTGAATTTTAGCGGGAGCTCTGCGTCCCTGATTCTTCAGGTGAAGGGAGCGCTCATCTCACTTAGATGGTCCTTCTTGTCCTCCTTGTACTTCCCCTTCTTCATCTACTGGACCTCTTTCTGAAGCTCTGCCAACTGGTCTCTCAGGCGGTTGCTCTCGGATTTCCTTGAGTTGATCTAGGTCTCCTCACTTTCATACCCCTCTAACGAGCAGGCGGCCTCTACTCGATTCCTTCTTCAGAGGGAGTCTGCCCAGGGGCTTTTCTGGCTTTCATCCTTCCTTGCTCAGGCTCTTCTCCTTGAAGTCGCTGAGTGAAGAAATTCTCATCGCTCTTGGGGAGGGACGTCTACCGCGGACTTGGCTTGCTTAGGTTGGTAACGTAGCAGCGTTTCAGGAACAGAGGGTATTGGCCCTAACCTGATCGAGGGTTAGAGTTCCGTTATATTATGAGCTGGCTCTAGAAGGGTAGGTCTCAAGCGATCAAAGGCGGGTTACCTAGTCCCGGGCCTGCTAGGTTCCCCTCAATTGCAGAGGTTTGCTTGCTGAACAGTAATACCCTCAGCGAGCAACCATAGGTGGACGTTTTCCATGAAGGTCACCGCTTGTTGGTCAAGCGTGACCTGGCTTCCCATAGTGGGATCCAAAGCCCCCACAATGGCTGGCTGGTCTGGGACCTGGCAATTGAGCCCGGATTTTCTTCCTTTCTTTGGCACCTTTTGTGTTGATGCGGCGGAAGGTTGTCCTGATGCACCTGGATGTCCTAGGGAGGAACGAAGCCTCATGCCTACTGCAAAACAACAAACCTATGAATATAAAAATGGTGGTGTTGGAGTTTCCCACAAACGGTGCCAGAACGTGTTAACGGGAAATTTGCTCCAGATGAGATATTCCAACTAACACCCTCGAGACCACTACCACGGAGGTGGTGGCCGGGGTCGGTACCTTTGATACCTGATCTACTTAGATATAAACGAATGATTGAATGACAATAGCAAATGAGAGCTTTATTATTAAACACTCGTGATATACAGAAATTTCTCACATACACTCACAATTTCTCTGGGACATAGGAATGGGCAACTTTGTGCTTGTTGAGTAGTGGATACCATGATGGCTGTGTTCTGATCACATAATTTAGGCTCGATGTAATTCTTTCTTCCTTTCACTATGTTTTCTTTTTATATTTGTTCTCTTTTCTTAAGAATACATAGGCATATTTATACATGGCCAAATTAATTTGAACAGGTGTATCTCTGCCTTGATTCTCTGAACCTATTCCCTCCTTATCGGGCGAGATCCTCTATTTGAAAGTCGTTGACTTCGAGTATGTTAACGGGAAATTTGTTTAGGATGAGAAATCCTTATTTACACCCTCGAGACCACTACCACGGAGGTGGTGGCTGGGGTTGGTATCATTGATACCTGACCTGATCTTGTATGAATATGAAGGTGGAAAAATAGTAGGTAGGAGACAAGCCATCCCTTCTGTCAGGCTTCGTGCTTATGAAGTAAATCTGGGGATCCTAGACATTGTTCCTCGGTCGGGGTCAGAGCCTGTCCTGGTACCCAGAGCCTGGTTCTGGAGCCCAATTGCTTCCTGTAATACCCCGACCTCGATAGCAAGTAAGAAGGGGGGCTCATCTAGCTCCAATGTCTGAGAGCTGGATTTCTTCCATAGAGAGGATACGGGAGAGCTCCTCGATTCCCTTCGAACTGGTCTGGGCGGTTTCTCTTCATCTTGATATGCGACTTTGGCGTGTAGATGAGAGGATGTAAGTGTTAGGTTCAGCGGGGTAGGAATCTAGATTCGGTTCCTTAGGTTTTCGTTGTTGTTTCCTGATTTCATGTAAAAAAGATTAGAGAGCTAGGACCAATGGGACCGTATACACACATGCGTAATATAGTAGATAATAGGAAAAACACAAGTCTTATGTAGATTGAGGTGGACTGACCAAGGGGGAAAAAGCATCACGAGTGATCACATGCTGAAAAACCCCTAAGCAGTACCCAGAGGAATAAGGAATACCATTCCTTGTATATATATATATATATAATAATGCTCCGGGGAGCTTACAAGGATGGTGAAGTAATACAACGTAGTTGCTCCGGAGAACTTACAATGGTGGTCGAATGTAGACCGATATTTTCCCGATCAGGGTACACATACAATGATGATGTAGAGAGAACTTTTAACGAAGCATGTGTCTTCTGCCATTGATCGGAGACCGATACAATATGCCTTTTACAGACATATTTATACATGAAGACCACCTTGGCGTGCAAGTCCGGGACTCTTCAATTAGTCTTTGTTCTCTTATCGAATACGATCCTTCCTTTAATGTAGTTGATCGGCTTATAGCTATTATCTCGGAGAAGATATGATTGTTTCCTCTTCGGACTTTTCTTCCCTTGATAGACGGGATTTTCTGTTATAGTTGATACCCAATAATCGGTTGTGGAGGATATCTTGGAGGAAAAGGTATTTGTTTCCACTTTGGACTCTTTTACTAATGATGGTCTTTAAAGAGTTGAATATTCTCTTATTAATGGTGTTCATCATGTCATTAACTGGGTTGGCTGCCTCCATTAATGCGGTTGACCTCATTAATGGTACTTTAAATGTCATGGAAGTCAATCCTCTCTTCTTACGTTGCTAAGAGGGGAGCTCTAGTTCGACATGTCACTTTGGAGAGGTACTTCATGGAGGTTACTTGAGATGACATTTGATACTCCTTGAGGGCAAGGTACCTTAGGATCCAGTACACTGTAGGGGTCCCCCGGGGACCTCTCGATTGTCACGGAGCTAGATCGATCATGCTGGTCTTCCCATAGAGCTTGTGCTAACCATTTTAAGGCGAAATATCCCATAGGATTCCAACCTTGTAGTTGGGAGCTTGGTTTAGCTACGTCGAGCTTTATCATGGAGCTTGACCTAATTATACAGGCTTCCTAGCGGGGTAGCGGGCTTGGCTGGCAAGCCCTGGTAAGGTGTTCGCCATAAGCAGACGATCTTGGCTTGCTTCTGGAATGGTGGAGAGGTACGCTCGAGTACTGCTTTTGCTACTTGATTTAACCATGCCAGGATCTACAGTGGATCTTGAGGCTTTTGGTGACAACGGGGCTTTACGGGTTTCTTCCTTTTATGCTCGGACGGGTCGAGATTATACCTCAACGAGGCAGGAGGGCCTTTACAAGACAAGTTCGGCACCTTGAAGGTCTCCTAGTGAAAGTAGAGATAGTAGCAAGCTCTAGGAGAGTGTCACGAGATACCTTGATGTCAAGGGAACCAGGTGCTTTCACGTCGACCTAGCTTCGAGCTTTATCCTGGTATAAAAAGATTGACGCGGTCTCGTCAGGCTTTATTTGGTAAGCCTGGACACGTGCGAGATGGTCAGATGGTATGGGAGGCCTCACCTTGCTTATGTAGGATCGCGTGGTAGCTCGACCTCGGGGACCTTGATACCCCGTCATATAAGCCCGAATTTGGACCTTTACGGGAAGGCTGGGAAATTCTTCTTTGGTCCCAAGCCAAATTTTGATTTTAACAGAAGTCCCCTTTGACTTGAATACCGGTAAGTATTTGGGGTTGGAGTCTAGATCTTGTACTACATGAAGAATTTTGCTTGACCCTTTTTATTGGTAACCTGTATCGTTCCCAGTGATTGGCATAAGGAACCGGGGTACTATTTATTTCTGTAAAAAAAATGAGCATATTGCTCGATCATGTCGGATGAAGCTTCTGTGGTTAATATGGGTACCTAGAATTCCTTTTCCAGGAATCACGGTACTTAGATGAGCTAGCGAAATGATTCTGGTAGGCATTTATGCCATCTAGATCCTTCTTAGCGGGGTTGGCCCGGCCAAGGCAGCAAGATGGCCTTTTGGTTGTTCTGATCTCGTGATCTAGCAGGTAACTATGCTCATACGCTTAAATCCATCTTGGGGGTCGTAGCCCGACCAAGACAACATGAGCGTTATCTAGCTATTTCCTGGTCTTTTGATCCAGATGACAACTATGCTCTTACACTCAGACCCTTCTTAGGGGTTGTAGCCCGACCAAGGCATCAGGAGCGCTATCTAGCTATATCCTGGTATTTTGATATGGATGGCAACAATGCTCTTACAGTCAAACCCTTCTTGGGGGTTGTAGCCCGACCAAGGCATCAGGAGCGCTATCTAGCTATATCCTAGTATTTTGATCCGGATGGCACCTATGCTCTTACACTCAAACCCTTCTTGGGGGCCATAGCCCGACCAAGGCATCAGGAGCGCTATCTAGCTATATCCTGGTATTTCGATCTGGATGGCAACTATGCTCCTATACTCAGACCCTTCTTGGGGGTTGTAGCCCGACAAAGGCATCAGTAGCGCTATCTAGCTATATCCTGGTATTTCGATCTAGATGGCAACTATGCTCTTACACTCAAACCCTTCTTAGGGGTCGTAGCCCGACCAAGGCATCAGGAGCGCTATCTAGCTATATCCTGGTATTTCGATCCGGATGGCAACCATGCTCTTACACTCGGATAAGGCATCAGGGGTGATGAGGGGGCTTCCTCGATCAATCCCTGGTCTCAAGGTCTGGATGGCAATTATGCTTTTACACTCAGACCCTTCTTGGTGGGGGGTTGTGCCCGACCGACGCATCAGAGGTAGTGAGAGGGCTTCCCCGACCAGTCTCAGTACATAAGTAGTCATTATCGAAATACTATGGCGATCCTCCTGGAGGGATTAATCAGGTTCATGGCATTAGGAGGGCTATCTAGCTCTCCTAGTCAAGATGATCCTCCTGGAGGGATTCGATCCGGTGCAGGGCATCAGGAGTGCGGTGTAGCTCTCCTGGTAATGGTGATCCTCTCGGGAAGACTTGATTCGGTCTAGGGCATCGACAGTGCGGGGTAGCTCTCCTGGTGATGGTTATCACATGAGATTTACTACGGATACCGAAATCGAAAGAGATGCAAACTCATGGCAAGCTAATACTAAGTTGTATCAATGCATGGTGGTGTCGGTTGATAACCAGTCTCGTTCAAGGAGATTTTAACAAGTAGAATCTCTTGAGATGATCTGCATTATGAGTGTAGATAGTAGAATGGCTCTCCATAAAAGACACTTTTGTTACGAACTAGAGGAAATTATCTCACGTTAGGGTTATCGCCCCTCACACTGGAGTACTGGGAAAATATTGAGATTCCAGTCCCAAGTGATGTAACCATTTTGGAAGTCCGCTTGGGGTAGATGAGGGCCTTCAACAATCGTAATGGAGCTTGGGACTCCATTTTGAACTAATCGGGTCTTCTGGGTGCTCGTCGAACTGATCAAGAGCTCGGTGGCTCACTAGGGCATTGGAAGGCCCATTACAAACGGAGAGGAGCCATCGGTATGATAATCTTCTAGAGCAAGCTGGTGTTTGCTAAGGTCGAGCTCGTGCAAGCCAATGAGGATGGTTACTTCTTCAAAACCTTCTATATAGAGTTGGCTCTACTTCCCCCATTTGACTTAAGAGTCATTGATGGACGGAAAAGGGAGGGGATTAAGAAGAAAGCTGTTGAGATGGTTGTGTATGTTCCCCTCTTAGCTGGCAAGTCTTGGGTTGCTGAAGCAGACCTGGGCTCAAAATCTATAGTGCAGTAGATGATCAATCCGAAGAGTGAGCTTCTTCCTTAAATAAATACCACAGCTAAGGTAGTTGTTTATACGGTAAGTGAGCCCTGGTTGATCCAGAATTAGATGTTTCGGATGGAGAAAACTACTCTCTTAGGTGACGTCAAGCCATATGGAGGAGGAGCTGACCACGGTAGTGAGGGGCGCAGTTATTCTGAATGACCAGAATTGAGGCAACCATGGCTAATAAGCAGGGAACACGGGAGTGGATCCAGCATGCACAAGATGTGGAGAGACTCAGGTCCATGCATCGTGTCATGCGAGGATTGCTCTGAAGGATGAGGTAAACTCTTGAGAGATTGGTTTAAACTCTATATGGCAGCGTGGCTACCTTGGGAACCAAGGTGGGTGCTTTATTTGCTGAAGGACACTTCTGTGTTGCTTGCTAAGCAGCTCGAGCTCGTCTTCCCTCTGACCTGATCATCGTTGGAGGATGGATACCTTGAGTAGATCACAGAGAAAGTTTAGAGTTACCTGGGTCCGCTTCGACTGAAGCTGGACCTTATTGAGATGTTGGATGCACAGTTAATGAGGAGGACTTGGTTCCCATTTCTTCTTTCATGTCTAGTCGTGTTAGGGTAGGAACTACCTTGAAGTCCTCTGCTATTGTAGATGCATGTGGGGCTTCAAGTCTGCCTACCTCTATATCTGAATCTGTCAAAGTAGAGGTCCAGATTGGTGTTACCGAGGTAGGAGAGGTATGAGAGATCTCAATTGATCCAACTAAGAAGATGTAGGTCAAGGCTGATTGAAGTTGATCCAACAAAGGTGGTGGAAGTTGGCTCTAAAGTAGCAGTGTTAAGGGATGATGACCTGTCCTTCAACCAAGCAATGAAACTAAGGTGGAAAGAGCTACAACTGTTGAGGAGACTAACCAGAGAGGTAAATCGGGACCAAGGTAGCTTGCTAGGGCGATGAATGGCCCCATACAAGTAGAGAGGAGACACCGACCTAGTAACTGTCTAGAGACACGCTCGGGATTCTAGAAGTTTCCTGCGACAGAGAGAAGACTTTAGACCCCTCCAGGATGAGTGGTGACTCACTTGAGTATTGGATGACCCTATACGAATAAAGATGGGCTACCTGTCTGGTACCAAGCCAGAGGTATACTTGGGATTTCAAGAAGCCCCCAACAACTGAGAGAAAGCTCTGGACCCTTCTGGAATGAACCAAGAATTTAGTGGTTCACTTGGGCGTTGACCGGCCCGATATAAGAATTGACGAGCCACTTGACCTTACAGTGAGGCTGCTACTCCAGAGGTTAGCTTAGGCATGTAGGAGGCCATACAAAGAGTGGGAAACCTCTGGGCTCTCCTTGATCAGATCGGTCTTCGGTGGCTTGCTAGGGCGATGAATGACCTGGTACATATAGAGCGAAGCCACAAGTCTGGTACTTGTCCAGAAGCATGCTTGGGATCTTTGGAGTCCCCTGCAATTCAAATGAGGCTCTAGACCATGCTGGAACGAAACAGCAGCTAGGTGGCTCAATTGGGCGTTGACCGGCCCTGTATAAGAAATCAAGAGCCACTTGGCCTTACAGTGAGGTTGCTGCTCCAGAGGTTAACTTAGGCATGTAAAAGGCCTTACCAAGAATGGGAAACCTCTGGGCTCTCCTTGATCAGATCGGGCTTCGGTGGCTTGCTAAGGTGATGAATGAACCGGTACATATAGAGCGAAGCCACCGGTCTGGTACTTGTCCAGAAGCATGCTTGGGATCTTTGGAGTCCCCAGCAATTGAAATGAGGCTCTGGACCATGCTGGAACGAAACAGGAGCTCGGTGGTTCAATTGGGCGTTAGCCGACCCTGTGTAAGAAATAAGGAGCCACTTGGCCTTACAGTGAAGTTGCTGCTCCAGAGGTTAGCTTAGGTATGTAGGAGGCCTTACCAAGAGTGGGAAACCTCTGGGCTCTCCTCGATCAGATCTGGCTTCGATGGCTAGTTAAGGCGATGAATGACATGGTACATATAGAGTGAAGCCACCGATCTTGTAACGGTGATACTGCTCTAAAAGATTGCTTGGGCACATAGGTGGCCTTACCAAATATGGGAAGCTTCTGAGACCTTCTCGATCGGATCGGGCTTCGGTGGCTTACTAGGGCGGTGAATGGCATGGTAAACATGAAGCCACCGGTCTGGTACTGGTCCAGAATCATGTTTGGTATCTTTGGAGTCCCCTGCAATTGAAAGAAAGCTCTGGACCCTGTTGGAATTAATCAGGAGCTCAGTGGCTCAGTTTGGCGTTGACCGGCCCTGTATAAGAAGTGAGGAGCCACTTGGCCTTACAGTGAGTATGTTACTCCAGAGGTTTGCTTAGGCATGTAGGAGGCCTTACCGAGAGTGGGAAACCTATAGGCTCTCCTCGATCATATCGGGCTTCAGTGGCTTACTAGGGCGATAAATGACCCGGTACATATAGAGCAAAGCCTTCGGTCTTGTAGCGGTGCTACTGCTCTAGAAGCTTGCTTAGGCACGTAGGTGGCCTTACCAAATGTGGGAAGCTTTTGAGACCTACTCGATCGGATCAGGCTTCGGTGGCTTGCTAAAGTGGTGAATGGCCCGGTACACACGGAGCAAAGCCACCGGTCTGGTACTGGTCCAGAAGCATGCTTGGGATCTTTGGAGTCCCCTGCAATTGAAAGAAAGCTCTGGACCCTACTGGAATAAATCAAGAGCTCAGTGGCTCACTAGGGCGTTGACCGGCCCTGTATAAGAAGTGAGGAACCACTTGGCCATACAGTGAGGCTGCTACTCCAGAGGTTTGCTTAGGCATGTAGGAGGCCTTACCGAGAGTGGGAAACCTATGGACTCTCCTCGATCAGATCAGGCTTCGGTGGCTTACAAGGGCAATGAATGACCCGGTACATATAGAGCAAAGCTTTCAGTTTTGTAGCGGTGTTACTGCTCTAGAAGCTTGCTTAGGCACGTAGGTGGCCTTACCAAATATGGGAAGCTTCTGAGACCTCCTCGATCGGATCAGGCTTTAGTGAATGGCCCGGTAAACATGGAGCGAAGCCACTGGTCTGGTACTGGTCCGGTACAGGTCCAGAAGCATGCTTGGGATCCTAGAAGTCCCCAGCAACTGAGAGATAGCTCTAGACCCTCCAAGAGTGAATGGAGAGTTCAGTGGCTCACTTGGACGTTGACTGGCCCGGTGCATGAGACGTGGAACCACTAATTGTCTACTGGTCGCGCTGTTCTAGAAGTTATACAGCTGAGTTGGCTTCTTAAATTCTTGAGTCGACCTGCTACCTCTACCAAAGAGCTTCTAAAGGGTGGATACGGTGACATGAACAGATCTGCTGGATAAGAGGTCTACCGGTAGCAGAGCAAATATTCTGTAAAAAAGCAAGAAAGATGCAGTTCACTGTATAGAAGCTCTCGATGTATCAGAATGGTTCAGCTATATAGGAGATCTTCAAGCAGGGAGCTACTGTATTGGAGCATCACGATTATCTGAGCAGGTTCACTTCATAGGAGTAGCATAATGAACTGGTTCCACCAGGAGTTCCACGTACCATATTTGCTCCACAATGAACGAAACTCTTTAAATGATAAAATGACCACCACATGCGATGTATAGGCAATATAGACAAGTATGGAGAAAAGACATTGTATATAGTAAATGATATTCCATGAATAATGAATTTGTTACCTCGATAGTATAATGATACTCATGTAGAGACAAAAGGGGTGTGGAAACTTCCCACAGACGGCGCCAGAAAGTGTTAATGGGAAATTTATTTAGGAAGAGAAATCCCTACTAACACCCTCGAGACCACTACCACAGAGGTTGTGGCCAGGGTGGATATTGTTGATACCTGACCTGATCTTGTATGAATAAAAAGGAGGATGAAACAGTAGGTAGCAGACAAGCCATCCCGCCTGTCGGGCTTCGTGCTTATGAAGTAGATCTGGGGAGCTCGAGGTTCCCTTGCTAGTGCGAAGAGGGGATCTTGGACCTTGTTCCTAGGTCGGGGTCGGAGCCCGTCTTGGTACCCAGAGTATGGTACTGGAGCCCAATTGTTTTCTGTAATACCTCGACCTCGATAACAAGTAAGAAGGGGGGCTCATCTATCTCCAGTGTCGGAGAGCTCGATTTCTTCCATAGAGAGGATACGGGAGAGCTCTTCAATTTCCTTCTAACTGATTTGGGCGGTTTCACTTCATCTTGATGTGTGACTTTGGCGTTAAGATGAGAGGATGTGAGTGTTAGGTCCAGCGGGGTAGGAATCTAGATTGAGTTCCTTAGGTCTTCGTTGATGTTTCCCGATTTCATGTAAAAAATATTATAGAGCTAGGACCAATGGGGTCGGCACCTAGCCTGCATACACACATGCGTAATATAGTAGATAATAGGAAAAACACAAGTCTTATGTAGATGGAGGTTGACTGACCAAGGGGGAAAAAGCATCACAAGTGATCACATATTGAAAAACCCCTAGGCAGTACCCAGAGGAAGGAGGAATACCCTTCCTTGTATATATATAGAAGAATGCTCCGGGGAGCTTACAAGGATGGTGAAGTAATACAACGTAGTTGCTCCAGAGAGCTTACAATAGTGGTCGAATATAGACCGATATTTTCAAGGTCAGGGTACACATACAATGATGATGTAGAGAGAACTTTTAACAAAGCATGTGTCTTCTGTCATTGATCAGAGACTGATACAATATGCCTTTTACAGGCATATTTATACATGATGACCACCTTGGCGTGCAAGTCCGGGACTCTTCAATTAGTCTTTGTTCCCTTATAGAATATGATCATTCCTTTAATGTAGTTGATCGGCTTATAGCTATTATCTCGGAGAAGATATGATTGTTTCCTATTCGGACGCTTCCTCCCTTGATAGGTGGGATTTTATTTTATAGTTGACCCCTTATAATTGGTTGTGAAGGATATCTTAGAGGAAAAGGTATTTGTTTCCTCTTTTGACTCTTTCACTAATGATGGCCATTAAAGAGTTGAACATTCTCTTATTAATGGTGTTGATCATGTTAATAACTGGGTTGACTGCCTCCATTAATGCGGTTGACCTCATTAATGGTACTTTAAATGTCATGGAAGTCAATCCTTTCTTCCTACGTTTCCGAGAAGGGAGCTCTAGTTCTGCATGACACTTTGAAGAGGTACTTCATGGAGGTTACTTGAGGTGACATTTGATACTCTTTGAGGGCGAGGTACCCTAGGAGCAGTACACTGGCGGGGTCCCCCGGGGACCTCTCGATTGTCAAGGAGCTAGATCGATCGTGTTGGTCTTCCAATGGAGCTTGTGCTAACCATTTTAGGCGCGAAATATCCCATAGAGTTCCAACCTTGTAGTTTGGAGCTTGGTTTAGCTACGTCGAGCTTTATCATAGAGCTTAACCTAATTATGCAGGCTTCCTAGCGGGGTAGCGGGCTTGGCTGGCAAGCCCTGGTAAGGTGTTCGGCATAAGCAGTCGATCTTGGCTTGCTTCTGGAAGGGTGGAGATGTACGCTCGATTACTGCTCTTGCTACTTGATTTAACCATGCTAGGATCTACAGTGAATCTTGGCATTTTTGGTGACGACGGGGCTTTACGGGCTTTTTCCTTTTACGCTCGGACAGGTCGAGATTATACCTCGACGAGGCTGGAGGGCCTTTGCAAGACAAGTTCGGCACCTTGAAGGTCTCCTAGTGAAAGTAGAGATAGTAGCAAGCTCTAGAAGTGTGTCACGAGATACCTTGATATCGAGGGACCTAGGTCCTTTCACGTCGACCCAGCTTCGGGCTTTATCCTGGTATAAGGAGCTTGACGCGGTCTCGTCGGGCTTTATTTGGTAAACCTGGACACGTGAGAGATGCTCAGATGGTATGGGCGGCCTCGCCTTGCTCCTGTAGGATCGCTGGGTAGCTCGACCTTGGGGACTTTGATACCCTGTCATATAAGCCCGAATTCGGACCCTTGTGGGAAGGTTGGGAAATTCTTCTTTGGTCCCTAGCCAAATTTTGCTATTAACAGAGTAAATAATGGACTCAAGATTATCGTTTGTGGAGATAAGTTTGTTTCCTCTTTAGAAACAAACTCTTGTCTTACACGTATGCAGAATTTAATGTTCGTTATAACGTAAATATGATCTTGTATGTATTCATAGCATGATTCTTCATGGAGGTCATCGCGTTAGCTGCTCGTTGTTTTGTAGAGCGAGGTAGATCTATGCTTTGGTTTTGTCCTCAGGAGCTTGGGATGGACTCCCCTGTAGACATTCCTGGAAGGTAGCTTGGGTCTGATTTACTTAGAGGTACTCTTTCTTCTTGTATCGTGGAGAGAACAGCGGGCTCCTGGAGAGGTTGGTAGGCTTTCAACTTTTAGGCAACGAGTTAAGCTCGACCTCCGGGAGCCTCAACCTGGTAGGAGATTGCTTTGCTTGTCGGGCTTCACTTCGAGGGTTTCTTGAGCAAGTGATCCTTCATAGCTTTCGCGGGGTTTTTTTGTAGTCCAATCCTAGGAATCAAGGTTCCTGGATAGGTGGCCTCGAGAAGCTCGGGTTCCAGTGTTCTGGTGAGGACTCGACCTAGTCGTGCCTAGCTTCGTCCCTGATAGTTCAGAAGCCCGATGATCCTTCCATGCTTCTACAGGGTAGTTTTATAGTCTATCCGGGGTCTCATGAATGTCGAATTTGGGCTTCGATTCAGACTAGGAGAGTGGGAAATTTCTCTTTGACCCCTAGCCAAATTTTACTATTAACAGATACTATTGTAATAATGTTATAGCTAGGGTCCAAAGTGGTTTGTTTTAATTAGACTATCTTAAACCTATCATATTAATTTGTTACATTATTACAGTAAAATGTAGCAATTTTCGTACCCTTTTTTTTTCATCTCTAATCCGTTGTACCAAATCTTCCTATAAAATGAATATTCTCTAAATATTCCTTTTTTATTATTTCTCATCAATTAACATTTCCCAATCTAATTAACATAATATTATGATAAGTCATTAAATTAATATAATATTACGATAAGTTAAGAAATTAATAAATTAGTAAATTAAGAAATTACTAATTTCATAAATTAGTAATTAATAACTAGTTTTGTGTGATTTGGAAGCCATTGATCCAATATTGCAATACCCTTATCAATCACATTTACAGTTGTTAACGGGAAATTTACTCAAGATGACAAATTCCCACTAACACTCTCAAGACCACTACCACGGAGGTGGTGGCCGGGGTCGGTAACTTTGATACCTAACTTGCTTAGATAAAAACGAATGTTTGTATAACAATAGTAAGTGGGGACTTTAGTATCGATTACTTGTTGTATACAGAATTCTCTCTCACATGCTCAGTATCTCTCTAGAACGTAAGAAGGTGGTGACTTCGTGCTTATCGAATAGTGGACGTCACGATGCCCGTGTTCTGATCACAGAATTTAGGCCAGACGTACTTCTCTCTCCTTTTTACTTTATCGTCTATATGTCACCCATTTTCTCCTTTTCTTTTCAGGCATATTTATATATGACCGAATCAATTTGAACGGGTGTATCTCCCGCCTTGATTCTCTGAACCTACTCCCCCCTTATCGGGCAGGATCCTCTATTTGAAAGTCATTGACTCCGAGTAAATAACAGAAGCGATGATATTGTTGACGAAGATAAGTTTGTTTCCTTTTTGGAATCAAACTCTATACTTGCATGCAAATGTTGGTTATTACATAGATATGTTCATGTGTGTACTAACGGCATGATTCTTCATGGAGGTCGTTGAGCTATCCGTTCGTAGTCTTCGTAGAGCGAGGTAGATCTATGTTTTGGTTCCATTCTCAAAAGCTTGGAATAGACATCCTAGTAGGCATTCCTAGGAGGTAACATGGATCTGATTCACTAAGAGGCCTTCTTCCTCCTCGTATCGTGGAGGAGACAGCTAGGTTTCATGAATGTCGATTTTGGGCTGAGAGAGTGGAAAATTTTTCTTTGACCCCTAGCCAAATTTTACTATTAACCGAAGTCCCCTCTGACTTGAACACCGGAGGTAGAGTTGGGGTTGAAGTCAGATTCCCTATTTAATTGGGAAATTTACCGTTATAAGATAAGTACTGAGAATCTCGAATGAAATCTTCTCATTAATTGCTCAAATGATGTGTCGAACTTAAATTGGTATGTTCTTCGAGGAAAACCGGTTGCGTTACAGCTCTCTTCGTGGCTTGAGGCAATCTTCCCGAGAATATCACCAACGTCATTACACCCTTAACCTCTATTTAAATTCAAACTCACTGCCTGTTTCCTCATACATTCTCTCAATTTCGAATTTACAGACTTCTTCTCCTTCTGTCGATTTCCCTTTTTTTCTCAATCCCCAAATCATGTTCTACCATGTCGAAGGCCAGTCGTGACTCCATTGACTCCCTTGTTGAAGGCACAGAGGTATCGAGTCTCACCTACGGAAAACGGACTCGATGAAACCTAGGCGGGGACGACTCTCCTCCGTCTCCGTAACGTCATCTATCGAGCCGGAATAAAGCCATCAGGAATCGGTTTTCTAACCAATCGGACAATCCTCTAAACTTGGTTGATGAGGACTCCGGTGAAGAGAATAGGTTCGGTGTCGCTGGAGAGGACCAGGTCACAGTCTTCGGTCCTTCCCTGGAGAGGCATCCTCCATAAGACTTCAAGGTCATTCCAGATTCTACCGCTGACCCAAAGTCGGTCAGCCACTTGAGGATCAAATATGGAATCCCTGACACCGTCTCTCTAACAGTCCCCCATAGAAATTATGACGTCTTTAACCCACCCAAAGGCGTACTCCCCATCCATGTTGCAGCTTTCGAGAGCGGGGTAATGCTCCCTCTTCATCCTATATTTCGGCAGGCTCTCAACGTTCTTAAGTTGGCTCCTCTCCAACTAACACCCGGCTTCTGAAGGCACCTGGTTGGCTTCCTCGTGCTGTGTAGAGAGAAGTGTGAGCTATGCAAGATAACCAGAGAGCCCGGGGTAAAGAAGTTTGCTTTCCTTTTTTAGATTCGGAGACTGGCCAGGGTCCCCCGAGGTCAGTTTTACACCAAGGCCAAGACAAGTTTAATTTCATCATCCCTGGAGCTTCAAGGAAAGACCCGGCCTGGAAATAAGAATGGGTATTGGCTGGAAATGATTGGAGGAACTCGATTTTTATAAGTGAACATGAGTTCGCGATTCCGACCACCTTCAATGATAAACCCTCATGGGACAGAGATTCCTTGCCCGCCGAATCTGAGACGATGCTGAAGGCTATTCTTGCCAAGAATGACTTCAACCTGAAGTTCCCGACTGTTGACCCTTTTGATCCATATCGGGTAAACCGTTATCTTCGGATATCCGACGCTACTCCTCGTAAGTATATTGAACCATCAAGCTTTTGGGTTGTTGAATGGTTCAGTTCTGATGGTTTTACCTTTTTTTTAAACAGTTTTTGTTGTTGCTCTTATTTCTCACGAAGCCCGGCAAGTTCGGACCCTTCCCCCTCCTTCTAGGTCATCCCCGAGAACCTTCTTGGCTACCTCGGAGAAAAAGGGGGTCAATCCTTTTGTCCGCTGTTTCGTCTGCTCCTGCTCCTGCTCCATCGCCTTTCCTGATGAGATCTAAGATGGTTATTCTCGTATCTCGGGCAGCTAAAGATCTAAATCGATGAGGGCCCGCTCTCCAGGCCACTAATATATCCACCTCCTCTCCTTCATCAATGGCTCCCGCTATAGTTGCTGCTTCTCCAGTTATATTACCCACTATTTTCTCTGATCCAGCTGCGCCCCAGGCAGTTCAGGCTTCAGGGGATCCCGAGGCTGGTATTCCTGAGATTTCCCCTTCTCGCCCCCACCATCAATCGGGCTCAGTTGGTCAGGATGAGGTTTTGAAGCAGTTCATTACTTCTTGCCCGGATGGCGGGCTCTTCAAGATGGCTTCCATGCACATAGATATTCTGGTTAACAAGGGGTCTGCCCTTCTGGCCGAGGTATTCATCGCCTTTATTTTCTGTGATTGTATGCTTTGATTGCTTTTTTAACCTTTGTTTCATACTTTGCAGGCTTTCAAGTTCAATATAGCAATGGGCCACCAGGTATCCTTTCTCCGAGATCGGCTAGCTAGAGCTGAAGCTGAGGCTGAGTGGGCCATGAGATTACTGGCACAGGCTCAATCCTTGGTATAGGAGATGACTTCCAGCCAGAAAGGAATGGAAACACAACTGGCTGAGCTTCAGTGCGACAACGAGAGGCTAAAGTGGTCTTTTGACCAAGAAACTCTTTGGTCTAAGCGATGAGCTAGCCAGCCGGATGACTGGAAAGAAGAAGAGAGGGCGTTAGATGTTGAGAATCATGTTCTCCAAGCCCAAGTTGCCAAACTTCAGGCTCAGGTGGATTCATCCTTCAAGAGAGGAGCCAGCAGCAGGTTAAATTATACCAGAGTCAATGGCCAACCTTATTGATACAGTCATACCTCTTGAGGTCATGGCGGTGGTCAATGCGATCTTGGAGGAGGATCCTGATGAGCACCAGGCAATTGAGGGGAATCCTTAGGAAAATGCGGCAAAGGCGGCTATCCGGGATAAGCGATCACCCGAAAGAGGAGCAGGGGTGAGGTTCATCCGGAAGGAGGAAAAGCTGGAGGAGATCAGGAAGATGCAGAAGCTTGAATACATTTTCTTGTAGCTTGTTCTGAATACCCGGAAAGGGGGGTGGGCATCCCATATTTACTCATACTTGATCATCATCATCACTCTTTTTTTTTAGTACATTGTAGTCCGGAACCAGGGGTTGGGCTCCCTATCTGATTGTTGTAGCCTGACCAGGGGATAGGCTCCCCAATTCATTAATGGAATTTAACTTTAGATTTGGTTCAAATTTTAATTTCCATATACTTGCTTCATTTTTTTTTCATCTAGGTTCAGCCCCTATAGCAACCTGATTTAGCTTGGTAAAAGTAACAAGATAGGAAAATTGCATAAGTGTGAACGTAGATAGCTAGCTCGAGCTTTCGACTCTCAATAGAAACATGCATCTTGGTGACTTTAATTGATAGTCCCCTTGTTTGATCATAGACCTGTCACAGTAAGCAACCACGTGTACCCGGAGGATTAACAACCAGTAATAATTGGGACATTAGAGTTTAAGTAAAAGAGCCCTCAATCCTCGAGCTTCTTTAGGGGGTTATAACCTGAATGAGGTATCAAGGAGAACTATCTAGCCCTCTCTTAGGCTGGGATGGCTATTGCGCTATTAAAATCGAGTCCTTCTTGGGAGGTTGTAACTCGACCAAGGCATAGAGAGGGCTATCTAGCTATTTCCTGGCCTTGAGATCTGGATGGCAGCTATGCTCTTACACTCAGACCCTTCTTGCATCAGGAGGGCTATCTAGCTATTTCCTGGTCTTGAGATCTGGATAGCAGCTATGCTCTTTCACTTAGACCCTTCTTGGGGGTTGTAGCATGACCAAGGCATCAGGAGGGCTATCTAGTTATTTCCTGGTTTTGAGGTCTGGATGACAGCTATGCTCTTACACTCAGACCCTTCGTGGGGGTTGTAACCCAACCAAGGCATCATGAGAGCTATCAAGCTATTTTCTGGTCTCGAGATCTGAATGGCAACTATGCTCTTACACTCAGACCCTTCTTGTCGGGGAATAGTGCCAGGCCGAGGCATCAGGGATAGTGAGGGGGCTTCCCATGCTAATCCCTGGTCTTGAGACCGAAATGTCAAATTTCCCATGTAAACCCAAATCTTTGTAAAACATAGCTGAATATGGAGAAAAAAACAGGCTTTATTGATAAAAAGAAAGGAGTACATTATTGCTGGAAATTAAGATCTAGGTGGAGGTAGCCTGCTTATGAATCCTCTGTTCAGGAGTAGAATTTTCTCAAGTGATCTGTATTCATGTCTTCAAGTTTGTATGCCCCATTACGGGCGATCACCTTTACCAAGTATGGCACTTCCCAGTTTGGCCCAGGACCCCGTCAGACCTATTCCTGGTATTCAGTATCACTTTCCTGAAAACTAGGTAACTCTCCTTAAAGTTTCGGGCTTTAACCTTCAGATTATAGTATCTAGAAATCCTGCTCTGGTAAACTGCTACCTTCTCAGCTACTCGATCTTGTTTTTCTTCCAAGAGATCCAAGCTAGCTCGGAGCTTGCCCTCATTGCTCCCCGGTTCAAAATGTTGAACTCTAAAGGAGGTCAATTTATGCTCAATGGGAAGCACTGCTTCAACCCCGAAGGCTAGTGAGTGAGGCATTTCCCCGGTAGTTGTTCTCCTTATAGTGCGGTAAGCCCAGAAGACCTCGGGAAGCTCCTCAGCCCATCTACCCTTTTTCTGTTGAAGTTTCTTTTTCAACAGCTTCTTTATAGTCTTATTGGTGGATTCCACCAGCCCATTAGTCTGGGGGTGGGCTACTGAAGTGAACCTAAGGTCGATTCCCAAGCCCTCGTAAAAGTCTTTGAATCGACCATTATCAAACTTCTTGCCGAGGTCAGCTATAATGGTAAGAGGGGTTCTGAACCTGCAAACCACATTATTTTTTATGAATCTTGTTGTATTTTCTTTCGATATCTAGGATAGTGGTCCATCTTCAACCCATCTTATGAAATAGTTGATTGCCACGATAGCATGCTTGGCTTGACTAGAAGCAGTTGGAAGCGGTCCGATCAAGTCGACTCCCCACATAGCAAAGGGGTATGGTGAGCTAAGGGATGATAATCGCTCTGGCGATAGATGACTCAAGTTTGCGGTCTTCTGGCAAGCTTCGCATGATTGTCCCAAGATCTTTGCATCTTGATGGATGGTTGGCCAGTAGTACCCCATGCGGAGTACCTGATATAACAGAGCCTCCCCACTAATATGGTTCCCGCATTCCCCTGAGTAAACCTCTCTCAATGCCCATGTGGCATCTTCAGGGTGTAAACATCGAAACAAAGGAAGGGATTTCCCCCCCCCCCCTGTATAAGTACCCATCCACCAAGCAATACCGGATCGAGAGCCTCTTGACTTTCTAATCTTGGTCAGGCTCCCCGGGAAATCTGTCTTCTTGTAGATAATCCACTATCGGGTCCATCCAGCATGGTTGCCGATCCAGGGTATAAATCTCCTTACCTGCCACTGTGCTAGATAGGGGGATCACTTGAAGAGGGACCCCCTAGGGTAAGGTCAGGCAACCATTTGCTGCTATCTTGGCTAGGATGTCAGCTTGACGATTCTGTTGTCGAAGTAACTGCTCAATCCTAAAAACTTTAAATTTGCTCCTGTTAATAGCAAAATTTGGCTAGGGACCAAAGAGTAATTTTCCACTTTCCAGCCTTCCTGTAAGGGTCCAAATCCGGGCTTATATGACGGGCTATCAAGGTCCTCGAGGTCAAGATACCACACAATTCTACAGCAGCAAGGCGAGGCCACCCATACCATCTGAGCATCTCGCATGTGTCCAGGCTTACCAAATAAAGCCTGACGAGACCACGTCAAGCTCCTTATACAAGGATAAAGCAAAAAGCTAGGTCGACGTGAAAGGATCTGGGTCCTCCGACATCAAGGTATCTCGTGACACTCTTCTAGAGCATGCTACTATCTCTACTTTCACTAGAAGACCTTCAAGGTGCCGAACTTGTCTTGCAAAGGCCCTCCTGCCTTATCGAGGTATAATATCGACCTGTCCGAGCATTAAAGGAAGAAGCCCGTAAAGCCTCATCATCACCAAAAGCTCCAAGATCCACTGTAGATTCTGGTATGGTTAAATCAAGCAGCAAGAGCAGTTCTCGAGCGTACCTCTCCACCCTTCCAGAAGCAAGACAAGGTTGCCTGTTTATAGCAAACACCTTACCAGGGCCTGCTAGCTAATCCCACACCCCTCTAGGAAGCCTACATAATTAGGTCAAGCTACATGATAAAGCTCGGCATAGCTAAACCAAGCTCCCAACTACAAGGTTGGAACCCAATGGGATATTTCGCTCCTAAAATGGTTAGCACAAGCTCCATGGGAAGACAAGCATCTAGCTCCGTGACAATCGAGAGGTCCCCGGGGGACCCTGCCAGTGTACTGGATCCTAGGGTACCCCACCCTCAAGGAATATCAAATGTCACCTCATATAACCTCCATGAAGTACCTCTCCAGAGTGACACGCAGAACTAGAGCTCTCCTCTCAGCAACGTAGGAAGAGCGGGTTGACTTCCATGATATTTAAAGTACCATTAATAAGGTCAACCGTATTAATGGAGGCAGTCGACCCAATTAATGACATGATCAACACCATTAATAAAGAGAATATTCAACTCTTTAATGGCCATCATTAGTGAAAGAGTCCAAAGAGGAAACTAATATCTTTTCCTCCAAGATATCCTCCACAACCGATTATTGGAGGTCAACTATAATAGAAAGTCCTGCCTATCAAGGAAGGAAGAGTCCAAAGAGGAAACAATCATATCTTCTCCAAGATAATAGCTACAAGCCGATCAACTACACGAAAGGAAGAATCGTATTCGATGGAAACAAAGACTAATTGAAGAATTCTGGACTTCATGCCAAGGTAGCCACCATGTATAAATATGCCTGTAAAAGGCATAGTAATCGATCCCCGATCAATAAGAAAAGTTACATGCTTCGTTGAAAGATCTCTCGACATCGTCAATGTATATGTTACCTTTTCCTAGAATATACTGGTATCGATCTACATTCGACCACCATTGTAAGCTCTCCGGAGCGACTACTTTGTATTACATTCACCAATCTTGTAAGCTTCCCGGAGCATTCTTTAATATATACATAAGGAAGGGTATTCCCCCTTCCTCCGGATACTGCCTTAGGGTTTTTCAGCATGTGATCATTCGTAATGCTTTTTCCCCTTGGTCAGTCCACCTCCCTCTACAAAAGATTTAAGTTTCTCTTACTTATGTCATGTGTAATGCATGCGTATATGAGTGCGAGCTAGATTCCTACCTCGCTGGACCTAGCGCTCTTATCTTCCCATCTACATGCTAAAGTCGCATATCAAGATGAGAAGAAATCACTCAGACCAGCTTGAAGGAAGTCGATGGGCTCTCATACATCATCTCTATGGCAGAAATCGAGCTCTCCGACACTGGAGCTAGATAAGCCCCCTCCTTACTTGCTATCTATGTCGGAGAATTACGGGAACGAATCGGGCTCCAAAACTGAGCTCCAGATACCATGATGGGCTCCGACCCCTACCGAGGACCAGGAGCAGGACCAGGACCAGGATCAACCCCTTCATACCAACAAGAGAACCTCAAGCTCCGCAGATTTACTTCATAAGCACGTAGCCCGACGAGCGGGATGGCTTGTCTCCTCGAGCTCCCCAGATCTGCTACATAAGCGCGAAGCCAGCCAGGAGAGATGGCTTGTCTACTACCTCTGATTTCATCCTCCTTCATATTCATACGAGATTAGGTCAGGCATCAACGGTACCGACCCCGACCACCACTTTCGAGGTAGTGGTCTCGAGGGCATTAATATGGATTTCTCATCCTAAACAAATTTCCCGTTAACACTTTCTGGCGTCGTCTGTGGGAAGTTTCCACACCCCTTTTGAAAGCCTCTATTTCTTTACATGAGTATTATTATACTATCGAGGTAACAGATTTATTATTCATGGAATATCATTTACTATACACGATGTCTTTTCTCCATACTTGTCTATATCGCCTATGCATTGCATGTGGTGGTCATTTTATCATTTAACGAGTTTCGTTCATTGTGGAGCAAAGATGGTACGTGGGATTCCTGGTGGAACCAGTTCATTATGTTACTCTTATGAAGTGAACCTGCTCAGATAATCGTGGAGCTTTAATACAATAGCTCCCCGCTTGAAGATCTTCTATATAGCTGAACCATTCTGATACATCGAGAGCTTCTATATAGTAGAACTGCACCTCTCCTGCTTCTTTACAGAAGATTTGCTCTGTTACCGGTAGACTTTTATCTAGTAGATCAGTGGGACTTGGACCTGGTCATACGGGACCCTTCATGTCACTGTATCCACCCTTCAGAAGCTTCTAGGTAGATGTAGTAGGTCGACTCATGAATCTAAGAAGCCAACTCAACTATGTAGCTTCTAGAGCAGCACGACCAGTAGAAGATTAGTGGTTCCACGACTCATGCACTAGGCCAGTCAATGCCCAAGTGAGACACTGAACTCTTGGTTTACTCCAAGAGGGTCCAGAGCTTTCTCTCAATTGTAGGGGACTCCGACGATCCCAAGCATGTTTATGGACCAGTACCAGACTGGTGGCTTCGCTAAATGTTTACCAGGCCATTCACCGCCCTAGCAAGCCACTGAAGCCCGATCCGATCGAGGAGGTCTCAGAAGCTTTCCATATTTGGTAAGGCCACATACGTGCCTTAGCAAGCTTCTAGAGCAGTAACACCGCTACAAGACCGGTGGCTTTGCTCTATATGTACTTTATCGCCCTAGTAAGCCACTGAAGCCTGATTAGATCGAGGAGAACCCAGAGGTTTCCCCCTCTTGGTAAGGCCTCCTACATGACTAAGCTAACCTCTAGAGTAATAGCCTCACTGTAAGGCCAAGTGGCTTCTCACTTCTTATACAGGGTCGGTCAACACCCAATTGAGCCACTGAGCTCCAGTTTCGTTCATGCATGGTCTAGAGCCTTATTTCAATTGCAGGGGACTCAAAAGATCCCAAGCGGACCGGTGGCTTCATGTTTACCGGGCCATTCACCACCCTAGCAAGCCACCGAAGCCCGATCCGATCAAGGAGGTCTCAAAAGCTTACCATATTTGGTAAGGCCACCAACGTGCCTAAGCAAGCTTCTAGAGCAGTATCACCACTACAATACCGGTGGCTTCGTTCTATATGCACCGGGTCATTCATCGCCCTAGCAAACCACCGAAGCCCGATCTGATCGAGGAGAGCCCAGAGGTTTCCCACTTTTGGTAAGGCCTCCTACATGCCTAAACTAACCTCTAGAGTAACATCCTCACTGTAAGGCCAAGTGGCTCCTCACTTCTTATACCGGGCCGGTCAACGCCCAAGTGAGCCACTAAATTCTTGGTTCATTCCATGAGGGTTCAAAGCTTTCTCTCAGTTGTTGCAGGCTCTTTAAAATCTCAAGTATGCCTCTGGACCGGTACCAGACAGGTAGCCCATCTCCATTCATATATGGTCATCCAATGCTCAAGTGAGTCACCACTTATCTCGGAGGGGTCCAAAGCCTTCTCTCCATTGCGAGAAACTTCTAGAATCCCAAGCATTTCTCTAGACAGTTACGAGGCCGGTGTCTCCTCTCCACTTGTATGGGGCCATTCATCGCCCTAGCGAGCTACCTTGGTCCCGATCTACCTCTCTGATTCAGATAGAAAGGTAGGCAGACTTGAAGCCCCTCATGCATCTACAGCAGCAGAGGACTTCAAGGTAGTTCCTACCTCAACACCACTAGACATGAAAGCAGAAATGGTAACCAAGTCCCCCTCATCATCTGCGCATTCATCATCTCATTAATTTCTGGCTTCAGTCAAGTTGGACCCAGGTAACTCTCAACTTTTTCTGTGATCTATTCAAGGTATCCATCCTTCAATGATGATCTGGTCAAAGGAAGAAGAGCTCGAGCTGCCTAGCAAGCAATATAAAAGGGTCATTCAACAAATGAAGCACCCACCTTGGCTTCCAAGGTAGCCATGATGCCATGCAGGGTTTAAACCACTCCCTCATGAGTTTACCCACTCCTTCGGAGCAATCCTCGCATGGCACGACGCATGGACCTGAGTCTCTCCACATCATATGCATGTTGGATCCACTCCCGGGTTACCTACACATTAGCCATGGTTGCCTCAATTCTAGTCATGTCTTCATTCAGAACAACTGCGTCCCTCACTACAGTGGTCAGCTCCTCCTCCTTTTGGTTTGAAGTCCCATGAGAGAAGTTTTCTCCATCTGAAAAATCTACTTCTGGATCAACCGAGGCTCACCTGCCATATAAATAACCACCTCAGTTGTGGTCATTATTTAAGGGAGAACCTCCCTCTTCGGATTGATCATCTACTGCACCATGGGATTTTGAGCCCGGGTCTGCTTCAGCAACCCAAGACTTGCCAGTTACAATGGGAACATGCACAACCATCTCAGCAGCTTTCTTTGTAATCCCCTCCCTTTTTCATTCATCAATGACTCTTAAGTCAAAGAGAGGAAGTAAAGACAGCTCTACCTGGAAGGTTGTGAAGAAGTAACCATCCTCCTTGGCTAGCATGAGCTCGACCTTAGCAAACACCAGCTTGCTCTCGAAGATTAACATACCGATGGCTGCTCTCCATTTATACCGGGCCTTCCAATGCCCTAGTAAGCCATCGAGGTCTCGATCCGTTCGGGGAGCACACAAAGGTCCTGATTAGTTCATAGTGGGGTCTGGAGCTCTATTCCGATTGTTGAAGACTCTCATCTACCCCAAGTGGACTTCCAAACCGGTTACATCACTTGGAGACTAGAAGCTCAATATTTTCTCACTCAGTACTCCAGTGAGAGGGGCGATGACCCTAGCGTGAGATAATTTCCTCTAGTTCGCAATAAAAAACGTCTTTTGCTAAGATCTATTCTATTATCTACACTCATAATGCAGATCATCTCAAGAGATTCTACTAGTTAAAAAACTCCTAGAGCGAGACTGGTTATCAACTGATACCACCATGCATTGATACAACTTCGTATCCGCTCGCCATGAGTTTACATCTCTTTTGACTTCGGTATCCATAATAGATCTCATGTGATCACCATCACCAGGAGAGCTACACCATACTCACGATACCCTAGACAGAATCAAATCCTTCCAGGAGGATCGCCATTACCAGGAGAGCTACACCGCACTCCTAATGCCTTAGACTGGATTAATCCCTCCAGGAGGATCGCCATAATATTTCAACAGTGACCAGAGACTGGTTGGGGAAGCCCCCTCACTACCTCTTATGCCTCGGCCGGGTACCACCCCCCGCCAAGAAGGGTCTGAGTGTTAGAGCATAATTGTCATCCAGACCTCGAGACCAGGGATTGATTAGGGAAGCCCCTTCATCACCCATGATGCCTTGGTCGGGTGACTTCCCCCAAGAAGGATCCGAGTGTAAGAGCATTGTTGCCATCCGGATCAAAATACCAGGATATAGCTAGATAGCGCTCATGATGCCTTGGTCGGGCTACGACCACTAAAAAGGGTCTGAGTGTAAGAGCATAGTTGCCATTCTGATCAAAATACCAGGATATAGATAGATAGCGCTCCTAATGCCTTCGTCAGGCTTCGACCCCCAAGAAGGATCCTAATGTAAATGCATTATTGCCATCCAGGATATAGCTAGATAGACCTTCTGATGCCCTGGACCGAATTAATCCCTCCGGGAGGAACGCCATGGTATTTCGACATTGATCGCCTAAAGACCAGGAAATAGCTAGATAGCGCTCCTAATGCCTTGGTTGGGCTACGACCCCCAAGAAGGGTTTGAGTGTAAGAGCATAGTTTCCATCCAAATCAAAATACCAAGATATAGCTAGATAGCGCTCCTGATGCCTTGATCGGGCTACGACCCCCCAAGAAGGGTTTAAGTGTAAGAGCATTGTTTCCATCCAGATCTCGATACCAGGATATTGCTAGATAGCACTCCTGATGCCTTGGTCGGGCTACGACCCCCAAGAAGGGTCTGAGTGTAAGAGCATAGTTACCATCCAGCTCAAAAGATCAGGAAATAGCTAGATAGCGCTCCTGATGCCTTGGTCGGGCTACGACCCCCAAGAAGGGTCATAGTGTAAGAGCATTGTTGCCATCTAGATCTCGATACCAGGATATAGCTAGATAGCGCTCCTAATACCTTGGTTGGGCTACGACCCAAGAAGGGTCTGAGTGTAAGAGCATAGTTGCCATCTGGATCAAAAGACCAGGAAATAGCTAGATAGGACTCCTGATGCCTTGGTCGGGCTACAACCCCCAAGAAGGGTTTGAGTATAAGAGCATTATTGCCATCCAGATCTCGGTACCAGGATATAACTAGATAGCGCTCCTGATGCCTTGGTCGGGCTACGACCCCAAGAAGAATCTGAGCGTAGGAGCATAGTTACCTGCTAGATCACGAGATCAGAACAACCAAAAGGTCATCCTGCTGCCTTGGCCGGGCAAACCCCGCTAGGAAGGATCTAGATGGCATAGATGCCTATTAGAATCATTTCATCAGCTCATCTAAGTACCGTGATTTTGGGAAAAGGAACTCTAGGTACCCATGGAAGCTTCATCTGACATGATCGAGCAATACGCTCATTTATTTTGCAGGAATTAATAGTACCCTAGTTCACTAAGCCAAGCAATGTTAGCAATTCTGGTTACAAGTAAGAAGCGACAAGCAAAATTCATCATATAGTACAAGATTCAGACTCCAACCCCAAATACTTACCGGTGTTCAAGTCAGAGGGGACTTTTGTTAATAGCAAAATTTGGCTAGGGACCAAAGAAGAATTTTCCACTTCCCAGCCTTCCTGCAAGGGTCCAAATCTGGGCTTATATGACGGGGTATCAAGGTCCCCGAGGTCAAGCTACCACACGATTCTATAAGAGCAAGGCGAGGCTACCCATACCATCTGAGCATCTCGCACGTGTCCAAGCTTACCAAATAAAGCCTGATGAGACCACGTCAAGCTCCTTATACCAGGATAAAGCAAAAAGCTAGGTCGTTGTGAAAGGACATGGGTCCTCCGACATCAAGGTATCTCGTGACACTCTCCTAAAGCTTGCTACTAACTCCACTTTCACTAGGAGACCTTCAAGGTGCAGAACTTGTCTTGTAAAGGCCCTCCTGCCTCATCGAGGTATAATATCGACCTGTCCGAGCATTAAAGGAAGAAACCCGTAAAGTCTCATCGTCACCAAAAGTGCCAAGATCCACTGTAGATCCTGGTATGGTTAAATCAAGTAGCAAGAGCAGTACTCGAGCGTACCTCTCCACCCTTCCAAAAAAAAGCCAAGGTCGCCTGTTTATGGAAAACACCTTACAAGGGCCTGCTAGCCAAGCCCGCTACCCCGCTAGGAAGCCTGCATAATTAGGTCAAGCTCCATGATAAAGCTCGGCGTAGCTAAACCAAGATCCCAACTACAAGGTTGGAACCTAATGGGATATTTCGCCCCTAAAATGGTTAGCACAAGCTCCATGGGAAGACTAGCATCTAGCTCTGTGACAATCGAGAGGTCCCGGGATGAACCAGCCAGTGTACTGGATCCTAGGGTACCTCACCCTCAAGGAATATCAAATGTCACCTCAGGTAACCTTAATGAAGTACCTCTCCAAAGTGACACGCAGAACTAGAGCTCTCCCCTCAGCAATGTAGGAAGAGCGGGTTGACTTTCATAACATTTAAAGTACCATTAATGAGGTCAACCGTATTAATGGAGGCAGTCGACCCAATTAATGACATGATCAACACCATTAATAACGAGAATATTCAACTCTTTAATGGCCATCATTAGTGAAAGAGTCCAAAGAGGAAACAAATACCTTTTCCTCCAAGATATCCTACACAACCAATTATTGGGGGTTAACTATAACAGAAAATTCTGCCTATCAAGGAAGGAAGAGTCCAAAGAGGAAACAATCATATCTTCTCCAAGATAATAGCTACAAGCCGATCAACTACATGAAAGGAAGAATCGTATTCGATAAGGAAACGAAGACTAATTGAAGAATGCTGGACTTGCACGCCAAGGTAGGCACCATGTATAAATATGCCAGTAAAAGGCATAGTAATCGATCCCCGATCAATAACAGAAGATACATGCTTCGTTTAGAGATCTCTCGACATCGTCAATGTATATGTTACCTTTTCCTAAAATATACTGGTATCGATCTACATTCGACCACCATTGTAAGCTCTATGGAGCGACTACTTTGTATTACATTCACCATTCTTGTAAGCTCCCCAGAGTATTCTTTGACATATACATAAGGAAGGGTATTCCCCCTTTCTCCGGATACTGCCTTGGGGTTTTTCAGCATGTGATCATTTGTGATGTTTTTCCCCCTTGGTCATTCCACCTCCCTCTACAAAAGATTTATGTTTCTCTTACTTATGTCCTGTGTAATGCATGCGTATATGAGTGCGAGCTAGATTCCTACCTCGCTGGACCTAGCGCTCTTATCTTCCCATCTACATGTGAAAGTCGCATATCAAGATGAGGAGAAATCACCCATACCAGCTTGAAGGAAGTCGATGGGCTCTCACATCATCTCTATGGCGAAAATTGAGCTCTCCGACACTGGAGTTAGATAAGCCCCCTCCTTACTTGCTATCTAGGTCGGGGAATTACGGGAAGGAATCATGCTCCAGAACTAAGCTCCAGGTACCATTACGGGCTCCGACCCCAACAGAGGACCAGGACCAAGATCAACCCATTCACACCAACAAGAGAACCTCAAGCTCCCCATATTTACTTCATAAGCACGAAGCCCGACGGGTGGGATGGCTTGTCTCCTCAAGCTCCCTAGATCTACTACATAAGCGCGAAACCTGACGGCCGAGATGGCTTGTCTCCTACCTCTGATTTCAACCTCCTTCATATTCATAAGAGATTAGGTCAGGTATCAACAGTACCGACCCCGGCCACCACTTTCGAGGTAGTGGTCTCGAGGGCGTTGATGGGGATTTCTCATCCTAAACAAATTTCCCGTTAACAGCTCCTAAGCTGTTGAACTAGCTTCATGTAGGCAATCATGTTATCCCCTTTTCCCTGATAGTCCCTAGAGACTTGGTTGACTATGAGCAACGAGTCACTCCTAACCTGCAGGTAATCGACCCCAAGCTCTACGGCTGCCCTTATTCCGGCTAAAAGGACTTCATACTCTGTCTCATTGTCAGTGGCTTTAAATTCAAATCTGAAGCAGTTGCAGCACTCAGTTCCTTATGGGTCGATTATAACTATGCCTGCTCCTCCCACAGCTTGCCCGGAAGCTCCATCAGTGTAGAAGATCCACGACTTGCAACCTTTCGGCAAGCTGTGAGATTCTGGAATCTTCTCAAGGGGCTACGTTTGTTGCTGCGGAGGTCATTTGGCCCGGAGGCATTGAGAGCTCTGACACAAAGTCTGCTAGAGCCTGGCCTTTAATTGCGGTCCTAGGCTTATACCTTAAATCAAACTGGGTGAGCTCCAGGGCCAACATAACCAGCTTTTCAAAAACATCTAGTCGTTGCAAAAATTGACGGAGGGGTTGGTCCATCACTACTGTTATCGTATGAGCTTGGAAGTAGGGACGTAGCTACCTAACCGAGGTCACCAAGGCATAAACAAGCTTCTCCATAAGGATAGAGTTCTTCTCGAGCTTGGTTAGAGCATGACTCACGTAGTAGATAGGCCGCTGGATCCTATCTCCACATTCCTTGACCAATGCCCCGTTTACTGCAATTTCTGAAACGGCCAAGTAGATTTGTAGCTCTTCTTCAGAACTTGGTTTAACCAGTAGTGGAAGGCTTGACAGGTATTTTTTCAAGGCTTGAAAAGCTTATTCACTCTCTTTGTCCCATTTTATATTTCTTTCCTGCTTAATGGCTTTGAAGAAGATAAGACACTTGTCGGTAGACCGAGAAATGAACCTATTGAGCGCTACTACCTGCCTGGTCAAGACTTGAACCTGTTTAAGTGACGTGGGGGACTCTAGATCCAGGATAGCATTAATCATTTCTGGTAGTGGTGAAAGTTTGGGCTGAGCCGGTCTGTTTGAGCACGACCTGCGGGGTCTGTTTTCGAAAATAGGTCGGGCCTGGCACGCCACCCCCAGCCTGTTTTGGAAAACAGGGGCCCGACACGGCACTTAGGCACTGCCATGGCAAGCCCTGCCGTGCCGGGTAGGCGGGCCAAACGGGCCGGCCCACTTTAATTTTTTTTTTTTAATATAAAATTTATTAATAATATCATAGAGTATGGACATCATAGAGTATTGGGATGTAACCCATAACCCTTGTCCAAGTAAGTATGTTTTCTTTTATTTTTTCCTCATTTATATATAGGTTATATCTCTATTCATTCCTCTTATTTATCCGATGTGGGATGTGGGATGTTGGATGTGGGATTTAGGATTGAATTTTCATTTCCATTTCCATTCATTCATACAAGTATATAACGTAATGATATTCTCTTGAGTCCATTTTTTAATCTAAATATGGAAAACATAAAGAGAGGTAGGAGGTCTATTCAAGTTAAATAATGGTTTTGTTAAAAAAAAAATCAAATAAACCATCTATTGATATTATGTTATTATATAATAATTTTCATAGTTTCCATCTATGAACAAAAATCATATATATATATATATATATAATCATTAAATATCATTCACATAATATTCTTCTCTAATCTTGGTTATAGTAATTGTTTATAATCATAGTTGTATTTAATCTCATATCCCACATCGGATAAATAAGAGTATTGAAGAGATGTCTAATCAATATAAAAAGGAAGGAAAGATAAATGAAAACTTATTTATCAAAACAAGGGTTATGAACCATGGTTCAATACTCTTCAATATCATTTATCCTTAAAATATATTTTTTATAAATAAAATGTTTTTTTAAGTTTATATATATATATATATATATATATATATATATATATATATATATATATAACTGAGCCCACTGTGCCAGTCTGCCGTGCCGACGGTTGGTCATGGCACTCCGGCCAAGCCGGCAGAGCGTGCCTCGATCTGAGGCCCGACACGGTCCATCTTTGTCAGCCGTGCCTGGCACTGCACGCCCCCCAGGCGGGTAGTGCTAGGCACGGCCTGCCTTCCTTGGCAGGCCGAGCGGGCCGACCCATATTTACACCATTAATTTTCGGGTTAGCCTCTATTCCTCTCTCATGGACCATGAAGCCCAGAAACTTCCCCGCGGTCACCCCAAAGGCGCATTTGAAAATGATAAATTCTCGATACTTTATTAGACATCTGATCACCTATTTAAATAAAAAGGGTACAAAGCCTTTGCCAAGATAATAGGCACTATTAGAGAGGTCCACGGTTCGGTTCTGGTTCGGTTTCGGTTCCTTGGAAAGGTCAAACCATAACCGTAAACGTAACCGTAACCGGGATGGGGCGGTTTCAGACGGTTTAGATTCCGATGGTTTTTCGGTTTCGGTTTGTAAAACCGAACGGTACGGCTTGGTTTTCAGATCTGTTTCGGTTAGGTCAGATTTTTTTTCATATACATTGCCACGTGTGAGCAATTGATTAGTTGTTGCATATTTTTTTATTATTATTATTGGACAAAGCTCACTTGCACCGTATAAGTGCATACATCCAAATGCTTTCTTTTTCAAAAGGTAAGAACTTGACACTTGGCACAATTTGATTTGTTTTTTTTAATATATCAAAACCGGCGGTTTTTTGGATGGTTTTAAGAAATCCTAACCGTAAGCGAACCACCGGGAACCGATTTCCAACCGATTTTGTAACCAACAGTTTCAGTTACTGTTTCGGTTACGGTTACGGTTTTGAGAGGGCCTGTTTCGGTTCGATTTTGAACGGTTTAACCGAACCGTGGACACCTCTAGGCACTATCTAATGAAAACAAATAATTTGTTGCAAAACTTAAGGAAACAACCTATAACTTGGACTTATTCAATTGCCTAACTTGACTAATTTAAAGCAGTAAATACACATGTTAACAACCTCTCGTGGGTATGTGAAGGGATGGGGGATTTCAATGAGTTGCTTTGTTTGAATGAGAAATAAGGTGGTTCAGACAAGTCGATTTCTGGCATGATCCGATTCAGACAAGCAATCGACGACTGTGATCTTATAGACCTAGGTTTTTCTAGCCCTAGGCTCACCTGGAACAACAGAAGAGATGGCAAGAGTAATGTTCAAGAAAGGCTTGACAGAAATTTCATTGATAAGTGCTGGAGAGATAGATTTGTGTATGTTAAAATAGAACATCTAGGATTTAACTCCTCAGATCACCGTCTGATTCTCTTAAAATTTGATCAAATTAGTTGGCCTCAATGAGATAAATTTAAGGGTTTTCGTTTTGAGTCTTTTGGTTAAAAGAAGAAGATATAGGAAGAGTAGTTAATGATGTCTGGAAAGAGAATGGTTCATCTTATACGACATCAGAGTTTATTTGCAAACTCAACAAATGTACGGCTAGATTACAAGGGTGGAGTAAGCTTTGTTTCAAAAACCTTAGTTTCCAGATTGAAGGAAAGAACTGAGAGATTGACAGTTGTTGACGCCGATTTCTAGATGTGTGAGAAATAGCTAATAAGGATTGGATTTTAGCTGTGATTTCAAAGAGAAAGAGAAGGAGAAAGTAATCGGACGCAAGTTTTTTACGTGGTAAAACTCCGATGACCAGAGAAACGTCCACAGGTGGTTGAATGATCAACCAAGCCAAAATCCACTATGAAATAATAAAAATACAATTCTCGATCTCTCTTTCCTCTCTCGGTATTTTTTCTATGATTGTTCTCTCTCTTTTTTGGCGAGATTATGGGTCTATTTACATGTTTATAGAACCCTGATCTACTTTGTACAAGTAATAGAAGATCTTTGTATAAGTAATAGAATATCTTTGTATTTAATTATGATTATTTACTTGCTTGAAGCTGATTGTCTTCTTTCCTGTTTCGGAGTCTTGTATTGAGATCGAATGGAACTCTAGTAATGTAGTCCAATTAGGACTTATTTCCTTATAAGAGTGTAGTCTTTTTAAAGAAATAAAGTTGTTACCTGATTGGGAACCTTTCCTGCTTAATATCATGTTCTTAATGGGATTCCTTTTTGATATGGATATCTTCGTGTATTTTAATGACTTGATCCGTGTAAGCTATGCGCTTGGCTTTTTATTCAGTTTTCTTCATGTTTGTCCCGAGTAAAGAAAATACCCGCTGGTCCCGAGTAACGTCATTTGATCCTGAGTATAAATGTAATTTAACCATCCCCCGAGTGTCATTAACTGATCCCGAGTAGTATATGACGTCGATTGACCCTGAGCAGGTTTTGTTCAACATCTGCTTACTCGGGTTTTCTCTTCTCATGTGATGTCTTATAGGATATTTTCTGAATGCCTATTCGGATATCCACCTGGCAATTTATCCTCTTTGTTGATGACATGTACGTACGATAAAATTCACATATGACAATACCTTTTTAAAATATTTTTGCTGAACAGGGTTTTGTTTCGGGCAAAAGTATTTTAATTAGTTTTTCAATATCTTCAGTGCCCGAGTAAATGTCTTGTCACAATGGTGTGTCTTAATGGTAACCCTGTAAATTCGGTTTGCCTCCTCACGCGAGATCTTTAATGACTGCGATGTTTTGGAGTTCTGACTGCGAAAGCTAGTTCTCTTTTTGACACGTGTCCCTTGCCTTTTCATTTTTCGATATCATTTATAAGAAACGACCTACGCGTTTCCCCGTGTGCCACCTACATCATCAAACCTCATCATCATTTTTTCTCGCCTTGAGATCATAGGGTTTCGTACCATCATCTCTTTAAATTCTTCACTGAGAGACAGCGTTGGTTCATTCTTAAAAAATTTCAGCAGAGGATTTCTCTACGCAGAAGGTCACGATTCTCCGTTGAAGATCTTGCATCAATTTTTATTCAAGGTTAGTTTTAATGGAGCCAACATCTCGTATCGTCTCTGTACTACAGCTCTTGAAGCATTAGATCGTGGGGACTTTCAATTAGTTTCCTGTATTCGAAGATTGTTGGGGGAAATCCCTCCTGATGAGCTTCCATTTTTAGAAGTTGATATTTCTGGGTTTCACTCTGACGTCACTTTTAGTCCTATATCCAGTTCTGATTCTTCATCTAGTTCTGAATCTGATATTTCTAATCACAGGGAACCTTTATGAAAGATAAGAAAACATTAAAGCATAAGTGAAGTTCACAAGCACAACTCGGGAGATGTTCGGATCAGGGAGCAGACTGTTGATGAGAATGATGTCGAAGAGGGGTTCAGAATATCTTGCCTTTCTTTCTCTACTACTCGCCCAAGTGGGTTTGACGCCAAACCGAATGTAGTCGGGGCAGATGAGATAGAAAAGTATCGTGCCCGATTCGATCTGCCCAATTTGGTCACTCTGATTCCCATGGGTGATAGAGCTGTATGGAATCATCCCCCGGGTATTATGGCGATCTATGGATCCATGCTCTGCTTCGGCGTTACTCTCCCTCTTCAGCCATTCATTGCCTAGTTTCTGGCTGAAGCAGGGATCGCTCCGGCTTAACTGGCCTCGAACAGCTACAAAATCTTGATATGCATGTGGCAGATGTACAGCCGGATGAACTTGTCGCTACCCTCCCAAAGTGAAATCGGGCATTTCTTTACGCTGAGGCAGTCTCGCAAGATAGGAACCTATTTCCTTATGTCTAATCCGCCAGACTGTTGGGTCCCTAAATGGGCAAATGTGAATTTGGGAGTTGATATCTCTGGTGACCCCAAAAAGAGGGGTTTTGTATGGGGATTCCCTACATCCAACAAGTTCAGGAAGAACAGTTGGTTTTTCGCCTGAGGGAGTCTCGGGCTTGAAGTCACAGTTACATCTGAGGATACTCGAACGGTGTTGAAAGTCCCCCGTTTCTTCTGTTCCCCCGAGATGTGGAACAAGAAGAAAATTGACCTTAATGATACTGAGATAACCAGACTTGCTCGGGCAGCGGTTCGTACTTTGGAAAAGAGGAGCAAGACTTATCTTTTTATTGAGGTGAAGATGATAGAGTTCGGTTTTTTCAAATAGATTTTGGGCTACCGCAGGCAATGTAAGTGATTTGTGGCCCTCTTTCTATTATTATTTGCTTTTATATTCTGGCATGATTTTCTCTTTTTTTTTTAAGTATACGACACGGATATCGTCTGCGACCTCCAAGCTCGCCAAGTGAAGTCTATTCTTCAGGCGAGTCGAAGAGAAGCTTCTCGTTAGAGAAATGACGGCATTGCCCCGCCTGAGTCTGACAAGGAACCTGATGTGGTTGAAGAGTAAGTTCTCGAATATGTCCCCGAGGACGTCGTTCAGCAGACAGCAGGGGAGACTAGTGGTCCGAGTGGCCCAACGGATCATACCCAACTGCCTGATGAAGGGAAGAGGCAAAATGAGGGTCCTGGTGAAGAGCCTACCAAATTGTCAGACACCGGTGATAGAGGTAATACCTTCGTGGGACAAGCACCTGTAGATCCTGAATTTTTTGAAGTCTTCCGGGATGATACTCAGGAAGATCCCGCAGCTGATCTCAGCTTCCACTGTTCTCGGGCCGAGAAACGAAAAGCTGTGGATTCTCCTACTTGCCCTCAGAAGATCCCTCGGGTGGTCTCATTCATCGACTCCAGTGATGAAGATACTAGGGTTAAGATTCCCTCGAGTGTTGACGTTGCAACATCGACGTGTGTGGAGACTTCTGAACTGAACAGAGGCCCATTTCCTCCTAAGGCTGAAGATCTAGGGGCTAGATCTAGGGACTGAACCCTCGGGGGTTCCTTCATATCCTTCTCAACAAGATATGCTGCGGAGATGTTATCTGGTTGGGCTTTCATCTGGGACAACCGCTGGAGCTATTTTTGGGATGGCTCTCTGACAGACCCTCTTCAGAATTTTTTTCAATGGTGCATCTTATGTAAGTTATCCTTTTCTTCAATTGTCTTGTTTGCCAGATTTTCAGATTTTTAATTAAACTTTTTGTAGATGGTGGTCTAGTTCACTGAGCTGGTTCAGACGCAGCAACATCAAGCTGATAGAATAAGGAGTCTCGAAGGTTAGCTGAAGGAAAGTGAGGATCACCGTGCTCGGGTTGAGGCGGCTTATGAAAAGAAGGTAGGCTCTGCTCAAGTGTTCGCTGACCACTGTTTAGCGAAGCAGGTGGAGGCCGAGGACAGGGCTTCTTTGGTAGAAGAGAAAGTTGAGTCGCTATAAAAATTATTGTCTTCTGCCCAAGAATCGATGCTTAGGGCCGAGCAAGAAGCGGAGCAGTCAAAGTCGGCATATAAACAGAAAATTGAAGACTTGGAGCGCCAAGCGTTGACAGTCGAATCATTATCCCGATAGGCCAAGCTGGAACTCGAAGTCCAAGGGTTGGATCGTTTCAAAAGATCCTCTGCCTACGATGCCCTTCTCCTTCAGGAGTTTCAACCAGGGCTAGTTTCAGCTGGGGAGTTCTTCAAAGTCAAGAATCGGGCAACTGAGAAAGCCTGAACCAACTTGGAAATGTCTATCAAAAATCATGTGGATCGGTCCTTGGAATCTCTTCGGACTCAGATGAAGGAGTGGAGAGCTTAGTGTCGTAGCCGAGGCAAAGAGCCCCATCATATGTATTTGGAGGTTTCATCCGAGCACTCCCTCTCTACTTTTTATAGTAGTCAAGATTCGATCGTAGAGGGTGTGGTCCCCGATGTCTGACCTATCCCAGAAGAGGATTACAGCCAGCGGATGGATGACTCAGTAGACACAAACCCTTGGCCTTCTAACAAAAGTCTGTTTCGCGAGTACGAGATGGTGCCCGACCCGAGTATTGGCAAGAGTTTGAAATCCTCGCAACCTTAATTTTTGTAGACTTTTCATAAGTTTAAAGAATTCTTTACAATTCTTTTGTAAAATGTAACAATTCTTGTATTTAATAAAATCATGAGCTTTTCTGAACCGAGTGATCTTAATCTGAATTCATTGCTCACGAAATTTCTTTAATTTGACTTTATTGTCGAGTATCTTATTAAACCGGCTATTTCTGTTCGGATAAATTAACCAAGTATCTTATTAAACCGGTTTCGTTCTCTGAATAATTTGTAACGCCAAGTATCTTATTAAACTGGTTGTTGCAATCTTCATGCCAAGTATCTTATTAAACTGGCTAACTCTGATGTTCGGGTAACTTGACCGAGTATCTTATTAAACTGGTTTCGTTGCCCAAATAATTTTTAATGCCAAGTATCTTATTAAACTGGCTGGTATTATTGACCTAGTCATCATAAAAAAGGCAAGTAGGTTTATACTTGTATTTCATACACGGTTGCTACCCGAACATTACATCAAGGCTCACCATGATCATATGTTCGAGTCCTTACACATTACCGAGGAAGTCTCCCCGGTTTTTATGTGCAAGGGTTTGCCGAATTGTTAAGTTTTTTGAACCGCTCAACACAGCTATGCATTTCACAGGAATTTTTTCTGATAACGTCCCGAGCTGGTGCATCGGGTTTGCCTTTTTGCTAAGGTCAATTGACCTTGCTCGGCTAACATGCTCATTTGAGCTTCTCCACCCATTCGGGAATCAATGGTCCCCGAGTATTCTATTTGCATGTTCTTATTATCATGCTTGTCTTCCATATGTTCTTATTATCATATGCTTTGCCTTTCTAAAATCCCGAGTTTTGATTTTTATTACTGTAAAATTAACAAAGATTTAAATTCCCAGCTAATATCTGACCTAACTAAAATTATCCTGACTAAAAAGAACAAAAAATAATTTAAGGATAGAAAATCTTCAGATATTGGGCATTGCATGGTCGGGGTAGAACCCCTCTATTGGGTCGTGCAATCCAATACGCTCCATGGCCAGCTATTCCTTTGACTTTGTACGAGTCTTCCCACTTATCAACTAGGGAACCTACAGCTTTATTTTTTGTGTTCAATGACACCTTTCTGAGCACCAGGTCTCCTAGCTGGAATTTCCTGATCCGAACATGAAAGTTGTAGTGGCGAGCTACTCTTGGCTGATATGCCATATTTCGTATTTGGGATTTCTCCATTTTCTCTTCTAGCTCATCTAGACTTTGTAATAGCATATCAACATTCTGATCTTCAATATATAACCTGACCCGGGGTGACGTATATGACGTTTCTATGGGGATAACAGCTTCCGTTCCAAACACTAAACTGAATGGAGTCTCTCATGTTAACGTTCTTGTTGTTGTTCGATATGCCCAAAAGACTTCGGGAAGCTTTTCAACCCAGCTTCCTTTCTTGGCATCTAGCTTTGCTTTGATTGTGTGCTTGATGATTTTTTTCACTGCTTTAACCTGCCCATTTTTTTTAGGGTGGGCAGGTGTGGCGTAGTAATTGGCAATCCGGTACTCTTTGCACGGATGTCTGAATTTCAGGTTATCAAACTGGGTGTCGTTGTCAGTGATTATAGTGTTTGAGACTCCAAACCTATAAAGTATATTATTTTTCACGAAATTTATGGTATTTTCTTCTGTGATATGTACCAATGCTTCAGCTTCTACCCACTTCGTGAAATAGTCAACGGCTACTATGGCATAGTTCGCTCCACCCCTTGTCCCAGCTGGCATTGGGCCGATTAAATCCAAACCCCACATAGCAAATGGCCATGGGGATGTGAGGTTTCTGAGCTGCTCAGGGGGTTGTCGGATGTCATTGGCAATCCTTTGGCAAGTATTGCAACTCTCCAAACATTGTTGTGCATCTGAGAACAGAGTAGGCCAACAATAGCCTTGCCTGAGTACCTTGTATGCCAAACCTTTACCCCCAGTGTGGTTTCTGCAAACCCCTCCATGGATTTCCTGTAATATCCGATATGCATCCTCCTCTGACACACATCTTTGGAGTGTTCGGGAATACCCTCTTCTGTATAGTTCTTCTCCAACCAATGTGTACCTTATTGATCTATACCTGATACGTTTTGCTTGTAAGGGATCTTTTCCGGAGCACGCCTTCTTCTAGAAACCTTTTTAGCTGAGTCATCCAACCTCTGGCGGTGTTCTTATTTCTAAAATTTTTAAGTTTCTCGGTTCAGCTGTGCTCGGTTTGAGGAGATGTGCAACCGGAATAGTCTTTGGCCTGATTATGGTTATTGCTGACGCTAGTTTGGACAATGCGTCTGTCTTTTCATTCTCCTCCCTAGGGATCTGGGCAATCTTATATTCTTTGAATTTCTGGAGGAGCTGTTTTGCAATGTCACGGTAGAATATCATGCCTTCATCTTTGGCTTGGTACTCGTCCAGGACTTGGTTGACAACTACCTGTGAATCGCTGAATATCTCGACTTCATCTGCCCCGAGAGCTATGCAGACTGAGTCCAACTAGTAGGGCCTCGTACTCGGCTTGATTGTTGGTTGCTTTGAAGTCAAACCTCATGGCACATTCGACATCATCTCCTTCTGGAGTGCATATTACGATCCCTGCTGCGCTGCCATGAGTGTTTGAAGGGCCATCAACATACAATTTTCATGAGAAATATTTTTCCCAACATCCTTTTTGCTTCCAGGTTGGGCTATGTGAATTCTGCTATAAAGTTTACCACTGCTTGCCCTTTGAGGGATGTCCTGGGGACGTAGTGGATATCGAATTCACTTAGCTCGATAACCCATTTGGTCAATCTTTCTGAAATCTCTGGCTTCTGTAGAATTTGCTTTAATGGGCAGTCAGTGAGTACCTGGATTGTATGAGCCTAAAAATATGGCCTTAGCTTCCTTGTTGTTGAAACCATTGCTAGGGCCATTTTCTCTGCCTGTGAATACCTAGTCTCGGCTGGTAGAAGTGCCTTGCTGGTATAGTATACTGGCTTCTGTACTCCATCTTCATTTCTTACTAGGACTGAGCTTGCTGCTAGTTCTGTAATTGATAAGTACATATGGAGTGTCTCTCCCATCTGAGGTTTTGAAAGGATGGGAGCCTGCCTTAGGTATTCTTTAATTTTTAAGAATTCCTGCTCGCACTTTTCATTCCATTCGAGTCCTTTCCCTTTTTTAATTACTTTGAAAAAGGGAACGCATCTATCTGTGGCCTTTGAGATGAATCTGCCCAAGAAACTTAGCATCATGTTAAGCGATGTACTTCTTTTAGTGTCCTTGGTGAAGTCATTTTCTGCAGGGTCTGAATCTTCTCAGGGTTGACTTCGATTCCTCTTTGGTGAACTTGAAAACCCAAGAATCTTCCTGAGGGAACTCTGAATAAACACTTGTTCGGATTCAGCTTCATTTGGTATCTCCTCAAGACATCAAATGTCTCTCGCAGGCCTGAAGTATGCTTGTCTGTCGTGATGCTCTTGGTCAACATGTCATCAATGTATACTTCCATGTTCCTTCCTATTTGCCATGTAAAGATTCTGTTGACCAGCCTTTGATATGTTGCCCCTGTATTTTTTAATCCGAAGGGCATCACTGTGTAACAGTACAAACCCTGACCAGTTGTGAATGCTGTCATTTCTTCGTCAGCTTTGTTCATCCGGATTTGGTTATATCCCGTGTAGGAGACCATGAAACTGAGCAACTCATGGCCTTATGTAGCGTCCACCAACTGATCTATCCTCGGAAGTGAAAAACTGTCTTTTGGGCATGGCTTGTCCAGATCTGTGAAATCTACGTACATTCTTCATTGTCCATTCTTTTTTTGGACGAGGACTACATTAGCTACCTATTGAGGATAGTTGACCTCTCTAATCGACCCTGCAGCGAGTAGATTCTCTACTTCCTGTTTGATTGCCTGACTTCTCTCGAGATTGAATGATCTTCTCTTTTGTATCACTGGTTTTGTATTCGGGTATACTAAGAGATGGTGAGATATTATTTAGGCATCTATCTCGACCATGTCTTCATGACTCCAAGCGAACACATCCCTGTATTCTTTGAGTAGATCAATGAGGCTTTGTTTGACTATTTCTTCCAAATTGTCCCCGATCTTGATCCTCTTATCTGGTTCATCTTCTTTCAAGATAATTTCTTCGACCGGTTCAGTTTTGGATTCATTAGGCTCTTTCCTTGGGTCGAACTCGAACAATAGTGGCTCTTTGCTCTGACTTGGTTGTGTTATAGTGCAGACCTATTCATTCTTGACCTTATATACTGACAGGTTAGCTCTTCGGGCCATCTCTTGGGATCCCTTGACTACCCCGACCCTCTGTTCGATCGGGAACTTGATCATTAAGGCATAAGTGGTTGTTACGGCCATAGTTTTATTTAACAATGGTCGACCCAACAACGTATTATACGGCCAATTGTCTAAGTCTACTACCACGAAGTCGAGCAATACAGTTCTCTGACAAGGTGCCACTCCGATCTTCACAAGTAACTTTACCGTCCCGAGTGACCTGGCCTCAATTCCCCCGAATCCTCTGAGTGGAGTGTGGAAAGGATGTAGATCATTTCGGTCCAACCTGAGTTGATCGTAGACAGCTACATTGAGAATGTCTGCCGAACTTCCATTGTCTATCAAGATTCTCCTAACTTTTCGGTGACCAATCCGGGCACTTATGACTAAGGCGTTATTTGGCCGAACGTCGACTCCATGTGAGTCTGCTTCTGTGAATGTTATTGGGTCTCATCCTTCCTTAACCCTTTTCGGGTCTGGCTCCACTGAGTTCACATCAAAGTTATGTCTTTCTTCTACTGCTTCTCTAATTTCCTGTGTTCGCTCTCGATTACTTCTCCCAGTGGATGGTCCGCCAAAGATCGTATGTATTACTTGATTGGCCTCTGGACTGGCCCTTTGGCTTCGACCAAAGCTGTGATCTGCCCTGATCTCTTTCTTTGTTTATGATTTCTCATCTCTTTTCAAGATTACATCCTGTAGATGTCCTTCCTGAATGAGGGTTTCTATGTAATCTCTGAGCTAGTAACACTTGGATGTCTCATGACCGGTTTCTTTATGGAATCGGTAGTATTTGGTTGTATCTCTCCAGGCGAACTGAGACTGTCGTCGTGGCTCTTATACCATATTCTTTGCTTCCATAATGGTCAGGATTTCCTCCTGCTTTTTTTGAAGAGGGGTGTAGTTGGTGTATCTACCTCGATATTTCTCCGTGGTCTGTTCAGCATTACGCCTGTTTCCCCCGTCCTTGCTTTTTTCTTTGATGTTTTCTTTCGGTTTCCCCTTTTGGTTCTGCACCTTGGACTCAACGTCCTTTTCGGGTTTTCCTCTATGCATGTAACATCCACCCGTGGCTAACACTTCTTCCTCGGCTAGTGCATATCCTCCTGCCATGTCCATCATATCTGCATATTTGGTCAGACGGGCTCTTCTTAAGTCAAAAGACAATCGTCCATTCTGTAGGTTGTTGATGAATGCGGCAATTATTGTTTCATCATTTGCACTGCTGATTTCTGATACCGCTTGGCCGAATCTTCCCAGGTATTTCTTCAATGACTCATCTTTCCCTTGTTTTATTTGAGAAATGTAAGCCACTGATTTTCTCCTGTGAACATTGCTCAGAAATTGCCTTGAAAAACTCCTGCTCAGTTCACTAAAACTTCTGATGCTTGCTGGGGGCAATCTCCCTAACCATCTTGAGCCCAAGTCTCCTAGAGTTTGTGGAAAGTTGAGGCATAATAAGGGATCGCTATGGGCATACTGGGCCATAGCACTTTTATAGCGTCTGACATGTTCTTTTGGGTCTGTATCCTTCTTGAACTGCTCCACGTGTGGCATCCTAAATCTTTTTGGGAATGAAGTCTGCAGGATATCCCTAGTGAACGGGCTGTCAGAATCCTCGTCAGATAAATCGTTGTACCCATAACGTCTGACCAATGCGTCCATTTGACGCCTATTGTTCTCGACTTCTCGAGTTAGGCTCTGGATTACGACATCTCTGTCTCCCACCGGACTTCCCTGATGATTGAACCGCTGGGTGATTGTCATTCCTCTTTCTGGCTCTTCACTTTGATGTTGGGTTTCACGTATGATTCCGTGATGACACTTGCTATGGTGCCGATCGCTATCTTCTGATGACGACCGATCCCTGTGCCGGTCATGTTTGCGGTGTCTAGCGCGAACTGTCTGATCTTGGTTCTGCTTCTGGTGTGGTCGTTCCTCTTCAGGTGTTTCACGTTGATTGGGGTGGAATTCCTTCCGGCTTTCGGCTTCCGGTGCATTTAATTCTAGCCCTACTACAACCGAACAGAGCCTCTTAGGTGGGAGTTTAGGATTTTGTGCTTCTTCTGCAGCCAGTAGATCAACTTCTTCCTTTGCTGCATCTGCCACCAACTGTTGCAACGCCTCTCGGAAGCGTTGTGTTAGGTCTCTGCTGGTTGGAGGAACTTGCTGGATTCCCGCCAAGAATGTAGGTTAGTTCTCTATGGTTGCAGCGAGATCTCACGAGCTACTGCCAACATGGAAATTATCTAGAGATTTTTGGACATCCCCAGAACTACTTCTGCTTCCTGTCATTATCCTTAATTAAATCGGAGGTTCAGCCGCACCCTCCTTCTAGTGCCAATTGTTGACGTCGATTTCTGGATGTGTGAGAAATAGCCTACAAGGATTGGATTTTAGTTGTGATTTCAAAGAGAACGAGAAGGAGAAAGTAATCGGACGCAAGTTTATTACGTGGTAAAACTCTGATGACCAGAGAAATGTCCACGGGTGGTTGAATGATCAACCAAGCCAAAATCCACTATGAAATAATAAAAATACAATTCTCAATCTCTCTTTCTTCTCTCGGTATTTTTTCTATGATTGCTCTCTCTCTCTCTCTTTGGCGAGATTATAGGTCTATCTATATATTTATAAAACCCTAATCTGCTTTGTACAAGTAATAGAAGATCTTTGTATAAGTAATAGAAGATCTTTGTATTTAATTATGATTATTTATTTGCTTGAAGATGATTGTCTTATTTCTTGTTTCGGAATCTTGTATTGAGATCGAATGGGACTCTAGTAATGTAGTCCATTAGAACTTATTTCCTTATAAGAGCGTAGCCTTTTTGAATAAATAAAGTTGTTGTCTGATTGGGAACATTTCCTGCTTAATATCTTGTTCTTATTGAGATTCCTTTTTGATATGGATATCTTCGTGTATTTTATTGACTTGATCCATGTGAGCTATGCGCTGGGCTTTTTATTCAGTTTTCTTCATGTTTGTCCCGAGTAAGGACAATACCCGTTGGTCCCAAGTAGAAATGTCATTTAACCAGCCCCGAGTGTCATTAACTAATCCCGAGTAGTATATGACGTCGATTGACCCTGAGCAGGTTTTGTTCAACATCTGCTTACTCGGGTTTTCTCTTCTTTGGTGATGTCTTGTAGGATATTTTCTGAATGTCTATTCGGATATCCACCTGGCAATTTATCCTCTTTGTTGATGATGTGTACGTACGATAAAATTCACATATGACAAGAGTTTATACAAGTTTTGTGAGCAAGATGGTGTTATGAGTTCGATAACATCTCTAGAAAAATCTGTAGAAGGTCTTCTTGAATGTCATGAGATATTTTGGAAGCAACGATCCAGGGTAGAGTGGTTGGAAGCGGGAAACCGAAACTCAAAGTACTATCATACAAAAGCTACGGCTGGGAAGAAAACGAATTCAATTGATATGCTTATGGACAATGAGGGCCGAATTCAAGACACAAATGGTGGAATGGCTCATGTTATTTAGGACTACTTTTATGCCATCTTTCAGTCCTCTAATCCTACCTTTCAGGATACCAGAAAAGCTACGGAGATTATTAGATCAGTGCTTAATGATGAGCAGAGAGAAGTTTTGAATGTTGTATTCACTATGGATGAGATCAGGTTAGCAATCTTTGACATGAGCCCTACCAAATCTCTTGGCCCGGATGGGTTCCATGCTCTATTTTTTCAAAAAAATCTGGAGTATTTTACGTGATGATTTCTCCAGAGTGTCTTAGTGTGCTTGATGGCAACTCTTCTATCAGAGAATTTAATTGTACCAATGTTGTCTTAATTTTGAAAATAAAAAGCCTCATATCTCCAAAGGATTTTTGGCCAATATCGTTGTGTAGTGTGATTTATAAAACAGTTACTAAGGTACTAACCTCCAGGTTAAAGCCCCACCTCTACAAGATTATCTCTATCAATCAATCAACTTTTGTTCTATACAGATAAATTTTCGACAATGTTCTAGTGGCTTTCGAGACTCTACATTCTATCAATCAGAAGAAGACTGGTAAACGGGGTTTGATGGCACTCAAACTAGACATGAGTAAGGTGTACGATAGAGTCGAATGGAGCTTTCTCAAAGCTGTCATAATCAAAATAAATTTCCCCCCTAGTTGAATAGACCTGATAATGGATTGTATCTTTTCTACTAAACTTTCTTTCCTGCTTAATGGGCGAGTTGTGTGTAATGTGACGCCATCTAGGAACCTTAGGCAAGGCTGCCATTTATCCCCATATCTCTTTCTTCTTTGCACTGAGGATCTCTCGTCTCTGTTCTCGAACGCTGAGAAGAATGGTAGAGGTCTGGGAGTTAGATGTTGTAGAGGCGGTCTCTTGTTAGTCATATGTTCTTTACAAATGATAGCATTTTTTCCAGTAGGGCTTTAAAAGATTGCAGTTCAAGTATCAGGCAGATTCTGACAGTGTATGAACGTGGCTCGGGTCAACAAATTAACCTCCAAAAATGTAAGACATCCTTTAGCTCGAATGTGACTTCCAATACCAAGCGTGAAATCCAAAATGTGTTGGGTATTGAGGATGGGAACTGTTAAGATAAGTACCTTGGTCTTCCTACTATGGTGGGTAGGAACAAAAGGCTGTTGTTCAATGATATAAGGGAAAGAGTTTGGAAGAAACTAGGTGGCTGGAATGACAACCTTTTTTCCTTTAGTGGTAAAGAGGTTTTAATAAAAGTTGTTTCTCACGTCATCCCGACTTACGCTATGAGTATATTCCAGCTCCCCATTGGGTTGTGCAAAGATCTTATTGCCATGTTCTCCTAATTCTGGTGGGGATCTAGAGATGGTAAAAGAAAGATTAATTGGGTTAAATGGGTTACTTTATGTCAGCCGAAAAGCCAAGGGGGATTGGCTTTTAAAGACCTCTATATTTTTAACCAATCCCTCTTGCCCAAGCAAGCTTGGCGAATTCTGTAATGTCCAGACTCTCTAGCGAAAGGCAAAATATTTCAAGAATGAGGAATTTCTTAAGGATTCAGCTAAGAATGGGTGTTCCTACATCTAGAGAAGTCTATTGTGGGGTCGATCACTTCTCGCTAATGGTCTACGATGGGTGGTTGGGGATGGAAAAAACATTAGCGTTTTCAAAGACCGATGGATCCCCCGGCCCAACACTTTTAGGACAATCACGCCTGATCCTGGTACTGATCTTCAGGTGGCGATCTCTTGGATAGAAATCATCATGGATGGGATAATGTTAGGTTAAATAGTTTGTTTTTCTGGTTGATCTGTTCACTTCATCCTAGTTAGTTGGAAAGGGGGATGTGATTCTCTTGCTTGGCATTTTGCCAAAAGTGGCGGTTACACGGTTCAAAGTGACTACCGCCTGGCTCTTTTGCTGAAGAGCAACACTTTTGCCTCCAATTCCTCTGAGTCTCAAAGGTGTTGGAATATTTTATAGAGCCTCAAATTACCCCCTAAAGTTAAAATTTTTGTCTAGCGTATTTGTTGGAATGCCATTCCTTCTTTAGAAAATCTCTAGAAACGGAATATAGTGGATTCTCCTTAGTGCAACAGATGTGTTGCTTCGGGAGGGCCTTCTGCTTGCTCTTTTTTATAATATTCATGTTGATATAGCAGAGGTAGCCTCTCCCAATGTGGTTTCCATCCTAAACGATCCTGGCCCCTGGTAGGAGGATCTAAATTTCTTGTTAGTGATATCAAATCTATGTTTTCGGAAGCTGGCATTTGCAAGAGTCGAGCGATTTTCGAAGTCGAAAATTCCTTGGCTCATAAGCTAGCGTTGGAAGCTTTAACGTCCGTTAGGGAGCCTATTTGGCTGGACTCCTGCCCTTTGCCGTGCTTTTCTTCTGTGTTATGTTTGTTCTTTTTATCAAAAAAAAAAAGAAAATTGATTCATGGTTCAAGTACCCATGACTCTTTTTTCTTAGGATTTCTAGTGCGACAGGAGACATAATGTATAAGGCGCTGGTTGTTTTAACTTTAATTTTGGGTTGATTAGTTTAGTGGGACTCTATTGAACTGTAGCCTATTAAATATGTTTTATGTTAGTGTTACGTGAGGTATTTTATTATGCAGAAAATCAACACCATTAACATGGAATTGTTCTTGAAAATTCTAGACAATTCTATATTACCATCATACCATTTAATAAAATATGCATATTGGCAACAATAAATTGTAATACCGATGAGGAAGAGAAAAATTACCGATATAATATAATCACGACCGTCGACAATACCGATTTGTTAAATTTTTGTTTGAGTTTACTTTTGCTCACCCCCGTGAGGATGAGTGAGTATTACCCTCTCCCGTATGGATGATATGCGGCCGTCAAAGAGATAAATTTATCTAATATTGTCATCTTTTAGAATAAATTTATCTCTCGTTAAACACATATCATCCATACGGAGAGGTGACTCGTCCACCCACGAGGTGAGTGAGTAAAAATTGACTTTTTTTGTTTGTTCTTAACCTTCCTTTTTATATTAATTGTAGTGCTATTTTTTTTATTTAAAAAAAACATTAATAAATTTGTTCGAATAGCCCTCATGAGGGGTTCTAAGTTCTGAACTTCTAATTAAGAGTGAATAAGCGATCATGTGCGATCTCAGCTTATAAATGCAAATAAAAAGACAAAATGGAAAACCAAGGCTTTAAAATTCCAAGAAGGAGATATGCAAAACAATGCAACTTTTTTATTTTTAATTTTCTTTATTTCCGATGTCAAACACCAAACATTTGTATTTGCACACAAATGATCAGTGGCCCCTAAGGGGCCCCGTTTGTTTGATGAGATTGGATAGGTTAGGTTCATTTTTAAACCATTTTCTATGTTTAGTTCAGTAATGGGATGGGATAAAAATAATCCCGTCTACCAACTTAATCCAAATGTAATAGGATAAATTAATTTCTTTTCCATCTTTATTACACAAACACCTCTCCAACTCAGATGATACACACGAACACCTCTACAAAATGGAGACCAGCCAAAGAAACAAAGTGGAAAAAAGAAAAATTTCTGTCTTGTTATTTTGTTCATGACTTGTGTTTGCCATTGAAAAAGAGTGTTTGCCATTGAAAAAGAAAAACCCAAATCCTTTCACAAAAGAAGAATAAAGATGAAAAGAGTAGAGTGGAATATCTATATACGGATATACCCAGATCTATGCACAAAAGGAAAATAAAATGTAGAGAATAGATCATGGATCTATTCACAAAAGAAAAATAAAAATAAAGAAAATACGAAGAAGAGAGCAGATCATGGATCTATTAACGAAAGAAAAATAAAATAAAGAAAATACGAAGAAGAGGGTTGATAGTGGAATAAAATAGAGCAAGGCAGATAAATTAAATGTTAAAAATCAAAAGTACCATAGCAAACTGAAATGAAGAAGAAGAGGTTGGGAGAGAATGGTATGGGTTCCATGAGACAAGATCTGGGTCTTTACTCTCTACATAACATCTTTTTTTAAAATTTATTTATTTATTTTCTAATTCTATTCTTAATAAATTATTAACAACTTGAATGAAAATAATGAAAACAACCCCTTCATTTTGTCAAATTTGACCAACACAGGGAGGTGTATGTGATTTTTTTTTCTCTTTTTAATCATATCATATGTTACACCAAACACATGATTATTCTAATTTTAATCCAATCACATATTACACCAAATACGGGAAACACTATAATTAATCTAATTCAATCCCAATTCTTAAAAGTAATCCAATCTTATCCCGCGCACCAAACATACCATAATATTATTATTGTCGCATTACTTACATTGATCGGTCCAAACTTGATGACTACTAATCTTCTATTTATTCTCACTAATCTTCTATTCTTCTACTTATTAAATCCAAAATCCAAAACTATATCAAAGAATAGAACATATGATCTTGTCATACATAATAAATATATTTCTTTCAAAAAAATTTAAAAATAAAACTAAAAAACAAATATGGATCGGTGGTGAAATCATTAAAAATAAAAATATGTACGTAACAAAATTTTATTTTGTAATAAATCATGAATTACATATTACATCATTTTAAAGACTTTTGCGAGGATTCAAGAAACGCATGCAATTGATCTAAGCTTCGTTTAATTAGTTTTAGAAAATCTTGCAATACATTTGTTGACGTCGATTCCTCGATGGGTGAGAAAGTCAACAATATTGGATTTAGTTGTGATCCGTCAAAGAGAAAGAGAAAAAGAATGCAATTTGAAGCTAATTAGACGGGTTTACGTGGTAAAACTCCGATGATCGGAGAAACGTCCACGTGTGGTTGAATTAACAACTGAGCCGAAATCACTATTGAATAAAGAATTACACCACTCGATCTCTTTTTTTCTCTCTCTGCTCGTGATTCTCTCTCTCCAACAATGAGATTATAGGTCTATTTATATTTGCATAGAACCCTAATCCTCGTTGTACAAGTAATGAAAGATTTTTGTATTTAGTTACAATTTGGTTGCTTGATGGAGTCATTTTTTACTTCTTTCTTATTTTGGAGATTGTATGGAGATCGAATGAGACTTTGGAGATACAGTCAGTTTAGGACTTTATTTCCTTATAAATGTACAATCTTCTTGAAGAAGTAAAGTATTGCTCGATTTGGAACCTGTTTCTTGTTTGGTACTTTATTCTTCTAGGAATTCTTCTTGACATGGATGTCTTTGCGTATTTGAGCATGACTCTTGGTATACCCATGTGCGAATTATGTACTGGACTTCTTTATTCGGGTTTTCTCGTTTTTGTCCTGAGTAGAATATGACGTCACTTGGTCCCGAGTAGGTCTTGACCTGCCAAATACCTGTATTCGGACTTACTCGGGTTCGTATTCCTTATTGATATCTTGAAGGATATTTTCTGAATGCCTATTCAGATATCAACCTGGCAATCTTAAGGGACTATCCACATTGTCAATGACTTGTACATTAGATAAAATATACCTATAACAATACCCCCTTAAAATATTTTTGCCGAGTGGGATTTTGTCCTTGGCGTAAATATTTTAATTGACCCTTTAATCTTTACGCCTCGTTAATACCAGAATAACAGCGCCTTGTAATAATGACGTGTCTTAATAGCTATCACGTAAATCTCTTCACGTGAAATCTCAATGATTGCGACGTTTCGAAATTCTGAAGGCTTAGTCAGTTCTTTTCTTAGCACGTGTCTTCCCACCGCTTCATTTCCCTAGTAACATTTATGAGAAGCGACTTGTGTGTCTCCTAATGCGCCGCCTACGTCATCAAATCCTCCTTTTCAATTTTTTCCCGCTTTTTAAGACCCTAGGGTTTTGCGTCTTTGTTATTGAATAATCTATTTAAGCTGAAAAGGAAGTATTATGGTTCAGTTAGCTTCGCATAAGCAAACATTCAACCCAGATTTCTTGCGTAAAGATTCATCTCAATTCTCCGTTGAAGCTTTTCCAGGTTTTTTACGTTTCATTCTAAAGGTTAGTTTGGATGGATCATGTTTAACGACAAGGCATTTTCGTTATAGCTTTCAAAGCGCTTGAGCGTAGAGATTTTCAATTAGTCTCTTGCGTTCATAGACTATTGGGGGGAATTCCTCCTTATGAACCTCTTTTTTTAGGTGTTGACGTTTCTAGGCTTTTCCCTGATGTTCATTTAAGTTCTAGTTCTGAATCATATCTTCTAGTTCTGAATCTATCATTTCTGATCACAGGGTTCCTCTTCGATCCAGGATGGGAAAACATCAGAGTAAACGTGAAGTCCACAAACATGGCTCGGGCAGCGTTCAAATCAGGGAACAAACCGTTGATGAGAGGGACGTTGAAGCGAAGTTTAGAAAATCTCGTATCCCTTTTTTTATTGATCGCCCGAGTGGGTTTAATGCCAAGCCGAATATGGTCGGGGTAGATGAGATCATGAAGTACCGTGCTCGGTTTGACCTGGACGACTCAGTTACAATGTCTCCTGTTGGTGATAGAGCCGTATGGAACCCTCCTCTGGGCATGGTGGCTATTTATGGGTCCACGCTCTGTTGTGGTATCACTCTTCCTCTCCAACCGTTCATTGCTTGGTTTCTGGCCGAAGCTGGGATCGCTCCGGCCTAACTTGCCCTGAATAGCTACAAGATTGTAATGTGCATGTGGCATATGTGGAGCCGGATGAATTTGTCACCACCTTCCGGATGAAATCATGTATTTTTATACACTAAGGCAATCTGGTCAAACAGTAACCTATTTTTTTATGTCCAATCCGCCAGATTGCTGGTCCATGGGGGGATAAAAGTGAACCGGGGAGTTGAAACCTCTTCTGATGTAAAAAATAAAGAGGTTGTGTAGGGGTTTCCTTCATCGAACAAGCATTGGAAGAACAGTTGGTTCTTTGTCGGAGGGAACTTAGGACTTGAGGTTACTTTCTCGGCCGGGGAGAATCAGACGGTGTTGAGGGTTTCCCATTTTTTCTGTTCTCCTGATGCATGGAACAAGAAAGAACTTGACTTCTTTGATGCTGAGCTAACCCGACTTGCTCGGGCCGCAGTGCGTACTTTAGAAAAGATGAGCAAGTCCTATCTTTTTAGTGAGAAGAAGATGATAGAGATTGGCTTCTTTAGCCAGATTTCAGGCTATCGCAGGGGATGTAAGTATGGTTCTTTTCTTTTTTGCTACAATTTTCACCTCTATATTACTGTCTGACTTGGTTCTCTTTATCGTTAGTGTATGACTCGGACATCGTCTGCGACATTCAAGTTCGCCATGTGAAATCGATCCTTCAGGCGAGCCAAAAATAAGCTTCTCGCCAAAGCAAAGAAGGCATTGATCCGCCTGAATCGGATGAAGAGTCCGATGAGGCTGACGAGCAAATCCCTGAAGAGGTCATTCAGCCGACCGTGGGGGAATCTAGTGGTCCGAGTGGCCCTGCAGAAACTTTCAATGCCCAAAGGTTTCCTAAGGATGAGGGCGGGCAAGAAGATTGTCTTGGCGAAGTTTATGGTGTGCCAAAGTATCCGATTAATGAGGTTCTTATCAAACAGTTTGCTGTCGGAGATGGAGATGAAGCTGGAAAGCCTTTAGGCGAACAAGTATATCCTGATCCTGGTTTTTTCAAATTTTTCCTTGATGTTGATCAGGATGATCCTACGGCTGATCTCAGCTTTCATCGTACTCGGGCTGAGAAAAGAAAGATGGTCGACTCTCCCACTCGTCCTCATAAAGTCCCTCGGGTGGTATCGTTTATCAAATCAAGTGATATGATACCGAGGTTGGAATTTCCCCAAGCGTTCAAGTTGAAGTGTCTGCAAGAAGAGCGGAAACCTCCATTCTGTAAAGGGATTCCTTACCTCCTGAGGCTGAAGATGTAAGGGTTGAATCCTTGGGAGACCCTTCCTATCCTTCTCCCCAGGATATGTTAATAGCGATGTCATCCGGTCAGGCTTTCATTGGGGATGACCATTGGAGCCGTTTTAGGGATGGTTCTTCAACTGATCATCTTCAGAATATTTTCAACGGCACATCCTATGTAAGTTATATCCCAACTGTTTTTAAATCTTCACATCTTAGATTTTTTACTTATCTCTTTCTTGCAGATGGTGGCCGAGTTTCCTGAGCTGGTTCAGACGTAATAATATCATGTTGATCGGATAAGGTTTCTTGAGGCTTAGCTAAAAGAGAGTGAGGATTTTTGTACTCGAGTTGAAGGCTATGTCCTTCCATAATTTATTATCTGCTGCCCAGGAGTCGATGCTCAAAGCTGAACATGAGGCTGGACAGGCCAAGTCATCTTATGAGCAAAAAATTAAAGATTTGGAGCGCCAAGCCTTGACGGTTGAATCCCTCTCAAAGGAGGCTAGGCTAGAACTTGAGGTCTAGGGGGTTGACTGCTTCAAAAGGTCCCCAGCTTATGACATTGTTCTCTTTTGGGAATTTCAGCGAGGGTTAGTTTCAGCTGGTGAATTTTTTAAAGTTAAGAATCGGGCAACTGATAAAGCCCGAACCAACTGGAGTTATCGGTCAAGAACCATATGGACCGGTCCCTAGAATCTCTTCCGACTCAGATGAAAGAATGGAGAGCTTACTGCCACAACCGAGGTAAAAATCCCCATCCTATGCATTTGGAGATCCCATCAGAGCATTCTCTCTCGACCTTCTACGCCAGTCAAGAATCTAGTGTGGATGGCTCAACGCCTGATGTTGGTCCGGTCCCTAGAACAGATTACAGTGAATGGATGGATGACTTGGTCGACACAATCGCCTGGCCTTCAAATGAAAGTCTTCTCCATGAATACGAGATGGTGTCCGACCCGAGTATCAGCAAGAGTTCCAAATCTTCATCCCAGCCTTAGTCATTTGAAAAATTCACTTTGTAAAAAATTTTATCAATGACAATATTTGTGAACCGCTTTATTCAGAAAGCCATGTATTGTTTAAACCTGCTAACTTATTGCTCGAGTAATTTCACCAAGTACCGAGTATTTTATTTAACTTGGTTTCATTACTTGGGATAGCTTCTAACGTCAAGTATCTTTATTGAACCGGCTAACTGTTGTCAGAGTAACTTTACCGAGTATCTTATTTAACTTGGTTTTGCATACTCGGAACGATTTTCTAATGCCAAGTATCTTATTAAACTGGCTAATGTAATTTTTTCGTATCAAGTATCTTATTAAACTGGCTAATATTATTAACCGAGCTATCTTGAAACAAGCAATTAAGTAGATTTATAATCGTTATTTCATACTCGGTTGCTACCCAAACATTACATCAAGGCTCACCATGATCATGTGTTCAAGTCCTTGCACAAGTTACTGAGGACGTCTCCTTAGTTTTGCTATGCAAGGTTTTATCGAATCGATAATCTTTTGAATTGCTTAACACAGCTGCGCATCTTACTGGGATTTTTCCCCGACGGCACCACAAGCCATTTTCCAGAATACGGTGCATTGGATTTGCCTTTTGGCTAAGGTCAACTGACCTTACTAGGTTGGCGTGCTCCTTCGAGCTTCTCCGCCCATTCAGAAATTTCACCAAATTAATGGTCCCGAGCATTCTATTTGCATGTTCTTATTATCATGCTCATCTTTCATATGTTCTTATTATCATATGCTTTAAATTTCTGAAATCCCGAGTTGGGTTTTTATTTATAACTGTAAAATTAACAATGATTAAATTTCAAAGCTAATAACTATCCTGACTAGAATTCTCCTAACTAAAAAGGAAACAAAATTTCAAGGATAAAAAATCTTCAATTATTGGGCGTTGCATGGTCGGGGTAAGACCCCTCCATCTGGTCGTGCAATCTAATATGCTCCATGACCAGCTACTCCATCAATTTTGTGCAGGTCTTCCCATTTGTCAGTCAATGAGCCTGCAGCTTTGTTTTTTGTTTTTTGTTTTTAGTGACACTTTTTTTAGTACCAGGTCTCCTAGTTGGAATTTTCTAATCCGAACATGAGAGTTGTAGTGGCGAGCCACTCTTTGTTGATATGCCATATTTCGTATTCGGGATTTCTCTTTTTTCTCTTCTAGCTCATCTACACTTTGTAACAGCATATCAACATTCTGGTCTTCATCATACAGCTTGACCCTCGGTGAAGTGTACAATGTTTCTACAGGGATAACAGCTTCTGTTCCGAACACTAAAGTGAATGGAGTCTCTCCTGTGGAAGTCCTTGTTGTCGTCCGATATGCCCATAATACCTCAAGAAGTTTTTCAACCCAACTTCCTTTCTTGGCATCTAGCTTTGCTTTGATTGTGTGCTTGATGATTTTGTTTACTGCTTCAGCCTGCCCATTCGTTTGAGGATGGGTAGGTGTGGCGTAGTAGTTGGCAATTTTGTACTCTTTACACAACTGTCTGGATTTTAGATTATCGAACTGGGTGCCGTTGTTAGTGATGATAGTACTTGGGACTCCAAATCTGTAGATGTTAGGTTTTAGATTTGTATTGGCTTGATTCCATAACAAAACGCTCTTTGTTTGTATTGCTTAGCTGCTTAGGTGGTTTGTGATTAGATCGGTCTTCAATGATGGAAAGCGACTTCGCATGCAAAGTTCGTCTTCAAGAGGATATATGCTTACTTGGATGCTAAGGTATCAAGATTCTTCCTCCTCTTGCAAGGCGTAGGCACACACATACAATTCATTCATATGTGTCTCTGCATCGTTGTGCACCATGTATAACATATTCACACACTTGAAGATGAATGCTCATGCATTGGTATGGAAATAACATGTTTTGGAAAATACATGATTGGAGACTATCTATATGTAGTTTGCATTCTAGTGTGAATTGTGTTTGTGTGTGTGTGTATATTTGTATAACATGGATCTTGAACTTGATTTAGGTCTTAGATTATTCATGATTGAGTTCTGGTCATTTCGGTTACTCATACTATTGATTTTGAGTTCTGAATCAAACGATACTACACTTTCAACTCATGTTGCATACATTGTCTTCGTCTTCATATATCGAGTTAAATTCTTATTTTCTGGGTTGAGTATCTTATATTTCCATGTCCGTGAGGGATTCTCGGTTCGTAATCTTCATATGGATTCAAATTTGGATTTCAAAGGCCAAAGAACGGTCAAAGAACGAGAGAGGAGCGCAAGGGGTGAGGTGCGATGGCTCAAAGCCATCACCATGCATCATCCTGAGATGGCGCGTGGCCATCTTGGCCTCAAGAGTGTTCTGCCCTGAGATGCCCATGCGCCATATCAGGGAGACACTAAAGAAGAGGGGCAAAAATGTCTTTTGGCTTTTCACTCTTTAAAACCTCTCATTCTCTCTCATTCATGACAAGTTGAAAAACGAATTTGAAGAACAAGTGCAGAAATTCTCTCAACATTTTGATTTTTGTTTTTGTGATAACTTCTTCATTTATACTCCGAATCACTCGATTCAAAAACCGATTTCGAGTGTCTTGAAGAGTTATACAAACCCCAAGAATTTTCAGAACCAAAGGATGTCTACATTTTTTGTTGTGATCTGATCTTCAGTTCGCGATTGCATCCTTGTTGGTAAAATCATCTTCTTCTTAGTTTTCTTCTTAGATCTTCTTATTGATTGATGTTATTTGATTAAGAAGCATGACTAGGATGATTTTGATATCATTTTTTGGTTTGTTGATTTGATTTTCAAGTTTAGCTAGATTTGTGATATATTGAATGATTTGTGATAAACTTGATAAACATGAAATTGTTTCTAGAAATCCTTTGTTCTTATGCTTGAATGATTGTTTCTAGATCTAATTTCATTTTCTAAGAACTAGGTTTTGTTTCAGTTGATGTCTATATTTTTACATCTATGTTCTTAGTTGATAACATGCTTAAGTTTTCTAGATACATTATTGATTGATCTTTGAAAGCATAATCTAGTCATCTAGTTGCATGTCCATAGAATTTGTTGATCATCATTTTCTATGTTGAGTGCTTGTTTGTATTTTGCATTCATGATCACTTAGATGCCTTGTAAAGAGGTAAAAAGTCTCATATCTTAAAGTAATTCTTTGATTTGAGCAATTGTAAGTCTTAGCTAGAGTCGGGAGGACTTGGATAGCTAAGCAAGTGGAAGTCTTGACAAGAGGTGTGAAACCTCGGATTGTTGAGCAAGGAATTCTTGGCAAGAGGTGTGAAGCCTCGGATTTTCAAGCAAGGAAGTCTTGGCTAGAGGCGTGAGGCCTTAGATAGTCGAGCAAGAAGTCTTGCCTAGGGTCGAGAGGATCCGAATAGGTGAGCAAGAAATCTTCCTAGAGACAGGGGGTCTTGGATAGGAAGTCGGATTAGTAGATCACTAGGTTCAAGGGTAAAGTAAGAGTGATAGCTTGGAGACCATGTTTTGATTGCTTGAGTGTGTAACTCTTATTTGAAATAGTGGATTTGCTTATGCCGGTGGTTGTGATATCAACCCGTGGATGTTTCCTCTTAGGAGGTTTTACCACGTAAATATCTTGTGTTGATTTTTAGCATCTTTAATTTCTTCACTTAGTTGATTTGTGTTGATTGATTTGTCATATATCATTTTGGATATTATACTAAGTCTTTGCTTGTGATTTTAAAGAAGATTAAAATTTGAGCATATACCTATTCACCCCCCTCCCCTCTAGGTATATTTTACACTATAATTGGTTAAGGGAATTTACAGTAGAGTATATTTTTCTTCATAAAGTTCGTGGTATTTGCTTCTGTGATGTGTACTAATGCTTCAGCTTCCGCCCATTTTGTGAAATAATCTACGGCTACTATTGAATGCTTTGTTGGCATTGGGTCAATTAAGTCCATACCCCACATGGAAAATGGTCATGGGGACGTAAGGCTTCTGAGTTGTTCAGGGGGTTGTCGGATATCGTTAGCGATCCTTTGACATGTATTGCAGCTTTCTAAACATCGTTGTGCATCCGAGAACAAAAAGGGCCAATAATAACTTTGCATGAGTACCTTGTGTGCCAAACTTTTACCTCCAGTATGATTTTCGTATACTCCGCCATGGATTTCCTGTAGTATCCGACATACATCTTTCTCCGATACACATCTTTCTCCGATACACATCTTTCTCCGATACACATCTCTGAAGTGTTCGGGAAAACCCTCTTCTGTACGGTTCTCCTTTGATCAATGTGTATCTTGCTGACCGGTACCTAACACGTGTGGCTTCTTGGGGATCTTCCGGGAGTATGCCTTATTCTAGGTATCTTTTCAGCTGAGTCATCCAACCGTCTGGCGGTGTTCAGATTTCTGAGATTCCCAAGTTTTTTGACTCAACTATACTCAGTCTAAGGAGATGTGCGACCGGAATAGTTTTTTATCTGATTGTGGTTGTTGCTGATGCTAGTTTGGACAAAGCGTCAGCCTTTTCATTTTCTTCCCTGGGAATCTGAACAATCTTATATTCCTTGAATTTTTGAAGGAGTTGTTTTGTTATGTCTCGATAAGCTATCATTCCTTCATCTCTAGCTTGGTATTCGTCCATGACTTGGTTGACGATTACTTGTGAGTCATTGAATATCTCGACCTCATTTGCTCCGAGGGCAATGCATACTCTAAGTCCAGCTAGTAACGCCTCGTACTCGGCTTGATTATTTGTTTCTTTGAAATCGAATCTCATGGCACATTCAACATCATCTCCTTTCGGGGTGCATACTACAATCCCTGCCTCGCTGCCATGAGTGTTCGAGGAACCATTGACATATAATCTCCACGAGAAACTCTTGCCCAGCATCTTTTTTGCTTCCAGGTTTGGTTCTGTGAATTCTGCTACGAAATCTACAATGGCCTGGCCTTTGAGGGATGTCATATGAACGTACTGAATATCAAATTCACTCAGCTCGATTGCCCATTTGGTTGGTCTTCCTAAAATTTCTAGCTTTTGTAAGATTTGCTTAAGTGGGCAGTCAGTGAGGACCTGGATTGTATAAGCCTGAAAGTATGGTCTCAGCTTCCTTGCTACCAAAACCAATGCTAATGTCATTTTTTCTATCTGTGAATACCTGGTTTCAGTTGGAAGAAGTGTTGGTATAGTACACTAGCTTCTGTATTCCATCTTCGGTTCTGACTAGAATTGAGCTTGCTGCTAATTCTGTAATTGATAAGTACAAGTGGAGTATTTCTCCCATTTTCGGTTTTGAAAGGATGGGAGCTTGCCCTAGGTACTCTTTGATTTTTAGGAATGCCTGCTCGCATTCTTCGTTCCATTCGAGCCTTTTTCCTTTTTTTAATTACATTAAAAAAAGGAGTACATTTATCTATGGACTGTGAAATAAATCGTTCCAATGAGGCTAAGCATCATGTTAAGCACTGCACTTCTTTTAGCGTCCTTGGCGAGGTCATTTTTTGAAGGGCTTGGATCATCTCAGGGTAGATTCCCCTCTGGTGAACTTGGAAACCTAAGAACCTTCCTGATGAAACTCCAAATAGGCATTTGTTCGGATTCAACTTCATCAGATATCTCCTCAAGACATCGAATGTTTCTCGCAGGTATGAAGCATGCCCGTCTGCCGAGATGCATTTGGTCAACATGTCATCTATGTAAACTTCCATGTTTTTTCCTATTTGGCATGCGAAGATTCTGTTGACAAGTCTTTGGTATGTTGCTCCTGCATTCTTTAGCCCAAAGGGCATTACTGTGTAACAGTAAAAGCCCTGATCAGTTGTGAACGCAGTCTTTTCCTCATCAGCCTTATTCATCCGGATTTGGCTATACCCTGAGTAGACATCCATGAAGCTGAGTATTTCGTGGCCTGACGTGGCATCAACCAGTTAGTCTGTCCTTGGTAGTGGAAAACTATCTTTTGGGTAGGCTTTATTCAGGTTTGTGAAGTCTACGCACATTCTCTACTAACCATTTTTCTTCTGGACAATGACCACATTGGCTACCCACTAAGGGTAGCTGATCTCTCTGATCGATCCTACAACGAGTAACTTATCCACTTCTTGCTTGATCATCTGACTTCTTTCGAGGTTAAAAGATCTTCTTTTTTGTATTACTGGTTTTACATTTGTGTCCACTGCAAGATGATGTGATATTATTTGGGCATCTATCCCTACCATGTCTTCATGACTCCAGACGAACACATCTTTATATTCTCTGAGTAGATCAATAAGGTTTTGCTTAACCTTTCCTTCTAAACTAGCCCCGATTTTGATCTTCTTACCTGGTTCATCTTCTTTTAAGACTATTTCCTCTATTGGTTCACTTTTAGACACTTTCAGCTCTTCCCTCGGATCGAACTCAAACAACAGTGATTCTTACTCGGTCTGATCTGATAGTGTGGTGGTAAAAACTTATTCGCTATTTTCTATCTTTGTAAATCGAGAGATTAGCTCTTCTTGCCATCTCTTGGGACCCCTTGACTACTCTTACCCCCCGTTCAGTTGGGAATTTGATCATCAGAGCATAAGTAGATGTTACTGCCTTGGTTTTATTCAAGAATGGCCGACCTAACAGCGTGTTATAAGACCAATTGTCTAGGTCTACCACTATAAAATCGAGCAACACTGTTCTCTGACAAGGTGCTACTCCATTCTTTAAGGGCAACTTTATCGTCTAGAGAGACCTGACCTCGATTCCCCCGAATCTTTTGAGTGGGGTATGGAAAGGTTGCAAATCCTTTTGGTCCAACCTGAGTTTATCGTAGATAGCTACATTGAGAATATCAGTCGAACTACCATTGTCTATTAAAATTCTCCTGACTTCCCTGTGTCTAATTCGGGCACTTATGACGAGGGCGTTATTCGGTCGAACATCGACCCCTTGTGAGTCAGTCTCTGTAAATATTATTGGGTCTCATCCTTCCTTTACCCTTTTTGGGTCTGATTCGACAGAGTTGACATCAAAGTTCTGCCTTGCCTCTACCGCTTATCGAATTTCCTAAGTTTGCTCCCGGTTACTTCTTCCAGTTGATGGTCCTCCGAAGATTGTTTGTATTACTTCATTGGCCTCGGAACTGGCCCTTTTGTTCCAACCAGAACTATGGTTGGCCCTGGTCTATTTCTTCGTCTCTGACTTCTCATCTTTTTTTAGGATTTTATATTGTAGGTGTCATTCCCGAATGAGGGTCTCTATGTAGTCTCTAAGCTGGTAACATTTGGAAGTCTCATGATCGGTTTCCTTATGGAATCTGCAGTACTTTGTTGTATCTCGCCGAACAAACTGAGACTGTCGGCCTGGCTCCTTTACCAGATTTTTTCTTCTAATATGGCTATGATTTCCTACTGCTTTTTCCGAAAAGGGGTGTAGTGTGTGTATTTTCCTTGAAATTTCTCCTTGGTCTGGTTAGCATTACATCCGTTTCCCTCATCCTTGCTTATTTCTTTGTTGTTTCTTTTTTGTTTTCCTTTGTGGTTCTGTACCTTTGACTCGGCGTCTTTTTGTTCGGGTCTCCCCCATGCATGTAGCATCCTCATGTGGCTAACTCCTCTTCTTCGGCTAGTGCATATCCTCCAGCCATGTCCATCATGTCTGCATATCTGGTTAGACAGGCCATTCTTTGGTCAAAAGATAGTCGTCCATTCTGTAAATTGTTTATGAATGCATAAATTATTGCTTCATCATTTGCACTGTCGATTTGTGAGACCGCCTGGCCGAATCTCCCCAGGTATTTTTTCAACGACTCATCTTTCCCTTGTTTCAATTGAGAAAGGTAAGCCACTGATTTTTTCCTGTGTACATTGCCTAGAAATTATCTTGAGAAACTTCCGCTTAATTCACCGAAACTTTCGATGCTTGTCGGGGGAAACCTTCTGAACCATCTTGAGCCCGTGTCTCCTAGAGTTTGTGGAAAGTTGAGACATAGTAAAGGGTCGTTGTGGGCATACTGAGCCATAGCATTTTTATACCGTCTGACGTGTTCTTTAGGATCTGTATCCTTCTTGAATTGTTCCACGTGTGGCATCCTGAACCTTCTGGGAATGGGGTTCGCAGGATGTCCCTAAGGAATGGACTATCAGAATCATCGTCAGATAAGTCATTATATCCATATCGCCTAACCAGTGTGTCCATTTGACGCCTGTTGTTTTTGACTTCTCGGGTCAGGCTCTGAATCATAACACCTCTATCTCCCACCGGTTCTCTATGAAGGTTAAACCGTCGGGTGATCGCCATGCCTGTTTTCAGCTCATCTGCATCCTGTATCCGAGTCTCGTGAGCTAACCCTTGTAGGTGTATGGTTCCATGACGGCTCTTGTGATGGTGACGATCGATATCCTCTGATGACGATGATCGATCCCTACGCCGGTCATATTTTCTGTGCCTGTCTCGATCTACCTGACCATGATTCCGCCTTTGGCGTGGTTCTTCGGGTGTTTCACAATCCCTGTCCATTGTTTTGATCCGAGTTCCTAGCAGCTACTTGAGCATTTGGATTCGGCCCAATTATAACCGAACGAAGCCTTGTAGGCAGAGGGTTTGGTGGGTGCGCCTCATCCGCAGCCAATAGATCTACTCCTTCTCTCGCCGCGTCTGTCAGTAGTTGTTGCAATGCCTTGCGGAAACGTCGTGCTACGTCCTCACTAGTAGGAGGGATTTATTGGATACCCGCCAGGGATACTGGTTAGTTCTCGGTGATTATGGTGGGATCTCGTGAGCTCCCGCCTATATGAGCATTATCTGAAGATTTTTGGATGTTCCCAGAACTGTTTCTGCTTCCGCTTCCAGCCATTACTTTAAATCAGATCGAAGGTTCAAAGCCCACCCCCCCCCCCCCCTTCTAGCTCCAATTGTTGACGTCGATTCCTCGATAGGTGAGAAAGTCAACAAGCTTGGATTTAGTTGTGACCTGTCAAAGAGAAAGAGAAAGAGAAAGAGAATGCAATTTGAAGCTAATTAGACGGGTTTACGTGGTAAAACTCCAGTGATCGGAGAAACGTCCACGGGTGGTTGAATTAACAACCGAGCTAAAATTCACTATTGAAATAAAGAATTACACCACTCGATCTCTCTTTTTTCTCTCTGCTCGTGATTCTCTCTCTCCAACAATGAGATTATGGGTCTATTTATATTCGCATAGAACCCTAATCCTCGTTGTACAAGTAATGAAAGTTTTTTGTATTTAGTTACAATTTGGTTGCTTAGTGGAGTCGTTTTTTACTTCTTTCCTATTTCGGAGATTGTATGGAGATCGGATGAGACTTTGGAGATAAAGTCAGTTTAGGAATTTATTTCCTTATAAATGTGCAATCTTCTTGAAGAAGTAAAGTATTGCCCGATTTGGAACATGTTTCCTGTTTGGTACTTTATTCTTCTAGAAATTCTTCTTGACATGGATGTCTTTGCGTATTTGAGCATGACTCTTGGTATACCCATGTGTGAATTATGTATTGGACTTCTTTATTCGGGTTTTCTCGTTCTTGTCCCGAGTAGAATATGACGTCACTTGGTCTCGAGTAGGTCTTGACCTGCCGAATACCTGTATTCGGACTTACTCGGGTTCGTATTCCTTAGTGATATTTTGAAGGATATTTTCTGAACGTCTATTCGGATATCTATCTGGCAATCTTAAAGGACTATCCATCTTATCAATGACGTGTACATTCGATAAAATATACCTATAACAACATTATCAAGATTTTTCTCTTCTCTGTCATATATACTGTATTTTTGTTACTTCTATATATTGTATATAAATCATGTTTTGATACTAGTAAAAGTGTATATGAACAAAAAGAAACTCAACTATAACGTTTTTCTTTTTCAAACACAAACAACTATGAGTGTAGTTGAATAGTTGCATTGATTGTAGTTGTTGGTTCGTTTTGGGAAACTTTTCAATGTGTCGGAGGAAGTGGAAACTCAACTCTTCATTAATTATATATTTTGATATTTCAAGAAACATTCGATATCAACCAAAAAAAAATGTCGGTCTATAACTCTATAAATCAAACAAACACTCTATGAAAAATAAAAAATCACGAGAATAATTAGAAGAAATTAAAAAAAAAATACAAATGTTGTTATTCCCAAGAAAATCAAGAGTACAGAGAGTTGAAGCATGCACGCGAAGACATATTTTGTGTTCTTACACACTAACACACACTCTCTTTGGACTAATAGATTTTCATTTTCTCGAGAAAATATATATTACATTGACCATTATACTTGGAATTTGAGAAAGAAAAAAAACATAGAAGAGAAAGTGGAGCAAGAAAATCCCAAGAATGAGAAACAAAACAAAGAAAGTATGTTATCATGATATCTTTACAATCTCTTGTACCTTGCAATTGTTTATTTTGGTGCAAGTGATTTTCTTGTTTTTGTTTTTGTTTTTATTTATTTGGTGGCTTGTAGGAGAATTTTTAATTTTTTATGGATATTCTCCATTTGAATGCTATTTCGTGAGTTTCGTTTCATTTTCATGAGAATAACAATTTTGGAATGATAGAAGAAAAAATGGTCAAACTAAAAGGTTGTTGGACATCATTATTATTATTTAAGTTCATCATCATATCTCAAAAACCATCTTGATTTTGATTTTAGAGTGCTCATGAGGACAACAGTCTATTAGTTACTAAATATTATTTTAAACATTATTTTAATAATATATATATAAATTATCGAGTATTAAATCCTATATATTGTTTTAATGTAAATAAATAACATCGTGGAATCGATTTACACATAAAAGAATGTGTGTGATAAAAGGCAATATAAAACATAACATAATCTTAATATGAGATGTGGTTAAAATTTGGGATTATAAGTTCCACATTTTTATTTGAGCTATTTGAGCTATAAGAAGTACAACCTACAAATTAAAAAAGTGAATAAAGATTCATGTATATATTTTAACATATTAAAAGTTATATTATATTAATATATTAAAAGAATAAATAAATTTTTAATTTGTAATTTACGGATGCTTAATATATCCTATGAATTGAGTGTGAAAACACACTCGAAAAGATTAAGAAAAACATCACAAATCTTCTCTTTACAGCCCATAATTTATTTTCTCCAAATATTCATACATTAAAATCTTACGATTGCAATTAAACACATGTACAAACCAATCTCACTCGAGTCACATCTATTAGTTTTGATATTATTATTATTTAATCCTATAATTAAACACTAACCAATAAAAACTCTCTAATACTCGACTAGTTTAGTATTACTGTAACTTTAAAAATAATTACTGTTAAGAATAATCCGCTATGGAGTTAATTAGACAACTGTTTGGTTAATGCTGTTATTGGAATTGCTGCAAATTGAAAAGTAAAATTCATGCGTTTGGTAAACTTTACATTCAATTGCTGTGATTTTACATAATGGCTAAACAAACATGAAATTTAATCCTCAAGCGAACCAAAAAAATTTCTTTTCACACTTTTCAATCTCAAACTCCCATGACAACTGAAAAATCTATGATTTAACAATACCAAGTCTAAAAAATAAAAAAAAAACACTTGGTGTTTCTTCTTTTGTTCCTTTCTTTTCTTTTCATTACAATATTATTTTATTTCTTTTGTTTTACATATCCATACCTAGGACACTTCAATCATTATCACTTTTTTTTATTATAATTTTTATTAATTAAATTTGTGGGTGAGTTTGTGATGGTAAAGAAGAAGGATATAGAAGAAGAAGTAGATGGCAAAAAAGATGAGTTTTGAGGGGTTTATTCTAAGTTCTAAGTTTGGGTGTTTGTTTCGGAATTGAGTTGAGAAGATGAACAATTTTTTAAAATATTTTATTTAATCTTATATTTAATCAATGATGAACTAATAAAATTGAGTTATATGAAATTAGAAATGAGATATTTTTGTATTTATATTAAATCAATAGGAATAATTGAGTCTTTAAAAAGATTCATTAAATCTCACAGGAGATTCTATCATAATCACTTTATAAAAGTAACCCCACCTGTTTCTTAAAATTGATATTAAATCAATCTAGATTTTCAAATAATCACTTTTAAAAATTTTATAAAATATCGTTTTATTTTAACTTCTAAGAATCAATATAAAACGAGCCTTTAATCTTTAAAGATAACATCTCATGGGCTCTTATGGCTATGCATATTCTTAACAAACGGGGTAGTTGGTACCTACGAGGGTGAAAACTGGGCTGGGCTGGAACTTGGTTTTGGACTGATTTCATTGAATCCTATTTCTAGCCCAAAATGGCTTCAAAAGTTGTAGTTGTAAGTAGTTTATTTACGTGAGCCCATAATTAAGTTTACCAGACAATAGCAAAAGTGATCAAATCTATAAAAAAAAAACTTGTATTAACCGTAAGAACATTTAATTGAGTTGGCCGTGTAACTATTATTCATATTGATGATGGAATTTGAAACCCATGTTACTCGTACACAGACGTGTGACGAGGCTTTTCTTCTGTTGTAAGTAATTAATAAGAGAGTTCAACTAATATATAAGATTTGTTATGAATATAATGTAATTATATATGAATAAATATCCATCAATCCATGAAAGAAACTTTCATCATTTTGTATTCTCACTAGCTTTATCATAATAATCAATTTTATGATTCATTATAATGTAATTTATATATACTTAATGTAATGTGTGATTGTGAGGCTATAAAAAGTGTCTCGTACCATTATATTTTACACACTTTGTGATGAGAACAATTGAGGAATAAAATACTTCTCTTTAAGCTATTCTTTATCACTTATCTTCTATAAGTTTATGTTTTATATTTTTGTTTATTCTTAATCAATTTATAACACGTTATCAGCACGAATATCTAATCATTATATGTTTCAGGTTTCGGATATGAAAGTTTCTTGTTTGAAGACAATACGTCATATAATCCAAATTCAACACGAGATAAGAGATAACACTTTCTTGATGAGACCAAGAGATCCAAGCAATTGTAAAGTATTTCTTCCTCTAATTTTGGGCTAAGAAAAAATTTGTTTATATTATTTCATTTCTTAATTTTTGTTCTTAATATTTATTGGGTTGCTAAGAAAAGAAATATTAAATGATTGTATTGCAACTGAAAGATTGCAAAAATGAAATTAATTATATTGTAACCCAAAGATTGTAAAATCAGAGAGCTTGAAGCTCGATTTGATATATAATTGATAAATGTTAAATCAAAAAGCCTGAAGCTTGATTAACCTGAAGCTTGATTAACATGAAGCCCAATTTAGTATTTTAAGTTTGCGATAACAAAAAGCTTGAAGCTTAACATAATGATAATAAAAAAAAACTTATTGGAATTTATCGATTGCAAATAATGAATATACATTGAATCAGAACCTCAAATTATAAATTCCAGTTGAAGTAATAATTATTTTTGGAATCCGAAGTTCTAAAAAAACTATTATTTTAAAATATAAACTCGATGTTTATATATGCATGTAGAGTCATAATGAAGTTTTAAACTTCTATCAAATATGAATTTTGTTAAGAACTTGAAGTTCCGAAACAAAAAATCATGAACTTAATACTGTGATACAATTATAATCAAATATCTATTTGTTCATAGATATTGTGCAATTACTTTTGTGATTTACTTTAGAGGACATGGACTATAAAATAAAGTCTGAAATTTGAAAAAAGGCTATATATATTTTTTCAAATTTTGAGCACGATCCAAATATTTCAATATGATTTACTTTATTGTTGTTTAGATTTAATTTATTTATACAACTATTTTTTATGAGTATTCTTTATGGTTACCACTATATTGGATCTTCTACGACATAAAATAAATTTATTTTTATTTTCAGCGGTTCATATTTCAATGTTGTGATTAGAATTTATCGATGTATATTGAACCAGAAGTTCTGTATTCAAATCCAATTGGGAACTAAAAGTTCTAAATTTTAATTAAATTGAGAACCTGAAGTTCTAAATTTAAAGATGAACCAGAGGTTTCAATAGATAATATGATTTTATTAAGAATCTAGCATCTTGAAATAGTAAATCACAATCGCATGGTGAGACCAAAAGTTTCAACAAAATAAAAAATATATATTTCTCTATCTCGAAAGATGATTTTATTTTTTTTCTTTTCTTTTATTTTATTCACATTATTTTGGTTTTGGGTTGTGAAGAAATGAAAAAAAAAATTAGATGATTGTATTGCAACCTGAAGATTGCAAAAATGTAGTGAACGTCTTGCAACCTAAAGATTGTATAAATTAAAACTCAAGCAAATTTGAGATTTTACGATTGCAAAATCAAAGAGTTGAAGCTCAATTTGATCTTGAAGAGCCAAAAACTCAATCTAATTATGAATTATAATCAAATCAGAACATAAAATTCTGGATTTAAATCAAATTAGAGCTTAAAATTTTGAATTTCAATTTATGTGATTATTATTTGGAACCTGAAGTTCTGAATTCATATTTTTAATTATATCTATGAAATTTATATATGAACTTGAAGTTCTAATGAAACTCAAAATTTTATTTGAATATGAATTTTTTAAAAAAAATTAAAGTTTTGAATTTGTACATCATAATCGTAAAGTTATGATATAAGTAGGTTCAAAATTAATTTTTCTAACCTCTTAAGTTTCTTGCAGTTATGATATTTCTACCTCATATTCATTGTTTATATTTCATATGAAAAGACTTCAACAATGTGATTGTTCAGTCTTATCACGATATGTAGAGTGTAAAAGATTATATTTTCACATACAAAACAATATGAATTTTGGTATTTCGCACATCTATTAGTCAAAAACTATTTCTATTATTCATTTATTGGTCTATGAATTCACTGTGCGATATTTAGTTTTACAATTCTCGAATTTTGTGATTTTTAAAATTGATGGTTTTATTATGAAGTGAATTTGTATTCCCATGGTCTTAAAATTAAGTTTTGAATTACCATAACATAAAGTTGCTTTCAGGGTTTATTTATCATAATACTTTATATGAATTCTTTATGAATTAAATTGTTCTTTAATTCCCATCTCTAATTAAAAAAAATATGATAAAAATAATGTTATTTCTTCCATAATTCTTTCTCTTAGTGATGTATGAAAGGTATGAAAATTTTCATAGAAAATATGAATTTTCAAACTTTGCATCATATAAATTTTACCGTCATACGTACATTTTGATATATTTACATAATACATATGAACACTTAATATATTTGCTGATTAATATATTACATATAACAATTATGATATCTAGCATTCTTATTAAAATTAGATATATTTTGTGTTTAGATTTTCATCATTTAAATTGTTATTCAAAATAATATTAATTTGTTATATTGTATCATTGTTTTTATTTATTTATGATAAGTTGAAATATAAGTATTTCATGGTAAAGATCCAATAGTCCTTTTGATTCGATAAGATGAAGGGTTTGATTACCAAGAAAAGACATGATTGAAATATATTACACGTCGTGACTCAAATATTTGTTCCTGAAGTAACAATATATATTATGATAATTACATGTCTCTAATCTGCTCTTAAAGGAGCAATATTGAGATTAGTAATTTGAGAATATTTGGATTAATATAATTCCCTGAAGTGAATGATGTTTCTTTCAAAATGTAGATACTTGAAATAATTATTGAAGCTAAAGTGATTACTACGAGAAATTCATTTCAATCCACCAGAAGTGGAATAACACCAAAACAAAGCAAGAAAATTTGAAAGCATTTTGAATGCACCTTTTAGGAATTATAAAATCTCTCTGGTTGCTTTAGGTGTTAAATAAAAGGATAAAAGAGCACATACGGTAAATTTTAATATTTTGTTGATAATTAATCAGAAAAATGAATGCTCTACAAGAGCTATTATTTTAATAAAAAATGAAAAATAATTACATGAAAATACTTTGTATTTATTAGATCTGGAAGATCAATGAACAAAGAAATTATTTTGTGTTAATTAAAAAATATTTCACATGCTAGAAGCATGCCTGTTTTTATAGTTTATCTTGTCATAAGATCATATGATTAATATTATATTATGAACTAGAAGTTCAATTAAAGAAAATGATGCATCGAAATATTGAAATATTTTTCCGCAATGAAAAATATTTTTGTTACTGAATGTCTTCGAAGGACATACGATAGTACTTAAAGTACAATATGACAGAATAAATGAGATCATATAGAAAATTACGATGATGCATAAGATTTTCTTGAAATTTAATTTTCTCGTCGTTTGGGGGAGAATTGTCATAAATTGATAAATGAAGTGAAATTACATTGTATGCATCATCTTGTGATTTGTATAGTATGCAAATAATTTTTCAGATGATTCGAAGAAAATAATAAAATTACATTCTACCAATAAACAAACCCAGGTGGTTGTTCCTGTAGAACAATTTATGAAATTGCGAAAAAAATCATCTGTTAATGAAAGACAATTTAGTTCAAATGATAAGGTTCCCTAGAAGTAGAATTCGAAATATCATAAACATAGTGAAAATAATACTCAAGCGATAGCTAAATCATCATCATCAAAGACTCTTGAAAAGTTAGTCTCTCATAAGTAAAAAAACAAAATCCTGAAGATACATAGAGAAATGTTAATCCCCCCTATGAGACTCTTGGAGTAGAAAATAGAAAGATCTCAATTGTCCAAGTAGAGACACATGCACCAGAAATAAAAAGATTATATTTCTCCGAAAGAAATATTTATATAAAGAGGCATGTGTACTGAATATTAAAGAGGATTCAATAACCTCTGAAGAGGCACCTGGAATACGAAATGTAAATCAATTATATTGATAATATAGAAATTGGGATCATATATTGCTCTGCGTATTATGAAAAATATGATGATGGTCTTAAACTATAAATTGTATATATGTCTACACAGTGGTGAAAAATAAAAGGTAGAGTTATACTTACTTTATATTTGAAAATATTGGACTTGTAGTCCAAATGTTTGATGACATCAAATTTATTGAATATAATTATTTTTCGTACGAATTAAGATAAAATGTTTACTGTAGAAACCTAGTTTGACAATGAATAGAAATCCTAAAATGATTTAAATGTCTAAAGCAAGTAATTTGATACTACATTATGTTATATAATATATATATATATATATATATATATATTATATATTATATATATATATATATATATTATATAACATAATGCATGTAGTACATATGCATTTATGAATATTGTGTTGAAAGAATCCACAAATTTGATTCCAAAGAAATATATGTTGATCGTTTGAGACTTATTAATACTCCCGACGAGTTTACAAATTATACGTTTATAAGGAATAATTTCTAAGACGAAAAAATCTTTGAAAGTGGCATTTAGTCGCGATTAATGTCCGTGTTGAGTGTTTTTTTAATTAGCATAATAATATATGAATCAATATATATAAGAAAAGGTCATGGAGCACTTTTTCATGGATTAAACTTATTGGATGGATACCTTGATGCTTATTACATAAAATTAAAGTGATGTACAATCTTATCTCATTAATGAAAATGATAATGAAGAACCTTTTAGTCTTGAAGTACCGAATCTATGTTCAAATGGTGTTTTTTAATTATAAAATAACATAATGTTCTATACAACAGGTTGCACCAATTTGAAAATCAACATTAGTAAAGTTCTTCATACAAGATTTCCAGAAGGTTGGGATGTAATAAATAGAAATATCTTAGCAAAATATTAAAGCATCCACATAAGAATGAGGGGGAGCATATTTATCAGGGTTTTTACTATTATGAGGAAATACAATGCAACTGTACTCTTTTTCCTTCACTAGGTTTTTATCCCACCGGGTTTTTCCCTAGTAAGGTTTTAATGATGCAGTTTTTGCACTCCCATTACCTTTAAAGGTTAATTTGAGATGTAGATGCATAATGTACTCTTTTTACTCTACTAGTTTTTTTTTCCACCGGGTTTTTATTAGCAAAGGTTTTAATGAGGCATATTCACTGTATGATTGATGGAGATTAATTCAATGGGGAGTGTTATGAATATAATGTAATTATATATGAATAAATATCCATCAATCCATGAAAAAAACTTCCATCCGTTTGTATTCCCACTAGCTTTATCATAATGATTAATTTTATAATTCATTATAATATAATTTATATATACTTAATGTAATGTGGGATTGTGAGGCTATAAAAAGGGTCTCGCACCATTGTATTTTACACACTTTGTGATGAGAACAATTGAGGAATAAAATACTTCTCTTTTAGCTATTCTTTATCTTTTCTCTTCTAGCTATTCTTTATCTTTTCTCTTCTATACGTTTATGTTTTATATTTTTGTTTATTCTTAATCAATTTATAACAAGATTGTATAATTGTTGGGTTAATTTTTAACCTTTAGATTTCAATTTAAAAGTGTATAAAAAATAAAGATTTTTTAAAAAAATAAACTAACTCTCTCCCATATAACTATCAATTTTTGTATTATAGCTAAACCCTTAATAAGATACCCTAATTTTAATTTCACTCATGTTAGGGTTTGAGGGACTTTGATTTACATGTTAAATTATACATTTTGTAAAGTTATGATTTGCGTAAAAATTAACAAAGTTAGGTGGCCCCCACAAATTCTTAGTGAAACCTGAAAGAGAGAGATTTTATACATGTCCACCAACTGGTTTATCTACCACACCAGCATCTCACTTAAAATAATACTTCTTATCGGATACCTCCACTTCAACAAAACAATGTGCCACCTCCAAACCTTCATCTTTTCTATCAAATGAATCTCCAAGAATCATGTGAATTTCATAAAACTTGACAAATACATACATATATATATATATATATATATATATATATATATATATATATATATATGTATTTGTCAAGTTTTATCGTTGATTTCTGGATTGTATCAGAAAAGTCAATAAGGATTGGATTTCGGCTATCAATTCAAAGAGAAAGAGATTAGAGAGGGTAATCAAGACATAAATTTTACGTGGTAAAACTCTGGTTGTCGGAGAAACATCCACGGGTGGTTGAAGGATCAACCAAGCTAAAATCCACTATGAAAATATGATGTTTACAAGCTCTCGATCTCTCTTTCTTCTCTCTGTATTTTTCTATTGCTTGCTGTATATCTCTTTTTCAAGGGGATTATGGGTCTATTTATATGTGTATATAACCCTAATCTGCTTTGTACAACTAATAGATCTTTGTATTTAATTACAATTATTTGCGTGCTTGAAGCTGATTGTCTTCTTTCCCGTTTCCGAGTCTTGTATTGAAATCGAATGAGATTCTAGTAGTACAGTCTGATTTGGACTTGTTTCCTTATAAGAACGTAGTCTTTTTAAAGAAATAAAGTTGTAGCATGATTGGGAACCCTTCCAGCTCAGTATTCTGTACTCTTTGGGATTCCTTGATATGGATATCTTCGTGTATCATTATGACTTGATCCACGTGAGCTACGCACTGGTGCTTTTATTTGATTTTCATCATGCTTGTCCCGAGTAAGAGCAATACCTGTTGGTCCCGAGTAGCACCATTTGATCCCGAGTAACATCATTTGATCCCGAGCAACATCATTTGATCCCGAGTAGAGGCGTCATTTAACCAGTCCCGAGTGTCGTTAGCTGATCCCGAGTAATATATGATATCGATTGACCCTGAGTGGGGGTTTTGTTCAATATCTGCTTACTCGGGTTCTCTCCTTCAATGATGTCCTTGTAGAATATTTTCTGAATGCCTATTCTGATGTCCACCTGGCAATTTATCCTCTTTGTTTGGTGATGTTTTCATGCGATAAAATTCACATATGACAATACCCCCTTAAAATGTTTTTGCTAAACAAGGTTTGTTCGGGCATAAATATTTTAATTAGTTATCAATACTTTTTCAGTATCCTAGTAAATATCTTGTCATAATGACGTGTTTTAATGACGACCCTGCAAATTCGATTTGCCTCTTTACGCAAGATCTTTAATGATGGTGACGTTTTGAAGTTCTGACGGCGAAAGCTAGTTCTCTCTTTGACACGTGTATTTTGCCTTTTCGTTTTTCGATATTATTTGTGAGAAACAACTTACTCGTTTCCCCGTGCGCCGCCTACGTCATCAATCATCATCATTGTTTCTTTCCCGCCTTGAGATCCTAGGGTTTCATGTTATTATTTCTTTAAATTCTTTGCTGAGAGACATTGTTGGTTTATTCTAGACGATTTTCAGTAGAAATTTCTTTAAACCCAGATTTCTTTACACAGAAGTTCGCGATTCTCCTTTGAATATCTTGCATCAAACTTAATTCAAGGTTAGTTTTAATGGAGCCATCTTCCCGTCATCGTCTTTTTAATGTCGCTCTTGATGCATTAGAACGTGGGGATTTCCAGTTAGTTTCTTGTATTAGAAGATTACTGGGGGAAATCCCTGTAGATGAACCTCCATTTTTAGAAGTTGATGTTTCGGGGCTTCACCCTGACGTCACTTTTAGCCCTGTATCGAGTTCTTCATCTAGTTCTGATTCTGATATTTCTGACCACAAGGTACCTCTTCAAAGGATGAGAAAACTTCAAGGTAGAAGTGAAGTCCGCAAGCACAACTCGGACAACATTTTGATCAGGGAGCAGATTGTCAACGAAAATGGTGTTGAAAAGGAGTTCAGGGTGTCTCGTCTTACTTTTCCTGCTGAACGCCTGAGTGGGTTTGACACCGAACCGAATGTGGTCGGGTCAGATGAGATAATAAAGTATCGTTCCTGATTCGATTTGCCTAATTCGGTCACTCTGATTCCAGCGAGTGATAGAGCTGCATGGAATCCTCCCCCGAGTATGGTGGCGATCTACGGATCCATGCTCTGCTGCGGTATCACTCTTCTATTCCAGCCATTCATTACCTGGTTTTTGGCTGAAGCAGAGATTGCTCTGGCTCAACTTGCCCCGAATAGCTATAAAATTTTGATGTGCATGTGGAAAATGTACAGCCGGATGAACTTATCGTAGCCATCCCCAAATGAAATCAAACACTTTTTTGCATTGAGGCAAGCTGGCAAGTCGGGGACCTACTTCCTTATGTCTAATTCACCGGATTGTTGGGTCCTTAAGGGGACAAAAGTGAGTTAGGGATCTGATACCTCCGATGACCCCAAAAAGAGGGGTTTCATATGGGGATTCCCTACGTCCAACAAGTTCTGGAAGAACAGTTGGTTTTTCAACTGAGAGAGTCTCGAGCTTGAAGTTACTTTTTTAGTTGAGGGTGCTCGGACGGTGTTGAAGGTCCCCCGCTTCTTCTGTTCCCCCGATAATTGGAACAAGAAGAAAATTGAGTACAAGGATGCGGAGCTGACCAGACTTGCTCGGGCGGCAGTTCGTACTTTGGAGAAGAGAAGCAAGACTTATCTTTTTGTTGAGTCAAAGATGATTGAGTTCAGCTTCTTCAAAAAGATTTCGGGCCAATGCAGGCGATGTAAGTGATTTTTGTAATCTTTTCCTTTCATTGTTATATTTTTCTTGTTTTGCATTCTGACGTGGTTCCTTTTTTTTTTTTTTAAGTGTTTGATACGGACGTCGTCTGCGATCTTCAGGCTCGCCAAGTGAAGTCAATTATTCAGGCGAGTCGGAAAGAGGCTTCTCGTCAGGGCAATGAAGGCATTGCCCCACCTGTATCTGATGAGGAAACTGACGCGGTCGAAGAGATAATTCTTGATTATGTCCCCAAGGACATCGTTCAACCGACCGCAGGGGAGTCTAGTGGTTCGAGTGGCCCTACGGATCATGCCCATCCGTCCAATGACGGGGAGAGTCAAAGCGAGGATCCTGGTGAGAAGCCTGTCGAACGGTCGGAGGCTGGTGATGGAGGTAATACCTCTATGGGGTAAGTACATGTGGATCCTGAATTCTTTGAGTCCTTCCGGGATGATACTCAGAAAGATCCCGCAGCTGATCTGAGCTTACACCGTACTCGGGGTGAGAAGCAAAAAGCAGTCGGCTCCCCGACTCGCCCACTTAAGAACCCTCGGGTAGTCTCATTCATTGATTCCAGCGATGAAGATGATATAGATGAGATTCCCTTGAGCGTTGATACTGAAGCATCAGTAGATGAGGCGGCTTCAGCGCCGAACAAGGGTTCTACCCTCGAGGATGGAAATCTAAGGGCTGAATCCTCGAGGGTTCCTTCATATACTTCTCCCCAGGATATACTGCGGGAGATGTCATCTGGTCGGGTTTTTATTGTAGACGACCGTTGGAGCTATTTTCGGGATAGCTCTCTGACTGACCGTCTTCAGAATTTTTTCAACGGTGCATCCTATGTAAGTTACCCTTTTCTTTAATCGTTTTGCTTGTTTGTCCGGTTCAAATTTTTAATTAACTTTTTTTTGTAGATGGTGGCAGAATTCGCTGAGCTAATTCAAACGCAACAACATCAAGCTGACCGAATAAGGCATCTGGAAGCTCAACTAAAGGAAAGTGAGGATTGTCATGCTCAAGTCGAATCGGCTTATCAACATGAGGTTGGTTCTGTATAAGTTTTTACAGACCACTGTCTGGCAAAGCAGATGGAGGCTAAGTAGAAGGCTTCTTTGGCAGAAGAGAAAGAAATATCTATTCAAGACTTATTGTCTTCTGCCTAAGAATTAATGCTTAAGGCCGAGCAGGAAGCAGAGCAGTCTAAGTAGGCGTATGAGCAGAAAATCGAAGATCTGGAACGCCAAGCGTTGACAGTCGAATCCTTATCCCTAGAGGCCAGGCTGGAACTTGAAATACAAGGGGTTGATCATTTCAAAAGGTCTCCTGCCTATGATTCTCTTCTCATTCGGGAGTTTCAACGAGGGCTGGTTTCAGCTGGTGAATTCTTTAAAGTCAAGAATCGGGCAACTGAGAATGCCTGAACCAATTGGGAGCTGTCAATCAAACATCATGTCGATAAAATTCAGATGAAGGAATGGAGAGCTTACTGTCGTCGCCGAGGAAAAGAGCCTCATCCTATGCATTTAGAGATTCCATCCGAACACTCCCTCTCGACCTTCTATGCTAGTCAAGAGTCGGTCGTGAAAGGTGTTGAGCCTGATGTCTGGCCGATTCCAGGAGAGGATTACAGCCAATGGGTGGATGACTTAGTCGACACAATTGCTTGGCCTTCTAACGAAAGTTTGCTCCGCGAATACGAAATGGTGTCAGCTCCGAGTATCAGAAAGGGCTCTAAATCCTCACAATCCTGATTTTTGTAGATTTAAAATTTATTTGTAAATAATACTGTAATAATTCTTTTGAAAGATTAATAAAATTTCGAGTAGCTTTTCTGAATCTGGTGTTTTGATTCTATTGCTCGCGAAATTTCAACCTGCCTATGGTTGTTGAGTATCTTATTTAAACCCGTTATTTATGATATTCGGGTAACTTCACCGAGTGTCTTATTAAATCGGTTGTCACCCGAATAATGCCAAGTATCTTATTAAACTGGCTCTTGTAATCTTCATGCCAAGTATCTTATTAAACTGGCTAGCTCTGATATTCGGGTAACTTCACCGAGTATTTTATTAAACCGGTTGTCACCCGAATAATGCCAAGTATCTTATTAAACTGGCTCTTGTAATCTTCGTGCCAAGTATCTTATTAAACCGACTAGCTCTGTATTATTAACCGTGTCATCTTAAAACAGACAAGTTTATACTTGTGTTTCATACACGGTTGCTACCCGAACATTACATTATGGCTCACTATAACCATATGTTCGAGTCCTTACACATTACCAAGGACGTCTCCCCAGTTTTTATATGGAAGGGTTTGCCGAATCGTTAAGCTTTTTGAATTGCTTAACACAGCTACGCATTTTACCGGAATTTTTCCAGATAGCGTCCGGAGCTGGTGCATCGGGTTTGCCTTTTTGCAAAGGTCATTTTAACCTTGCTCGGCTGGCATGCTCCTTCGAGCTTCTCCACCCATTCAAGATTTAATGGTCTTGAGTATTCTATTTGCATGTTCTTATTATCATACTTGTCTTCCATATGTTCTTATTATCATATACTTGTCTTTCATATGTTCTTATTATCATATGCTTTCTTTTGAAAATCCTGAGTTCGCTGCTTTTCTTTCGAAATCCCGAGTTTGATTTTTTATTCATAATTGCAAAATCAATAAAGTTATAAATTTCAACTAATATTTATCCTAATTAAAATTGTCTTGACTAGAAAAAAGAACAAAAAACAATTTAAGGATAGAAAATCTCCAGATATTGAGCATTGCATAGTCGGGGTAAAACCCTTCCATTAGGTTGTGTAATCCAATATGCCCCATGGCCGGCTATTCCTTCGACTTTGTACGGGCATTCCCATTTGTCAGCCAGGGAACCTGCAACTTTATTGTTTGTGTTTAATGACACCTTTCTGAGTACCAGGTCTCCTAGCTAGAATTTTCTAACTCGAACGTGAGAGTTGTTTGCTGATATACCATATTTCGTATTCGGGATTTCTCCCTTTTCTCTTCTAGCTCATCTAGACTTTGTAATAGCATATCAACATTCTGCTCTTCATCGTATAGTCTGACTCGGGGTGACAAATATGACGTTTCTATATGAATAACAGCTTCTGTTCCAAACGATAAAGTGAATTGAGTTTCTCCTGTTGAAGTTCTCGTTGTTGTCTGATACGCCCATAACACTTCGGGAAGCTTTTCAACCCAACTTTCTTTCTTGGCATCTAGCTTTGCTTTGATTGTGTGCTTGATGATTTTGTTCACTGCTTCCACCTGCCCATTTGTCTGAGGGTGGGCAAGTGTGACATAGTAATTGGCAATCTGGTATTCTTTGCACATCTGTCTGAATTTCAAGTTATCGAACTGGGTGCCGTTGTCAGTGATTATAGTGTTTCGGACTCCAAACCTATAGAGTATATTCTTTTTTATGAAATTTGTGGTGTTTGCTTATGTGATGTGCACTAATTCTTCAGCTTCTGCCCATTTCGTGAAATAGTCAACGGCTACTATTGCATACTTCGCTCCACCCTCTGTCCCGGCTGGCATTGGGCCGATTAGATCCAAGCCCCACATGGCAAATGGTCATGGGAACGTAAGGTTTCTGAGCAGCTCAGGGGGCTGTCGGATGTCATTAGCAATCCTTTTGCAAGTATGCAACTTTCTGAACACTGTTGTGCATCTGAGAATATAGTAGGCCAATAATAGCCTTGCCTGAGTATCTTGTGTGCCAAAATTTTACCACTAGTGTGGTTTCCACAAACTCCTCCATGGATTTCTTGTAATATCCGATATGCATCTTCTTCTGCTACACATCTTTGGAGTGTTCTGGAATACCCTTTTCTGTATAGTTCTCCTCCAACTAATGTGTACCTGGCTGATCTATACCTGATGTGTTTTGCTTGTAAGGGATCTTCCGAGAGTACGCCTTATTCTAGGAATCTTTTTAGCTGAGTCATCCAACCGTCTGGTGGTGTTAGGATTTCTGAAATTTCTAAGTTTCTTGGTTCAGTTGTGCTTGGTTTAAGGAGATGTGCAACCAAAATAGTCTTTGGCCTGATTGTGACTGTTGTTGACGCTAGCTTGGACAATGTGTCTGCCTTTTCATTCTTCTCCTTGGGGATCTGGGTAACCTTATATTTTTTAAATTTCTGGAGGAGCTGTTTTGTAATGTCACGATAGATTATCATGCCTTCATCCTTGGCTTGGTACTCGTCCAGAACTTGGTTGACAACTACCTGTGAATCACTGAATATCTCAACCTCATCTGCCTCAAGAGCTACACAGACTCTGAGTCCAGCTAGTAGCGCCTCGTATTCGGCTTGATTGTTGGTTGCTTTGAAGTCAAACCTCATGGCACACTTGACATCGTCTCCTTCTGGAGTGCATACTACAATCCCTGCCCCGCTGCCATGAGTGTTTGAAGAGCCATCAACATACAGTTTCCATGTGAAACTTTTACCCAACATCTTTTTTACTTCTAGGTTCGGTTATGTGAACTCTGCTATAAAATCTGCCACTGCTTGCCCTTTAAGAGATGTCCTGGGGATGTAGTGGATATCGAATTCACTTAGCTCGATTGGCCCATTTGGTTAATCTCCCTGAAATCTCTAGTTTCTGTAAAATCCGTTTCAATAGGCAATCGGTGAGAACCTGGATTGTATGAGCCTGAAAGTATGGCCTTAGCTTTCTTGCTGCTGAAACTAGTGTAAGAGCCATCTTTTCTGCCTGTGAATATCTGGTCTCAGCTGGTAGAAGTGTCTTGCTGGTGTAGTACACTGGCTTTTGTACTCCATCTTCTGTTCTGACTAGAACTGAGCTTGCTGTCAGTTCTATAATTGACAAGTATAGTTGGAGTGTCTCCCCTATCTGAGGTTTTGAAAAGATGGGAGCCTGTCCTAAGTACTCTTTAATTTTTAAGAATGCATGCTCGCACTCTTCATTCCATTCAAGTCCTTTCCCTTTTCTAATTACTTTGAAAAAGGGTGCACATCTGTCTGTGGCTTTTGAGATGAATCTTCCTAAGGAAACCAGACATCCTGTTAGGCGCTGTACTTCTTTGAGTGTCCTTGGTAAATTCATTTTCTGCAGGGCTTGGATCTTCTCGGGGTTGACTTCGATTCCTCTTTGATGGACTTGAAAACCCAGGAATCATCCTAAAGGAACCCCAAATAAACACTTGTTCGGATTTAGCTTCATTTGGTATCTCCTCAAGACATCAAATGTTTCCCGTAGATCTGAAGTATGCTTGTCGGCTGTGATGCTCTTGGTCAGCATGTCATCAATGTATACTTCCATATTCCTTCCTATTTTCTGTGAAAAGATTTTGTTGACCAACTTTTGATAAGTTGCTCCTACATTTTCAATCCGAAGGGCATCACAGTATAGCAGTATATACCTTGATCAGTTGTGAATGTTGTTTTTTCTTCATCAGCCTTGTTCATCCTGATCTGGTTATACCCCGAGTAAGCATCCATGAAACTGAGTAACTCATGGCCTGATGTAGCGTCCACTAACTGATCTATCCTCGGAAGTGGAAAACTATCTTTCGGGCATGCCTTGTTCAGATATGTGAAATCTACGCACATCCTCCACTGTTCATTCTTCTTTTGGACGAGGACTACATTAGCCACCCATTGAGGATAATTGACCTCTCTAATTGATCCGACAGACAGTAGCTTCTCTACTTTCTGTTTGATCGCCTGACTTCTTTCAAGATTGAATGATCTTCTCTTTTGTATCACCGGTTTTGCATTCGGGTCTACTGTGAGATGGTGAGATATTATTCGGGCATCTATCCAGACCATGTCTTCATGACTCCAAGCGAACACATCCCTGTATTCTTTAAGTAGATCAATGAGGCTTTGTTTGACTCTTCCTTCCAGGTTGGCCCTGATCTTGACCTTTTTGTCTGGTTCATCTTCTTTCAGGGCGATTTCTTCAACCGGTTCAGTTTTGGATTCATTCGGCTATTCTCTTGGATCGAATTCGAATGATAGTGGCTTTTCGTTCTAACTCGGCTATATTATAGTGCAAACCTGTTCATTCTTGTCCTTGTATACTGACAGGTTAGCTCTTCGGGCCATTTCTTGGGATCCCTTGACTATCTCGACCCCCTGTTCGGTCTGAATTTCATCATTAAGGCATAAGTGGCTGTTACGGCCTTAGTTTTATTCAGGAATGGTCGTCCCAATAGTGCATTATATGGCAAATTCTCCAAGTCTACCACCACTAAGTCGAGCAATACAATTCTCTGGCAAGGTGCTACTCCAATCTTTACAGGTAGCTTTACCGTCCCGAGTGACCCTACCTCAACTCTCTCGAATCTTCTGAGTGGGTATGGAAGGGTTGTAGGTCCTTTCGGTCTAACCTGAGTTGATCGTAGACGGCTACATTGAGAATGTCTGTTGAGATTCCATTATCTATCAGGATTCTCCTAACTTTTCGGTGACCAATCCTGGCACTTATGACCAAGGCGTCATTTGGCCGAACATCGATGACATGTGAGTTTGCTTCTGTGAACGTTATTGGGTCCCATCCCTCCTTCACCCTCTTCGGGTCTGGCTCGACCGAGTTTATATCAAAGTTGTTTCTTGCTTCTACTGCTTCTCTGATTTCCTGGGTTTGCTCTCGGTTACTTCTTCCCGTGGATGGTCCTCCAAAGATCGTATGTATTACTTGATTGGCCTCTGGGCTGGCCCTTTGACTTCGACCAGAGATGTGATCGGCCATGATATCTTTCTTTGCTTCTAATTTTTCATCCTTTTTCAAGATCACATCCTGCAGAAGCCCTTCCCGAATGAGGGTTTCTATGTAATCTCTGAGCTGGTAACACTTGGAAGTCTCATGATCGGTTTCCTTGTGGAACCTGCAGTATTTGGTTGTGTCTGATCGAGCAAACTGAGATTGACGGCATGGCTCTTGTACCATATTCTTTGTTTCCTGAATGGCCAGGATTTTCTCCTGTTTTTTTCGAAGAGGGGTGTAGTTAGCGTACCTGTCTCGGTATTTTTCCATGGTCTGTTCGGTGTTACGCCCATTACCCCCGTCCTTGCTCTTTTCTTTATCGTTTCCTTTCTGTTTTCCCTTCTGGTTCTGCACTTTGGACTCGACATCCTTCTGTTCGGGCTTTCCCCCATGCATGTAGCATCCTCTCGTGGCTAACTTTTTTTCCTCGGCCAGTGCATATCCTCCCTCCATATCCATCATGCCTGCATATCTAATCAGTTAGGCTCTTCTTAAGTTAAAAGATAGTCGTCCATTATGTACGTTGTTGATGAATGCAGTGATTATTGCTTCGTCGTTTGCACTGCCAATTTCTGATACTGCTTGGCCAAATCTCCCCAGGTATTTCTTCAGCGACTCATCTTTCCCTTGCTTTATTTGAGAAAGGTAAGCCACTGACTTTTTTCTGTGAACATTGCTCAGGAATTACCTCGAGAAGCTCCTGCTCAGTTCACCAAAACTTCCAATGCTTGTTGGGGGCAATCTCCCTAACCATCATGAACCCATGTCTCCCAAAGTTTGTGGAAACTTGAGACATAGTAAGGGATCACTGTGGGCATACTGAGCCATGGCACTTTTATAGCGTCTCGCATGCTCCTTTGGATCTGTGTCTTTTTGAATTGTTCCATGTGCGGCATCCTGAACCTTTCTGGGAATGGGGTCCGTAAGACTTCCCTGGTGAACGGACTGTCAGAATCGTCATCAGATAAATCGTTTTACCCATAACGTCTGACCAATGCGTCCATATGTCGCCTATTGTTCTCGACTTCTCGAGTTAGGCTTTGGATTACGACGTTCCTATTTCCCACCGGACTTCCTCGATGGTTAAATTGTTGGGTGATTGTCATTCCTCTGTCTGGTTCTTCACTTTGATACCGGGTTTCTCGTATGGTTCCGTGATGACGCTTGCGATGGTGCCGATCGCTATCTTCTGATGATGACCGATCCCTGTGCCGCTCATGTTTGCGGTGTCTAGTGCGGATTGTCTGATCCTGGTTCTGTTTCTGGTGTGGTTGTTCCTCTTCAGGAAATCATGTCCAGCCTGTTTAATTGGAGTAAGGTTCCTTCCGACCTCTGGTGTGTTTATTTCCGACCCTACTACCACCGACCTAAGCCTTGCAGGTGGGAGGTTAGGAGTTTGTGCTTTTGTAGACAGTAGATCAACTCCTTCCTTTGTTGTGTCTGCCACCAGTTGTTGCAATGCTTCTCGAAAACGTTGTGTCAGATCTCCACTGGTTAGAGGAACTTGCTGGATCCCCACTAGGAATGTAGGTTGGTTTTCAGTTGTTTCAGTGAGATCCCGTGAGGTACTGCCAACATGGAAGTTATCCGGAGATTTTTGGACATCCCCGGAGTTTCTTCTGCTTCCTGCCATAACTTTTGATCAAGTCGAAGGTTCAAGCCCCATCATTCTAGCGCCAATTGTTGACGTTGATTTCTGAATTGTATCAGAAAAGCCAACAATGATTGGATTTCGACTATCAATTCAAAAAGAAAGAGATTAGAGAGGGTAATCAAGACACAAATTTTACGTGGTAAAACTCCGGTTGTCGGAGAAACATCCACGGGTGGTTGAAGGATCAACCAAACCAAAATCCACTATGAAAATATGATCTTTTTCAGTGAGATTATGGGTCTATTTATATGTGTATAAAGCCCTAATATGCTTTGTACAAGTAATATATATTTGTATTTAATTACAATTATTTGCTTGCTTGAAGCTGATTGTCTTCTTTCTCGTTTCGGAGTCTTGTATTGAAATCGAATGGGATTCTAGTAGTGCAGCCTAATTTGGACTTGTTTCTTTATAAGAATGTAGTCTTTTTAAAGAAATAAAGTTGTTGCCTGATTGGAAACCCTTCCAGCTCCGTATTCTGTTATCTTTAGGATTCCTTGATATGGATATCTTCGTGTATCCTTATGACTTGATCCACATGAGCTACGCACTAGTGCTTTTATTTGATTTTCATCATGCTTGTCCCGAGTAAGAGCAATACCTGTTGGTCCCGAGTAGCGCATTTTGATCTCGAGTAACATCATTTGATCCCGAGTAGACGCGTCATATAACCAGTCCCGAGTGTCGTTAGCTGATATCGAGTAATACATGATATCGATTGACCCTGAGTGGGTTTTGTTCAATATCTGCTTACTCGGTTTCTCTTCTTTAATGATGTCATTGTAGGATATTTTCTGAATGCCTATTCGGATGTCCACCTGACAATTTATCCTCTTTGTTTGGTGACGTGTTCATACGATAAAATTCACATATGACAATATATATATATAAATTTGATGCGAACGTTGTGACTTCAATTTTATTCTTAAGGAATCAGGTGTTTAGATCACAGAAATAATTATCCAAGTCATATGATCGACCAAAGAAAAAAAATCAAGAATATCCACTTTTCAAGTATATATATATTGATATATTATAAAGAAAAATTACAATAAGACTGTTGAGATTTGTCGAGATAAAACAATATATATACGGTCTGGATATCTACTCCCATAACGGGAGATAACTAATTCGTATAATCCGGGAAGTAAACTCCCTCGTATGCTTGTAAATGTATATGGTGTGATTTGAACCCTTCACTATAAATATAGAAGAGATGTACACTACCAACTCTATTAAGAGGTGATTTGACACTTTTTATGTATATGATATTGATAATTCATGATAAATGAGAGGAAAAGCAAAAACATTAATTTTTGAAAAAAAAAACATTTGATTCTAATGCCGAAGTTTCTGTTTCACTACTAATCAAATGATGATATTGTATTATTATATGTTCAAATAGCAATTTTGAGGTACTTAATTATTCAATAAACACCACAAATTGCAAAGTCAAGACATTGATAGACAATGATTTATGATGTGTCAACTCAGATACAATTCATTCCAAATTATTTTTTGGTGTTGATAAGGTTGTTTATTGAAGGGAGAAATTGACTTAGCCACGTTTTTTTTTAATGTATTCTTGTCATTTACCTATTTATTTTATCTGATTTTGTTATTCTTATCGAGTAATTAGTCATGAGTAATTTTTGATACCACATACTGATACGGTACGAATATCAGGTGATTTTAGTTGGTTAGGGTTGAACTTTCAATACAATTAAGTAAACACAATATGATCGAGAATCAATTTAGGTCCAGTTTGGTATTACTTTTTCAATTATTTTTTGGGTTAAAAGTGATTCTAAACTAAAGATAGGATGTTTGGTAAAATTGTGGGAAGTGCTTTTAGTCACTTTTAGTTTCTTCCAACTAAGTTTTGGAGAAGTTACAAATACATACTTTTGGATTTTGGCTTCTCCTTTTAAAAAACGCGCTACATTGATATTAAATGAAATTTTACTAAATTTCCAACTTTGTCATTACCTTTAACGAAATTTACCAAAAAAAAAAGTTGGACTTACATTTGTATAAAAAAAATGTTGCCATAACTGTACAAAAAAAAAAAGATAATTAATTCAATAAAATAGAATAAAAAAAATAAAAAATAAAGTTGAATAAAATAAATAAATAAATAAATGTGACTAATTAATTCAATAAAGTATCATAATTATATAACATTAAACACAAATAAACAAGAAAAATGTAAAATATAACACATTAGCACAATTTAGATGTCTATGTTCTTTTAGTAATTTTACACACTCACAACACTTTTTACTTCAGTTTACCAAACACATTGAAATTGCTTTTAGTTCTCACAGCACTTTTAAAAATCAGTTTACCAAAAACTTAGTTGATTCTTCCCACAGCAATTCCAAAAGTAATTCCCTATACAGCAATTTCAAAAGCATTTCTCTCCAAAGTACAACAATACTAAATTGGACCTTAATATGTTAAGAGATATGGATTTTGACACGACTAATAGGCAAGTCGAATTTGGATTAATATAAAGATGATATTTATCTATCTAAATATTATATATATATATATATATATATATATTTATATTTAAAGTCTTAAGTTCATCAATCTATCAGTTAAGCTACATCACGAGATTTAATATAACTTTTTAAAGATAACTTTCGACGTGAAACCTAAACGCAACACAAAGGAAAAACAATCTAACAAATTAGAGTCATGGATTTTGATACTATTAAATATTAATTAAATATATTTGGTTCGATTCAACACTACCAAAGTACCAAATAGGGATGCACATTAATCCCGGGGTCCCAAATCCCTGCACCCCTATTCCCATTTGAGGATTTTTTTTATTTTTTTTTTGGAAAATGGGGAAATTGAAGGGGGGGGGGGGGGGAGGGGGGTGGATGTGGATGATTTTCATCCCCATCCCCATTCCTCCATTTCCCCCACAATAAAATTGAAATGGGAATGGGAATGGGAATGGGAATGGGAATGGGAATGGGGAATGGGGATGGGGATGGGGATGGGGATGTGGATGGGGATGGAGATCCTCATTTCCCCATTTTCCCCAAAAGTATATAAATATAACTATAATATATATTTGAATTATTTGAAACATTTTATGTTGAATTTGTAATGTATTGTTATTTTTTATTTGTAATGAAATGTTTACTTTTTTTTAATTTAATTTATAGTTTTCAGTAAAATAGGGAAATGAGAAAATGAGGGACCGGGGATATGTGAAAACAGAAAAAAATGGGGAAATTGAGAACTAGGGATGGGGATGGGGGGTCCTCCCCCCAAACATCCCCATCCCCATTTTTCCCAAATGGGAAAATGGGAGGGATGGAGGAAGGGCCTAGGAAGTGGGGATGGGGATGGGGGGACCTATATTCATCCTCATTCCACAAACGTATATCCATAGTACCAAATAACAAGGGGCCGTTTGGTATGGTGACATCTTTACATGGGAATGAAAATCTCAAAACATTCTCATGTTTGGTAGCAAGTTTGAGTTTTTTGTTTCTCGGGAAAGTGAATCCTATGGGAATCACATTACCCTCTAGAGGGGTATTGTGATTCCCATCAAAATAGGTGGGTTTCAGATTACCTCCATCTGATTCCCACCATGGGACCTACCATTATTAAAAAAAAAATTATTTTATTTTCTTGATCTCTGTTCTTTACATTGCTTCTCAGCAATAATATCAAAAATCCTCAATTTTCTTTCTAAAATCCCTAATCAAAACACAATCATAACTCACAAATAATCTTGTATTAAACAATTATCAAATCAACATCCTAAACATCATCACCAACACAAAAAGGAAAAAATAAATTGCAGAAAGGAAAAATCTTGGGTTTCAGATGATGAGGGCGAGGGCGAGGGCGAGGACGACGGCAACGATGAGCTTCGACGACGAAGGCAACGACGAGCTTTGACGACGAAGACATCAACAGCGGGCTTCGAAGACGACGGCGATGACGACGGGATAAAGGCGACAACGACGATCTCGAGGCAAAGACGACGGCGATCTGGAGAGTGAGAGTGAGAGTGAGAGTGAGAGTGAGAGAGAGAGTGAGAGAGAGAAAGAGATGAAAGGAAAAAAAATGAGAAATATATCTGGGTAATTTTTGTAAGTAATATAACGATTTTAATTTTAATTTTTTTAATTTTTTTAGTTTTTAATAAAAAAATAAATAACAAATTCCCATATACAACCAAACACTGTTACTTAATATTCCCAAAAATCCGATATAATATTCCCATATATAACCAAACACATGAATACAATTTTTTTGAGTTTCACTTTCCCAGAAATCACATTATTTTGATTACCCATACCAAACGGTCCAATATTCTCCATCACAAGACTCTGAATTGATGCCTGGCCTGTGAAAACTTGGGCTCAGTTCGGGTTTCGAATAAAAACCAAAACACAAATCGGATCATCACACACTATCAATTATCAATCCATTTCCATTTCTAGCTAGGGCAGCTCTGTCTCCATCGTCATCATCTCTATCCATTTTTTGTTGCGGTCTACACTCTTCTAAACTCTACAAAGCTTTCAGGTAAGATCTCATCCTCCAACCACTTATATTTCAATATTGTTCTTGCCCTTTTAAGCTCATGAATGATCTTGTTCTGGTTCTGTTTTTTTTGTTCATTTAATGAAGCATAAGGGTTCTTACTAGCTTAGTCTGTTTGTATTTAAAGAAAACTGAATTTTTCATGGATTTTTTTGCTTGATTTTAGTTTTTGTGATTTGTTAGACAAATTTTCTTTGTGATATGGTTTCTGGGTAATTGTTTATTTGGTGAGTTACTTGTAAAGATCCGGTTTTTACTTGTCAAGATCAGGTTTTTGCATGTAAAGATCAGGTTTTTGCTTTGATGATGTCAAAATATTCTCTGTTTTTCTCTGTTTGTTATATTGCTACTTGTAAAGTTCAGGTTTTTGCTTTGATGATGTCAGTTGTTCTCTGTTTGTTATATTGTTGGTGGATGTGAAGATCAAACGTGTATTGAATTTTGGTTTATAGGGAAAAATGCAAAGGGCAGTTCGATCTTTGTTGTCCAATGGGAACGTCGTGAAAACCGCGGTCTTGAAAAGATTCCAGGTGGCGAATCCTATGATGTTGAGACCTGTGGTGTTTTCACGGTTTCAGTCTACTTCGTCAGCTCGTATAGAAGAGCATGGTTTCGAGAGCACCCGAATTGCTGATGTCTTGAAAGCTAAAGGTAAAGGTGCCGATGGGTCCTGGCTCTGGTGCACTACAGATGACTCTGTTTATGATGCTGTCAAGTCGGTAAGCGTTTCTTGGACTGTGACAAGTTTTGTTATTACAATTATGTAGCTGTTGTTGATGTATGTGGAGTTAAATGAATCGTATTATCTTTGTAGATGACACAGCATAATGTTGGTGCTTTGGTTGTCGTGAAGCCCGGAGAGAAAAATTCAATTGCGGGGATCATCACTGAGAGAGGTATGTGAAATTTCGTCATACAATTATATGAAGTGAGTTTGATGTGCTAGAAACATATGTGCTTGATGTTTGTTGTGATGGATCACCATATGATTCATTAATTAGTATACTGTAATTCTGATTACTGTAATATGATTCCATTTCTAGCAGATTTGAATGTATATGATAGTTATGTTTTGCCTTAGCTTGTGCCTTCATTTGCATTGTCCTCTGCACAGTTGTCTCAAAGATAGTTGTAGGATTAGAAAATGAACTACTATGTGGTAGCATTTCTGTTTGCAAATCGACATACAAATTTCTAGTAGAGTGTGAACGTTCTAAAGTTGCTTGGCTAATGCATTCGATTTATATCCTTTGTTTTGACAATTTGATTCCAGATTACCTCAGGAAGATCATAGTGCAAGGAAGATCATCCAAATCAACTAAGGTTGGCGATATCATGACTGAGGAGGTACAGATTAATATATTTTTTAGGAATATATGCTTACTTTCGACCCTTGCTCTCAGTTGTGTTTTGTTTACAAACAATTCATGTTGTGATCGCAGAATAAGCTTATCACAGTCACACCCGAGACCAAAGTTCTGGTTGCAATGCAATTGATGACAGGTTACATACTGCAACACTTCATTAAACATTTGCAATTACTTGTTCTTTGATGTTTTATTATTGAGATGGGTAAGCTTGTTGAACCCATGATCATGCAGACAACCGCATTAGGCACATTCCTGTGATTGATGACAAGGACATGATAGGCATGGTGTCCATTGGAGATGTTGTTCGTGCTGTGGTGAGCGAGCATCGGGAGGAGTTAGACCGCTTGAATGCCTTTATCCAGGGAGGTTACTAGACAATGACGAAAAACGACTTGGTTCATCTGCTCATTTGAAGACTAATAATCCAGGAGCTTGTAAATATGGAGTGTTGTGTTTGTCTCCTGTTATTTGGTTTCTTGGTTTCTTGGTTTTCAATTACCAAATGCCATCAGTATGCTGTCAGACAAATTTATAATAGCATATGGACTCCCATATTAATAATCAGGATACACTAAATTTCTGCATTTATACAAGTAGTGGATAGTCGATAAGCTTGGATGTACAGCCATATACAAGTCCAACTTATATTGTATCACGTGATATAGATCTAACATGTGTCTTTCACATGACATGTATATCTATCATGTGATTTTCATTTGACATGATTTTATTGGGTTAGAAGTATAGCACCGGAGAATTAAGCAATTTTTGTAAAAAGCAGATAAGTATCAAGTCCAGAAACAATATTTGCAGCATTTTTATACGGTCCAGACAATTGGTTTACTTTATTACATTCATAAAAATTTGTCAATATACTATAAAAAGGTTCACTTCCAATATATCATATCACATAAAGGGTTCAACATTAAAACAATATTTAGATCAGTACGTACAATAATCAATCAAATAATTAAAGTCTCAGTATCAACGTCATCTTTCCTTAGAAATGGGTTTGATCTCCGGTTCGCATGCAAGTGTAATTCATGAACCATGACCTGCCACGATTCCTCGAATAACATTAAAAAAAAAAAATCATATCAAAATCCATAAATACATAATAAGCAAAATAATAATAAAATTATATGCTAACACCGAGAAGTTTTTGATTGGGAAATCTATTTGTGAAGAATTTTTTTGTTTTTTGTTTTCTTGGTAGAAGTACCGAAAATATGAGAGGTTCAATACCCATTTACAGATGAATTTAAATTATAAATTAAGATAATAAATTGTAATATTTCAAAAAAAGACAACAAAATTGTATTTATATCATGTAAAATCGATATGAAAAGATGAGTATATAATGCGATTGCTAATGAAATTACATATGTATAATCCAAAACTCTTAACAATAACATTTTGCTAAAAAAACAAAAAATCTGTATAAGAAGAGTATTAACTGTTTGCTAATCAGTTATAAATTTTATGTCATGTAATCAATCAAATTACATTAAACAAACATAACAGGATTAATAATGGATTATTTTTGACTCACTGCTTTAATTTAACAGGATAATTAAATTATAGAATTATTGTAATAAAAAAATAAGAAAGAAATATATAGAATCATTAATGGGAATGAATTTACCTGGCTTCATCCATATGTCTCACAAAATGAACAGCAGATCTATGCTGAATAGGCCACTTCCAAGCGATCTAAGTCTACACCAATATTCATACAAGATCGTTGGTTCAAGTCTATTCAATCCTCCCGTATATTTCATCTACTGTTCATTAGGGAGATGAACGGGAGGAAAAATTATCAAACACAGATAAGGGAAGTATAGCATCTGGATGGAGATGGTCCCACTCCAATGCTTCCCACCATTTTCTTTCAACTGTGATTTTGTTAAGTGTAGGTAGTGGAGATGGCTTTCCTTTCTCATCTATTGGAAGATAAATAGGGAGGCGTTTAAGTTGAGGACATCCCCATATAACAATTTCTTGGAGAGAATCACAAACCATCACTCCATTGCAACTAGCAATGCTCTTCAATTTTGGCAAATCAATCAATGACAACCTTTCCAATTTAGGAAGAAGCTGGCTTCTTTCTTCATTGTCATTATCATCATCATCTGCTGCTATTAACTCCTCCATTTCTTTACATTGTCCTACATTAATCTGCTCCAAGTTCTTCAGTTCCGACAATAGTTTAGATGACAGCAATTTCTTCAATTTCTGACATCTGATTACTTTAACAACTGTAAGATGTGAATATTGACCAGCTGACAAATTCAAAAATATACCAGTCAAATTGTCAACATCTTCAGTATGTAGGATCTCAAGTCTTTCAAGTGCGTTGAATGCTGGAATATTGTTTATGTTTCTTACATCACCACCGCAATCTCTTATGAATAGGCACTCAACTTCTTTTGGGAGAAAAATAGAATCGTCTTCTCTTCCACAAATATAACATCTAATTAAAATGACCATTTTCTCCACATTATACTGTAATCTCCTATAAGCGTCGTCTAGAAGGTACGGGTTCACACCGCGGTTGATGATAAGACAATAATCATTAGGTCTTCTATGACTGTTTGAGGATTTCACATAGCGGTTGAAGTCTTGTGATTTCCAAAATTGCACCACAAGACAATCCAAGTTCTTCAATCTGACTACCTCCTCTACTGCTACTCTTAGAGTTTCCAATCCCCATAGTACCCGAAGTTTTTGGAGACGACAAAGTTTAGGTAATATCCCACCTGGTATCATGTGTAAACCTGTGAACATCTCCATTCCTGCAGGCACTTCATTTATTTTTGTAACTCCGAGATCCAGTTTCTGAAGTGCACCAAGCCTTGCTAAAGAAGGAACACGTTTTAATCGCCTACACTTTCGAAGCAACGATGCTGTAAGATTTGTACACTCGGAGATGGAGTTTGGCAAGCTCTCAATCTCGGTTCCAGAAAGATTCAGAATCTTCAATCCGTGCATGTGGGAGAAGAAAGATTCCGGAATACTTTCTAAAGGATTGCTTTGTAGAAACAAAGCTGAAAGAATTTGACAATTCGGTGATAAAATTGAAGGAATTTCTCTTACATAATTGTTCATCAAGGAAACCTTATTAAGATTTTCTTTCCATTCTTTTCCGCTTGGTAACTCATCCAACTTCATGCCAGCTTTTACCATGAGCCGATGACTTTTGTTTGTAATGTACTTTAAGGTCATGTCTCTAACGACATCATGTAGCTTTACGCAACTTATCCCTTCATTATCAGTACTCTCTAGCAACAAGCAATTGTTTACAAGACGATTTATTATAATACGAGCCCTATGCTCTGTTGCTTGCAAATTACCGATCTCCTCTACGAGTCCATCTGCAATCCAACAATCCACAAGTTCATTTTTTGGAATGTCATGGTCTTCAGGATATAATGAATCATTTCATCTTTCAATCGATCATAACTGAATTTTAATCGCCCAAAAATATCCTCTTCGTTGACTCTGATACTCCTTACATCGTTAGACAATTCATGCAGTGCATTCCTCTATTCATGTATATCATGTTCTCCTTTCATGCTGCTTGCTACTGTCACAATTGCAAGTGGTAAACTGGCACATTGTTCGGCCATAAGTTCCACGATTTCACTTAAAGTTGGAACTTTTAAAATGTCAAGTTCTGCTTTCTTAAAGAATAACTCTAATGCCTCTTTTTCTGAAAGAGGCTTCACTTGGACTAGTTTGCAACCCATAAGGCGACAAACATCCAATGAACGAGTTGTTATTACCAATTTACACCCATTCTCTTCTGTAGGCTCTGGGATTCCAAGTTCTTCAAGGGAAACTTTTTCCCACACATCATCTAAAATTAATGTGAATCTTCTTCTTCTCAACATTTCTGATAGCATCCCTGCTCGTCTTTTTACATCTTCTGCTTCTTTGAAATTTTCTTTCAAAACAACTGCAATTTCTTTTTGTAATTTAATAAGATCGACCGTTTGAGATACAGTGACCCATATAACATTATAAAAAATAATAGTTTCCTTTAAGAGTCTATCATTGACATGTGTCATGATGGTTGTTTTACCGGCTCCGCCCATCCCACATACTCCAATCTTTTTGATCTCATTAGCCATCAAGTATCCCCAAATCTCTTCCATATCTTTTTTTGCCGTCGTTTCGCCTGCTAGTTTTGTTGTTGGCAATATTATTCCACTGGCCAGAGGTGCTTCAATCACCAAACTAGTAAATGAACTACCCTTTTGATAGTATTCTTTCAATTCTTGAATTTTTTTATCAACAAGTTTCGCCAGACGTGCACGTGAGAAACATTTCCCTTTACCAAATGTGCATTCAATATTTTCAGCATCATGAACGATCATTTGTATATTATCCAACCAATTCTTGACTTCGTACTTTAGTGATTTACCAAGACGACACTCTACTCCCAACCTCATTTCTACTTCTTCCTTCTGATTATTTAATTCACCCAATACTCTTTTGAGATTTTTCTTATATTCATCGAGCTTACTGTGATGTTCAACATATTTACACAATGGAGGTCCTATGCACTTCAAAATTTCAAAGATTGGCCCGGCAAAATCCATTAATACTTCCCTACACGGTATTAGCATTGCATTAGAAGAGTGTTTACTTCGACAAATCATAGGGATTTAGTTTATCTTCTACATCAAACCTAGTAAGGTTTTACTCTATTAGTGTGGAATGATTTTTTTTTTTTTTTAAATTAAGTTTTGTATTTCATTATTAAGTTGCCAATTCTTATTCTTCTCTTTTTTTTTTGATAAAGTTTCATCCTTGATTTGTATTTTTTATGTGTACATGAGAAGTGATATATATATATATATATATTTGTGTGTATTTTCATATTATAATAGGTTATGTACTTAGGATATCCATGGATATATACAATTATCTTGTTATATGTTTTTTCAACGTGTGATTAGTCTTATATTATTTTTGAGCTTCAAATGTGAGTTTTTAATTTTTTATTATTATTACTATTTGTTTTATATAATTATATATAAAGACATTACACTTTTATATCTCATCTTACCGACGTATACACATTAAATTGGTATTAATATATGTGTATATATTTATAATTGTCACATCATAAGTTGAGATACAAGTTTGTTGCATTTGTTATTATTTAGAATTGATTTTTTTTTTTTTACATATACTGTTGTATTTCTTGTCTAATGTTTGATAAATAAGAGAGCTCTGAAAATTTGAGAGTTGGAGATTAACATTGTGAACTGTTTCTTTTTGAGAGAGTATATCAATTAAACAGAATAGATAACAACTTGAAGAGAATGAGAAGGCAAGAAATGATTTAAAATATTTCATATTACCAAAATATTTTTTTAGATACTTTTTGCTCTCTTTAAAAAAATATATCTAAATTAAATAATTTAATGTTATTTAAGAAAATGTTTTGATCAAATTGATGTAATCCTATGATTTTTGATAAAATGTCAAACCAAACCCTCTCATTTAAAAATCATTAAAAAAATTTGTTGAACGTTAATTGAAAATGATTAAATCTAACGTAATAGACTTATTTAAATCGTTTTCAATATAATTAAACAAAAAAATTATAAAAAACCCCAAAAATAAAGGTCAATGAAAATGTAAACAATGATTTTGGTTTCAGTTTCGAATTTCGAAAACGCGTCTGGTAGCATATACTGAAGGCTGTATTTTGAAAATGAAAACAGAAAAAACGCGTCTGGTAGGTTAACCGAAAACTATTAAAAATCGATTACATAATTAACCAATATAATTTTTGTATTGTAATTTTTAAATTAAACAAAAGTAACACATCAAAAATTAATTCAAAAAAAAAAGAATTAATCAAAACTAAACTCTTAAATTATAAATAAATAATTACAATATATATATATATATATATATATATATATATATATATTACTATATAATATTATATTTTTATGTATATTGCATTATATACTATATATATATTAATACTATATATATATGATATATATATATATAACTATATATTATATGTAATAATATATATAATATTAATATAATTATATTTTATATAAATATATATTATAATATTATTAATATATATTCTGTAATATTATATGTTATAATATATATCAATAATATTATATAATATATAATATAATATACATAAAATATATAATGTATATATATATTATTGTATGAATGCTTTTAGTTTTATTAGGAAATAAATTATCCTGGAATGTATATATATATATAGAGAGAGAGAGAGGCACATTGGTCATTTAAAAAATAGCACAATCAATAGTTAAAAAATAATAATTTTTTTATATATAAAAAAAAGTGAAAAACAAAATGAAAAACAAAAACAAAAATAAAAAACAAGTATTTTGTGTTTTTCAAATCTTTCACTTTTAACACTGGTTTTGTTTTTCATTTTTTTTTTTCGTTTTTTGAAAATAAAATGAAAAACGGTTAACGAACGCATTTTCAAAATCGTTCTTGAAAAATAAAAAAGAAAACTGACTGAAAAACAGCTACAGGACGGGGCTCAAACTTTTTGAAATCCATAGAGTTTTAATTTATATAATAAACCATAGAGTTTCATTATATATATTAAAAAAACTTTAAATTATATTTAATCAAATATAGGAATCCACCAAAGAACTAAGATACAATATATATTTAATCCAATCTCTTTATTACTTTCAGTATGCTGAGAGGTTTTTTAGTTTTAATTTTTTTTAAGGGTTTTATAACCAAAATATTTATTTGTATTTTTCCAAAACCTCAAAATAGGTGGATGGTATCAATTATTTATCTTAAAATATTTTATGATGTTATTAATTATTTTATTAAATTTATTTCTTTCAGAGGTTTAAATTTTTACGCTAGAGCTCACTTTTTTTCTTTTCATATTTCAGAAATATTAGTATCGTTTTTTGAAGCTGCAATATTAGTATTGTATATTCTCCTCTTCAAAAAAGAAAAAAAAAAGAAGAAGAAGAAGAAGAAGAAAGTATTATATGTTCTCATTTTAACAGTAGCTGTCAATTTGATATAATTTAAAGGGCTCAGAGTATCTATAAAGCGGCTCTCTAAATATGCTCCTTGGCCAAAATGGCTAGTGATGATTTTTTTTTTTATTTTTTTTTTCATTCCAACCACTACTAAAGAGCATCTCTATGGGACTCTTTAAATTTTAGTTAAATTTTAACTAAAATAGCTTTTAGTTAATAACTTTTCATAAGATCACTCCGATCATCTTCTATATTATAGCTAAATATTAATATTTTAATATTTTTAAATTTAAAATATAAATAAATTTATTTTATTTCAAATTGTATGTAACAAAAAAAATTAGTTTAAAAATAATAAAATAATTTGAAAGAGAAATTGGCTAACATAAAATGATTCTCCACATTTGGAAAGTGTTGCTATTTCTCCAAAATAGAGAGACATGTTAGGGAGTGGTTAGAGTACAAAAAATCCATTAGAGATGCTATTCCTCCTTAGTCATTTTGGCTAAAGAGCATGTTTAGAGAGTCCAAATTACTCTAACATGCCTCTCTATTTTGGAGAAATAGTAAGACCCTCTGCAAATGTGGATAGCCATTTTATGCTAACCAAATTCTCTTACTTATTATATTATTATTTTGCAACTAATTTTTTATTAAAAAAATGATGTCAACATTCAATTTTTTGTTGTTAACGGTCAAAATAAATTTAGAGAAACCCTATGAAAAATTACTACATAAAATAGCTAAAAAGCTAAAATTTAGAAAGAATGGTTAGAGAGACCTATGAAAAGTTACTAACTAAAATATATATTTTAGCTAGTTTAACTAAAATTTAGTTTAAATTTAGAGAGCCCCTCGAAGATGTTTTAAAATTTCTGACATTATTTATTCCATACTTTTGAAACTAGCACCAACTTAATAATTTACGGTTAAATAGCACCAAATGGTAAAAAAAAACCCCTCATATTTACCCTTATATTTACCCCCTATTATCTTTTAGCCTTTTTTTAATGATTTGTTTTTCCCAAAAACCTTTATTGTTGGAGGTGGAGGTGGAGGTGGAACAAACCTCCAATGGAGATGGAAAAGACTTCCATTGGAGGCCGAAAGGACCTCAAATTAGGTCTCCAATGGAGGTCGACGAAAAAGATTAAAAAAAAAACTTAAAATTGTTTTTTTTTTTGGGCCTAGTAATTCTCAAATTCACAAAAAAACTGATAAATAAGTCTTGAATTTGTTAACATGCTCAATAAGTTATGAAAATATCAAAATAAGTCTTGATTTTCAAACATACATAATAAATCTCTAAAAAAATATCAAAATAAGTCTCGAAAAGATAAAAAATTAGTCTCGGAGAATCTTGTGATTTATCTCTTTTGAGGAATTGACTAATCACAAACCTTAGGTTTCCTTTATTTTTAAAAGGTAAAATAATAAAAATACTTTTCTTTATAAAGCTAACAAGATTTTTTTTTTTTAAAAACAAAACAATTTAAAACAGAAAATAAAGTTGTTTAGTATTTTTGAGAATCTTTAGTGAAGGAAAATTTGTTTTTCTTGCGAGAACGAGGGAGAAGAAGGAAAAGTGAAGTCAATCATATTTTTGTTAGCTACTATACTTTAATGCTATTAAAACTTAAATTATTAACTCGATGTCAGTCCCATAAAAAGCTCCTTAAAAGTGCTATTTACCTCTATTAACTCTAATTTAATTAATAACATAATGTTTTTGATAAATTCTAAAAATAGTGATATATAAATGGATTTGGTCATATGTTTGAGTAAAAATTAATATATGAATACACTCATGAATCTCATGTATTTGATCACGATACCCGTTTTTTTTACACAAATTTTAGCATAAATCTTAGATCTTTATATTAGTATATTTTCAATGATTTTTGGTTTTAAATCTAACTTGCGGGTATAGCCCAATTGGTCAGTAAGAGAATCAGAGATCGATGTAGTATTCGACAAATTATATAATTTATGTTCCATGTTGGAACCCGTCATATCAAAACAAATTATATAACTTCTGTTATAATAAATAGGGTTCTTGATCCTAACATGCATAATAAATATGCATTGAAAATAACACATACAAATATATATCTTAGTACTGAATAAATAAATTAATTAATTGAATGAAATTAATTAGTAAAGAGGATGCCATACCTGATTGTAAATGCTTCGAATGGTAAGCTTTTTAAAGTGTCTAAGAAACCTGAATATTGAAAATGAATTTATAAGGATATACGGAACTTGTTTAAATTTATTTTCTTTTAAAAAATTTTAAAATTTTGTTAACTTTATAAAGAAAAGTATTTTTAATATTTTACTTTTTAAAAATAAAGTTAACCTAAGATTTGTGATAAATTTTAAAATTAACAAAAAAAATTAAATGGATCCGGTCACAGATGGTGACGATTTCTAAAAATATTTTTCCACATACATACACATAAAATTTCACATAAAAATATATAATTTTTGTAAAAGAAAAAAAAACAATTCTTCATCCTAACATAAATATAATAAATATAAATTTAAAATAGACATAAACAATATATAATTTTAATTACCGAAAATGCATCAATCCAACATTATATAAGTTGTAGTTGTTGGAAAATTCCATCATAAGGGACCACACATGTGAACATTAAATGTGTTGTTCTATCTTTTGGTTAAGCCTAAATTAAAGTGATATAATTAAGATTTAAGTATTAAGGCTTAAGGGTAAAATTGTCATGAAATTAATGTGTAGATACCAGAGTGTTATTTCTAATTTGTTGAGAGACCGAATTAGAAATAGCCAACATATAATAATTTGATTATTATATATATTTAGGGTTATGGTCCTCAAATTATACGATACTTTTGTTTTCTCTGTATCCCATCAATAGAGCAAAATAGAACACAATAGGGTTCATAAAGGTCGTGATAATTTGGAAGATCACAACCCTGTTGACAAATCTCCAGCAATGGATTCAAGTACGCTTTCGCTTTCTAGATTTACTTATTTTCTCTTGAATTGATATGTGTTATGTTATATTATTTAGGGTTTGATTAAGTATGTATAAAAACATGTTTAGGTTAAACATTCGGATTAATTTTGTGCCTAAGCATATTGGTTTTGTTTTATTGTGTTAATCGAAATCTAACAATTGGTATCAGAGCCCCCCATAATCGATTCTTGAGAATTAAGATTTGGATTTTCAGTTTAAAAAAAAAAAGAGTTGTGTTCTTCTGGTTTTCGAAGAAAAAAAAAATGGTTGTGTTCTTCTGCACATTGGATCGACTGGTTTTCAGAACCGATCCATTCTTCTCTGTCAACGCTTGGTTTCCGGTGAGAAACCGTGCATTTTGCGGCTAAGAGGACGACCGTCGGTGGTCCATCATGATCTGGTCAGGTTCGAGCCAAGATCGCGTCGCCGCTCGTTCGATCGGTTTGAGAGGATCGATAGCCGTCGATCGTTCGCGTGTCCCTGGTCGTCATCCTCCGCCGTTCGTCGCTTTCCTGTGACGTTCTAGTGGCTAAGGCGGCGGCGAGTAGAAACCTAGGGTTTCAGAAAATGTTTTTTGCTCAGGCCCTTCTTTTGAAAATTTAAAATTCTTGAGGGACTGTTTTGAAATTTATTTAGATCATTATGTGATTTTGATAAAGTTTCGGGGTCAGTTTATAATTTCCAAAACTTAGAGGGCCTGCATGCAATTGCGGTAGAGTTTTGGGGCATATTTATAATTATTGAAAATTTAATGGGTCAATTTGTAATTTTTAAAAGTTTTGGGCCCAATTGTAATTATGAAAAGTTTAGGGATCTTTCTGTATTTTACAAAATATGGGTACTTTTGTAATTTTGATAAAATAAAATAAATTTTTATTTATTTTTATTTTATTATAAGGATCAACTCATATTCAAATATTTATGTATACCTTTTATGGTTAATTAATATGGTCCATCATTCTAAATGGGTTAATTGAAACAAGATGTCACCAAAGTGACCTCTATTGTGTAGATTGTTTATGAGGGATGTTGGATGTTCATGTGTGTAAATTTATGCGGGTATTTACCGGTCCAAAGGAAGGTTAATATTTGGCCGAATTGTACACACATTTGTGGTGGTAAACATATGACGATTATAAGGTTTTACATGTAAATAATAAATCGATCCAAAGATAGATTTATTATTTAACATAAATTATTGTCAATGTTTGATCACTACTAAATGAGTACCACGTGTGTATATATAAATTCATACGGGTATTAGCCAGCCCAAAGGAAGGTTAATACTTGACCGAATTGTACACACATATGTGGTGGTAAACATGTGATGATTATAAGGTTTTACATATGAATAATAAGTCAATCCAAAGATAGATTTATTATTTGACATTAATTATTGTCAATGTTTGATCACTACAACAAGAGTACCACTTACAACTAATATTATTGTCTAAAGACTTGATATTAATGTTGTACTGGGTATCTTAAGATGAGACCGACCATTATTTGGTATATCTTTTATGGTTAAATAAAGCGGTCTATCATTCTAAATGGGCTAATTGAAGCAAGATGTCGCCAAAGTGACCTCTCTTGTGTAGATTATTCATGAGGGATGTTGGATGTTTGTGTGTATGTAAATTCATGCGAGTATTAGTCGGCCCAAAGCAAGGTTAATACTTGGCCGAATTGTACACACACCTGTAGTGATAAATATGTGACGATTATAAGCTTTTACATATGAATAATAAGTCGATCCAAAGATAGATTTATTATTTGACATTAATTATTGTCAATGTTTGATCACTACAACAAGAGTACCACTTAAAATAAATATTACTATCCAAAGACTTGATATTAATGTTGTGCTAGATATCTTGAGATGAGACTTACCATTATTTGAATTTGTTGATTATTGTATTTGGTTATTAATGTGAGCATATTTATATGTTTGTTTTGTTCTCTTTCAAGCTAATGTTTTACTATATCTGCTAATACCAACTCTATACCCATGCTTAATGGGATCAACTTTAAGGATTTGGAAGGAGAACATACTCATTGTTCTCGGCTGCATGGATCTGGACCTTGCATTTCGGGTTGAGCAACCCGCTTCTCTTACGGATGCAAGTTCTCATGATAATATGAAGAACTTTGAGAAGTGGGATTGCTCAAATCGCATGAGTCTTATGATCATCAAGCGCGGCATTCCAGAGGCATTTAGGGGTGCGGTATCTGAAAAGATAACCAAAGCTAAAGAGTTCCTAGCTGAAATTGAAAAGCGTTTTATGAAAAACGATAAGGTAGAAACAAGCACTCTCTTGCAAAGCTTGATTCTATGAAGTAAAAGGGCAAATGGAACATAAAGGAGTACGTTATGGAAATGTCTCATATTGATTTTAAGCTTAAGGCGCTGAAGCTCGACCTGTCTGACACGTCCTAAAGAAGTGTTCCTACTCTCAAGTATAAGAATGCCAAAGTAATAAATTAACCGGTAAGACCGGGTCGAACCACATGGAGGTTGTTTACTTTTCCTTGTAGAATTAATTTCTAGATTAATTAATAAGCTTGTTATAAAATGTAAATCAATTAAAATTAAAACTAGGGCTAATGGATCCACTGTTGGTAATTCGAATATGATCCAATTATAAATATTTAGTCCAGATTAATTGGGATGGTATTCCACTCCACTAACCACTCACCAATAGATGTGGGTAAAAATACTCATTGTGCTAGACAATATCTGTCTATCTACAGTGAGTCAAAAACTCCACAAAGATTAGAGGGGATAAACCACTCTCTGATAAATATGGGTAAAAGTACTCACTATGCTAGACAATATCTGTCTATCTACAATGAGCCAAAAACTCCACAAAGATCAGAGGGGAGAAAGCATAAAAATAATAAACTTACCAAAATTGGATCATATTTTCCATACCAACAGTATCACCTTTGACCCAAGTTATATAAAATTAGCCAGACATAAATTAACTAGAAAATAACTATTTTATTTAAACTGAGAATTTGAGAACAAAAAAGAGAGAATTTCACAAATCTAACATTAGATTTGGATTCAGAATATCAAAATTAGGGGGGAGACCCCCTATTTATACAAAATACGGATGAAAATTGACCATCGGATGAATTTTAAATGGAGCGTCCAGATTTCACCACGTCATCAGTGAACAGTGAACAGTGAACAGTGAACATTAACCCATCCATGAGTGAACAGTAACCGTATCAGTGAATGAACAGTGAAGGTCAACTGTAAACATTGAATAGTCAAAATCATGAAAATACCCTTCAGTGAACAGTGACAGTGAACAGTACCCCCATCCATGAGTGAACAGTAACGCATCGTGAGTGAACAGTGAAAGTCAACTATGAACAGTGAAAGTCAACTATGAATAGTGAAAGTCAACTGTGAACAGTGAAAAGTCAAAATTATAAAAATGCCCTTCAGTGAACAGTGACAGTGAACAGTCCAGCATCCGAGAGTGAATAGTAACGCATCGTGAGTGAACAATGAAAGTCAAATATAAACAGTAAAAGTCAACTGTGAACAGTGAATAGTCAAAATTATGAAAATGTCATTCGTGGTCTTCTTAAGGTTTTTTGACATTCTAAACTTGAAAACGATATTTGTTTTGCCATTCGACATCTCCATGATTCTGAATTGATCGAATTACCTCTGAAATACAAAGAAAAATACACTGATTACTACACAACATATTTATTTAAGCGAACGAACGAAATTATGTCTAAATTGAGGAATTAATCATATTGGAAGTGTAAAATGATGATATTATCCTTTAGTAAACATACACTTTTTAGTGTTAATTACTGTCTAACGACTTGCTCGTGCATTTGGTATTAATATCACTTCCTGCACAATACAGTCAGTTTAAGGTCAGTTAAAACTGTCAAAAGGAGAAATGGACCCTTAATGAGCTCATTTCTTACTGTGTGTAAGAAGAAGAGAGACTGAAGTGAGACTGAAGTGAGACATGACCGAAAGTGCTCATTTGGCTAACACCTCTAAGGATAAGGGCAAATAGAGGAAGAATAATGAAGCTGTAAAATACCTTATGAGCTTTTGACAGGTAGAAAGCCGAGTCTAAAGCATTTTCACATTTGGGGAGGTCCAGCTGAGGCAAGGCCTTACAGGCCACATGAAAGGGAATTGTACTCCAAAATTGCGAGTAGCTACTTTATTGGCTACTTTGAGCGATCTAAGGGCTATAAGTTTTATGATCCCACACTTCGATCAATTTTTGAAACAGGAACTGCAACTTTTTTTAGGATGTTGAGTTTGGGGGAGAAATAAGGTTAGAGACATTGTCTTTAAGGAAGAATCGGTTTCGATTCCTACTATCGCTTTTGACAATGTGCAGGTTTCTATACTTGTCATTGATCAAGAAGCGAATCTGGATCCTCAACCAGACAATGTTGATCAACCCCCCATTCAAGATGAGGTAATTGTTCCTGAGGAACAAACTTAACAACCTTAGTAACCCTGAAATGGATCATTGGATAGTAGCCAAGCGGGTTATGAGGTATTTGAAGAGAACAAAAGATTACATGCTCAAATATAGGAGATCGGATCAATTTGAGATCATAGGGTATTCCGACTCCGATTTTACTGGATGTCAAGACAGTAGGAATACCACATCAGACTACATATACATGTTGGCTGGTGGAGCTATTTCTTGGAAGAATGTCAAACAGACACTCATAGCTTCTTCCACCATGGCAGTATAGTTTGTAGCATGCTATGAGGCATCCAACCATGGAATATGGCTGCAGAATTTTATCACTGGGCTACACATTCTGGAGGGTGTTGAAATACCACTCAAACTATATTGTGACAATAAGTCAGCAGTGCTATATTCTAACAACAACAAGAGCTCATCTAAGTCAATGCATATTGACATTAAGTTCTTAGTTGTGAAGGAAAGAGTACAGAGTGGACATATATCCATAGAGCACATTGGGACAAACTCCATGATAGCGAATCCGCTTACAAAAGGATTACCACCCAAGGTCTTTCATGAGAACATTGCTCATATGAGTGTTATTTTGTATGAGGATATCACATTATAGTGGGAGTTTGTATAATTTTGTATTGTATTGCTCTATATTTTATATTTTGGATATATTTATGCATTTATGTATTTGGATATTTTTTTTGATCAGAAATAAAGTATTCGGTTAATTACACTCTGTTACATTGTGTTAAGTTTTGATCTTACTAAGGAATAAAATATGACCAGTTGGAATAGACATGTATAGATCACATTGCATGTAATTTCCATGCTACGCATTCATGATTGATCTATGTCATTTGGTTATGTTGGTATACATGACCATTGATGGGTTTAGTCAAAATAAATGTGACGAAAACCGTTTTGATCCTATGTTGGCATAATCAATGGACGAGATTGTTCGGATATACCCTAAAATTGTGATAGCAAAATTTTGGAGCTCATAAAGTCATACACATTTGTAAAGTTACATATGTGGCCCAGTGGGAGATTGTTGGAAAATTCCATCATATGGGGCCACACATGTGAACATTAAATGTGTTATGCTATCTTTTGGTTAAGCCTAAATTAAAGTGATCTAATTAAGATTTAAGTATTAAGGCTTAAGGGTATAATTGTCATGGAATTAATGTGTAGATACCAGAGTGCTATTTCTAATTTGTTGAGGGGCCGAATTAGAAATAGCCAACATATAATAATTTGATTATTATATATATGTAGGGTTATGGTCCCCAAATTATGCGATACTTTTGTTTTCTTTGTATCCCATCAACAGAGCAAAATAGAACACAGTAGGGTTCATAAAGGTCGTGATAATTTGGAAGATCACAACCCGTGCACAAATTTTCAGCAATTGATTCAGGTACGCTTCCGCTTTCTAGATTTACTTATTTTCTCTTGAATTGATATGAGTTATGTTATATTATTTAGGGTTTGATTAAGTATGTATAGAAATATGTTTAGGTTAAACATTCAGATTAATTTTGTGTCTAAGTATATTGGTTTTGTTTTATTGTGTTAATCGAAATCTAACAGTAGTGAATTGTTTTTTTTATTTATTTAAATAAAACGTTTTTGATAAATTGAAATGAAATGAACAGATAAAAAAGGTAATTTTATTCCTGGATATTTCCAAAGAAGGTGGTGCCAATAAGATCAAATAAACAGAGGATTGCTTCTCAGGACTTCTTCAAACAAAGCTTTTAATACTCTGCTAAAAGCCTAAAACAGAACATTTTTTTTTTTTTTTAAAGTTTTATTGTCATAAAATTGTTTGTAAAACACTGAAATTCTGGCATTTAAAACTTGTTACATGTAAATTTTGAACAAAAAAAGATTTTTTTTATAAAAAATATTGAATGAAAATAAGCCTAATAACGAAGCCGTCATACCTGAAAATAAGCCTAATAACGAAGCCGTCAAGTCGTTGCCATCAGGGACGAAGCCAAGATTTTGGCTTTGGAGGGTCAAGGTGAAAAGAAATTCAAATTAACGCTAGACAAATATACTAATATATAAAAACTAATTTATAAAAAAAAACAAGTATAATAACGTTTACTCTCATATGTAATGTTAAAATAGATAAATTAATAAACAAATGGACACCACATTTAAAATCAAAATGGAACTCATCGCTTTTTTAAATCTCTATAATTGAATCTATACTAAGTTTCTCTACGATTTATCTTTCAATATATATAATCAAATAGTTTGTAAGAAAGTCATCTTCCATCTTGTTGCGAAGCCTAGTCTTTACAATACGTATAGCTGAAAACGATCTCTCAGTGGTTGTAGTAATAAAAACCTAAAATATTTATTGATTTGTAATCTCGTGTCTGAAATTATTCTGATAGATGAATCAAAGAATATTAAGAATTTAATTGCAGTAATAAGAATGAAATTGTTTAAGTGAAAAACTAAAAATATAAATAATAAATATATATATTAGACAAGTTCATGATGTATAGAAAATCAAATTCTAAGAGGTTTATATTTTCTCTTTTAAAGGAAATTGGAATACATAATAAAATTGGGCTTTCCTTTTATTTATTTATTTATTTATTACATATAGACTATAACTCTCACAATCGGAGAAAAGACTACTCCCATTAGTCGGGAGAAAACTACCCACACATGCTTTTAAAATGTGTATAGTGGAACTCAAATCTCTAACCACTAGATATGGAAGGGAGGTGCACAACCATCTCTACTAAGAGATGATGTGTAAATTGGGCTTTCCTTAATATATTGTAATCTTAATATTTTAAAAAAAAAAACTAGACTCCTTAAATAAGTAAAGCAATAAGCAATCATGTTTTTAACTATAAATTATAGAGATTTTTTTTAAAAAAAAAAAGTGACAGCCGACAATAATATATCATAAGGGTCTACTTGCCTTTTTATTATACAATATATTATATAAACCCATATTGAAGTTTAACATTTATTTATTTTTTCTTTGGGGGATGGCCTCTATGGGCCCCCCCTAATTTCGCCCTCAGTTGCCATCACATGTGGTATGTATATATATATAGGGGGTGAATTTATAAGTAATAATAAAGTTTATCAGTTGATTATTTTTAGCCACCATTATATTTTTTATTGTTTTTTTCAATATTTACCACTTTTGGACATTATTACCCTTAGATTTGAAATGGGCGGTGAAAAATACAATTCCAAAAATTTATCTTTTCTTACATCAAGTGAAAAACGATTAGGGTTTGTAACATGAAGTAAAAAAAAGAAAGAGAGAGAAAGGAATTGTCGCTGTAACCGATTACTGTCGTTCTCCGTTGCCGATGACTGCTGTTCTCCGTCGCTGCTGTTGTGTGCCTATCGCTACCGCTCCCAGTCGTCGTGTGACTGTTGTTGCCCCTCCTCATCACCGTGGTTGTGTCACTGTTGTTGCCGCTGGCCTCGCACCTCCCTCTCGTCGTCGTCACAATCTTCTTCTTCATCTGACCAGCTTCTTCAAATCTGATACCTGAATCCTCGGCTGAGGTAATTATAATATCTATAGATTTGCGATTTGCGATTGATTAATATTCATCGATTCAAATTTCTGTCAATGTAGATCTTGTAGGGTTATTATTAGGAGATTTAGTAGAGATGTAGATGGTGAGTAGACTATCATGGTCTGAGAGAGATTGGGTAGGCTGTTTGACTGATTTCTCCTTCAGTGAATGGAAAATTTGGTGGGTGAGTGGGTTTGCGAATGTGTAAACATCTATTTTGGTGGAAGATTTCTGCAGAGTGGACTGGAGATGATATGACGATGGGTTTGAGAAATTTTGATACTTAAAAATTATAATTTATTAATGGAGAGTTGATGATGATTGATGTTTTTGTTCTTGGGATTTTGTGTTGGACCGAAAAAGCTAGTTTCTAGTTTTTGGGGTTTAGATTATTTGTTTGTTCGAATTTTAATTGAGATTTTCGTGTTTTCTTGTTTTTATATTATCGATGAGACCATTACACACAACATTTTTGTTTATGTGAAGCACTTGTATAGTTCTTTTTTTATCCTTTTTGTTTTTTTTTTTACATGGTTTGATTTCTTTATAGTTTAATAATTTGATAGTGATAAATTAAAGATTTTTAAACAGTGATATACTGATATGAATTGATTAACCTAATCAAACTTATGTATGTAATATAGATATATTTCAGTGACTATAAGTAACTTAATTTGTTGTGATTTTGTAGATGGAGAATATGAATTATGATGATTTTCTCATTAAACCGAGGAATGCATGATTAAAAAGTTCACAACTAATTTGAACAGTAATCTAAATGCGTTGGCGAATATTGCTAAGGTTCTTTAAAAAATAGGACAGTTGGGTAAGTTACCAAAAACATGTTTTAGGCACCTACCCCGAAAGAGGTGACTTTTCTATGAGCATACTACATAACTTAATGTTGAGGTAAATATCTATAACCGGAGTGACCGATGAGGATGAATTCCATTTCTTAGTAGGAGGTAAAGTGACCAAATTCATGAAAATAGAATTTTGTTTGGTCATAGGCCTAAGATTGGGGGTGATGTCAGACATATTTTTGAAGCCTTAGCTTACCATTCTTGATGAGATCCACGATAGATATTAGGGATGACAATGAGGCGGGTTCGGGGTGGGGTGGTCTTCTCCACACCCCACCCACCCCATTTATTTTTTGAAAACCCATCCCCTCATAAAACCCTACCATAGATAGAGTGGGTTAGGTCGGGGTGGGGTACAACAAGGAGTGCTTTCCCCATCCCCACCCATTTACGCCATTTATATATATATTTTTTTATTAAAATAGCAAATGTCTAACCATTGAAATTATAAACTTGAAGAAAAAAAACTGTTTTTTTAAACTTTAAATTTTAAAAGTTATTTGAGAAAGAAACTTACTGTATATCAAGTTATTTGAGAAAGAAACTTATTTCATGTCCTCTGTGTTTGAGGTTGAAGCTTGAATGATGAATTTCTAGTTGTTTGAGGATTAAAGACTTAGAGTTGCAGTTAGCGGCTAGGGATTTTTTAATAGTGTTTTGTATTGTCAATTTATGTTAAATAATAGTGAAGAGATGTAAAGTTAGGGTTAATGTGTGTGTGTGTGTGTGTGTGTGTGTGTATATATATATATATATATATATATATATATATATATATATATATATTAGATATATTTATTTTCCTGAAATTACGTAGTTTAACTAAGTATTATTTTAAGCAGGGTGGGACGGGGCGGGGCAGGGTGGGGTGGGGAGTATAAAACTCATCCTCACCCCATACCCATTGCGAGTTAGACTATCTATCCCCATCCCCATCCCCATCCCATCCCCACTAAATTGAAACCCATCCTTACCCTGAAGTACGGGTCCCCGTGGGTAATTTTACCATCCCGAATAGATATTTTAAAAGGGATGAGAGTGTTCAGTTGAAACAAGTATGAGAAAAGTTTATGGGTGGTCAATTTGAACAACCAAAGGATGGTTTGAAGATGACCCTGATATTGATTGCCAACAATGTTTTGTTTGGACAAGATTTGAGGAGGAAAGTGTCATTATGGCTATTTGCATTGGTGGAGGATCTAGAATCCTTCAATTCTTTTCCATGGGGAAGTTATGTGTATATGATGACAATACACTACCTATGCCAAGGTTTCCAGTCTGCAAATGCATAAAGGAAGGTCGTTGCACACTAAAACTTATATGGCTTCCCTTGGACAATATTGGTGTGCTTTCAAATATTATTTATAAGCATTTGTCCATAATTTTATTTTTGAAGTTCAATTGTTAATAATTTTGTTAAAATTATAGATATGGACTGTCTTGTAACTTTATTATTAACTAACATGTAACTTCATTATGAATTGGTACGTAACTTGTAGCATGTAACATTTCTAGAATTCTACATGAGATTAGTCTTCTAAATTTTGTGATTAAATGAACTAGCATGTAACTTCATTTTCAACTAGCATGTAACTTCATTCTAAACTGGCATGTAACTTATAGCATGTAATATTACCGGAATTGTGCATGAGATTAGTCTTCCAAATTTTGTGATTAAATGAACTAGCATGTAACTTCTAAAATTAAGTTATGTTTGAACTAGCATGTAACTTCATTGTGCACTGCCATGTAACTTCTAACATGCAACATTACTGGAGTTCTATTCTAAAACTAAATTATGTTTGAACAAGCATGTAACTTCGTATTGCACTGGCATGTAACTTCTAACATGTAACATTACTGGAGTTCTATTCTGAAATTAAATTATGTTTGAACTGTCATGTAACTTCTTTTTACACTACCATGTAACTTCTAACATGAAACATTCTGGAGTTCTATTCTGAAACTAAATTATGTTTGAACAAGATTGTAACTTCATATTGCACTAGCATGTAACTTCATTTCCAACGGGTATGTAACTTCTAATATGTAACATTACTGGAATCAATGTATTTCAACTGTCAAATTCAATAAGAACTTAATAAAGTCTACAGTACGTAAAATGGTATTTCACCCATACACATTAGAATTATAACATCATTATTGATACGGTAAAATCTAGGTTGTACCGACTTCTTCCGATGCCAATGGATACTTTTGTGAATTGTGGCCTTCATCTCCACACTTCCAACACCTGTAAGGTCTATGTGGTAGCTTCGAGGTTGCAGATGATGCGGATGGGCATGGTGGAGAAGCCTGACAAGGTTGGGCATTTCTGCAATTCTGTCGATTGTGACCCGATTTTTTACAAATCGTATAATTTTTGGTCTTTCCATTACCATGTTCTCCAACATTTTAAAATCTCTTCTTTCTTGGTCTTCCAGCTTGTGCACGAAAAGGAGGCAGAAGAACAACCTTTGATCGCACATCTTCAGGAATATTCCAATCACTAGGATGCCCAACCGGAAAAATGCTCTCAGCATATGCTTCAACCCAACTTGTGGTTTTGTAGCAATCCCGACAATAATCGGAAAAAAGTTTCTTCGCATGCCTACAAAGGAAAAGATTATAAGTAATTAATTGAATCAAAATAGGTAAGAAGGCAAAATACAATGGAAGAAGAGGATATTACCCTTATTGCAGTTAAAGCATGTCGAATTGGGAGTTTTTATCAACTTCAAATTTTGAACAACTACAAGTCTTTTGAGAAAGGTTCACCAAACCATCTTTATTTCCATCCTTAACATTGAAGTTAACAGAATCAATTGGATGAACCGTGTGCTTTTCTGAATCAATGTTTCTTTCTTTTATTAATTCAGTGGCCCATGGAGTCAATTGCGTCCGAGTTTTTTTAGAATTTGTTCGACGCTTATAAAACCATTTCTGGAGCATGTCTCTAATAAACTCAATCTTGGTTATTATTGGCATTTGACGAGCATGTACCAAACATGAATTCATCGACTCGGTAATGCTAGAGATCATCAACCGATAACACCTAACAAGAGAGTGAGCACGAGACCACCCTTTGGACCCAACATTCATTAAATCTTCGAATCTACATCACTTCCTTGAATTCAGATTTCTGGTATGCCTTCCATGCTTGTTTGAAAAGAAGGCTCACATATTTCATTATGTAATCATTTTTTTATCTTTTGAGCCATGTGAAACATATAATATCCATGTGGTACGTTAGGGTACACTTTCTCCATTGCAGCCTTGATACCGAGGTGGTGGTCGGATATGATCATGCAATTCTCAAGACTACCAATAGCAATTTTAAGCTCATTTAAAAACCATGTCCATGACATTTCATCTTCAACGTCGCCAAAGCCATATCTCAAAGGAAAACCCTGGTTGTTTGCATCCAAACATATAGCTACAAACATAATACCATAAAATTTACCCTTCAAATGAGTACCATCAATGGCAATAACTGGTCGAATCACGGTACGAAATCCATGAAATGATGCGGCATGAGCGATGAACAAATATTCAAACTGATTTGCAACATTTGTTTTCAACGCCGTAATAGTCCTTGAATTTACTTCTTCCAATCGATGACAGTAAGCAAACAACAATTTGAATGATTTTTTAGGAGGACCATAAACAGATGCCTCTGCATGATCCTTTTCCCTCCAAGCCTTTGAATACAACAAATACAGTCCATGTTCCATTTGTATTTCGACCATGATATCTTTGGGTTTTAGAGAGTGCCCGTATACTTACAACTTTGGTGCTAATAGTTCACCGATAGTCCAGGAGTTTGCTTGTCGAAGACGTGCGTGGAAACCATCGATATTGCACGTATGATCCTTTACGAACATTCAAACCACCCAATAGTCTCCCTTTTGCATCTTAATTCCATGTAATTGGAATTCACACTCGCCATCCTTACATCCAGCCTCATAACGTGTCTTGCTATACCTTTTAATCCGGACTTCAAATCCCTCATTTAAAGCATACCTATTCAACATTCGCTTCAGATCTTTCTTGCATTGAAATATTATACCCTTGTATAACCAGCCATCATCTGAAAATGCTTCCTCCGTGCTAATGGGTTCAAAAGAATACCTTTCGGCTCCAGGAATAATTCAAGCTTGTGGGGAAGAATGCTCAAAAGTTTGATCAACATCGTTACCCAAACCATCCTCTCGAAAGGAAACACCGTTAGATGTAGCAAAACCCAATGGACCAGCACATCAATATCCTCCAACACTGCCAAAACCACAAACCACTTCATCATGGCAATCTTCATCGTCATGACTACCTCTGTCAACGTTAGGTATTGAGCTATCATCACTGTTATCGGTATCCGGCCACTGATTGTTCTCTTCATCGTCAATGGTTTCATCGTTACATACACTTGGATCTACAATTAGAATGGAGCCACATCCTGGCAGTTGCTTAAGAAACCCTCCATACACGGGTTGTGAAGTAGATATGTTACATTGGTCAAGTAACGTTGACTGTACTAGGTTGTCATCTTGCACATAATCTGTTGTTTCCTTCGTAGAAACAGAGACAAAAACCTCAGGTAATAGCTTATCTACATTCATCATACTTGACACGTCATTGTCATTCTCAATTCTTGGACGAGCAGTACCACTAATTGTAAAGGTCAATGACCATAATTGCAAGTTGTACCTAGCAGCATCAACTTTGGCAACATCTTCTACCAACTTCACCAAGGCATCATAACTCACACCGCTAGGAACATTGACCACTTTGTCATACCACCCTCGTAACAATTGCCCACCCAACTTCCATCGTGATGGATGACCAATTTCGTTGTATCCATATTCCAACAAGCCAAGTAATTGACATTTCAAGTATTTGATATGGAACTTTAAAATGAACTTACATGTAACAAAATAGGACTCGTAACAATTGCCCACCCAACTTCTACAGTGATGGATGACCAATTTCGTTGTATCCATATTCCAACAAGCCAAGTAATTGACATTTCAAGTATTTGATACGTAACTTTAAAATGAACTTACATGTAATAAAATAGGACTTGGATGGAATTTAACTTCACAAATCCGCTAGCATATAACTTCACAAATCCGCTAGCATATAACTTCCTAAATAACCGAGCATGTAACTTCATAAATAACCGAGCATGTAACTTCATAAACAACCAATCATGTAACTTCAAAAATAACTTAGCATGTAACTTGGGTACAAAAAAAAAACATGCTTGTAAGTTTAAAAAATGCTGCCATGTAACTTGGGTACAAAAACTTACAATAGTTGGGTTTTACTCTAAATTGAAATTACAGAAACACATGATACTTAGAAATAAACTGACATGTAACATTAAATTGAACTAACATGTAACATTCAAATAGTCTGGCATGTAACCTGTGAACAAAAATTAATAGTACATGGGTTTCACTTAAAATCGAAACCATCCTTTTTTTCTTCAAATTAAACTTATTATTTCTTTTAAAAAACAAGTGAGAAATGGATACATACCTTCAATTACTTCAAGACAGAGCTGAATGCTAGGTTTCAGATCTAGATCTACCTTCAAGAATGTGGTGACTGAAATCAGTTGAGAGACACGATTTACCTGCACAAACGAAGACCCACGAGTTTCAGACACGATTTGTAGAATCGATTTACACAGAGAAGAAGCAAATCGGTTTTGAGAGAGAAGAAGAAAATCGGTTTTGAGAGAGAGAGAACATGGTTTGAGAGAGAAGACTCCAATCGGTTTTAGAGAGGGAGCCAAAAAATTATCATGTTTGATCCTAACATGCATCATAAATAACACATACAATATATATCTTAATACCGAATATGCAGCAATCCACAAAATATAACTTGTGACATATATATATACATTGAATGAAATAAACCAAGAAAAGAGAACGCCATACCTGATTGTAGAAGCTTTGAATACTTGTGGTTAGTTAGAATTTAAGAATATCCTATATTTGAGTTCACATACGGTACATAATAATGAAAAAATTGTGGTTAGCTGTGCTGTCCAAGAAACCTGAACATTGAACATGAATTTATAACAACATACAAAACTTTTATTCCTATGAGTATTAGAGTAAAATAAGGTCAATAATTTTAGATAAAATATGGCCAATAATATACATATAACCGGTATACATTTAAAATAAATAGCACTTTTTGAAGGTGACGTTTCAACACTATCACTGCTTTTATGACTTATGTTTAAAAGACACCTATTATGGTGAACGGACAAAAATGCCCCCAATAGTTGTTTCATCAAAATATTTGATTCATTTTTTTACAGTGAGAGTTATAAAATAAGAGAGAGAAAGTTTCATTGAAACTCAGGCGCTACGCAGATGCATTCGGGGGTCAAGCTCCCCGCCGAGCTCGCGGAGCTCGAGGGGGGGCAGGGGACAGCCCCCGGAGCTTTTTTTTCCTAGTCAGTACTTAATATGTTCGAAATATAATTACAAAAGGCTCAGAGCCTTTAGTAAAAGTCTCAAACCCAGTAAAAGTCTCGAGCTTTTTTGGTAAGGGTTCGAGCTTTTTTGCCAAGTGTCCGAGCATTTTTTTACTTGATTCGAGACTTTTTGTCAAGTTAAAAAAAAAACTCGGGCACTTGACAAAAAGTCTCGAATCAAGTGCAAAAAAGCTCGGGCACTTGTTAAAAAAGCTCGAATCGAGCTTTTTTAACAAGTGCAAAAGTGCCCGAGCTTTTTTGCACTTGATTCGAGACTTTTTACCAAGTTAGAAAATAACTTGGACACTTAGAAAAAAGTTTCGAATCGAGATTTTTTGTCAAGTGCCCGAGCTTTTTTTTTACTTGATTCGAGACTTTTTGCAAAGTTAAAAAAAAGCTCGGGCACTTGGCAAAAAGTTTCGAATCAAGTGCAAAAAAGCTCGGGCACTTGGCAAAAAGTCTCGAATCGAGTTTTTTTACCAAGTGCCCGAGCTTTTTTGCACTTGATTAGAGACTTTTTGCCAAGTTAAAAAAAAGCTCGGGCACTTGGTAAAAAGTCTCGAATCGAGCCTTTTTGCCAAGTGTCCGAGATTTTTTGCCCTTGATTCTAGACTTTTTACCAAGTTAAAAAAAAGGTCGGGCACTTGGCAAAAAGTCTCGAATCGAGCTTTTTTGCACTAGATTCGAGACTTTTTGCCAAGTTAAAAAAAAGCTCGGGCACTTGGCAAAAAGTCTCGAATCGAGCTTTTTTGCCAAGTGCCCAAGCTTTTTTGCATTTGATTCGAGACTTTTTGCCAAGTTAAAAAAAGCTCGGGCACTTGGCAAAAAGTCTCGAATTGAGCTTTTTTGTCAAGTGCCCGAGCTTTTTTACACTTGATTCGAGACTTTTTGCCAAGTTAAAAAAAAGCTCGGGCACTTGGTAAAAAGTCTCGAATCAAGTGCAAAAAAGCTCGGGCACTTGGCAAAAAAGCTCGATTCGAGCTTTTTTACCAAGTGCCCAAGCTTTTTTGCCAAGTGCCCGAGCTTTTGTTTACTTGATTCGAGTTTTTCTGACAAAAAAACTCGAAGACAAATCAAAAAAACTTGGAAGAGTATAAAAAAACTCAGAATCATATCAAAATAGCTCGGACACTAATAAAAATGCTCGAAGTATTTTAAAAAAGTCTCGAACAGAATCTGGAGACTAAATGTTCATACATGTTCATACAAAGATTGAGACAACAAATTATAACGAATGGATACATTGTTAAACCACACAGAAATATATGATAATGTATAAAAGAAGATCACAAACATATGTTATTTTTTTTAACAGAATCTGGAGAGAGACAAGTTTTTTGGAGAGAGATGAGTTGTAGATCGATTTTCAGACAACTATTTTGGAAAGAGAGAAGTTATCGTTTTCAAAGTGTAGATAGAAGCACAATGAGAATAAAAATAAATTATTTAAGGGTAATTTGGATAGTTCACCATAATAGGTGTCTTTTAAACTTAAGTTATTAAAACGGTGACATCATTACAACACACATATAAAAATGTGACATATCTCACCATTTCCACGTCCAAGAAACCTGAACATTGAACATGAATTTATAACAATATACAAAACTTTTATTCCTATGAGTATAGAGTAAAATAAGGTCAATAATTTTAGATAAAATATGGCCAATAATATACATATAACCAGTATACATTTAAAATAGGCATAAATAATACAAAATTTTAATTACTTAAAATACGTCAATCCAACATTGTATAGACAAAGCCGGCCCTGGGCTTTTGCATGAGGTGCACCTGCCCTGGTCCCATAAAAAAATATCTAAAAATGTTATTAGATTTTAGTTTTAAAATGTCCAAAATTTAGTTATTTTTTTAAAATAAAACACATATTATCACCCTAGACCCTGAGATGTTAAGGCCGGCCCTGGTATAGGTTGTTTCAAATTATTAATTTTTTTAAATAATTTTTTTTAGTTAGATTGAATGAAATAAACCTAAAAAAAAAAAGATAGTTTTATACCTGGAATGAACAGAGGATTGCTTCTCTGCTGAAACAGTGGATTTCTTTTTCTTCTTCTTCAAACAAAGCTATTAATACTCTGCTAAAATATTAAAACGGAACAATATTTTTAGAAAGTTTTATTGTCATAAAATTGTGTGTAAAACATTGAAATTCTAATAGACAAAACTTGTTACATTTAAATTCTGAATTTATTTATTTATTTTTTAAAGAAAAATATTGAATGAAAATAAGCCTAATAACGAAGCTGCCATACCTAAAACATTCTAGAGATGGTTCTTCAAATGTTTGGGTAAGGTAGTTGGGGTAGATGTGCCAATTAGAAATGCTCGAATGCCAGAGAAATTTTCCTAGATAGTTCACTCAAAATGTTAACTATTCAAAAGATAAGAATTTATAACAATATACAAACAACTCTTATTATTAATTCCTAGTTTGATAATCTTCTTGAAAAAGAATCTTGATAGAATAAATACAACAATAAATATTGAAGCAAAGAAAAGATCGAAACATTTTAATATACCTTGCTCTTATGCAACTTTTCTATATCATTCCAAAATTAATAATCATATCTCTTGCATTAATTATATATGGACTGTACTAGTAAATTTATGGTTTTAAGAACCTAATAATAAATCATCCGTCTAATGTGATTCCGTAGAAATGTCGGTTTTCAACTTGACAACATGAATTCGAGTCACTGCCGCCTCATGTGGTATATATATATAAACTAATAATAAATTCTACAAATTTGCATTTAGACGTTTGTAAATCTAGCTTTAAGGTAGATAATTAAGGCATTATTGAGAAAATCTTTACTAAGATAATTTAGATACAATGCACTGTTTTGACCTTTGGCTATTTGAACCGGTCATTTATTCAACCACTTAATTTTATCTTTAATGAATGATCTTGTTCTGGTTATGACTTAGCGTGAAACAATAATGGAATAAGACCAATGCTATACTAAAAAAAAAAAAAAATTTGGAATCCACCAAAAAAACTCTTAAAAGGAATCAAGAATATCATTCAATAAAAATTGTCTTTACCTTTCAGCTCTCAAGCCTATTTATAATAAAGGAAACAAATAATACTAAGTCCTAAATCAAGACAGAATCGATGGTGAAGGATTCTGACTTGTACAATTCAACTTATAACTAAATAAACATTTCCATAAAATAGCAAGAAAAACGGTAATTATGGGACTAAAAGATGGAATTTGGCTCAAAAAGGACTCCGACTCCAGCTCTAGTAGAAATCATTTAGGTTTGAATTTTGATTTGTCCATCAAAGCCATGAAGGACTCCACCACATATTCTACATCAGTCCCCTCCACGTGGAAATGACTCGATCTCCAATTAGGCTCAGGATAGAGAGACTCTTCGGCATGATACTAGAACAAGTTTGCAACATCAAAAGTCTTAGAAATTCCCGTGGCCACTGGTAAGTCAATCACATAGGCATTATCATTGATCTTCTTCAAAATCTTGTACGGACCATACATCTTGGGCTTCAATTTGTTATAAGTCCCAATTAGAAACCTCTCTTTACACAAGAAAACCATTACTGAATCTCCTTCTTTAAACAACTTAAGACGCATGTGCTTATTTGCAACTGCTTTATATTTAGCTTTAGTTCTAGCTTTTGTCGAACTTCTGCATGCACAGCTTGAGCCTGTGCAGCCATGGTCTCTGCTGCAATACTAACACCTGGACTGACAAACGCACAAAATCCACAGCATGCCTTGGCGGGGTCACATATATTATACTAAAAGGGGATTTTTCTTTGGCACTATGCATAACATTGTTGTAGGCAAATTCAGCTTGGGGTAATGCGTGGTCCCACTCTTTCGACTTATCTACATAAATGCAACGAATTAGGTTTCCCAAGGTTCTGTTCGTAACCTCTGTTTATCCACCAGTCTGTGGGTGTGCAGTAGTGCTGCGTTTCATAGAGGTATCAATCATCTTCCACAGGGTCATCCAAAAATGGCTAAAAAAAGTTTGTGTCACGATTAGAAGTAATTGATTTAGGTACCCCATGTAGTCGGACTATTTTCCAGAAAAATAGTTAGGCGATGTGCGAAACGTCTAAGGTCTTCCGACAAGGAATGAGGTGAGCCATTTTTGAGAATTTGTCAATAACCACAAACATTGAATCTTCCCCTCGGTGGGTACGAGAAAGACCTAACATAAAATCCATAGACAAATCCTCCAAAATATTGTTATGAACTGTTAAAGGCATACAAAGACCAATGTTTTGTGACTGACCTTTAGACAACTGACATGTATAACATCTCTTCATAAAATTCCCAACATCACGTTTCAGTTGAGGCCAGAAGTACTGCTCCTCCAAGCTAGCCACTGTTTTGTCTTTGCCCAAGTGTTCATTTAATCCTCCTCCATGCAAGTTTCAGATTAACTTCTCCCGTAGAGAAGTCTTAGGAATACACAAACAGTTCCCATGAAATAAATACCCATCATTTTCATGAAAATCACTGACAGATTGCTTATCAATACACTTTGACCAAATTTCCTAGAAGTCTTCATCCTCCCTATATAACTCCTTCAAACAGTCAAACCTAACAAACTCATGAGCCATTGTCATAAACAGGCTGGTACGATGGCTCAATGCCTCAGCAACCCGGTTTAGGACCCCTGACTTGTGTCGAATAGCAAAAGGGATTTTTTGAAGAAAAATGACCCACCTGACATGCATGTTGTCCAAGTGCTTCCGACTATTAATAAACTTCAAAGCCTAATGATTGGTTCACGATACAAACTCCCTTTGTACAAGGTAGTGCTCCTAGTGCTTTAAAGCTCGGACCACTACATAGAACTCCTGATCATAGGTACTTTATTTCTGGCAAACTTTACTCAATTTTTTTCTAAAGAATGCTACTGGTCGCTTTTTGGGATAGGACAACTCCAATTCCTCTGCCATTAGCATCGCACTCAACTGCAAATACTCCCTCGAAACTAGGCAGATCCTGTACTGGCGCAGTGCATAATTTCTCCTTGATTAAGGCGAAGCTCATCTCTACCTATTCACCCCACATAAACCGTCTCTTCTTCATGCATTCCGTGATCGGTGCCATTATTATGCTAAAATTTTGAATAAATCGATGGTAGAAAGTGGCCAAATCGTGAAAGCTTCGCACTTCACTCACAATTTTTGGTGCATGCCATTTTCGAATAGCTCTGACATTCTCTTCATCTACATGGATTCCCTCCGAACTCACAACATATCCTAAAAGCAACAATCTGCTAGTCATAAAGCTGCACTTTTTGAGAATAAGAAACAATTGATTTTCCTGCCAAAATGTTACACTTTCTGAAGCTGCTGTACATGCTCTTCTTTGGTCCCACTATAGAAAAGAATTTCGTCAAACTAAAAAATAATAAATTTTTCACAAAAGGCCTCAATACTTGATTCATCACCCATTTGAAAGTACCGGGTGTATTAGATAGACCGAAAGACATGACCAACCACTCATAAAAGCCATCCTTACTCTTGAATGTTGTCTTTCATTCATCCTCGGGTTTGACCCGAATTTGATGATACCTGTTGAATCTTTGAAAACATCTTTGAGCCCTCTTGCTGGTCCAACATGTCATAAAGCGGGGAATGAGGAATTTGTATTTAATGGTTATTTTATTGATAGCTCAACTATCCATGCACATATGCCCGCTCCCTTCTTTCTTCGGTGTCAACAACGCAGAACTACACACGGGCTCATACTCTCATGTATAAAACCCTTATGCAACAACTCTTTTATCATCTCCCGTAAAATCTCATTCCCTTTTAGATTCAGCAGGTAATATGGTAGATTGGGCAAACTCGCCCGATGTACAAGGTCTATATGGCGATGAATGTCCTTCAATGAGACAAGTTGTTTGTCCAATTCCTCAGAAGTAAGTTTGTTAAATTGTTCTAGCAGCGGTTGTACTTTGTTAGGAACAGTCACTACCGGCATTTCTTTCTCCTATACTATAAGAGCTTTAACCACCAAAGCATAAACCTATTGTTCACCCTTGGCATTTTTCACAAACTCTGCTTCTGACATAGCCATTGTTAAAAAGAATACCCCTCAATGTTAAAAGGATTGTTAGGAACCGTATTTTGTTTGCAAGGAACCATAACAATTTTGTATGACCCCCAGGTAAACAAATAAGTATTATCCCTACTCCTATAGGTAATATCGACATCGTACTGCCATGGTCGACCCAATAACACATGACTAGCATCTATATCAACAGCATCACATATTATTTCATCTTTATAATTTTTACCAATAGAAATAGGAAGATGATAGACTTCTGTTACCTTTACTGTTAGTCCCTTCTTGATCCAGCCAATAGTATAGAGTGAGGGGTGCTTCTTGATTGGCAATTTTAGATGTTCTACCATTCCCTTCGTAACAAAGTTCTCATAGCTCTCACTATCCACGACCAGGTTACAAACTTTCTGACTGACTGTACAGCAAGATCGAAAAATATTATTATACTGACCGAAGTCTTCTTGTTTTGGCACATATAACACTCATTGCACCACACAATTAACCCACTCTCCTACTCTTCTATAAATTTAGCCCCCTTATATAAGTCATCTTCACCATCTACACCTTTAGGAGCACCTGTGTCTTTTTCACCTTCTTCCACCTAATTCATAAGCCGGCGTTCAGGACATGTATATGAGTGATGGCCATGTTTTCCACATCTGTTACAATTTCCTGGTATAAGGATTTGGATTTGGGTTTCTTGGTGCGTTCATGTTGGCCAGACCTGTTGCCTGATTAGTATTAATGCTCTCTCTTCCCCAACAACGCCTCTGGATTGATTTGACGGAACCAATAATTTAACACCAATATATTTATTAGGGAATGGCGAATCTGGGATGCTCTTCCAAAATCCAGAATTCCTAACCCTGAGTTCCAGCAGCTCAACTTTCAACACTATGTTATGGACTTCATCCATAGTCTATAACACCTGCAACCCAATTTTATCTCGAAGCAATGACTTTAATCCGTTGAGGTATCTGGCTACATGTTAACCTTCACTTTCACTCAAATTATTACGATATGAGAGTCTTGAAATTTCAACCGTGTAATCAAACACTGATTTGGAGCAATTCTAATATGATTAGAATAAATACTACTTATAATCTGGCGGTAGAAATCTACCTATCAGAATCTGCTTCATTCTACACTAGGTCCTCACAGATGTATTTCCCTATCACTGTCGGTTCTTCTGCAACTAATCCTACCAAACTGTAGTCCCACATTTCCATTTGAAGGTGACAAACTTCACTATCTTTGCCTTTAGTATTTCTATCATCTCAAAGAATCACTCGACCTCTGAGATCCAATCAAGGAAATAATCTATATGCAGATGTCTATTAAAGTGAGGAATATCTACCTTCAAAACCGGTAGTCTTCATGCTCCATTTGTTTTCTTACCGGTTGAAATACACCACACCCATCATTATCTTTGTTTTCAGACTCATCCTCTCTATCAGGTTGATAACGAAGAGGACGTCTTGGAACACATCTGTTAACAGGTTGGCCTCGGGCAAGTCCTTCGGCACGTGCCCTGTTAACTGGTTACCGGTTGTTAGTGTTGGGGTACACCCCGACAAGTAGTTCATGAATCTTAATCATCTGTTGTTCCACCACTGTCAACAAGGCCTCTTCCCTATGATCACTGTTAATAGGGTTTATATCTCTTGCTTCGTTATTTGTGACCGACATGTTATTGTAGTGCTTTCAAAAGAAGAACAATTAAGTTCGACCTCGCTAGCACGTGAGTCATAGAGACTAGTACAACGGCAAGTGAAGGTATCATTCCGTAGGGAGGTTGGATCAACCGACCGTAGCCGGTTTTGGCTATCATTACAACAAGCCAAGCAGACTTATGTGTTGTGTGTACGGAAAATGTAAAAAATAAAATAACTAAATAAATTATATAAATAATATTTACAATGATAGATAGAATGGAGAGATATGACATAAACTATGGTTACACTGAGGAAACGACTCAACCGTAACAATCCTCTTAAAACTAAGCGCTAGACTCACTTGGTCCCTTAAATGTTCAAGAATACAAGATACCTATACAACACGTATGTTATATGCTCGTGTCCCTTTAATTAATCTCTAATCTCTCTTAATGTCTTAGAGATTGCATCCATGCATATGCATGAATCCATTAAGTTCTATAGGACACACACGAGCTCTACACGCCAGCCTAGTGATCTTTCAACTTACTGATCAAATGTAGAGGATACTACGCTGAGCATGTTAATGTGAACCACGTGATATATAACATACAACATAAATATTGGTATTTACTCTAGATTAATGCTGTAATAATGAAGTGGCCCAGCCCATTAGGCACGGCCTGGCGAGGCCCGTTTTCAAAAACGAAGGCACGGCACGCCGACCTGCCTCGGGCGGGCCGTGCCAGGTCGTCCGGCAAGCCTGGTTGGCGGGCCTGGTCCATAATCATTTTTAATTTCAATTTTTTCAAATTAAGTTTGTTTGGATTTAGGGTTTAGGGTTTTGGGTTTTGGGTTTAGGGTTTAGGGTTTAGGATTTCAATTCCAAAAATGAATAAAGAAAACGAACAATTATTTATTTATTTAATTATTTTTCACTTATGGAATTCAGTATTACATATATACATGACTGCCTCATTAAAAACCTTACCAAGAAAAATCCAGTGGGATAAAAACTTACAAGTGTAAACGTATTACACTACAAGTAAATACTAAATACATATGTAAAAGTATAAACTAATTTCGGTTTGGCCACTACCTGCAGGTTCATCAATATATAGATTGTTGAAATTTAGAATCAGCTCTTTATCTGCAGTTTGATTTTGCAACCTTTTTTTAGCATGCTCCCAATCCCGAAGCCATGTTAATACCTCCACCATCTCGAGAGACAAACAACTTCTTCTTGGTTCAATTATGCATCCACTGGTGCTGAAAGCTTGTTCTGAAGACACCATTGACACATGAATAAGCAATACGTCACATGCTAAGTGTGACAACTGGATACCTGTATGTATATGTCTTCCACCATAACAACAGATCAAACTCTTCCTAGTCTTCAACAGGATCAAGCTGTGCTTCAAGGTACATAATCAGTTCGGTACAAAAATATGGGCCAGATCTTTGCCCTGAAGAAGTACTTGTTGATTTGTCCTTATTTCGCCGTTTCAGAGGGCTTCAACTTGTTTGCTTTGGCTCTGTCTCCGGTTGTGTTGATTAGGGGGTGTCAATGTTGCCAAACCTGCTATCAAAAATACGAAAAATCTCGAACAACTTGGTTTGAATGTCAGTTATTTGTTCTAAATAATTTATTGACAAATTAGTACCAATAAACTCAAGCAAAACTTCTAAACCAGATAATTTAACCCTAGGATCTACTATAACACTTAAGACATAAAATAGAGGAATGTTAGTCCGATATTTTTTCAACTTTACCTTCATGGCAACAACTGCAGCACCTAGATGTTCATCTTCTCTATAACTGTTTAACACATCAGACATTTCCACTATCTGATGGATTGGTTGGGAAGATATGGGGTAATAGACCTCAGAAAGAGTTACAGTGGCATTGTAACAAATCTTTAAAAATTAAGCAAAAACCCTTGCCACATGCCAATTGTCTGTGGTAAGTGTTTTTGTTCCAGGATGACCTGTTTCGGCCAATTTCATGTTATAAAAATATGTAATAGTTGTATCATATTCCAAAAAAATTTCCAACATTAAATACATAGAGTTCCACCTTACCGGTATATCAGTTTGGAATTGTCGGGGTTTGAGACCGTTTAATTTATAACGTCTCTTGAATTTCTTGAATCTAGGATGCAAATCCAATAAATGGCATCTCTAATGTGATCTATTTGGTCGCTTACCTCCTTTAAACCAGCCTGTACAACTAAATTTATAATATGACATGCACACCGTTGATGGAAGAAATAACCTACATCTTGTGGGATATTTCTTGCAACAAACAATGTAATAGAACTAGTATTTGCAGATGCATTATTTAATGTGATAGAAAGGATGCGATGCGTGATTTCATAAGTTTCTAAAACAGAAATAATGAAATTAAAAATGTTTTATGCGGTATGTGCAAAATCCATAGGATGAAAACCAATAATTGTTTTTGTTATCCTCCAGTCAGAATCTAAATAGTGTCCCGTGACACATAAATAGTCGTGTTTGAAACATGCATTCCAAATATCAGAAGTAAATGCAACTGAGACACTTAAATGTTGTATATCAGCAATCAAGTCATCTGTTTGGGTTTCAAACAATCTTATCAAATCATTTATAGTGGTGGTTCTAGAAACAGGTTTAAATTGGGGGTTATATACAGATGTGATTAATTATTTATAAAATAGACTCTCACCAACACTGATCGGTTGATCAGTTTGTGCAATGTATCGTGCCAAGCACTCTCTAGCATGCATGGCATCAAACTGCCACGTCGTAACAGACCTGTTTGGGTGCCGTTGTAGTTGTGTCTGGGTTGTAATGTCTATATGTCCATGTGCAGGCATACATTTGTACATATACCGTCTCAAATGTCCGGTTCCCTTCCTACTTATGACATAATCCTTATGACTGGGTCTGGACGTCCCGTCTGGAAGTGTAATTTGGACTATATTGAAACACTGTTACACATCTGATGTTAATTTTCTAGGATGTGATGTCGGTGTAACGACGGAACCAGAAGGTCCCGCTCGAGTATGGGTCGGCTCTGAAATATCAAATTCATCGTTGAGCATGTTCAAACCGTCCGAAAAATAAGGCTGCTGGTTATGATCCATTTTCTGAAGTAAAATATATGAGCACTATAGTCATTAATAATGAAATTAAAAATCAATATTTACTAACAAAATAATTTTAAATTAATTACTACCCATAACAATCTTAATTTACTAAAAATAATTAATAAAAATAATACGACACTTAAAAATATTATTTTACTTCAAAAAAAAAAATTTAATGAACAACTACACTAAAAATTCATAATCCACTAACAAAAAATATTAGATTCACTACTATAAATTAAATTGATAAATTTACTAAAAATAAATATTAAATTAAATACTACACATAAAAATCTTAATTTACTAATAAAACTTATTAAAATTAATCACTACACTTAAAATTCATAATATACTTACAAAAAATATTAAAATAAACAACTACACTAAAAATTCATAATTTATTAACAAAAAATATTAAACTTAACTACTACACTTAACATTCATAATTTACTTGTTAAAAAAAATAAATTCAATAATACAAATTAAATTTCTAAATTTACTAATAACAAATATTAAAATTACTACTAAACTTAAACATCTTAATATACTAAACAAATAATATTAACATTAATGCATAGAAATTGATAAAATAACTAACTAAATAAAAATGTTTTCATTTAGTAACTACAGTCTAAACATAAAAATATAAATTTACTATCAAAAAATGTTTCAACAAAAGTAGTAAGAAAATTGTACCTTTAAAAATTGGTGTGTTTATGGAAAATTTAGAGAATTTTGTAGAGAGAGTAATAATAAAATTGAATGAAAAAGTGTAGAGAATTGGAGAATATAGAGATTGAGATTTGAGAGAATGATAGAGTGAGTGAATGGAAAATGAAATGGATGGAAGTATTTATAGAAAAATTTGATTTGTGGGTCAAAATTAAATTTGGAAGACTTCAGGAGTTTTTTTTGTAAATTTTAAAGCCTCCAACGGCTGGAATTCAAAATCCAGCCGTTGGAGGGAATATTTTTTTTTAAAAAAAAAAGAAATGGTCGAATTGACCTAGTGGCTTGCCAGTCCAGGGGGATGGCACGCCGGCTTAGCGTACCGTGGAGGGCCAGCCCGCCGGACCTGGTACCAGCGGTCTGGCACGCGGTTTGTCACGTATCGGGCTTCGGCCTGGCCTGGCCTGCCTCCTTCATGGGCGTGCTTGGCATGGCCCGTTTTGCTTCCCGGACCACACGGACCGGCCTATCTCGGGCCGGTCCATAATTAAAGCACTACTCTAGATAAGGCTTTGGTTTTATCAATCTCCCTAAGATGGCTAGATATGGGAAACAAGTTTACTTAATACTAATGTTTAAATATGTTGACTGTTTTACATTAAAGACATTCGATCTAGGTTAAGGTTTCATTCTCTTGAATTGGAAATTTTTTCAAATCAATATATCACCCAATCTAGCCAACGATGGATAATTGTGTCTTAAAAAGACTTATTAAGCACAACAATTGGAACCCATACCAATTTAGCATAATAAATGCCTTAACTGAAACATTTTCTACTCCTTGGAGCTAAAATCTCTAACACTGAAATTATTCAATACATGGTATTTTGGTCACCTATTAACATACAAACACTCATGGGAATCCAAATAACTCTACTCCTAAATTAATTAATCTAGTCCTAATCTCAATCAAGCTTACATATCAATTTCGACCCTGCACACATATGAATTTCGTAATAAGAGATTAAAACATGTAATTAGCACAGAGTAAAACAAACCCAAATGAATTTCAGTACATAAATACTATATATTGCACATGTGAGGGTTACAATATTCCCCAAATGAGGGTTACACATCAAAGAAAATAAGAAATACAAAGAAATGAGCAAATAAGAACAAACTTTTGAAGACAAGTCCTCCAAAGATGCTCATAGATTTCCTAGCTCGAATTTGGCTACTAATTCCTAGTAATCTACTCTAAAATGGGTGGAGGAAGTGTAAAATGGTGTTGTGGAGATTTATGGTGAGCTCTCATATAGGAAAAACCTCCATGGGAACTATGATCTCTTCTTATTAAGTGAAGAAAATCATGAGGATGATGAAGATGGAAGAAAAAAGGGTTTTGGCACGTGAGAGAGCGAGAACAGGCATGTGGTCTTTTGAACAGTGAAGAGAATAAGGGATATTTGTAGTATGGGAGGTTAGGGTACGAATTAGGGGTGAAAAGACAATTTTACCTCTCAAAAAAGCCCTAAAAATGCAAATTGGGCACGTTCTGGGGTTCGATCCGCAGTTCATTTGGACGGAATGAACCGCAAAGTCACTTTTGCTCGTTTCTACGGTTCATTTTTTGGTCGTCCACGGGACGCATCAATGAGCGTACTGTGGAACTTGGCAAAAGAGCTACCCTTGTTTTTCCACGGGACACTTCGCAGTTCACAGGGATAGAGTCACCTGTGGAGGAAATTTTGTCAACCTCCGTGGTTCACATTTTGCACGTCCGCGGTTCGCATAAACTGAGCGAATCGTAAAAATTACCCCCTTTGCTCTTCAAGATACGTTTTGGCCTGGAAACACCCCGTTTTTGCACGATGACTTCCCCAAACCATAGTGAACTTGCATAAGGCTTACAAAACACATTTTATTCACAAAATGCTTGAAAATGAGAACAAGAACTAGGAAATGAGGGCCTCAAACAGGTATGTAAATCGTTTCGATCAATTTTCCATCGAGCTAGGTGAATCGTTGCTCTAATACCAATTGATGCCGCGTGAAACAATGATAGCATATAACCAAGGCTTATACTCCAAAAAAAAAGTAGAATCCACCAGAAAACTCTCAAGAGAAATTAGGAATATTATTCAATAAAAGTTCTCTTTGTCTTTCAGCTTACAAGCCTATTTATGATAAATGAAACAAATAATACCAAGTCCTAAATCAAGGCAGGATCGACGGTGAAAGATTTTGACTTGTAAAATTTAACTTATTACCAAAATAAAATTTTCCATAAAATAGCAAGAAAGACGGTAATTATGGGACCTAAACGATATAATTTGGCCCAAAAAGTACTTCGACGCCAATTCTAGTAGAAATTATTTAGGCTTGAATTTCCGTTTGTCTATCAAAACCATGAAGAACTCGGCCACCTGTTCTACATCAGGTTATGTTTGATTTGTTCACTCAATTAATATCTATGATCTTGATGGACTAATAGCTTGGGCTACAGATTTTAAATGTTTATTCCATGACAACTATCCGGTAGAATTTTAAATGGATTACTTATTTAATTTTTGATAGGCATGGTGTCCATGGTGATGTCATTTGTGATGTGGTGAGCAAGCACCCTGAGGAATTAGACAACCTGAATGCTTATATACATGGGAGGTTACTAGAAAATTGTGCCTATTTGGCTAAGCTTTTGGAAGAGTGCTTTTGGTTTTTGGGACCTAAAAGCAGCTTCAAAGAGTGTTTCGATGTATCATCAGGAAATCTTTTCACTTTTGAAAGCCCTTCCAATGAAAGCCAAAATTTCTGGCTTCTTATAAAAGAGCTTTGACAGAAAGGGTTCAAAAAATTAATGGCACTATTAGAGGGAGGGTGTTGTGCAAATATCATCACTTTACTAATGTATGTTTAAAATGCACCATTTAACGTGATCGGACAAAAATACCCTGAATTAATGAAAAAGAGAGATAGTTATCGTTTTCAAAGTGTAAAAAATACAGGAGTGAGAAAGAGACCGACGGGAAGCTAATCGATGGCGATGTGACCGAAATGAGAATACACCAGATTTCTTGCGATTGATAGAGATAAGTTCAGTTTGTTTGTTTTTTCCGATTCTGTTGTTGGTTACTTGACATTGCATATCCGACTTGTGTTTTGTTGATTGAAATTATAGATTAGGGTTGAAAAAGAGATCTGAGAATGGTTGTGGTTTAGGTTAGGGTTTGAAATGAGGTTGAATATATGATGGGGAAGATGAAATTCTGGGTATCGAGGATTTTTTTATTTGAAATTTATTGAAATCGAGAAATTTTTAAGCGAAATCGAGGTTTTTTGGAACAAGATAGAGGATTTTTTTTTTACAAAAAATCGAGGAAATTTTTCAAAAAATCGAGCATATTTGTCAAAGGATTGATAATTTTTCAAAGGATCGAGAATTTGTTAAAGGAATCGAGATTATTTTTCAAACGATCGAAAATATTTTGAAGGATCGAGAATTTGTTAAAGGGATCGAGATTAATTTTAAAACGATCAAGAATAATTTCTAATGATTAAGATTTTTAAAAGGAATCGAGAATATTTTCAAATGATCGAGAATATTTTTGAATCGATCGAGAATTTTATCAAAGTGTTGATAACTTTTCAAATGATCGAGAATAGTTTTCAAAGATCGAGAATATTTTTTAAATGACCGAGAATGATTGTCAAAGAGTCGAGATTTTTTAAAAGGATCGAGATTTTTTAAAAGGATCGAGAATATATTTCCAAGGATGTAGAAATTTTTCAAAGGATCGAGAATTTTATTAAAGGATCGAGAATATTTTTCAAACTATTGAGAATATTATCAAAGGATCGAGAATATAATTCATAGAACCGAGTTTTTTCCAGTTTACTTATGTATTGTTTCTGTGACATTGCAGATGAGGAGCATGTTAAAGGATTTCCTTTAAACTCCAGAGGGATATTGGTTCAAGGGAAAATTGATTCGACACGACCAATTTGAAGCCCTCGCTCGTATAGACGATGCACTGAACCGGGTCCCTAAAGATTTTACTGTTGAGGATCGGCGTCGGCTCATGGCGTCCTGTTTCGAGCATTTCATGTCGATATACCGGGAGATGAAGTTTTTAGGTGGTGTCATATGTCGGCTGCTGTTGCGAGAGTCGGACTGTGACTGGCCAACAGATGAGATGCGGCTCTTGTTATGGAACCATGTGGTGAGGTTTTCGAAGGTGGAATTTTACCTCATCACCAGATTATGTTTTGGAGTCATACCAAACATAAAACTGTATGCTGTAGTGGAGAATGACATACATCAGCGGTACTTTTCTGGAGTCGATGAGGTATCATTAGAGTTGAGGGTTGTTCTTACCCTTAGAGAGTTTCAGGAGGCGTACGATGCTGTGAAGTTGTGCCTTATGTTGAACTAGATATTGATGAGGGTGGACGAGAGATTCAAGATTCCAGTTTGGCAGTTTCGGTTGGTGGAAGACCTTACTGCCTTCGATGAGTTCCCGTGAGGTGTCCACGTCTATAGGCATTCTATTTTGTCATTCAAGCATGCGTTACCCCGATGACATGAGGAGAAACGCCAACAGTCACAGAGTGTTATTGTATATACCGTGGATGGGTACAACATTTACGGTCTATCGCTTGCCCTCTTGGTAATAACTTTAAATTACAACATGTATTTTATATTTTGTTGCCTAAATTTTTTAGATTCTAATCGAACATATCTTTGATGCAGATATTGCTTTCGGGGTAATCCCCGAACTGGGCGTCCAGTTCAGTGTCCGAAGGGTTACAGAGCTTTTTTCTCTTATGTTGAAGTAGGAGTTGACCAAACAACCTAGAGGGAAGAAGCCAGACAAGATTTTCAGTGCTAGAGTATTTATTTAATTTGTTAATCGTTATATTTGTTACTATGTTTACAATGACATTCCTCTAACTAAGCTTTCAGATGTTTGCGAGGAAGGAAATCGTGCCCACTACAGTTGAGACGGAGGCACCGTACTTTGCAGGCTTTAGAGATGGGGGAGCCTGTATGTAGATGAGGACAGAGTTCACCTTCCGACTATCCCTGATCAGACTACCACTAGCGGAAGCAGTGGAGAGGGTTCCAAGGAGGAGGGTGGGGGTGGGAGGCGCAGTGAGACGGAGGCTTCTGACCCATTTGGTCAGGGTTTCAGTGCCATGGCACTGACGGATCTGGACCATCTCCTCGACCAGTGAGTCATAGAAGGGTTCAGTTTACCACCCGCGGACCTGCTGCATCTAGAAAGGAATTCCCTTATAGGCGTTGGACGTGATGGGGAGGTAAGTTGAGATGATAGTTTTTTTTTTATTAACGCGACCTATTGATTGTTTTAGTACTAACAATGTTGACATGATTTCAGGCCCCATGGGAACATCAGTTCAACGAGTTGCTTGAAGCCCTTAGGAAGAGTGAGGATGATCAACAGCTGGAGCATCGAGAGTTGCTGGATATGATCCGAAAGAGCGAGAAGAATCGACAACAGCATCATCGGAAGTTTCTCACATTAATCGGGGGGCTTCAGAGCTTCAGGACACATACGCACCAGGATGGTCAACCTGGTCCTGGTCCTAATCCAGACTTTACTCCTGGAGATAGGACAAGTCGGTATATACGGGGGACAACCAGGACTGGTGGACATTGGGAGGATCCACATACCAGAGGGGCTGTTTCGGAGAATAAGTCTCACTAACGTTTCGGAGATACATGGCCTGTTACACGTACAGTAGTTCTGTCAGACCTCTTATCAATCGAGCGACAGCCATTCCCTCCGATCTAGCAGCACTCACCCCCTCCACGTACCCCATCGATCGAGCAATAGTCGCCCCCTCCGATCAAGTAGATGTTGCCTCCTCTGATCGAGCAGCAACTGTCTTCTCTACCTCCCCCATTGATCGAACGGTACTTGCCCCTCCACCCTTACATTGATCTAGCTGTAGAGGGGATAAAGCTCTTTATCGCAGCACACTCCAGCTGGAGGAGTTCGACTGGAGAGGCATGTACTGAAGTGTGGTTGACAGTTGCTCAGCCCCTATACAGATCCCTACCGGTCGAACAGGGCGAGGGTAATACTTCAGTCTACGGACCAAATTTTTGATCCCCACGGACTGGTGGACAGTGACCAGTTGAAGGCTTACCAAGCCTTCAAGAAGAACATAAATGGGGAATGGTAAGTAGAATTTTTTTCTATTTAGGTGACAGGTTTTTTTATTCAATTAAATATTTGTGTAGCTAATGGGAAATTAATGCAAATGTGATGTGGACATGCTGGAGCCAGTTGATGTGGCAGACCAACTTCATGGACTTGGAGGACGAGGTAAGTGCGAGCAGGGAATTTTCTATTTTATGTTTGTTTTAGTAATGATACACTACTAACACTTTATTACGTGTATATATTCCCAGCATATGGACGTGTACCTTCATATTTTCATCGAGGATTCCCCGAGAGCATACAACCAGATGATCAACATATTGGATACTCAGTTTTTTGTAAGTATTTAAAAAGGAATGATTATGCATGCTTGTAAATTAGTTTGTAAAACATTAATAATTTTTTATCTATCAAATGTTTCTACAGTCATTACTTGAGCACCAGTACAAGAGAATGATGTCTCGTGATGCTTATGGGGAGATCACTACGGTGTGGTGGAATGTGCTCAGGTCCTGGTGGACCAATGATGACCTTACGACGGTTCATGGTGGTGCCCCAATTGGAGATCGTCCGTGGCACGAGGTTGACATGGTAAGTGTTAATTGGTTTGCAATTTTTCATTATAAATGTCTTTATACATCCTAACACCTTCTTGTTATGTTTACATGTCATGATATCGTGCAACATTGGGCATCGACATTGGCTCTTGGTGACCATCGACCTCACCTCCAAGAAGATGTTTATACTCGACCCATGGAGACAGGATGTCGCAGTGTGTAAGTTCGTCAATTTTTGATTGGCTTATTTTGGTTGACAAATCACATATTTAGGGATTATAATGCAAGGGTAGTTAAGTCGGCTTTGCTCGTGACCAAGTTCAAGCTTCAAAGGTATATTGCTTGCTTAATTTCATTGAAGAGTTTTAGTGCACACACTCACTCCCATGCATGTTTTACTTACCTTGCATTAGTACTTAATTGCTTTCTTGTGTGCCTAATTTATCTATCTCTTGCTTGCTTGGATTACATGTTGTTTGGTCTTGCTTCTGTCCCCTTGACCTTTTGTAATAGGGAAGTGCGTGGGTCATTTGTTGGTAGCTACCTGTGCACTACTAGAGTCACATGATGGTTTGTGTCAGGTAATTACGCGAGCACTTTCACTAGTCATGACCCGTGCAGTACCCGGCTTTGGTTCATTGCGTGGACACATGTGCGCCTTAGCGCGAGTATTCACGAGTCACTGCGCGGGTAAGGACCCGCGCACTATGCCTTGTCTGGTCTGTTTTTTTTTCAAAATGACGCAGTTTTGTTTAGGGCTCATATTTACAAACCATATTCTCTCTCATTCGTTCTTAAGAGCTAAAAATTATTTATTTGAGAGGGAAAGTAACTCCTAGAGAGAGAGAGCTTCCAATAACTCATCTTGACTCAACCAACCATCAATCCATGAGCATCTAGCATCTTCTTGCATCCTCCAAGCATAGCTTTTTCTTGTTTTCATTGACTAGGTAATCTCTACATGACCTAGAATTTATTGTTTCATTACTAGGCTATGTTTACCTAGAAAAAGCATTAATTACTCATTAAATGTATGCTTTTATGTTTTATTGCATTTATAACAAGCTTGAGTTGTTGTTTGGTAGTTGAGATTTATGTTTTCATGATAGCTAGCATTTATGACGATTTTACTGTTCTAGCTAAATCTACTTGCACTTGCATTTAGATAATTTATATCTAGGATTTGCATTCATTGCCATATTTAATCCTTAGATAAGTTTAAATGTGTTAACCTAGCATTTTTGCATTTAGAATATTGCTATATATTCACTTAGGTTGTTTTGACTCTTCATTGAGGTTAAGTCTTGTGACTAAGTGGTTAGCGCACAAGCAAATAGATCAAGAATCACTATCAAAGGCATGTTGGGTAGAGTGAAAGGGTTAGTAACCGTGTACGGTGTGACGGGAGGTCAACCTAGGTTCTAAACTTTCAATCAATAGTGATCTTTTATTGTTTTATGCATAATTAGTTCTATTGAATGCTTTATATTTTGAGGTAATATCTGGAATATTGATTAATTGAAAAGTTGGTAATTGATTCGATTAAAACATATTCATCCCCCTCTTTAGGTATATACACGTGTTTAAAAGAGAACTTTCAAAGTGAATATCCGGAAGCAGCATGTATCCACATTGCGCTGATTTTTTCCATCGATATTGCATCAGACCGGGTTTTATACTGTGCAACTGGCTGCCCGTGAGACGTTCACCAAGAAGAATAACCCCTTCTCAGTTAGCGTGGTATCCGAAACACGTATCCCCTAACAGAAGAAATCGTAAGACATTTTATTTTCATTAACTTTGAGATGGTGTTATTAAAAACCTATTGTTTTATTCACGCAAGTTAATGTGCCCAACTGCAGAGGTAACTGTTGTCGCCACACGTTGAAATTGATCGAGTACTTACTGGTGGACAAGAAGGAGTTTGATTGGTCGGAAGACGATATGAAGATCATTCGGGAGAAGGTGATAGTTGAGATTTTTTCTAACTCCCGGTCTGTTTAGATTTATGTAGTAATTCTTTTTTATATGTACCAATTTTGTGTAAATAAACAATTCAATGGAAATAAAATTTAAATTTGATTTTTGTTTCCTTTTCAACCGTCATAAATCAAAAGTATAACACAAATTGGAAATCCTATTTAATTGAAATTTAATTTAAGTCAATGAACAAGTCATACAAGTACAAATTATCATAATTTCATCATCATAACGCCTCAAATCATACCACGGCGGAGTCTCTGGTAGGGCACGTATGTCTATTATGGCCAACTGTATGACAGATGTTACACATGCGCCTGTATTTCTCAGAAATAACTCTGCTCGGACCTTCATTAATCTATGTTGGGTTAGAACATCTCCTGCAATTATGCCCTGGTTGTCCACATCTTCTATAGTTCTTTGTAGTTATCCTCTCCGAAGATGAGATATGTCGACCTGCTTGTCTCCTAGAGATTGGATTCAAAACCACCCTCTCAGCGATAAGTGGAAGGATGTCCAAACGGCATAATAGGAACCGAGTACGCATCAGTAAATGTTTGTCTCTTGTAGTAGTCCGCACACAGGGATGTGAAATCCATGTTTTGGTCCTCATAAAAACAATGAAAATGATGAGATTCACGTTTCAGTAATGTTAACTGTACACTAAAACGTATGATGTACCTTGCGGTAATAAGAGCGTGAGAACATAGAAGATGGTCCATTTGGAATTTATTGCATATGCAGGTCTTTTAAGCTAAGTCAATGGTCCACTGTTTTCTAGACCGCTTCACCGAGAATATGTTCCAGTCAATTTCTATTTACGGTTATAAAATTGTACTTCTCCACACGTTTTGAGATTCACGTTTCAGTAATGTTAACTGTACACTAAAATGTATGATGTACCTTGCGGTAATAAGAGCGTGAGAACATGGAAAATGGTCCATTTGGAATTTATTGCATATGCAGGTCTTTTAAGCTAAGTCAATGGTTCACTGTTTTCTAGACCGCTTCACCGAGAATATGTTTCAGTCAATTTCTATTTACGGTTATAAAATTGTACTTCTCCACACGTTTTAGGATCATAAGTGTGTTGCGTCGGTCAACCGATGACGCATGGCCTGTGCAGCCCTAAGACTATCGTGAAACCAACGTTGTAGCATATTTCTAATGATCTCTGCCAGAGTCAACATAGGCAGTTGCCGTGTAAATTTTAGGCGTGAGTTTATGCATTCTGCAACATTTGATATCATCACCCTGTACCTTCTGTCGGGGCAGTGTACATGGGACCACTTGTGTGGACATGCATCAATTACATAATCATATGCATTTGAGTGTAAGTTTCGTAACTCTTCAATGTACCGGTTCTATTTCAACTCGATATACGCTCGGGTTGCATTGTCCATTATTGCGGCAACATCCTTTCTTTGATATCAGTTCTTAATTTTTTTAAAAAGTGCCAGCAACATATGGTATGATTGGCATAAGGGAACACTTTAGAAATCCCTGTTTCAATGCTTGCATGTCGATAAAAAATGAATACCAAATCATCTATATGGCCAATGGCACCTTTCAAGCAATCCAAAACCACTCCCATGATAGGTTGTTTTCTAAGTCACCGTACTCAAAAGCAATTGGATAAACTTGTTCATTCCCATATTGTGCAGTTGCAACAAACATTATACCTCCGAATTTACCCTTTAAATGGGTACCATCAATGGCAATAACTAGATGCATACACTCCAAAATCCTCTAAGTGAGGCACCCAATGACATGAAAAAGTAGAGAAATTTACCATCTTTGTCACATTGTAAGTTAATGATTGTTCCGCGATTTTTTTTGTTCCAACACGTAACCGAATGATAGCAACAGTTGGAAGGTTTCCTCATACGTTCCATAGGTCAGTGACAACACATAATCAAGTGTTTGATATGCCTTACTGTACATGATTTGGATGCTATACATTGTTTTCATATCGGCGATTATGTCCTTTGGACGCATTATTCGACCATCCTGTTGTTGCAATCTAGATGCAACCACTTCTTCAATTATGACTGCACTAGCTTGTCGATGGCGGCGATGAATCTCCTCCAAGAGACAAGTGTGTTCGTTGACAAAACTTTTTATTTGGAAGTTTGTCGCTTCATCTCTCCTCACCACTCTTAACTTCCACGTACAATTTTCCATTAAACAAACCAGATGTAACGTTGTCTTATTCGACCTTTTCACCTTCCACTCGAAGTTGTGTCGCATTGCAAAATGCCCAACCAGTCTCTTCAAATCCTTTTTAGTAAGAAAAATACCCTTTATATATCATGCATGTTGGTTCATCTAAGTTCATGCTTCCACCTATACCAAACGAGTATGATTCTACTCTTGGAAAAGCCCACGTTGTGGCATTATCAGAATCAATTGCAGTTACATTAGGCCCGACCTCAGAGGTCCCAGATATATCTACTGCACTGGAACTACATCTATGTACACGTCATGCACATTGTCTTTTCGTTTGGACATGTTCTTCATCTTCCTTATTGTTCGCTACATTATCTACTGGAAGCGAATTTGCCTTGTTATCCACCTCATGGATTGGCCCAACATTCGGTTCATTGTTCCGGTCATTGTTCATGTCATTGTAAATATCATTGTATTGGTGGTTGTACTGCCTAGCATTCATCTCAATTTGACAACCAAAGACACCGTTGAATTGAGGTCTAGCTATATCACCATGGTCAGCTACTTCCGGTAGGACACCACACAAGTTTTGTTGCCCTTCGATCCCACTTCTTTCAGTGAACAACTGGTTGCTTCCGCTAAATGATCGAAATTGTTGGGTGTTATCATAATCAGGGATATCTTCAGCTATCACATCTCCTGCTGCCTTCTCAATTACACATACTTGAGGGATCACCCTATCTTCCCCTAGCATAAACAACACATCATTGTCGTTTCTTAAAAACGTGTGAAATGTTATCTCGGGAACGATTGATATGGATTGTAGATCAGCAATGTATTTGTTCACATCGTACTTCACAATGATTTGCACGATCGACGCCAGTTCTTCGTAAGTCTTATTCTTTGACACATACATTCCTTGGTTATCGAAACAAAAAAAATCTCTGACATCCATCAAACAATTGTTCCCATCGACCGTTGTAAGATATGACTATTCTCACTTGATCCATTGTCCTGTGAAAATCATCATCACAAACAATTATTAACAAATTAAAAAAATATATTACATTTACAATTATTAAGAATTACAAATATTTCTTAACTGTAAGGGATCAGACATTTTTTGTAACGGATCGAACCTTTTTTTTTAGTGTGACCGAGCTTTTTGTAATTGATCGAGCTTTTTTGTACATGATCGAGCTATTTTGTAAGGGATCGAGCTTTTTGGAAAAGGATTGAGAACATTTTCTAATGGATTGAAAACATTTTCAAAGGGATCGAGAACATTTGCAAAGGGATCGAGCTTTTTTGTAAGGGATCGAGAACATTTGCAAAGGGATTGAGTTTTTTTGTAAGGGATCGAGAAATTTTGTAAAGGATCGAGAACTTTTTCAAAGGATTGAGAATCTTATTAGGATTCGAGAATATTTTTCAAATTATCGAACATATTTTTCAATCCACTAAAAGATAAGTTTGATTCTTCTTTATATATTCTCGGTTACACATGAACAAAGCTCTGATCTATTAAATGTTCATACATGTTCTTGCAAAAACTAGAACAACATATAATAAGGAATTGATACATTATTAACCCACACAGAAATGCATGTAAAATATCTGAAATGTATGAAAATAGAAAAGAGAATATACAGATCATAAATATTTGTTACATTCTTATGCAGAATCTGAAGAGAGAAAACTTTTTTGGAGAGTGAGACAAGTTTTTCATAAAACCTTTTTAGGAAGATACAGACGAGTTCAGAAAGTTGTCTTTTAAAAATTAATGTTTAGGGACCACTTGGATAGTTCACCATAATAGGTGTCTTTTAAACTTAAGTTGTTAAACCATCATCACAACACACAATAAAAAATGTGACATATTTCACGATTTCCACTTCACATAAACACGGGAACCTAAAAATTTGTTTAATGAATTTTTTATTTACCATTTTATCCCTTTATCCTTTAAAACCAAAATCAAAATCCCACTCGAATCCCTTTTTTTTTTCATTTCTGTCACCTGCATTTCCAGCCATTTCTCACAAAAACAACACAAAAAATAATCAAACCCATAGTAGATTTAACAAATCGAACTATGAAATAAGAAATTGATGTAGTAAAAAAGTAGAGAGATGAATCAAAGGTTATGGATTAGCAAGAGAGAGAAACAAGAAATGGATGAAATCAAGAAGTGGAGAGACAATATGAAAATGTAGAAAGAGAAGCTGTCAAAGATCAGAATGAAAACGAAAAATTGAGAGCAATGATAGTGAAAATGGTAGAGAAAAAGAAAAAAAATATGGTGTCTGCTTTCGATCTTCAATGGCAGAGAAATGTGTGGTTCTGGATTGTGGTGGGTGAGGTTGAATTGTTGGTGACGATAGCAGTTGTGTGAGCAAAACAAAATATTTAGATTTATTATTTATTTTATTTTATTAATTACACTTATCTTCTTTTTTTTGAAATATATATTACCATATTAAGATTTATCATTTAACTATTATTAAATTTTGTTGAGTTTATTTCAAATTATTATTATTATCAATTATTTTAATTGAAAAAAATAAATATAAATAAAATTTAGCTATGTTATTAATAATTTATTATAATCAAGGCATAATGGGTATTCTGTAACTAGTAGACAATTAAAAATATTTCAACCAAACAGTCCTAAAAGCTCTTCTGGATACAAAAGAGCTTTTAAAATACATCATCCAAATGGTAACTGAAAAGGTTAGACTTTTACTTCTCTTTTTTTACAGTGAAGGTTAGACTTTTACTTCTCTTTTTTTACTGCGAAAAGCAAAAAGTAAAAGTTATCTCAAACGAGCTCAATATTATGACGAAAATGGTACTAATTTATTTTGAGAAAAACCAAAATCTTTAAAATATCAAATTAAACTAACTCTCGATTTCATGAATAAACTCTAATCATGAATCATGTTATTTCATTATAGCAAATCCTAATTATACATCAAATTGAAAAGTAAATTACATGGATAAATATGAAATAACTAAAGACATCCGATTAGATTAGGTAAGTATAATCTAATCTTATTTAATATAATAATAACCAAAAAAGCTATTCCTAAAAATTGAAAAACTAAATTTATCATTTTTATTATTATTTTATTAAATGTGCTGACACATAACATGTAAAGTAAAAATCTGGATACACTTGTCTTTTAAATTTGTTCAAATAGTATAAAAGCCGATAAAATCCGGTACTCAAACTCTTAGTCCCTGTGGAACGATCCCTACTTGTCACTATAATAGATTTGACCTCATACTATTACGAGGACCTTTCTTATGTAGTCAGAAACTGATCAATTTGTGGCGCCGCCGCTAAGGAACTTTAGCGGATATTGTTATTGGAAATTCTTGGTTTTAACTAGTTTGAATGTATTACTTTCGTTTCTTTGTTGTGTTTGTCAGGCATGGAGCTCTTGTATGCACCAACGTACAAGGAGTAACCGACCACCAAACTTGCAATTCGATCCGGACATTGAAGGAACGGCAAGGAGAAATCACCGGAATCGAAGGAGGGCTAGAGCCATGGACAATGCAAATCCTAATCTTGAGCAGAATCCACCTCTAATGTAAGTGTCGACACAAGAGCAAGAAGGTGCCAACATGGATCTCGAGAGACCTCTATAAGACTATCTCATGCCAAGAGTAGATCAGAATCTATTCGCCATTTTAAAACCTACCGAGAATGCAAATAATTTTGAGATTAAGACGGCAGTGATTCAAATGATAGTGTCTATGGTGCAGTTTGAGGGGTTACCGAGTGAAGTCCCAAATGTCCACCTATAGAGTTTCAACGACATTTATGACACTTTCAAATTCAATGGAGTTATCGAGAATTTCAAAAAATTGAAGTTGTTTCCATTCTCACTCTGAGACCGAGCCAAGGCATGGCTAAATTCCATGCCTCCAGACTCTATACTCACCTTTGATCAATTGACTCAAGAGTTCCTCAACAAGTACTTTCCACTAGGAATAGTCGCTCATCTTAGGAATGACATCACTAACTTTACTCAGCTTGAGAGTGAGAGCCTCTACGATGCTTGGGAAATATTTAAGGAGCTTGTGAGAAATGCCCACATCATGGTTTGCAAAGTGGCAACTTGTGGAGTCTTTCTATACCGACATCACAAATGCAACAAGAACTTTGATTGATGCAGCGCCTGGAGAATCTTTGATTAAGAAGTCGACAGTTGCAGGAATATCTTAGAGGAGTTGTCTTCCATAAATAGCCAATGAAGGAGTGTTATAGCCGAAAGGAAGGCCCCATGTGTCATTGAAGTAGATGAAGTAACCTTCATAAAGGCACAAATCGAAGCTTTGACCAAACAAATGAATAGGATGGGTTCCTCTTCAAGTCAAGCTCTTGTGGCATGTTGTGAACATTGTTTTGGCTCTCATGGAAGTGCAGAATGTGAATTTGGACCCTCACCAATGATTGAACAAACAACCCTTATGAGTTATAATCGAAACTATGCCAACCAAAACCAAGACTCACAAAATAACCCGTACTCTAACACCTATAATCCGGGATGGAGGAATCATCCCAACTTCTCATGGAAAGACAACTCCCAACAACAAAGCTTAAGCCAAAGACAGCCCCTCGATTTCCAAAACCAACCACAAACCCTAGCTTATATCCGTCCAAATCCTGGTTACCAAAATCAATATGTAAACAACCAAGTGGAAAAGAATCATGCTCTTAAAGATCTCTTTTCCAAGTATATTATGAAGATGGATAACCAGATGGAGATGCAAGATGAAACAATGAAGAAGCGTGACTCGGAGATGGATCAAATTGCCAAACAAAGCCATGCAGTTATTCAAAACCTTAAAGCTCAAGTTAGTCAACAGGTAAGAGGTTCCCAAATAAGACAACAAGGGACCTTTCCTAGTGACACAATCATTAACCCAAAGGAGCAATTCAAGGCCATTACTTTGAGGAGCGGTAAAGAAGTTGAGCTACCAACGAATGTTAGGGTAAGAGAAGAGGTTGTGTTAGATGAAGATGAAGGGACCGTAGAGAATCAAGAATATAGTGTTGTGGAGAAAATGGATGAGGAAGAAGTTCTAGAGAAGGGTAAAGACCAAGCTACCAACCTACCAACAACAACTTGTGAAGTGCCATCACCTCCAAATGAGAAAGCCTATGTCCCATTGATCCCATTTAATCAAAGATTAAAGAAAAACAAGGATGCTCAATAATTTGCAAGGTTCTTAGATGTTTTCAAGAAATTACATATCAACATTCATTTTATGAAAGCTCTAGCTCAAATGCCTTCCTATGTGAAGTTCTTGAGGGAGATTATATCCAACAAAAGGAAGCTAAAAGAATTTGAAATGGTGTCCTTGACGGAGGAGAGTAGTGCTGTCATGCAAAACAAGCTTCCACCTAAGCTAAAAGATCTAGGGAAGTTCACAATTCCTTATGTCATTGACACCTCAAATTTCAGCTATGCACTTATTGATTAAGAATCTAGCATCGATTTGATGCCATTCTCGGTTTTTTAAAAGCTTAGAGTAAGGGAATTGAAGCCGACAAGTGTGACCCTCCAACTTACGGATAGAAGCATCAAGCATCCAAGATGAGTGATGGAGGATGTCCTTGTGAAAGTGGAGAACCTATATTTCCCGGTAGTTTTTGTGATACTTGATATGGAGGAAGATGTAGAGATTCCACTCCTTTTGGGAAGACCATTTCTAAAAATTGTAGGGGCACTAATTGATGTGAAGGAAGACAAGATGACCTTGATGGTTGGTGATGAGCAAGTTGTCTTTCACATGTCCAAAGCCACAAAGAAGTCGATGGATGCATAAAATTGTATGAGAGTAGAGGTAATTGAGCCTCTAGTGGAAGAATTTCTCAAGAAGACAAGTACTAAGGATCCTTTGCAAGCTTGTATTTGTGAGAGTGCAACAAAAGAAGATGAAGATAAGGAAATAGTTGGGTCTGCTTTGCACTTGGATGCAACACCACTATTGAGTTTCAAAAGAATATGGCACGATGAAGAATTGGGTGAGAGAATGCCAAGACTTCCACCTTCCGTGGAAAATCCTCATACTTTAGAGTTGAAGCAACTGTCCACTCACTTACGATACACATTTCTTTGGGAAGGTTCAACTCTTTCGGTAATCATCTCATCTTTCTTGTCAAAGGTTGAAGAAGAGAAATTGGTGAGTGTGTTGAGGAGAAACATCAAGGTCATTGGTTGGACCATTTCAGATATTAAAGGTATACATGCATAAGATCCTTATGGAGGATGATTGCAAGCCTTCAATTGAGCACCAAGGAAGACTCAACCCAAATATGAAGGAAGTGGTAAGGGCTGAAATTTTGAAGTTACTTGATACTGGAATTATTTATCCAATTTCAGATAGTTCGTGGGTGAGCCCGATTCAATATGTTTCAAAGAAAGATGGGATAACCGTTGTCCCAAATGCAGAGAATGAGTTTATTCTTGTGGTGACCGGTTGGAGAGTGTGTATTGATTATAGAAAACTTAATGCCGCCACGAGGAAGGACCACTTCCCACTACCATTCATTGACCTAATGTTGGAACGCCTAACGGGACACAACTACTATTGCTTCATATATGGGTACTCGGGCTATAACCAAATTGCTATAGATTCGAAGGACCAAGAGAAGACAACATTCACTTGCATATATGTAACATTTTATTATAGAAGAATGCCACTTGGATTGTGCAATGCTTCAGCAATATTCCAAATATGCATGATGGCTATCTTCTCCGACATGGTTGAAAAGATCATAGAGGTATTTATGGACGATTTTTCAATCTTTGGCCCTTCATTTGATGGTTGTTTGTAGAATTTGAGTTTGGTGCTTCAAAGGTGTGACGACATAAATTTGGTGTTGAATTGGGAAAAATGTCATTTCATGGTAAATTAGGGTATTGTGCTTGGCCACTGAATTCTGAGAAGGGAATAAAAGTTGATAAGGCCAAGATTGAAATCATAGAGAAGCTTCCACCTTCTAGTTCGGTTAGAGGAGTAAGAAGTTTCCTAGGTCATGCGGGATTCTATAGAAGGTTCATCAAAGATTTCTCCAAGATTACCAAGCCTCTTTGCTCATTGATCATGAAAGAGGTTCCCTTTGTGTTTAAAGATGAGTGCTTGAAAGCCTTTGAATTGTTGAAGAATGAGTTAACTTCAGCTCCTATTATCTCTACTGGATTAGATCCTACCATTTGAGCTTATGTGTGATGCTAGTGACTATACGGTTGGAGTCGTGTTGGGACAACGAAGGAAAAGCGTCTACATGTCATCTATTATCCAAGTCAAACTCTAAATGAAGCTCAAATTAATTATTCTACCACAGAAAAAGAGTTACTTGCCATAGTATTTGCATTTGACAAGTTCATATCATATCTAGTGAGATCCAAGGTGATTGTCTACACGAATCATTCGGCAATCAAGTACCTCATGGCAAATAAGGATACAAAGCCAAGATTGATACGATGGGTTCTATTGCTTCAAGAGTTCGATTTGGAGATCAAGGACAAGAAGGGAACCGAATATTCAGTTGCGAATCACCTCTCTAGATTAGAGAGAGAAGACATGATAGAGGTGCCAATCGATGAGAATTTCCCAGATGAGCAGTTGTTCAAGGTAGAAAAGAAAGAGGTTCCATGGTTTGCCGACCATATAAACTATTTGGTGAGTAATGTGGTTCCTACAGAGTTAAGTTTTCACCAAAACAGGAAGTTCTTTTCCTAAATGAAGCAATACTTTTAGGATGAGCCATTTTTGTTCAGAAGTTGTAGTGACAGAATTATTAGGCGGTGTGCCAAATGATGAGATGGAGAAGACCTTAAGTCATTGCCATTCTAGGGAATGTAGAGGCCACTTCGGTGCTTCAAAGACAGCTAGAAATATCCTCCAATTAGGATTTTGGTGGCCCACTTTATTCAAAGACTCTCAAAGTTTCGCAGAAGATTATGACCGGTGTCAAAGAACTGGAACCAACACCAAAAGAGATGAGATTCCAATGAATGTCATGCTAGAGGTGGAAGTGTTTGATGTTTGGGGAGTGGACTTTATGGGACCTTTTGCTATGTCATGTGGAAATAGGTACATCTTAGTAGCTGTAGACTATGTATCCAAATGGGTGGAAGTCATAGCTACCCAAACATGTGAAGTAAAAGAAGTCACCAAGTTCTTGAAGAGAAACATTTTTTCACGATTTGGCACACCAAGGGCCATTGTTAGTTATAGGGGATCCCATTTTTGCAGCAAACAATTTGAGGCCTTATTGAAGAAATATAGGGTTAAGCATAACATAACCACCCCGTACCACCCACAAGCAAATGGCCAAGTTGTATTATCAAATAGAGAGTTGAAGGGGATTCTTGAGAAGACGGTAGGAGCTAAAAGGAAGAATTGGGCACTTAAACTAGAAGATGCCTTGTGGGCATACCGAAAAGCATACAAGACTCTAATAGGCATGTCACCATTCCGACTTGTCTACGGGAAAGCATGTCATCTACCATTCGAGTTGGAGTATAAGGCTTGGTGGGCTATCAAGGCTCTAAATTTTGAGATGAAGAAAGCCGGTGATAAGAGATTGCTGCAACTCAACGAATTGGAGGAAATTCGGCTTGAAGCGTATGAGAGCTCAAGAATCTACAAAGTGAAAACAAAGAGGTGACATGATCAACGGTTGGCCTATAAGGAACTGAAGGTTGGAAATAAAGTTTTGTTGCTCAACTCAAGGCTAAGATTGTTCCTGGGAAAGCTTAAAAGTCGATGGTCAGGACAATTTATGGTGAAGGAAGTCTTTCCTAACGGAGCTGTAGAGATTGAAAACAATGACAAGAATAGCTTCCGAGTAAACAGACAGCATCTAAAGATCTTTCAGGAGCAGGAAAAGGAGGATTTCTGGGAGGGAACTTTCCTTCATGAGCCAATCAAGAACTGAAAAAAGGAAGTCCTACTTGTAAATAGTAGTTAGTTTTAATTTATTGTTTGCAGTTAAAAATTTCTTTTAAAAACTATTTTTGTCCTTCCAAGCATTTTTCGTTTTACGTTTTTCTGATCTTAATGTGTGTAGGATGTTGGAAAAATCTTCAAGAATGGGCACAGGAAGAAGTGACATGTTAAAAGTCAGCCTTCGAAAATAAAATGGGAAAAAATTTCACTCAAGGATCCGCTTGAGTCTCAAGCGAAAGTCATCTCGCGAAAAGAGCTGCCACAATTTTTGCTTCAGAATTCGCCCCAACTTCGCGAGAACAAATCAGGAGCGAAAACGGCTGGAGAGGATTTCGCGCCACATTTTGCGTCCTCTTCGAGAGAATAAGCATAGGCACGAAAAGGGTTGAGACAAACTTCGTGCCAACCTTCACCCTTTCCTCACGCGAACGTAGCAGCGAAAATGATGAATTTCACTTTAAAAGGTAGTGAAGCTGTCACTTTCAACATCCTCCCAAAACTTCCCAAAACAAATTCAAAGTTCCCTCCATTAACTCCAAGACCATTTTCGACCAAGGAGAGCTTCAATTAAGATATTTTCTTTTCCTCTACACCCATTCTACTCCCGTTTCAATCAAAGACCAACTAGGTGCATCTAGAGTTAAAAGATTTGGGGATTTCTTGCAATTAGGGTTCTAGACTAGGTGTGGTCAAATTTTGTGTGAAATTGAAGTGTTTAGGAGTGGGCTTCTGCTCGATTCTTATTAATTAGGATATTGGTTGATGATTGCTTGCATTTGGGAAAGATTTTGACAAATTTCTCATTTTATATGTGAAATTTCAGAATTTGCTTGGTTGTTATGGATGTTTGTGTGCTTGAGTAATGTTTATGTGTGCATTTGTGGTAGTTTAAGTGTGGTGTGCTACTGGTTCCGTGGTACAAGAGATTATGGTGCCATTTTGAGGAAGTTTGGGTTGATTCAGGAAGGTCGGGTGAGATAGTTAGCTTGTTCATTGTTGTGGTGTTCTGAGCAGCAATGGGGAAGTCTAGGGAAAAAAAGGACACTACTTCGAGGTCAGGGGTTACACCAAGGCAAACAAAGAAGTCGAATCCAAAAACTTCAAAGGTAATGGTGAATCCGAACTATGAAATATGGTTGGAGATGATGAATGTGAAAAAAGAGTTTATAGTGGAAAGGGGAATCAATCTAGAGGAGCTAGGTGGGACTCCCATCCCGGATGTAGTGTGGAAAAGAATATGGAAGACGAATGTGTCCTGGTCACCACCATACAAACCCGAGATTGTGAGAGAGTTTTTCGCTGCCTTGATTCAAGACTATTTTCAAGCCAGGGGATCTGTGTTAGTAAGGGGAAATGAGGTCCTTTGCCGGCCATAAGATATCAATAAGTATTTCCTGACAGAGGTGGAGGATCTGGTTCAATTTAGTGGTGGGATCATTCCGAATGACACTTTTTGTGAAAAATACCACTCATTTTGCCAACAGTTTGGTTGTGGAGCCAATGACCAAATGGAACTCCACAACCATACACTTTGTCATTCCAAGCTACATACCAAATTGGCCTTTTAGCAATTATTCTTCAATAGGTCCTTGAAGCCCAACAAACACGCCACCATAGTTTGTTTCGACCTAGCTAAAGTCCTTTCTTCCATGCTCTAAGAGAGAGAGATTGATGTTGGGTTAATTGTGAAGAGAGAGTTATGCCTTGCTGGAAGCATTCTAGTTTCAAGTGAGCCTCTAATTTTCCCGTGTAAGATCACGTAGTTTTACAAAGAGGCGGGGGTAGACTTGGGTGGCATGGAAGACAACTATTCGGGTTCAGATATAGGGAGGATCTTATGGGATAAATTAGTTGCAAACAAGAGGAAGATATCGATACCCGCTATTGAAAATGCCTGAACCAGTTCCCCTAGAAGGAAAAAAAAAGAGGCAGCTCTCCCATGAGTCAGGTAAATATGGATTGGGATGCTAGTGTGGATAAGGAGGAAGGTTCAACCCAGCCTCCAGTGAAGTAGATTTTGGATGCCATCAAGGGAATTGTGGAATAAATAAAAGACTACAATGATACATATCTAGGTGATTTTAGAGAGGAGCTGAAACAATTCAGAGAGCTGCAAGCCTAAGAGTACAAGCGGATGCATGAACGGATGGATCAGTTTGGCTTCGATGTGGATACGACTAGGCAAGAGCTCGGGTTACAGCCCTTGAGGAGGCTGTCTAGGCCAGTGGGTGAACCTCCAATTTCTGAGGCAGCAGTTGCTGAGAGAGAGGCCTGAAGGTAGGCCGAGAGATTAGCTGCCGAAGCAGAGAAGCTTGCTAGGGATCCGAAGCAAAAGGGCAAGATGTCGGAATCCATTTAGCCACCCACACTTTCAGTTGGCCTCATTTTGCACATGCATTTTTAGTTTATGAACTTTATGAATAATTTAGTTTTTAATTACTTATGAACTTTGGTGCTATTTTGCTATTTTTTGGATAATTATATTAGTAGAACTTTGACTTTATATTTCGTGTTTAGACCTAAGATTCTAAGAGTGCGATGCTTTTGTGCTTTTATGTTCAAATTTACTTTGGATTAGTATTGTGCTCTATTTTTGGATATTTGCATGTTGATTTTATGCAGGTTACTTCTAATAGTACTCACTATTTTAAACGAAACTCTGTCCATTTTTTCTTAATCTTGTGCAAACTTTGAGAACAAATTTTAATTTAAGTTTGGGGGTACGGCCATGCCCTTATTTTCTGTGATTGATCAAAAGTCTTCAAAATTTTCAAATTTTATGTAATGCTTTTGGGTTGTATAGTGGAAGGAATTTCATTGTATGCTTTGTTTCACTGAGTCCAGGCTAGGAATGCTTTAGTCAAAGCTGCACGATATTGCCTGCACACATCTCTCTAAACTTTATGGTGCCTTAGCTAATGAGGTATCGCGCTTAAGATGTCTAGATCATTAGTGGAGACTACCCATGTGAGGCTAGAGCCTAAATTGTGTCATCTTTGAGTGTGATTTTCTTTCAAATCTTAAACACTCTTCATGTAGATTTTTCTAAGCATAATTTTTTATTTAAAAAGGAACCTCACTTCTTGCATTGGACATTAAAGAATGATCAATTAACGGCTTCACCTTAGTTTCGTCCTGCTTGCTCGCTTAAATCTGTGCCTTTAGGGATGACGTAGGCAATGCATGTTAGTCACTTTGAAACAGCCCTTCCCCTTAACCTTGTATGTATGCCTTATTTCCCCATAATCTACAACACACACCTTAACCAAATCACTTCACCCTCGCGTCTCACAAATACACATCGCACCTTTACCCAAACATGAAACCAACCCTTAGCTGCGACTATGGTTAGAGAGCATTGAGAAATGTAGCTCATAGAATTGAAATTGCAAATAGTTTGTATTTAGGAAAATTTTGTAAATGGTGTGGTACCTCCTTGAAATTCTCTAAAACAAATCGAAAAAGGAGTAAGAAGAGAAGAAGATTTCTGTTTTGTTTTGTTTATTAATTGGTCCAAGTAACTCTATGCATAAACACTCAATAATAGTGATATTAGCATGTTAGATAGCCTCATTAACATGGTCGTATGCCATCTTGAAGCACCGTAACCATCCAGTTTACCCATTACCCTTACCCTCACTTGAGCTTTAAAAAAGTCCTAACTGATCTTTAGGATGGATTTTAGCTTGCTTGCAAGGTATCATTTGGTCTAGCCATGTTCTTAATGTCCAATTCCATTCTTGTGGTCCAAATGCATTTTAACTCTAGTAGTTTTTCAAGCTAATCACATGTGTGTATTTTGATGTTTTTCTTGTGCCTAAATTCCACCCCATGTGCTAGTTGAGTGAGCCTGGGTTCTATATGGTAAACTAAGAGAAAACTGAGTGGTTTAAAATCAAAGCGAAATGCTATCTTTCGACTCTTGTGTTCAATGTTTTTAAGCTTTGGTTACTAAAAGTATGGAAGTGCAATCTCTCTTGTTGTAGTATCTTGGCTTTTGATATTCTGGCTTGTTCTCAGTGACCTTAACAATATTTTATTAATCCCTACACTTGGTACACCCAACGTTGCTTCTCTCTTTCTCGTTTTGCTCAACAAAAAACTTTCTGATTTTAGTTTTCCTTGCTTTTAGTTAATTTTTTTTTCTTTTGTTGGTTTGCTCGAGACGAGCAAAAGATAAGTTTGAGGGTGTGATAATGTCACATTTGACACTTTTTGTAGCCCATTTTATTTATCTTTTCATTCAGTTCTAGGGCAAAACCGTGCTTTTAATGGCTCAATTTAACGTTTCAGGAGTTTTTCCATCAGAGGGGCTTTAGTGCAAAAAATCAGAACGTTTGGGGTAATTTCATAATTTCAAGAAGTAAGGATTTCGGCTTCGCTCTAGCCTCACGTGAAGTCTCGCATGAAATGGAGAACAACCCTTTCCGTGCCTAAAGTATTCACCCAAGTGTGGAGCGAAGCCATCAGAGCACCAGAATTTTCGCACCCACATCAAGGAAACATGCAGCGAAATTCAGCACAACGCTTTTCGCACCCAAGCTGTTCGCATCTTTATCACGCGAATGAGGCAGCGGAATTGAGATCAGCGCTTTTCATGCCCAAACCTTCGGGCCTTTCTCGAGCGAAGTATCCAGCGAAGAGCACCCTTGCTGCTTGAATCCAACTTTTCGCGCCCATTTTCGCCCCTTCGTCGAGCGAATCCCGGTGAGAAAAATGTCACATCCAGCTTTTCTCTTTTGATTTCTTGATCCCAAAAATTCGGAATTCTCTAATTGGGAATCATTTTGTTCTACTTTCTGAAGCCATTATCACCTTCCCCAGCTATGATCTCTCTTCCTTTGACCTATCCCCTTTAATGAAAACTCTCCTCTTTCTTCCCATTAGTACCTAGCCTTCTTAAAATAGAAGAAAGAAAAGTGTAAGAGGGGTTTTGAAAATCTTTCCAGCACAACATATCTACTCTCTTTTGAACTTGGGTGTCAAAAGAGGAAACTTGAAGCAGCTAGGAGATTCTCTCTTGGATGAGTGAGGCCATTGAAGCTAAGCATTGCAAAAAGAAGTTCTACAACTAGTTTTTCTCTTAAGCTCTCTCTTTTATCTTCTTGTATTTGATATGGCCTGTGTTTACTTGATGATATGCATAGTTTCCATGTGTAATATAAGTTAAGCATTCTTTGTGCTAGGACAAGATGAATCCCGACCTTGATTAGTTATAAATGACCTCTTGAAATTCTCTACAAGTGCTTGTAAGATTGTATGGATGATTTGCATGCTTAATGTTTTTATATTGATTGGCCATCATATTGAATGATCCTTTGATAAGCAAGTTATTCACTATATATAACTATAAAGATGAGAGATCACTAAGCCAGCATATAGGATTCATGAGAGTGTTCCATATAGCTTAATGAGTCCATGCATGTATTATATGTGTGAATAAGATTTATAAGACATCGAAAGAGATTAGAAATCATTGTAAGGAGTAAGAATCTATAATCTCTACTTGCATGCTTGAGAATTAAAAGGGGGTTGTGATATTTAATTAAAAGGGGTGGGGTGGATTCAAGTTCTAGCACATTTTACATCAATATTGTCACCTTTGTTCTTGTTAAGAGTAGTAGTTCTTGTGTTGGATTAGTAATATTTAATAAATTTGTAGAGTAAAATTATGGATACTCTTGTCTTTTAAATTTGTTCAAATAGTATAAAAGCCGACAAAATCCGGTACTCAAACCCTTAGTCCCAGTGAAACGATCCCTACTTGTCACTATACTAGATTTCGACATCGTACTATTGCGAGGGTCTTTCTTGTGTAGTCTAAAACCGATCAATAGTCCTAGGATAAATAGAGATGGGGTTGGAGGTGGGTTTATTTAATCTCACAAACATGAGACTATTTTTCTTTTGGGACTAATAATCTCATGTTTCAAAACATCACCAAACATGGGATAATGATTAAATTAGTCCAATCCCAAACCAACCTTAAGTGTCAAACATGGCTTTACATCAGATGTCGAAGAAGTTAACCAAAATCAAAGGCCCAGCCCAAAATCTTAACCCATATCACGGCCTAATAAATAATATGCTGACATTTGTACATATATTTTACGGGCTAAACCTAGGTGGGTTAATTGGAGAAATTAATTTCCCATTTGCCATTGAATTTGAACTCTGTAATGATCATTCGTTCGATTTTCTTTGTTTGGAATTCACATGGGATTGCATTTGTTTTTTTCTTGATGGGGTCTTAGATTTAGATGGTATATCAGTCTGTTTTTGTTTTTGTGTTTTCAAGCTTACTTCTTTCATACTCTCTTTGTAGTCAAGAAAAATTATAGCTTAAATGTACTTGCATGACATAAATTGTTAGCACTTATCCAGAGACCAGAATTATCTCTTCTTTCAATTGAAATGGTATCTGAATCAATCAAAGTAAACTTATGGTAAACTGGAATTCTAATTCTTTTACATGGATAGTTAAAATATATTACAAAATGTAGGTCAGAAATCCCTTCTTTCAAAATAATCTGAAAGCTCCAGTTTTGTCTGTCCTGATAAAATGTGTTGCAATCCCTTCTTTAAGAATGCCTAGGTTTTAGATTTTCATCATTTTCTCAAGAAAACGATGGAAAATTAGAAGGAAAAAGCTACAAAAGAAAAGAATAATCCAGAAACTTTTGATTCTGTTATTTTCTAAAAATGGACGAATACATTCTTACAACTAAATGTCTACTTATATACATACAAGCTACAATCCTTGAATCATGAGTACTTTACGAGATAACGGATTGTGTTACTAATACAACAATGCCAACTCACCGTCCCAGTATAATTATATAGCTAATTATTCTAGACGACAGAGAAAAATTGTAAAATCCAGGGATGGATATTGTAGAATAACATATGCAGTTGAATCTAGTTTCTTGATGTTCCAATTCTTGCCTTATCGATGAGAAAGATTCCACTAGTTAAGATGTTGTATTGCAGAGTAGGTTTCTGCTTATTCATGGGATCAATATGGAGGATGAATTCTGCGTAGAGTACGTCATGCTTTCATTTTGTTGGTGTGTGAAAGTAATCATTTCACTCTCTCACCAGATTTATTGTTAAATGTTCTACATGAAACTAAAGTGTTATAAAATCTATAGCAATAGCTGGAAAGAGTACTTGTGTGCCCTGTAATATTATAAAACTAATTTCATTATTTCAAGCATGAGGTAAATACACCATTTAATTTATTTTTAATAATCGGCAAAGAGTCCTTAGAGTTCATTTTACCATGTAGTTCCAAAATATCACACTGGCATCAGAACAATGGAGTATGAAAGGAAGCAATTGCCTAAGTTGGTTTTGGGTTTTTGCTTTTTGCTTTTTGGAGCAGGCCAGGTATGTATTACTGTTTTTACTTCTCTGATTTTTGTATCATTGCAAAAATGCTATCTGTTTATTTAATTTACAATGCGAGTGCTGAATATTAGTGAGTCTGATTCATGAATATGAGTGCGCTGCAGCATTTTGTTTTCCATTGATTTTATATATAAAAAAAAAAGTTGCTGCTTTTTTGAGACCATTACTACCTTTATTTTCAGAGCATAAAATTGTATTTAGATTGAGATTAATATGACAACTATGCAAAGCAATTAGTATTTAGATTGAGATTAATATGACAACTAGGCAAAGCTTGTAATAGTTTCCGAAAACATTTCAGATCAAAGAAAATGAGTTCTTGCTGGTTAATTAAGTGGAATCACCACAAAAACATCACTGTTTCCAAGCCTTACATAAGGTTTTTTTCTAACAGGAAACAAAATAACTAATAACTGCTTGATTATGATGATTATAATGCCACAAGTATATCTCTTTCCATTGTTCTTGACTGGCGATTTTAATCCACTGTATTTTTATGACTAGCTTTTGTTAATAGATTACATTGATCACATGGTGCTCAATTGATTCTGCATCTTCAACAGCCAGATGTTATTACCACAAGTGTCGAAGAAGTGTCATCAAATTCAAAGCCTCTTATCTCAAATACGGAAAGTTCCTAATAGAATCAAAAAGTTACTTGATATGATTCCTCAGCAAGAGGCAATGATTATTTATCATGAAATGGTGCTCGGCCTTTTCTTATATTTTAAATCCCTTATTTGTCATCTATTATGCTTCCTCGAATATTGCCCCAAAGTTGTATGTTCGATGCAGTATGATCGACATCTGCATATACGAAAGTGAGTTTCATATGCGAATCTTTGCAAGTTTTATATATTGTTGATTTGTATATTATATATGTTTCCATGTATAGGCAGTCCTGCTCTTGGTTACTTGGCTGCTGGCATCTTTGATGGTCTTGGTTTTGGATCTGCACAGGTGATTGGGAAACTTCCATTTTAATCATTGTCATATTTGTTTGGCTGCAACTGAATCTTGTCTGTTGCAAAATGCAAGTCTTGGTGACAGCACTACAGCAGTGGTTATTGGGAATGGCCTGGTATTGTCGTCCACTTATGTTGTCCTCCCTTAACACACAATACCTCCCCCCTACTATGCCACAGCTATTTTATTGACAAAATACCAAAACTGAAATGTGTGAAAAATTCAGATTTTCTTGAAACTCCCTTGACTTGTGTTTTTATGAGACTTAGCTGCTTGTTAGAGAATGGTTTTGGTTTTTCCTCAGGTTCGTTTTGTGTATACATATATATATCATACACAGATTTAATGAATATCACATGCTAGATGTAATAAATGCATCAATCCAAATTACGTAAATTGCAATATAAAATACATATCTTAATGAATCATTTAAATTATATATATATATATATATATATTGAATGAAATGAAACTAGAAAAGATGATATTATACCTGGATTGATTGGAAGTAGGTGGTGCCTCAAATATTTGGTAAGGTAGAGGTGCCAAGAAAATCAAATCCCAAAGAAGTTTAGAGGATATATATATAACTCAAAAAATGCTAATTCTTGAAACCTAATTGATAATCTGAAACCTAATTGATAATCTTGTTTATGAGCATAAAGTAAAACTAAAATCAAGAATCTTGACTCTTAAACTCAAATAAATTCAAGGATATATATGGAAGGAAGGTATCCATCTACTTGAGGGACATTTGCCTAATAAGTAAAGAAAAGAATCAATATTTTTACTACATTAAATACTGTCTCATTGTAATACTTTACTGTATACGTATTTTACACATAAATTTATCCTACAATTATTATTATTTTTTTTTAAAATTATTCTTTTTATTCAAACAGGGAATTTACTACTCTGAAGTCTGAACACATGATTTACTTCTCAGCTAAAACAGAACAACTTTTTCCTCTCTCTCTCTCTTTGGTTGTGCACTTATGCCAAGCTTTAGGGTACAGAATATGCAGCAATTCCAATTACTGTAATATAATTTTACAAAACATATGATTCCTTAATTAGTATACAATAATTCTGATTATTGTAATATGATTTTACATAACATATGATTTGATAAAATAAGATTGGTCCAGTGGTAAACTTCTCACACCTACACCATGAAGTTGTGGGTTTAAGTCATCCCTCTCATCAAAAAATCTCGAATTTATGTAATAAATACATATGATTCATTACTTAGTATACAATAATTTTGATTATTGTAATATGATTCTAAATAACATATTATTCATTAATTACTATATGGTAATTCTGATTATTGTAATATAATTTTACATAACACGGTTCCATGTCCCCTCTTCCCTTAAAAAAAAGTTTTATAAATCATGAAAATATCATTACAATTTAATTTTTTTTCATTTTGACCATATGGAATTTTTTATTTTTGTATTTCTAGCTGTTTCACTATCAGGAAGAGTTACACCGCCTAAACGCCAATACCAAGGGAGGTTACCGGACAATGACGAAAAAGGGCTAATAATGGAGGACCTTGTAAATATGGTGTGTTTTGTGTCTCATGTTATTTGGTTTCTTGGTTTTTGATCGCCAAATGTCACACCCGGATGTAGGTAGTTCAGCTAGTAAATTGACGAGCTTGAGATTTGAATAAGTAACTTTCATGTTAACGGCTCGAATCATATTAATATCAAAAACCTTTAAAAAAAATATACGATCTAGATAGATCGATAGATAATATCAAAAAATAAAATTATCAAATATCATCTATGTCAATAGATGGATAGATAATGTCAAAAAAAAATACCAAATGTCATCAATATGTTGTACATCAAACAAATTAATATAATTAAACAAATAATAATAGCATTTAGACTCACTAATTAAACCATCAGGGCTAGACAATAAATGTATTATGGTCTCCATTTTGTTATGATCATAAGAAGCGCACCAAAAAAAATCCAGAAACTTAATTGTTAAATATTTTTACAGAACAAATAATTTGTTTACATGCATAGAAATCTGTATATATTTATACGTGGATCATTTGTTTATAAAAAAAATGTTCACAGCCGATATATCATACCAGTTCAACATTACAACAATATTTACATATCAATGCATACAATAAACAATCAAATAACGAAAATATTGGGTATCAACGTCTTATTTTCGAAGGGGTGTGATCTCCATTTGGGAAGCACATGACCTGGGTCAAGTAACAATATTAGGAAACAAGAATATATAATTTTAAAATCTATAAATACATAATAATAATAATAATAATAATAATTATAATGTCAAACTAAATCAATTTAAATTTATGACTTAAAATTTTGACTTCAACCTCTTCACCACTCATGTGCTCTTCTAATGTAGAACAAGTGGCTGATTCCTACATAACTTTGAGGGACCATTCTAAATTCAAGGTTAAGTGGCTTCCCCTGAAGTGAATCGACGAGATCTTATCAAATCACCGTCTTTGGTGGTGAGGCACGTCTTTTGTCAGCCATATTTCATCGTTTAGGCCCGTAATCGCTGTTTTTACTATTTTAAGAAAGTTTCGTTTTAATCATAAATTGGCTTTGACAAGTCAGAATCGTCTGCCGTCAATTCTGGTTTGCTATTTTTGGTAATTTTTACTAATTAGTCTCATTTCTTATACAACAAGGATTAGGGTTAGGGTTTATCGTTTTAAATAGAGTTATAAGCCGAAAGGCTCATAATCATCCCCCTAGTTTACCTTATTAGACACTTTGTCCCTTCTAGTTTCAGAAATGATTATTCTTCCCCCTGAAAACCAAAATATTAGACATTTTCCCCTTACTGTTAGGGTTTCCGTTAAAATGGCACTTTGACCGTTAATTATCAAGGATAATATTGTAACTATGCTATGAGGATATGAATGGGAATTAATATTGGAAGGGTAAAAATGTAAAATTAAAATAACAATTAATGATTTATTAATTCAAAAATTAATGAATTGATAAAATAAATAAAAAATCAGTTTCCCAAAACAGCCAACAACAGTAACAGTTTAACGCCACCACTAGCATCATCGATTCATCATCATCATTGCCCAACTCCCAACCCCAACCCCATATCTGTTTCAAGAATAAATAAAAAAACCCATAACGTTTATCATCACAACAACCAAACCCAGATCATCATTAAAACCAAACCCCCATCATCATCAACACCAAACCATACCACCGGCACCACCCAAAACATGAACCAGACCACCAACAACAGACCTTTAACCGGAACACCACCACTACCACCACCACCACCGCCAGAAACCAAATCGACCCAAACCAACACTAACACCAACCGAAACCAAATCAACCCAAATCGCGATTTGTCTCTCTTGCGCGAATCCACACCGGTGAAACACCTACCACCACTTCATCTTCCTCCTTGTCATCAACCACCATCAGCCACCGACCCCAAAACACATCCAATCACCAGATAAAAACTCCATCACCACTCAGATCCCACGGCCACCGTAAAGCCTTCCCATTTTCGCGACGACCAGTTGCTTCACGAGATTCAGAATGGTTCAGACCATGGAGATGGACGAGATCGAGAGGGATATTTTTTTGTAGATCGAGAGACGGATTCAAACGAGAGAATATAAAAAAAAAAAGAATTTTAATTTTTTTTAAATGATTTTTTATTTTTGATTTGGGTGCTTGGATTATAGTGTTGAATATGGTTGATTTTCTGATGGCGCGTTAGTTTCCGGGTTTCGGTTTCTAGGTGGTACGTGGTGGTTTCCGATTTTCTGGGTGGTGGTGTTGGTGGTTTCTGGGTTTCAGTTTCTAAATGTATGGGCAGTGGTGTTGGTTGTCTATGGGAACTGGTGGGAAATGGGTGATGAGGTTCCTGGATTTATGGAAAATGGTGGCGGTCTATGGGGTTTCTAGGTTTGGTGATTTAAATGGATGGTGGTGGGTTTTGGTTTTGGAGATGAATGAATGTGATTTCTGGTGTTGATTTGGGTTTGATTTCCGTTGTTGAATTTTGATCTGGGTTTAGATTGTTGAAAAAGAATTTTGATTTTGATTTCTAGAAAATTGAAAAACTAAGGCCTCGTAATACAGCTATTTTTCAATCCGTTTTTGTTTTAATTTTTCAAAAACGCGTACCTTAACTGTTTCTCATTTTATTCTCAAAAATAAAAAAATAAAAAAAAAAAAAAAAAAAATCAACGTTAAAAGCGGAACATTTAAAAAATATAATATACTTGTTTTTAATTTTTTTTTTTTTTATATATAAAAAAATCATTTTTTAAACCTATTAATTGTATTGTTATATGTTTGATATAACTGCAATAAGACGGAACAAGATATATATGTTGATGGTGATTTTTAGATCGATCACACGTCGAACAGAGTATACACCTGCAGTGTATTCTTCACCTTGATCCGATCTCAATGTTTTGATGTAGTAGCCACTTTGTTTCTCCACAAGAGTTTTGAACTCTTTAAAGTAATCAAATACTTCTGACTTCCTTTTAAGGAAATAAACCCAAGTCTTTCTGCTGTAATCATCAATGAAGGTGAGGAAGTATTGATTCTGTCCATTTGATACTAGCGTCAATGGACCACACACATCTGTGTGAATGAGCTCAAATGGCATGGTTGTTTTCCAATTTGCCTCCTTTCCGAAGCTATTTCTGTGTTGTTTACTGAGAACACAGCTTTCACACATCTCATTTGGGTGATGGATGTTTGGCAATCCTTTCACCATCTTCTTACTTCCCAGTTGCTTTAAACTTTCAAAATTGAGATGTCCATACCTTAGATGCCACAACCAGTCTTTGTCATCGATGATGGTTGTCAAACATCTTGGCGTATCATGATGAATTGTGAGAGGGAACATCCTATTCTTCGTCATCTGGACCCGGGTAACCAGCTTTCCTCGAGCATCTGTGATGGTGAGTTGCATATTTTGAAGGCTAATATGGTAGCCTTTCTCCAAGAGTTGTCCGAGACTTAGGATGTTTGTCTTCATGTCTGGAACATAATAGACATTTGAGATGAAAGCATGATCTCCATTCTTCTGCTTGATCATGACATCTCATCTTCCTAGGACAGGGATTTTAGAGAGGTCGCCAAATGAGATTTCTCCGTGAACTTTCTCATCAAGTTCAGTGAATAAGTCTTTTCTGCCAGTCATATGGTTGTTGGCTCCAGAATCAAGAAACCAAACATTTTGGTTTTGATATGTTGAGTTGTGTGCCATCAACATCAATGATTCTCCTTCAACTTGCTCTTTCTCTGCAAAGTTAGAATTTTCATTTACCTCAGTTGGCTGGCTTCTGCACTCGTTACTATAGTGGCCATATTTGTGGCAGTTATAGCATTGAACATTTCTTTTGTCGATGTTCGGACGGTTGTTGTACCCGCCTCTTCTTCCTCGTCCTCTTCCTCGTGGGACATAGTTCTGTTGTCCACGTCATCCTCTGTTTGCGTCTCTTCCTCATCTGCCTCTACTCCTGGTTTCAGCATTTCCTGAACCTCTTCCACGAGATCCTCTACCTCGTTCTCTTCCTTGTTGTGAGGTCCCACCTTGCTCATATCTTTTTTCATTGAGGGAGAGCTTTGACTGGAGAGCTTGCTCCAATACTCTATCATCATTTCTTCTTGTGACTTTTTGCTCATGGGCTTGCAATGATCCCACAAGTTCTTCAACAGACATCGTCTCCAGATCTTTTGTTTCTTCCAGTGCAACAATTATGAAGTCAAGCTTTGGATCTAATGATCGTAAAATTTTCTTTGAAATTCTCATGTCTATGAGAGTTTCTCCATTTCTTCTTAGCTGATTTGCAACGACCATAACTCGTGTATAGAACTCAGCAATAGATTCACTAGATTTCATTCGTAAGGATTCGAACTCACCTCGTAGAGTTTGAAGACGGGTCCTTTTCACTTTTTCAGCACCTTTGTAGGTTTTGAGAAGGGTGTCCCAGACATCTTTTGACGACTTAGTGGATGCTATGATCTCGAACATTGCTTCGTCTAGCCCTTGATAGATTATAGACTTTGCTTTACAATCCCTCTTTCGATCGGCTTTGAGAGTCGATATTTAAGCTTCTGTCATGGTTCCTTCAGCTTCTTTGGATTTAGCTTCTGTATAACCATCTTCCATAATATCCATAACATCCATAACATCTTAAGAGCCTAGTAAAGCTCTCATTTGTATGCACCAATTATCATAGTTGTCTTTGGTGAGCTTCGAGATGACAACATGTGCGTTACCATTGGCCATCGAGACTTGAAATACATAGATCACAAATCTGGAGTCCGAATTTACAAAAATGGAGTGCACTGTTGCGTCCGGAATGGTCCAAAATCTTGGAAACCAATCCGCGTTTGTCAAAAAACGAGTTCGGAAGCGTCCGAAACGAGAGGTCAAACTTTTTGGAAAAGTCAACCAAAGATAACGGAATATTCCTTTGACTGACGGAATATTCCAGCCGTTATAACGCTGTTAGTGACGTCAGCAACCCGTGAATAATGACGGGTCTTCGGGTCGGATTCCGGGTCGGGCAGGTCAACCAAATACCAGATCGGATCTGGTACCGGGGTTGATGGATCGGATCTCGGGTCGGATCCTGCAAAACGGGCGAGGAAGATAATCGGCGCGTGTTGGTGACGTGCCGGAGATTGTGCTGCGCGTGAGTTCACTCTCCAACTTCGGAATGCGCGTGCGCACTCTATGGTGCTCCGATTTGAATTTCGTTTTCTCCGTTGAACTTCTGACGATGTGTAGAACACTCTGGTGTGATCAAAAATGGATTATGATCACTTTGATTTCAGGGTGAATTCGATTTCGACCTCTGTTCTTCGAGTTTCTGGCTCTCTTGAGCTCTGATACCACTGTTGGTGGGATGGTATGGTTTGAGGTCACTTGTGGTGCACCTCTGAGAGAGAATTCGAACACAAACAATAAAAGGAGAAGCTTTTCTTATATCTCTCTATATTTCATTCACCACTCCACACATTTTCAATACAACCTTCATCCCTTTATATAGGAAAATGAGATGAGCTAAACTACAAACAAAATAAATGCAAACAATGAAGTCAAATGTGTGGTTAGGAAGCAGCTCGGAGTTGGAGGTGGTTGGAGCCATATCAATGGCCGGTTTCTAAAAAATGGGCAGCAATGTGGTTGGCTGAAAGTCAAGTTTATTTTTCAACAGTATCATGTGTAACTCCCAGCAAACAAGATCAAGACTTGTTAGGTTTGTTAACATCTCCATTCCTTCGGGCACTTCATTTATTGTTGTATGCCCAAGCTCCAATTTGGCAAGTGCCCGAAGCCTTGCTAAAAAAGGAACATGTTTTAAACTCTGGCAGCGATGAAGCAACAATGATGTGAGATTTGTCAACTCAGAGATGGAGTTTGGCAAGCTCTCAATCTCGGTATCCGAAAGATTAAGAATCTTCAATCCGTGCATGTGGGACAAGAAAGATTCCAGAATACTTTTTAAAGGATTGGCTTGTAAAAGCAAAGTTGAAAGAATTTGACAATTTGGTGACATACTTAAAGGAATTTCTCTTATGAGATTATCCATTAAAGAAACCTTGTCAAGATTTTCTTTCCATTCTTTTCCCCTTAGTAACTCTTCCAACTTCATGCCAACTTTTACCATGAACAGGGGACTTTTTCTTGTAATGTACTTTAACGCCATGTCTCTTAAAACATCATGAAGCTTCACACAAGTTATACCTCGATAATCAACACTCTCCAACAGTAAACAATTGTTTACAAGACTTTTTATTATACTATGAGCACTATCCTCTATTTTTTTCAAATTATCCATCTCACCTACGAGTCCTTCTGCAATCCAACAATCCACAAGTTCATTTTTTGGAATGCCATGGTCATCAGGATATAGTGCACAATATAAGAAACATAGCTGAATCCTTTCATGTTTCGATCGATCATAACTGAATTTTAATCGTACAAAAATCTGATCATCATTGATCACTTTGATACTGCTTACATTGTTTGACAGCTCACGCAATGCAGTATTCCATTCGCTTATGTCCTCTTCTCCTTTCTACATGCTCGCTATTGTCACAATTGCGAGGGGTAAACCAGCACATTGCTTGACAATAAGTTTAGCAGTTTCTTTTAAAGTTGGAGCTTTAGAATCATCAAGTTCTGCTTTTTCAAAGAATAACTCCAATGCCTCCTTTTCTGAGAGAGGCTTTACATGGACTGTGGCTTTACAGCCCATGTACTTACAAACATTCAAGGAATGAGTTGTTATAATTAATTTGCATCCATTCTGTTTAGGTGGTTCAGGGATTCTTATTTCCTCAAGACCAATTGCTTCCCACATATCGTCCAATATTAACACAAATCTTTTTCCATTCAACATGCCTAATAATTTCCCAACCCGTACTTTTTTGATCTTCTTTCTCTGAAAGATTTTGTTTCAATGCAATTGCAATTTCATTTTGTACTTTAATAAGATCAAGTGTTTGTGATACAGTGACCCAAATAACATAATCGAACTTATTTTCTTCAATGAGTCTATTGTTTAGATGAGTCACTATAGTTCTTTTACCGGCTCCACCCATCCCACAAACTCCAATCTTTTTTATGTCATTACCCATCAAGTGTCCCCAAATCTCTTCCCTATTTTTCTTCATTGTTAATCTCATCGTTGGCAAAGTTATTCCAATGGTCGGAGGTGCATCAGTAACCAAACTATTAAATGAAGACAATGAAGTACCCTTTTCATAATATCCTTTGGCCTCTTGAATTTTCTTATCAACAAGTTATGCTCGAAGGACACTCGAAGGACACGTGAGAAACATTTCACTTTCAGTAATGTGCCTTCAATATTTTTTGCCTCATCAATGATCTTTTGTACATTTGTCAACCAGTTATTGCCTTCAGGCTTTGTTAATTTACCAAAACCACACTCTACTTTCAACCTCAGTTCTATTTTGTCCTTCTGACCTTGTAATTCATCCAGTATTCTGTTAAGATTCTTCTTATATTCTTCAAGCTTTCTATGATATTCAATATATTTACATAACTGATGCCCTATGCACTTTAAAATTTCAATGATTGGCCCTAAAAACTCCATCAGCAGTTCTCTACATAATCAAATTTGTATATAATCCAGATAAAAGACAATGTATATTCAACCCAATATAATCTCGAATAATTATTATGTTTGATTGCTTTCAAAAACCATATATTTTTTTATTTCATTTTTTATATTTCATTAGATCTTCAAGAGTTTTGAAGTCTATTGTTGGATGTCTTTTCAAAATCAGTTAAGGGAGCTTTTCGTAGTTTTTAAAACTATATATTAGAGTTTAATTAATTTATTTATTTTGTTAAACCAGGTGGATGAAATATCCCTTTATCTTAAAATAATTTTAACATTTAATTTATTTATTTTAAAATTTTAAATTTTGTTAACCTAAAAAAACAAATCTATTTATTTTTTGTATTTTTTTAGATATAAAAACATCAAATATTTTCATTTTATTTTTAGAATTTAATGAATGACACGGGGTTTGTGAAAAATTCAAGAATTAGTGTTATTTATAGAGAATTGATCATAATTGAGTAAATTTCTAGGAAATATAGTTTGTCTATTTTTACATGCATAAATATATATAATATTGTTTTCAGTTATTGTTATCGGAAACGTTTTCAAATTCTGAAAATATGAAAATCAATTTCTTATTTTCAAAGGAAAATTGATAAAATAGATGACAAAATACATACAAACGTTGCCAAATATGTCATTAGTTTAATTTTTTCAAGGTTCTTAAAACCATGCTTTTGAGGTGGATGATATTAGTTATTTATCTTAAAAGGTTTTATGATGTTATTTATTTATTTTGGTAAATTTATTTCTTTAAAAGTTTTAAATTGTCACCCTAAAACACAAACTCTCTCTTTTGTTTTAATGTTTTCTTTAGAAATATAAGTATTATATATCCTCATTATAACAATCAATTTTAAAGAATTAAATTAACAACAAATGGTGTTTGACAAATTTCAAAATTAATGTCGCTTAAATGGATTTGTCATGCTTATCCTAATATGAATATAAAATAACACATACAATATATATCTCAAACTAACAAACTTGTGGTTCTCTCCACACACACACACACACACATATATATATATATATATATATCATTTTACAGCGATTCAAACTTGAGACATTGTCAGACGGAATGATCGTTCTAACCATCGAGCTACATTGAACGGTGGTACGATACAAATTTTATTAACAATAATTTTTTACTTTTTTTTTAAACATATTGAATGAAATAATTATAGTAAGCAAGATGGTTAAGCAAGGGATATCATGAGAGTTCATTTAAATTTTCATTAAACCTCAAAGTTATAGAGTATTAACCCTTTATATTAAAATTATTAATCATAATCAACTTATTTTAGTTAATTTTTTATGTTTTATTTTAAATGTGAATCCTTGTTATCTTTAAATACAAAAGCATTATTAATTACCTTTGACTTTTTTTAATATTTTTTTAATATAATCTCTAAGGTGGCCGAAGTGAGCTATATATAGTATTAAGAATTATTAATAATTGTTTGTTATAATAATATAGTATAATTAAGCAACGCAAGATTTGTGATGATGATGATGTATATGACTGATAAGAAATTATAAATATAATCAAATTAACAACATGAGATGTGTGACAATGCCATACATGAATTAAATTGACAAGAATAAGAAAAACAGAGTTTTAATGTACCAATTAAAATGAACTTATAACCTAAATAAAAATAGAATTTCATACCTGGATTGATTCGAAGGCAATATTTCAATATTAATGAATGCTAGAGAAATTAACAAGATTTCTCCAAAAGTGCTAATTCTTCATACAAGTGATTTTTTTAAAAGGGTTCATAGAAGTGAATTTATTAACAATTTATAGAACTCTTCATACTCCAAATTGATAATCCTCTATGTGAGTATAAGTGAAACCAAAGTCAAGAATCTTGACTATTAGTAACGTTAGATAATCAATAATCTCGTAAAAAAAAATACGGAATTTCACACTTGACAATTTTCAATATTTATATAGAAGTAAAGTATAAATTTACTTGTGGTACATGCCCGTTAACAAGTAAAGAAAAGAATCAATACTTATCTTTTTTTTTGATGATTTAAAAATCGATAGTAAATTGTTGAATAAGTTATACCTTTCTCTTTTTGCAACTTTAATACTTTAATTATTCAAATGATGAAAGAGTTATTTTTTGTGCTTTCAAATAGTTTTAATTGAAGTTTAATTGATGATGATGTTTTCGATATTATTCTAGTAGGTATATTGGTTTTCCTAACTGATTCGGAAAGAATTGTGAGAAGACTTTATTTTTTATTTATTTTTTTGGCAAGAGAGAGGACTTTATATATATATAAATAAACTTTTATTAAAACCAAAAGAGGCGGAACAATTAATTTGGAAAATCTTCCGGAATACATCTTTCCAAACGAGAAGGGAAAATCTCTAAGGGCCCGTCCTGTAAGCGTTTTTCAGTTATTTTTTTAATATAAATAAAAATAAAAATAGAAACAATGTTTTTTATTTCAATTTCGAATTCTGAAAACACGTCTGGAAGCATATACTGAAAACTGTATTTTGAAAATGAAAAATGGAAAAAGCGCGTCTGGTAGGTTAACCGAAAACTATCAAAAATTGAAATATCAATTTTGACATTTTGTTTAATATTATTACAACTATAAACAAATTGATTACATAACTAACCCATATAATTTTTGTATTGTAATTTTTAAATTAAACAAAAGTAACACATCAAAAATTAATTCAAAAAACATATCAAAAAATGAATTAATCAAAATTAAACTTTTAAATTATAAATAAATAATTACAATATATATATATATATATATTATTAATTTATATTATAATATTTAATATATAAAATTTGATATATTAATATTATACATCGAATATATTATTTTATAATAATAATTATAATGTATATATATATATATAAGAGGGGCACTTTGATCATTTGAAAATCTTGTTCCGTCTTGTTCTAACCATATCAAACGTATAACATTACAATTAATAGTTAAAAAAATAATTTTTTTATATAAAAAAAAAGTGAAAAACAAAAACAAAAAACAAGTATTTTGTGTTTTTCAAATTTTACTTTTAACACCTTTTTTTTCATTTTTTTTAAATAAAATGAAAAACGGTTATCGAACTCGTTTTCGAAATCGTTTTTTAAAAATAAAAACGAAAATGACTAAAAAACAGCTACAGGACGGGACCTAACCAAAACCTATCATAGTCGATTGACAAAGCCATGTTGATAAGAGTATTAGCAATTCACTTTCCTAGGAACAAATTGAACCCCGTAACCAACCCATCATGGATTCGCCTAGCAATATCTTTACAGACCAAGCCTATTACCCCAAAATGTGGGCAGCCAAAATTTCTAAGAATAACCACATCCAAAACATCTGAGACAACCGTCGCCGGTAAAAAGTTCCGATTCAACCTTTAAACAAGAAAATACTTTAATCGGTTAAGATTCTATGGTTGTTAACTTTTTAATACAAAATTGCTACATTTACTATTTTTTTTATATACCAACTGCGGTGTGAAGATTATAACATAATATTATCAAATTGAATGAGCTTATTTTAACACTAAACCGTATTGGATGATGATTGTCTACGTTTACGATCCTAATAAGTGTTCTAGCTTATTTGTACGTAATCTCATTTTTTTTATATATTAAATCTGTCCACAAACTCGATCCTTTAACCTACTTCACAAATCTCAATATTTAATAGTTAAGCACCTACCCAACCACAGGGTTAGGAATTATGTAGCAGACTGAGCCATAATTTTGATGGCGCCGGATGCAAGCCACCTAGTTCATTTGGTACATTTGATGAAATAAAGTTATATAAGATAGTAGTGTTTTCTCTCACGAATTAATTGTAACAATTAAAAATATTAGACTTAATTGTACAAATACTCTATAAATTGTTTACGAACTGTTGATATACCATTTGAATTTTTAAAATGGTCATTAAACCCATAAACTCTCATTTTCTTTGCGGCAGAGGCCCAAAGCCTAAAGCCGTTCAATTTTCTGTTACGGCATAATACAATATGTTTCCCTGATTATATAGATAATTACATAACACCATAAACTATATAATAACATGTCCTAAATGCCCCTTTGACCAAAATTTAAAAATTAAGTTTAAAAAAAATTGAAATAATGGTTAAATAATTATAAAATTATGAATTTAATTTTCAGAATAATTAAATTATCTTTTTTATTTAAATATACCTAAATATTTAATAATAATAATAATAATAATAATAATAATAATAATAATAATAATAATAGTTGTAATAATAATAATAATAATAAATATTTGAAAGTCATGGTTATTAATTCATAATTATTCCAACTACATCCCATTAATCAGTACGTGTGTTTTTGGGTTATAGTTTATAACGTAACACATATAACGGAGGTTCATGACATATTTTAATAGCCAATTTATTCAAATATTAAAATTTCTAGATTCGAAGGGATCTGGATTTTTTGAAAAAAATAAAACAAGAAAAAATTAAATTTTAAAATTTTTAAAATTTCAGATTGGATCTCCACCATCCATTAATATCCATGACTTTTAAATATTTATTATTATTCTTATTACTTATTAATTTAACTACAACTGCTGCTATTATTATTATTATTAAATATTTAGGGATATTTAAATAAAAAAGATAATAAAATTCTTAATTTAATTTTCTCAATTATTAAATTATCTTTTTAATTTAAATATCCCAACATATTTAATAATAATAATAATAATAATATAAAAAAATAAAAAATAGTAATAAATAGTAACGATAATAATAATAATAATAATAATAATAATAATAATAATAATAATAATAATAATAATAATAATAATAATAATATCAACAAAAATAAAAAATAGTAATAAATAATAATGATAATAATAATAACAATAATAATAATAATAATAATAATAATAATAATAATAATAATAAATATTTGAAAGTCATGGTTATTAATGGATGGTGGAGATCCAATCTGAAAATTTGAAAATATAATTTTATTTTTTTCTTGTTTTATTTTTAAAAAAAAAGCAGATCTCTTCGATTTAGAAATTTCAATATTTGAATAAATTGGTTATTAAAATATGTCTTGAATCTCCGTCATATGTGTTACGTTATAAACTATAATCTCAAAACACACTTACTGACTAATGGGATGAAATTGAAATAATTATGACTTAATAACCATGACTTTTAAATATTTATTATTATTATTATTATTATTATTATTATTATTATTATTTCTACTACTACTACTAATATATTATTATTATTATTATTATTATTATTATTATTATTATTATTATTATTATTTAATATTATTATTACTATTACTATTATTATTATTATTATTACTATTATGATAATGCTGATTGTTGACGTTGATTTCTGGATGTATTAGAAAAGCCAACAAGAATTGGATTTTAGCTATGAATTCAAAGAGAAAAAGAATGAAAAAGTAATCGGACGCAAATTTTTTACGTGGTAAAACTCCGATGACTGGAGAAACGTCCACGGGTGGTTGTATGATCAACCAAGCCAAAATCCACTATGAAATAATATAATTACATTTCTCGGTCTCTCTCTCTTCTCTCTGTATTTTTCTATGATTATTGTATATCTCTGTGTGATGAGATTATGGGTCTATTTATATATTTATAAAATCCTAATCTTCTTTGTACAAGTAATAAAATATCTTTGTATTTAATTACAATTGTTTGCTTGTTTGAAGTAGTTTGTCTTCTTTCCTGTTTCGGAACTTGTATTGAGATCGAATTAGACTCTAGTAATGTAATCCAATTAGGACTTATTTCCTTACGAGATTGGAGTCTTTTTGAAAAAATAAAATTGTTGCCTGATTAGGAACCTTTCCTGCTTGATAATTCTGTTATTCTTGGAATTCCTCTTTGATATGGATATCTTCGTGTATTTTAATGACTCGATTCGTTTGAGCTATGAGCTGGACTTTTTATTCAGATTTCATGCTTGTCCCGAGTAGAACACGATATCAACTGGTCCCGAGTGACGTCATCTGATCCCGAGTAGACAATGTCATCAACTAGCCTAGAGTATCTTTATTTGACCCCGAGTAGTATATGACGTCAGTTAACCCCGAGCAAGTCTGTTCAATACTTGTTTACTCGGGCTTCTCTCCTTTGGTGATATCTTGAAGGATATTTCCTGAATGCCTATTCGGAAGTACACTTGGCAATTTTATCCTCTTTGTCAATGAAGTGTACATCTGATAAAATTTACATACGACAATACCCCCTTAAAATATTTTTTAATCAGTTCAATTTTTATTTATATGCCAGAGTAAATGTCTTATCATAATGGCGTGTCTTAATGGTGACCCTGTAAATTCGATTTGCTCCCTCATGCGTGATCTTCAATGATAGCAACGTTTTAGAACTCTGAAGGCGAAAGCCAGTTCTCTTATTGACACGTGTCCTTTGCCTCTTCATTTTTCGATAACATTTATGAGAAACGATCTTTGCTTCTCCCCGTGCACCGCCTAATTCATCAAGTCTCGTCACAATTTTTTTTCGCCTCGAGACCCTAGGGTTTCGTGCTATCACCACTTTAAATTCTTCACTGGGGTTGCGCTGGTTCATTCTAAAAAACTTGAAAACCAAAATTTTTTTACCAGCCAGATTTCTTTACAGCAAATCGACATTTCTCCATTGAAGATTCTGCGTCAGTTTTCATTAAAGGTTAGTTTCAATGAATCCATCCTCTCGTCAACGACTTTTTACTATCACTTTCGAAGTGCGCAATTGTGGGGATTTCCAGCTGGTTTCCTATATTCGAAGATTATTGGGAGAAATCCCCACTGATGAACCTCTATTTTTAGAAGTTGATATTTCTGAGCTTCACCCTGACGTCCAATTTTCTGTATCCAGTTCTTTATCTAGTTCTGAATCTGATGTTTCTAATCACAGGGTACCTCTGTGAAGGATCGGAAAATATCAAAGCATAAATGAAGTCCATAAGCATGGCTCGGGCGGAGTTCGGATCAGAGAGAAGACTGTTAATGAGAACGATGTTGAAGAGGCGTTCAGAGTATCTCGCCTTACTTTCTCTGTTGATCGCCCGAGTGGGTTTGACACCGAGCCGAATGTGGTCGGGGCGAATGAGATCGATAAGTATCGTGCCCGATTCGATTTGGATGACTCGTTTATTCTGGTTCCCGCTGGTGATAGAGTTGTATGGAATCCTCCCCCGGGCATGGTGGCCATCTATGGATCCATGCTCTGTAGCGGCGTCACACTTCCTCTTCAACCGTTCATTGCCTAGTTTTTGGCAGAAGCAGGGGTCGCCCCGACTTAACTGGCCCCGAACAGTTACAAGATCCTGATATGCACGTGGCACATGTACAACCGGATGAACTTGTCACCGCCATCCCCGAGTGAGATCAGGCATTTCTTCACGCTGAGACAGTCTGGCAAGACAGTGACCTATTTCCTCATGTCTAATCCGCCCGACTGTTGGGTCCCCGAGGGGACAAAGGTGAATCAGGACGTCGACACCTCTGATGACCCAAAAAGAGGGGGTTTGTATAAGGATTCCCTTCATCCAACAAGTTCTGGAAGAACAATTGGTTTTTTACTAGAGGGAATCTGGGTCTTGAAGTCACCTTCTCGGTTGGGGAAACTCGGAAGGTGCTGAAAGTTCCCAGCTTCTTCTGTTCTCCCGAGGTTTGGAACAAGAAGAAGCTTAAATTTAGTGACGCTAAGCTGACCAGACTTGATCGGGCAACAGTTCGCACGCTAGAGAAGAGGAGCATGTCTTATCTTTTCAACGAGGCGAAGATGATAGAGCTCGGCTTCTTCAGCCAAATTTTGGCTTACCGCTGGCGATGTAAGTGATCTTTGTAACCCTATTTTTTATTATTATTTGCTTTTCGTATTCTAATGTGGTCTCTTTTTTTTCCTAAGTGTACGACACGGACATCGTCTGCGACCTCCAAGCTCGCCAAGTGAAGTCGATTCTTCAGGCGAGCCAAAAATAAGCTTCTCGTCAGAGCAATGATGGTATTGCCCCGCCTGAGTCTGACGAGGAGACTGATGTTACCAAGGAGCAAATCCCTGAATATGTCCTCGAGGACGTTGTTCAGCCGACCGCTGGGGAGACTAAAGGTCCAAGTGGCTTGACCGATACTCAACTGTCTAATGATGAGGAGAGGCAGAGTGAGGGTCTTGGTGAAGGACCTGTTATGCGGTCAGATACCGGTGATGGAGGTAATACCTCTACGAGACAAGTACCTTCAGGTCCTGAATTTTTTGAATCTTTCAGAGATGATGCTCAGGAAGATCCCGTAGCTGATCTCAGCTTCCACCATTCTAGGGCTGAGAAGCGGAAGACAGCCAACTCTCCAACTCACCCTCTCAAGGTCCCTCGGGTGGTCTCATTCATCGACTGCAGCGATGAAGATACTGTGGCTGATAGTCCTCCGAGCGTTGATGTGAGAGCATCGGCGGATGCAGAGATTTTAGAGCCGAACAGGGGTTCAACTCCCCCGAGATTGAAAATCAAGGGGCTGAACCTTTGGGGGTTCCTTCATATCCTTCTCCCCAGGATATACTGTGAGAGATGTCATCCGGTCGGCCTTCTCCCCAGGAGTGGTTTTTGGGATAGCTCCCCGATAGACCGTCTTCAAAACGTCTTTAACGGTGCATCTTATGTAAGTTATCCTTAACTTCAATTGTTTTACTCGTTTTGCTTGCTAGATTTTTAATTAAACTTCTTTATAGATGGTGGCCGAGTTCGCTGAGCTGGTTCAGACGCAGCAACATCAAGCTAATATAATAAGGCGTCTCGAGGCTTAGCTGAAGGAAAGTGATGATAGCCGTGCTCGGGTTGAAGCGGCTTATGAAAAGAAGGTGGGCTCTGCCCAATTGTTCACCGACCACTGTTTGGCGAAGCAGGTTGAGGCCGAGGAGAAAACTTCTTTGGCAGATGAGAAGACAGCTTCTCTTCAAAAAAATTTGTCCTCTGCCCAAGAATCCATGCTTAAAGCTGAATAGGAATAGGAGCAGTCTAAGTCGGCGTATGAGCAGAAAATCGAAGACGTGGAACGCCAGGCTCTGAAGATCGAGTCCCTATCCAAAGAGGCAAGGCTGGAACTCGAAGTGCAAGGGGTAGATCATTTTAAGAGATCCCCTGCCTACGATGCCCTTCTCCTTCAAGAGTTTCAGTGTGGGTAAGTTTCAGCTGGCGAGTTCTTCAAGGTTAAGAATCGGGCAACTGAGAAAGCCCGAGCCAACTGGGAGTTGTCGATCAAGAATCATGTGGATCGGTCCTTGGAATCTCTTCGGACTCAGATGAAGGAGTGGAGAGCTTACTGTCGTAGCCGTGGCAAAGAGCCCCATTCTATGCATTTGGAGGTTCCATTTGAGCACTCCCTCTCGACTTTTTACGCCAATTAGGAGTCGGTCGTGGAGGGTGTGGTCCATGATGTCGGGCCGATCCCAGGAGAAGATTACAGCCAGTAGATGGACGATTCGATCGACACATTTGCTTTGCCTTCCAATGAAAGTCTGCTCCGCGAGTACGAGATGGTGCCCGACCCGAGCATTGGTAAGAGTTCAAAACCCTCACAACCTTGACTTGTACAATTTTCATATGTTTTTTTTGTAGAAACTAACAATTCTTTGTAATTATTTATAACAATTTTGTAAAGAATTTTGTAACAATTTTTTGTAACTATTCTTTAGAGATTAATAAAATCCCGAGTTTAACTTTTCTAAACCGAATGGTCTTAATCTGATTTCATTGCTCACGAAATTTCTTTTTGACTCTATTGTTGCCGAGTATCTTATTAAACCAGTTATTTCTGTTCGGGTAATTTAACCGAGTATCTTATTAAACCGGTTTCATTCCCTAAATAATTTTTAACGCCAAGTATCTTATTAAACTGCCTGTTGCAATCTTCATGCTAAGTATCTTATTAAACTGGCTAGTATTATTAACCGAGTCATCTTAAAATAGACAAGTAGGTTTATACTTGTGTTTCATACACGGGTGCTACCCGAACATTACATCAAGGCTCACCATGATCATATGTTTGAGTCCTTACACATTATCGAGGACGTCTCCCTAGTTTTTATGCGTAAGGGTTTGCCGAATCATTAAGCTTTTTGAATCGTTTAACACAGCTACGCATTTCACCGGAATTTTTTGATAGCGTCCCAAGCTGGTGCATCGGGGTTGCCTTTTTGCTAAGGTCAATTGACCTTGCTCGGCTGGCATGCTCCTTCGAGCTTCTCCGCCCATTCGGGAACCAATAGTCCCGAATATTCTATTTGTATGTTCTTATTATCATGCTTGTCTTCCATATGTTCATATTATCATATGCTTTCTTTCAGAAATCCTGAGTTTGATACTTCATCTTTCGAAAATCCCGAGTTTGATTTTTATTCATAAACTGTAAAATCAAAAAAGTTATAAATTCCACAGCTAATAACTAACTAAAATTGTCCTGACTAGGAAAGAGAACAAAAAAAAATTAAGGATAGAAAATCTTCAAATATTGAGCATTGCATGGTCGGGGTAAAACCCCTCCATTGGGTCGTGCAATCCAATATGCTTCATAGCCTGCTATTCCTTCGACTTTGTACGGGCCTTCCCATTTGTCAGCCAGGGAACCTATAACTTTATTTTTTATGTTCAATGACACCTTCCTGAGTACCAGGTCTCCTAGCTGGAATTTTCTGGCTCGAACATGAGAGTTGTAGTGGCGAGCTACTCTTTGCTGATATGTCATATTTCGTATTCGGGACTTCTCCATTTTCTCTTCTAACTCATCTAGACTTTGTAATAACATATCAACATTTTGTTCTTCATCATATAACCTGACCCAGGGTGATGCATATGACGTTTCTATGGGGATAACAGCTTCTGTTCCAAACGCTAAAGTGAATGGAGTCTCTCCTGTTGACGTTCTTGTTGTTGTCTGATATGCCCATAATACCTCAGAGAGCTTTTCAACCCAAATTCCTTTCTTGGCATCTAGCTTTGCTTTGATTGTATGCTTGATGATTTTGTTCACTGCTTCAACCTGCCAATTTGTTTGATGGTGGGCAGGTGTGGCATAGTAATTGGCGATCCGGTACTCTTTGCACAGCTGTCTGAATTTCAGGTTATCGAACTGGGTGCCGCTGTCAGTGATTATAGTGTTTGGGACTCCAAACCTATAAAGTATATTCTTTTTCATAAAATTTGTGGTGTTTGCTTATGTGATATGCACCAATGCTTCAGCTTCTGTCCACTTCGTGAAATAGTCAACGGCTACTATGGCATACTTCGCTCCACCCCCTGTCCTGACTGGCATTGGGCCGATTAAATCCAAACCCCACATGGCAAATGCACATGGGGATATGAGGTTTCTGAGCTGTTCAGGGGGTTATCGGATATCATTAGCAATCATTTGGCAAGTATTGCAACTCACCGAACATTGTTGTGCATCTGAGAATAAAGTAGGCCAATAATACCTTTGCCTGAGTACCTTGTGTGCTAAAATTTTACCCCCAGTGTGGTTTCCGCAAACTCCTCCGTGGATTTCCTGTAATATCCGATATGCCTCTTCCTCTGACACACATCTTTGGAGTGTTCGGGAGTACCACCTTCTGTATAGTTCTCCTCCAACCGATGTGTACCTTGTTGATCGATACCTGATACGTTTTGCTTGTAAGGGATCTTCTGGAAGCATGCCTTCTTCCAGGAATCATTTCAGCTGAGTTATCCAACCGTCTGGCGGTGTTCGGATTTCTAAAATTTCTAAGTTTCTTGGTTCAGCTGTGCTTGGTTGGAAGAGATGTGCAACCAGGATAGTCTTTGGCCTGATTGTGGTTGTTGCTGATGCTAGTTTGGATAATGCGTCTGCCTTTTCATTCTCCTCCCTGGGGATCTGGGAAATCTTATATTCTTTGAATTTCTGGATGAGCTGTTTTGCAATGTCACGGTAAGCTATCATACCTTCATCCTTGGCTTGTATTCGTTCAGGACTTGGTTGACAACTACCTGTGAATCGTTGAATATCTCGATTTCATCTGTCCCGAGAGCTATGCAAACTTTGAGTCCAGCTAGTAGCGCCTTGTACTCGGCTTGATTGTTGGTTGCTTTGAAATCAAACCTCATGGCACATTCGACATCATCTCCTTCCAGAGTGCATACTACGATCCATGCCCCGCTGCCATGAGTTTTTGAAGAGCCATCAACATACAATTTCCATGGAAAACTTTTTCCCAACATCCTTTTTGCTTTCAGGTTTGGCTTTGTGAACTCTGCTATAAAATCTGTCACTGCTTGCCTTTTGAGGGATGTCCTGGGGACGTAGTGGATATCGAATTCACTTAGCTCGATAGCCCATTTGGTCAGTCTTCCTGAAATTTCTAGCTTCTATAAAATTTACTTTAATGGGTAGTCAGTGAGAACCTGGATTGTATGAGCCTAAAAATATGGCATTAGCTTCCTTGCTGCTGAAACTAATGCTAGGGCCATTTTCTCTGCCTATGAATACCTTGTCTCGGTTGGTAGAAGTGTCTTGCTGGTATAGTACACTGGTTTTTGTACTCCATCTTCTGTTCTAACTAGGACTGAGCTTGCTGCCAGTACTGTAATTGATAAGTACAAATGGAGTGTCTCTCCCATATGTGGTTTTAAAAGGATGGGAGACTGCCCTAGGTATTCCTTGATTTTTAAAAAAGCTTGTTAGCACTATTCGTTCCATTCGAGTCCTTTTCCTTTTTTAATTACTTTGAAAAAGGGTATGCATCTGTCTGTGGCCTTTGAGATGAACCTACCCAAGGAAGCTAAGCATCCTATTAGGCACTATACTTCTTTTAGTGTCCTTGGTGAAGTCATTTTCTGCAGGGCCTGGATCTTTTTAGGATTGACTTCGATTCCCCTTTGGTGAACTTGAAAACCCAGGAATCTCCCTGAAGGAACTCCGAATAAACACTTGTTCGGATTTAGCTTCATTTGATATCTTCTCAAAACATCAAATGTTTCTCACATGTCTGAGGTATACTTGTCTGCCGAGATGCTCTTGGTCAGCATGTCATCAATGTATACTTCCATATTTCTTCATATTTGCCGTGCAAAGATTCTGTTGACCAGCCTTTGATAGGTTGCTCTTGTATTTTTTAATCCGAAAGGTATTACTGTGTAACAGTACAAACCCTGGTCAGTTGTGAATGCTGTTTTTTCTTCGCCAGCCTTGTTCATCCGGATTTGGTTATATCCCGAGTAGGCATCCATGAAGCTGAGCAACTCATGGCCTGATGTGGCGTCCACCAACTGATCTATCCTCGAAAGTGGAAAACTGTCTTTTCAGCATGCCTTGTTCAAATCTGTGAAATCTAAGCATATTCTTCATTGTTCATTCTTCTTTTGGACGAGGACTACATTAGCTACCCATTGAGAGTAGTTGACCTCTCTAATCGACCGTACAGAGAGTAGCTTCTCTACTTCATGTTTGATCGCCTGACTTCTCTCAAGATTGAATGATCTTCTCTTTTGTATCACCGGTTTTGCATTCGGGTCCACTGTGAGATGGTGAGATATTATTCGGGCATCTATCCTGACCATGTCTTCATGACTCCAAGCGAACACATCCCTGTATTCTTTTAGCAGATCAATGAGGCTTTGTTTGACTTTTCCTTCCAAGTTGCCCCCGATCTTGATCCTTTTATCTGGTTCATCTTCTTTCAAGATAATTTCTTCGACCGGTTCAGTTTTGGATTCATTCGGCTCTTCCCTTGGATTGAATTCGAATGACAGTGGCTCTTTGTTTTGATTCGGTTGTGTTATAGTGCAAACTTGTTCATCATTCTTGTCTTTGTATACTAACAGGTTAGCTCTTCAGGTCATCTCTTGGGATCCCTTGACTACACCGACCCCTTGTTCGATCGGGAACTTGATCATTAAGGCATAAGTGGCTGTTACAGCCTTAGTTTTATTTAAGAATGGCCGACCCAACAACGTATTGTACAACCAGTTGTCTAAGTCTACTACCACGAAGTCGAGCAATACAGTTCTCTGACAAGGTGCCACTCCGATCTTTACGGGTAGCTTTACTGTCCCGAGTGACCTGACTTCAATTCCCACAAATCCTCTGAGTGGAGCATAAAAAGGCTGTAGATCCTTTCGGTCCAACCTGAGTTGATCGTCGACAGCTACATTGAGAATGTTTACCGAACTTTCATTATCTATCAAGATTCTCTTAACTTCCCATTGACCAATCCGAGCACTTATGACTAGGGCGTCATTTGGCCGAACATCGACGCCATATGAGTCTGCTTCTGTGAATATTATTGGGTCCCATCCTTCCTTTACCCTTTTTGGGTCTGGCTCCACCGAGTTCACGTCAAAGTTATGTCTTGCTTCTACTGCTTCTCTGATATCCTGTGTTCGCTCTCGGTTACTTCTCCCAGTTGATGGTCCTCCAAATATCGTATGTATTACTTGGTTGGCCTCTGGACTGGCCCTTTGATTTTGACCAGAGCTGTGATCGGCTCTGATCACTTTCTTTGTTTCTGATTTCTCATCCCTTTTCAAGATCACATCTTGTAGGTGTCCTTCCCGAATGAGGGTTTCTATGTAATCTCTGAGTTGGTAACACTTGAAAGTCTCATGACCGGTTTCCTTGTGGAATCTGCAGTATTTGGTTGTATCTCACCAGGCGAACTGAGACTGTCAGTGTGGCTCTTATACCATATTCTTTGTTTCCAGAATGGGCAGGATTTCCTCCTGCTTTTTTCGAAAAGGGGTGTAGTTGGTGTATCTACCTCGGTATTTTTCTGTGGTCTGTTCGGCATTACGCCCATTTCCCCCGACCTTGCTCTTTTCTTTACTGTTTCATTTCTGTTTTCCCTTTCGGTTCTATACCTTGGACTCAACGTCCTTCTCGGGTTTTCCTCCGTTCATGTAGCATCCTCCAGTGGCTAACTCTTCTTCTTCGGCTAGTGCATATCATCTTGTCATGTCCATCATATCTGCATATCTGGTCAGACGGGCTCTTCTTAGGTCAAAAGACAGTCGTCCATTCTGTAGGTTGTTGATGAATGCAACAATTATTGCTTCATCGTTTGCACTGCCGATTTCTGATACTGCTTAGTCGAATCTTCCCAGGTATTTCTTCAGCGACTCATCTTCCCCTTGTTTTATTTGAGAAAGGTAAGCCACCGATTTTTTCCTATGAACATTGCTCATAAATTACCTTGAGAAACTTCTGCTCAGTTCACTGAAACTTTTGATGCTTGTTGGGGGCAATCTCCCGAACCATCTTGAGCCCATGTCTCCTAGTATTTTTGGAAAGTTGAGGCATAGTAAGGGATCGCTATGGGCATACTGGGCCATAGCACTTTTATAGTGTCTGACATGTTCTTTTGGGTTTGTATCCTTCTTGAACTGCTCTACGTGTGGCATCCTGAATCTTTCTGGGAATGGAGTCCGCAGGATGTCCCTAGTGAACGGGCTGTCAGAATCCTCGTCAGATAAATCGTTGTACCCATAACGTCTGACCAGTGCGTCCATTTGACGGATATTGTTCTCGACTTCTCGAGTTATGCTCTGGATTACGACATCTTTGTCTCCCACCGGACACTCCTGATGAATGAACCGTTGGGTGATTATCGAACTGCTAGGTGATTGTCATTTGATGCTTGCGATGGTGCCGATCACTATCTTCTGATGACGACCGATCCCTGTGCTGGTCATGTTTGCGGTGTCTAGCACGGACTGCCTGATCCTGGTTCTGCTTCTGGCACAATCGTTTCTCTTCAGACGTTTCACGTCCAGCTTGATTGATTGGAGCAGAGTTTCTTCCGGCTTCCGATGCATTAAGTTCTGGCCCTACTACAACCGAACGAAGACTCACATGTGGGAGGTTAGAAGTTTGTGCTTCTTTTGCAGCCAGTAGATCAACTCCTTCCTTTGCTGCGTCTACCACCAATTATTGCAACGCCTTTCGGAAACGTTGTGTCAGGTCTCTACTGGTCAGAGGAACTTGCTGGATCCCTGCCAGGAGTGTATGTTGGTTCTCTGTGGTTGCAGCGAGATCTCGCGAGCTACTGCCAACATGGAAGTTATCTGGAGACTTTTGGACATCCCCAGAACTGCTTCTGCTTCCTGCCATTATCTTTAATTAAATCGAAGGTTCAAGCCCTCCTTCTAGCGCCAATTGTTGACGTTGATTTATGGATGTATTAGAAAAACCAACAAGGATTGGATTTTAGCTACGACTTCAAAGATAAAGAGAAGGAAAAAGTAATCAGTCGTAAGTTTTTTACGTGGTAAAACTCCGATGACCGGAGAAACGTTCAAGGGTGGTTGAATGATCAACCAAGCCAAAATCCACTATGAAATAATATAATTACAATTCTCGATCTCTCTTTCTTCTCTCTGTATTTTTCTATGATTGTTGTATATCTCTGTGTGATGAGATTATGGGTCTATTTATATGTTTATAGAACTCTAATCTTCTTTGTACAAGTAATAAAATATCTTTGTATTTAATTACGATTGTTTGCTTGTTCGAAGTAGTTTGTCTTCTTTCCTGTTTCGGAGACTTGTATTGAGATCGAATGGGACTCTAGTAATGTAATCCAATTAGGACTTATTTCCTTACGAGATTGTAGTCTTTTTGAAGAAATAAAATTGTTGTTTGATTATGAACCCTTTCTACTTGATAATTCTGTTCTTCTTGGAATTCCTCTTTGATATGGATATCTTCGTGTATTTTAATGACTCGATTCGTTTGAGCTATGTGCTGGAATTTTTATTCAGTTTTTATGCTTGTCCCCGAGTAGAACACGATATCAGCTGGTCCCGAGTGACGTCATCTGATCCCGAGTAAATAATGTCATCAACTATCCCAGAGTATCTTTATCTGACCCCGAGTAGTATATGACGTCAGTTAACCCCGAGCAAGTTTGTTCAATACTTGTTTACTCGGGTTTCTCTCCTTTGGTGATGTTTTGTAGGATATTTTCTGAATGCCTATTCGGATGTCCACCTGATAATTTTATCCTTTTTGTCAATGACGTGTACATCTGGTAAAATTTACATACGACAATGATGATGATGATAATGATGATGATGGTGATTATTATTATTATTAATTATTTAGGGATATTTAATTAAAAAATAACTTAATTATTTACAAAATTAAATTCAGAATTTTATTATTATTAAACCATTATTTCAATTTTTTAAAATTTAATTTTCAAAATTTGATCATAGGGGTATTTATGATATATTATTATATAGTTTCTTGCTTTATGTAATTATATATATAATCAGGGGAATACATTGTAATATACTGCAACAAAAAAATGGTTATTACTAAAATTAGAGGAGATAAATAGTAAAATATGTGGCAGAAAATAATGATTATATACCTTACAATTAAATTATGTTTATGGATATGGGCCCCTACAAATTTTGGGTGTACGTTTTCGGTTTGGTTTGGGTTGAAGCTCAATGTCAAACCAAACTAATATAGATCGGTTTGACTATATTTCAACCCGATCCAAACCAATATGATTTTTCAAACCGATTCAAACCAAACCAAAAAAAGTCGGGTTTGTTTGGATTGGTTTATCGGTTTAGATTTGAACTTAAAAATATTTTATTTTTGGTATTATATTGTAAAAAAATATTTAAATAAAATAATTATAACATGAAATATTAATTATATATATAAAGGAAGTATAGAAAAGTGAAATGATTAATTACCAATTAAAGACATATTTGACAGTTTCTATGCTTTTAAAACCCTAATACATCAATCAATCAGAAGAATTGTATCAAAATAAATAAATAAATTATAAAAGTTTTAAGTAATTGGTAAAAGTTATAAAACATGGACTAAATAGAAAACGTAAGTGAATTTTAATATTTTAGTTTTACTTTTTAAAATATGTGGATTGGTTTGGGTTGGAGAATTATTTCACTTAACCTAAACCGAACCACCTTTAATCGGTTTATCTTTTAGACAAATTGACCCACCCATTTTTTATATTCGTAATCGAACAAACCCAAACTTTATGGGTTGGGTTGGTCGGTTTGGTTCGGTTTAACAATTGTTTACACAGCCTTACTGCAAACTACAATAATTTTTTATTTTCTGACCCAAAGACTACAGTGAGCTTGTCATAACGCCGCACAGAAGCTGCTGACGTGGACGCGATCCCGACGTACACGCTAGGAGGTGGGGTCCACCCCTGAGAAGAAGAAGAGTATTGAATGTGAATGGTTTTCTCTCTTTCGTGACCCACTTGAAACTTGAAACCAGTCAATTACTCATCACAACCGAATCCAATTTCAAGTTCAAAACTTTCACACACAAAATTTCTCACTGAAAAATAAAATATAAAAGGTTTACCGGGTCCTCTTGTGCTGTTATTTTCTTCTATCTTTTTTTTTTCTTCTGTTTTTTGTTGTTGAATCGGTTCTCAACCCAAGAAGAAAAAAACGTATGTGCCCTCTGCTTTGGCTTCTCAGTTTGGGTTTTTTCTTAAATTTTTAGCGTTTGTTTGCTGAAAAGATTATGCTTTTGTAGTTGAGGGTGTGTTTGGAAGTGCTTTTCTGGAATGCCCTTTTGAGTTCTTTCTGGGAAAGCACTTGTTGTTTATTTCAAGTGTTTTCTTGAACCAATTTATGATTTTTAGAAAGTGCTTTTGACTCAAGTGGCTAGTTTCAGTGTAAGTCTGTAGAACGAACATAAAAATGCTTTTGACTTGTCCCATGTCTAATCTCTTGTCGTGCTTTCATAAATGTTACTGACTTACTGTACTTGGTGTGTGTTTGGGAGTTGTGTGAAATGCCCTTTTGAGTCAGGGAGAAATCGCTTTCTGGGAAACCGCTTGGGGTGTGCATCCAAAGAATGATTTTTAGAATGAACAGTCTTGTCCCATACATAACCTCTTGTCATGCTTCTATATATATATATATATGTATATTATATGTATCGACTCACACTGAGATTGGAGACTTGGTATACTGGTTATAACTTGTAACATTTTGGTTGTTAATTTTATGCTCATCAGTTCTTAGTTTCATGTAGTTTGGTGGATTGGGATTGAGCTAAATGATTGATAAACAATTTTTCGAATGCAGATTGATCATTAGTCATTTTCCATTTTAAGCAGTATGGAGAGTTTACTTTTCGCCCCAGGGTTTGTATCTGTCTTTGATAATACCAGTCCAAGCAAAGAATCTCGCTGGCTAGCATCTTTCTTTTGTGGCATCATTATGTGCAAAATTGTAAGTTTTTTTTTTTTTGTTAAATTTAAGATTTTAAGTAATTGTTGTCCCTATAGTTAGTACTTAGTAGGAACTTACTGATTCAAACCATTATATATATGTCTACATTGCTGTAGGCTAAATTATGGATGGATGATGTTTATTTTATATTTTCCATACTTCATATTTACAGATTGGTCTAGTCTGAAAGAATTCATAATATCACCAAATACACTTTGATTCAAAATAACCTCCAACGATTCTGCTTTGTTAGCTTCTGAGCATAAAATGTTTTGGTTGAACCTCTCAGAAGTTTGATACTTTTATTCTGGAAGTATTTTAGTTTCCATTTTTATTTGTTACTGATATGAATAATGCACGTGCATAGTTTGTTCCATTTTCTATTAACTTCGGAATCTGTTCGATTTTGTTCTTGAAGGTTTATGATATAACAGCTACCGCCAGCCTTCTTTGTTTCAAGGGATATGGAAATCTAAGCAATGCAAAAAAAGTTGAATGGAACAACCGGTGAAGCTCTTTTTTATATTTTCTTGTTTATCTTTACAAAGGTTATGTTCTATGCAAACATAAATTTTGCTGGCTTAACCTTTACAGGGGCTTTTCAACATTTCATGCTATTGTAGTAGCATTTGCTTCTCTCTACCTGCTACTGCTCTCAGATCTTTTTAATGAAGATTATGTTGAGTTAATCATTAATAGAACATCAGCTGTATCGGAAACAATATTCGGGGTAAGTCAATGCTCTGTCATTGTCTGTAGGTTAGATAGAAATTTAGACAATAGGTTTACATATTTTTTAACTGAACAAACAAGAGGCTTACACATAGAAAACCTGTCTATATATATCAAAAATCTGCTGTATCAGAAGCTGTATTTGGGTAATTCAATGCATGAGCGATGATTATTATAAGACTTCTTTGTCATAAGACTCATAACTGTGAGTGGTAGCCCTTTAACTAATGTATTATTGTATTTGACTTCATGGTTTATGGGGCTTTCATTGTTGAACAACTCTCGATATTGTTCTTATTTGGTATTTTTGGTGTGTCCGGAATAGGTAATGGTGAATTGTATCTGTATGCTTAATGCAACTCATATTTGTTGTATATATTATTTCCCTTCTCCATTAGTTAGTCGTATATTTGGTCATATATCTTGATATAATAAGTTAAAATATTTATAGTTTAGATAGGATTTTAATTTCTATTTAAATACTCAGTGTCTGTCTTGTGAGTATCCTCCGGCATCGATGCATTTCATTTTTATGTAAACGTAGGCATGCAACATTAAAGAATCAATATGGTTAAAAGTCAACCCGAATTTTGGAGTAATAGGTCACAAATTTAATCAAGAAAGTACTGTTCTTCTGATACTTGTTTGGAGGAATGCTTGTTTTACCCCTTTATTATCCTACGTTATTTGGTTTTCGTACAGATCTCTATTGGATATTTTTTTACTGATCTGGCAATGATTATCTGGCAATATCCAGCTTTAGGCGGCCTGGAGTATGTAAGTAATTGATGCTAGTTAAATACTGCATTGATATTATTGTGTGAGACATTCTTAATTTTTCGACCTTGTTTTAAACTCGATAGAGATTTCTTATTTTTGGCAATGATAAAATTTAAAGAATCACCTCCCCTGGTTGTTTGAAATGGTTTGTTAGTTGCCAATCTTACCGTCCAAGTTGACTTGAATTTGCTGAGACTAGTTTAGAGGTAATTTGGTTTACTAACTATTTTCTTTGTCGCCATTTCTATTAGGTTCTACATCATGGACTATCCATATTTTCAATAATTCTCGCCCTCATAAGTGGCCAAGCACAGATTTACATACTCATGGTTCTCTTCTCAGAGTGCACAACACCCTTTGTAAATCTAAGATGGTAAAGTAAACATTTAAAAATCACTTTTCCTGTTTCTTGTTTGTCAAACATATGCTTATCGCATAACTGAGTTTCAGGTATTTGGATGTTGCTGGTCAGAAGAATTCAACCCTCTACATCGTCAATGGCATTGCACTGTTTTTCGGTTGGTTGGTACTGTCTAGCATACCTTAATAACTTGATTCTCTTTGTTCATAACTTCACATGCAATATTATGCATATGATGGGCTGAATGATTGACTACTTATAATATCCGGGGCATTTATTGGCATTTAAGCATCTTCTTGTCATGTTCTGTTATCTTTGGTTTGGTTTATTTCTTGCCGTAATTTGTTAAGGATCTTTTCAAGAATGAATTTTAAGGTAATAAGGAAGAACAATGATGTTTTCTGCGAGGCAGCTGTGCTTTGCATCCTTTTGGTGCATTCAAAAGAGATAAATGGGAATTTTCGTTGAATTTACCCTTTTGCAAGTTTTCTATCCTTTAACTTTCTAAATTACAAGAAGTTTTGTACTTGTTGAAATAATTTTGACATGATAGCAAAGTTTCGAAATTCAGAATGACTTGTGATCTATTTTACATAGTCAGAAATCTGCTGTGTAATTTCATTTATGATAAGCCCTACATGTTATCTTTACCGCAATTCTAGTAATGGTTAATGGTCGTGACATGGACTATTGTTGACTTCAGATTGCAAGGGTTATTTTGTTTATCTACCTTTTCATCCACATGGCTATCCATTTTGATCAGGTGAGCAGTTGATGAGCTTAAAATAACAGTAGCTATTGTGTGTTTTCTACCTTTTTCTATTTGTTCTTACATTCCTATTTTGAAGTCATGGTATGTAGTCTTTTCGGTAGTATGCACTCGGTCTGCTCATTTATATTCTAGAATCATATACTGAGATGCTTCTAAATCCAATATAATCCCATTACCTTTTCTGTTCGGCATCCTGTGTGATTAGTAGTAGTGAGGAAAAGCCCCGTGTAGATTCCTTCGTGTACAATTTTTTATATAGAATGTTAAATGATCATGAGAAGTTTTTAATGATCCCTGACGAGATTTTCTTGCCAATTTCGAATAATTGTGATGAGTTTTTCGATTAATGCCTGATCTCTCCCTTTGGCTCTCATCTCCTTTTGTTTCAGGTGAAGCAAGTCTTCCCCTTGGGATTCTACAGCTTGCTCACGGTGTCCCCTGTGTTGTCCGCCATGAATGCGTTTTGGTTTTGGAAGATTGCGAAAGGTTTGATTAAAACTCTTTCCAAAGCTAGACACACTCAATGACCGAACAAACATTTGTTTGACGGTGGCCTCCACCACAAACAAGCATATGTTGATCCTTTTTTTCAAAAACGGATACGTTTAACGAAAAATTGTACATTGAACTGTAAATTTGTTTCCTGCTGTCCCGTTATTATGATCCAAATAGCGAACAATCAAATGTAGGATGGTTAGGAAGACATGATATTAGATTATTAGCACACTTTATTCATTGATATCTCTGATCTTATTAAATACGATTGTGATTCTGCTTGCAAGTTGTAAATGGCTAAAGCTTTGGATAAGATAGAAAACTTCGAGGTTTGAAATTTACGCAAATTTTATCAGTTTGGAGAAAATGACATTGAAGTCCTTGATGGGGTTGAAGAAGTGAATGAATAAAACAAAGAGTCACTATAATGTCAAGTAGAAATGTAGGATCATCAAACCTATAAATCAAAGAGCTTTTTGAAAGTTTTAAAGTCCATACATAAGACTGGTAGATTTGCAACTTGACAATCGAAAAGTTAAGTTGACGATTACATTGTGTTTCCATGAATTAGTCACTTTGAATGTTTGAAATATCAATTTTTGATTTTGTTGTTGTGAATTGTACCATAATTTTCTGAAGTTATAAAACATTGTGATTATCATTATTTAAAGTTTTGAGAGTGTAGTTCTTCACTTTTCATCTTGAAACAAGTAAAAGCAAGAAAGCAAAAGAATTGAAAATACCAACTCATTGAAATTATATATATTGGTTTTTTTATCGGTGCGTTATAAGTGGACTGTTGATTATGAAAAAGTTTTGATAAGTATATATACTTTAAATCAAAGTATATAAATGTAATGGTCAATATCCAACGTACTGATAAAGTTATATTATTGTGTATTGATTTGAAAATTTCTATATATATACGTCCATTTTCACTCAATCCAAGGATTGTCATTAATCTTTAATTTGTCATTAATCTTTAATTCATTTACTTTTTCACACTTGAATGAAAGTGGATGGATGGATCATTGATGTTGAATAATGAGCGGTGACTCAAATATACAATATTATCAAATATTATTTACTTCTACTTCGTGAAAGTAAATTATATTCCAATGGAAGATCCAAATTGTATGGGTAGATTTGTCTAGCATCTGGCCCCATCTTATTGGGTCGACATATATGTCGTTCGAACCGGCACGACCTGTATTTACACACTTATTTTCATCAACCCACTTGTTGTACAACGCCTCTCTACCCACAATAAATTCTTTAGAATTGGTCAAAAGTCAGTAAGTCACCTTTCTAGGAGTCAGATTTCACTCCATTCTTTAGGATATACTGGTAAAATGGCCGCACTTTATTATACCATTTTATATATTATTTTTAAAAAAATATATTTTAATCAAACATAAAATGATAATCAAATAAAATAATAATTCTATATCAAATAAAAATTTCAGTTATATATCTAGTTGATATTCGTTTATAGTGGAACACGATATCTTTCTTGTGGAGGGAACAACAACAACACATTTCAAAGAATTCTTACCTAGTTTGTTTGTAAAATTAATGAGCATCTTCAAGAAATTATCCGAAAATGATACCCATAGCTAAAGGTGTAAAAATGGACTGGTCCGGCCTATTAGGGACGGCCTGGCCAGTCCATTTCTGGAAACCCGGCCTGTTTCCAGAGAAGCAGGCCCGGCAAGGCAAGCCGGTCTGCCTCAGGCGGGCCGTGCCAGGCCGGCCCGCCGGGCCCCTCTGGCGGTCCGGCGGGTTAGTTTTTTGATCCAATTTTTTTTTCCAAATTACGTTTTTTTGGATTTAGGGTATAGGGTTTAGGATTTATAGTTTATGGTTAAGGGTTTAGAATTTAAAATGAATGAAGAGAACGAACAATTATTAGGATTTGAAATGAATAAAGAGAACGAACAATTTTTTAATTATTTATTTATTTTTCACTTATGGAATTCAGTAATACATATCTACATGATTGCCTCATTAAAAACCTTACCAAGAAAAACCCAGTGGGATAAAAACTTGGTAAGGGAAAAAGAGTGCAACCGTTTTACAACTTACAAGTAAATAATAAATACATATGTAAAAGTATAACCTAGTTCTGGCCCTGGCCAGTACCTGAATGGTCATCAATATATAGATTGTCGAAATTTAGATTAAGTTCTTTATCTACAGTTAGATTTTGTAACCTTTTTTAGCATGCTCCTAATCCCGAAGGCATGTTAATACCTCCACCATCTCTGGAGACAAACAGTTTCTTCTTGGTTCAATTATTCGTCCACTGGTGCTGAAAGCTTGTTCCGAAGACACCGTTGACACTGGAATAACCAGTACGTCACGTGCTAAGTGTGACAGAACTGGATACCTGTACGTATAGGTCTTCCACCATAACAACAAATCAAACTCTTCCTTGTCTTCAACAGCATCGAACTGTGTTTCAAGGTACCTAATAAGTTCGGTACAAGAAGATGGGCTAGATCTTTGCCCTGAAGAAGTACTTGCTGATTTGTCTTTTTTTCTTCGTTTCAGAAGGCTCCAACTTGTTTGCTTCGGCTCTGTCTCCGGTCGTGTTGATTGGGGGATGTCAATGTTTCCAAACCTGGTTTCATAAATATGAAAAATCTCGAACAACTTGGTTCGAATGTCAGTAATTTGTTCTGAATAATCTATTGACAAATTAATATCAATAAACTCAAGCAAAACTTCTAAACCAGATAATTTAACCCTGGGATCTATTATAGCACTTAAGGCATAAAGTAAAGGAATGTTAGGCCAATATTTTTTCAACTTTGTTTCCATGACAACAACTGCAGCGCCTAGATGTTCATCTTCTCTATAACTGTTTAACAGTTCAGACATTTCCACTATCTGATGGATTTTCTAGGAAGATGTGGGGTAATATACCCCGGAAAGAGTTACAGTGGCATTATAAAAAATCTTTAAAAATTGAACAAAAATCTTTGTCACATACCAATCGTTTGTGGAAAGTAATTTTGGACTAAGTTATCCTGTTTCGGTCATTTTCATGTTATAAAAACATGTAATGGTTGTATCATATTCCAAACAATTTTGCAACATTAAATAAGTAGAGTTCCACCTTACCGGCATATCAGTTTGGAATCGTCGGGGTTTGAGACCGTTTAATTTACAATGTCTCTTGAATTCACTGAATCTAGGATTAGAACTGCAAATCCAAGAAATGGCATCTCTGATGCGATCTATTTGGTCGCTTACCTGCTTTAAACCAGCCTGTACAACTAAATTTATAATATGGCATGCACACCGTTGATGGAAGAAATAACCTCCATCTTGCGGGATATTTCTTGCAACAAACAATGCAATAGAGCTAGTATTTGCAGATGCATTATCAAATGTGATTGAAAGAATGCGATGCGTGATTTCATAAGTTTCTAAAACTTCCATTATGACATTAAAAATGTTTTCTGCGGTATGTGCAAAATCCATAGGACGAAAACCAAAAATTCTTTTTGTTATTCTCCAATCAGAATCTAAATAGTGTCCCGTGACACATAAATAGTCCTGTTTGGAACATGCATTCCAAATATCATAAGTTAATGCAACAGAGACACTTAAATGCTGTATTTCAGCAACTAAGTCATCCCTTTCGGTTTCAAACAATCGTATCAAATCATTTCTAGTAGTGGTTCTAGAAACAGGTTCATATTGGGGGTTATATGCAGATGTGATTAATTCTTTATAAAATAGACTCTCACCAATACTGATCGGTTGATCAGTTTGTGCAATGTATCGTGCCAAGCACTCTCTAGCGTGCATGGCGTCGAACTGCCACGTCGTAACAGACCCGTCTGGGTGCCGTTGAAGCTGTGTCTAGGTTGTAGTATCTACCTGTCCATGTACAGGCATACATTTGTGCATATGCCGTCTCAAATGTCCGGTTCCCCCCGTACTTGTAGCATAATTCTTATGGCAAAACTTACATTTAGCTCTGAGGCCAGACGCCCTGTTTGGGAGTGTCATTTGGACTATGTTGAAACATTGCCACACATCTGATGTTAATTTTCTGGGACGTGATGTTGGTGTAACGCCAGAACCAGAAGGTCCCGCTTGAGTATGGGTCGGTTCTGAAATATCAAATTCATCGTTGAGCATATTCAAACCGTCCGAAAAATAAGGCTGCTGGTTATGATCCATTATCTGAATAAAAATATGAGCACTATAGTAGTTAATAGTCAAATTAAAAATCAATATTTACTAACAGTAATCTTAATTTACTAACAATAATTACTAAAACTAATACGACACTTACAATAATTTATTTACTTAAAAAACAAATTAAATAAACAAAAAAAATCATAATCTACTAACATAAAATTTTAAATTCACTAGTTCACTACTACAAATAAAATTGATAAATTTACTAACATAATATACTAACATAAAATTGATGATTTGAACCACTACTCTTAAATTTACTATCATAATCTACAAATGAAAAATTTTAATTTATGAAAAAAATAATATCAAACGTAATTACTACACTTAACATTCATCATTTACTTATTACAAAAAGTAAATTCAATAATACAAATTAACTTTCTAAATTTATTAATAACAAATATTAAAATTACTACTAAACTTAAAAATCTTAATAAACTAAACAAATAATATTAACATTAAAGCCCAAAAATTGACAAACTAACTAACTAAATAGATAATGTTTTCATTAAGTAACTCAAATCTAAACATAAACATATAAATTTACTATGAGAATATGTTAGACCAAAAGTAATAACAAAATTGTACATTTAAAATTTGGTGTGTTGGTGGAAAACGTAGAGAATTTTGTAGAGAGAGTAATAACCAAAATGAATGAAAAAGTTTAGAGAATTGGAGAATATATTAGAGATTGAGATTTGAGAGAATGAGATATTGAAAGAATGATAGAGAGAGTTAATGGAAAATGAAATGGATGGAAGTATTTATAGAAAAATTTGATTTGTGGGTCAAAATATAATTTAAAAGATTGTAGGGGGGGTTTTGGTAATTTTAATAAACTCCAACGACTAGAAATCAATTCCAGCTGTTGGAGGTTTTTTGAAAAAAAAATAAAAAAAAAATTTGGCCGAACGGACCGGATGACCGGTCCGCCGGGCCGGCCTGCCTGGCCTCCTCCCAGCGGTCCGGCACGAGGCCTGTCCAGGGCCAGGCCGCGGCCTGACCCTCTTCCTTCACTGGCCGTTCCAAGAACGGCACGTGAACTTCCTGGGCCGACCGGACCGGCCTGTCACCGGCCGGCCCATTTTTACACCACTACCCATAGCCTGGGAGGTGATTTACAAATTACAATCTAATGATCAAAAGTGGTTTTGGAATTAATATTGTACTTGCATGTAGGAGAAAGGAAGTACTTCAAGGAATGTGCAGATAGATGAATTCAGAAGTGGATTTGGTTCTATTAATGATGATGATGATAGTGGGAGAGGTAATGATACCTCATAACTCAAGAAAAAGGGCCTTTGTTTAGTTCCTTTGTGTGAATATATATATAAATACGAATATAAAAATATATGCATTAAATATTAATGGGAAACAAAAGTATCATGCATTACACATATTTTATTTATTAAAATGAATTTATTTAATTAAATGAGTAAGTGTAACAAACATTAAATATATTTTATATTAAACTTATGATATCTCTTAAAACTAAACAGACTCGAGAACCGAAAGAAAATAAGTTTAATCTTATTTTTTATTTTTGGTTTTATAAATTTGTAGTCAAATCAAATTGAACCATTATTTTATAGTAAGTTTTTTTTTCAATATTTGTGATTTGAAATTCAGTTGAACTATAAAGAAAGCTTTGTTCATCAATCAAATTTAAAAAGCAAGTCCAACAATTTTTTAACTCTGTTTTATTGAAGTTTGAATTATTGGTACTGTGATAGCGATTAAGTGTCATTTTATTTTGTTTTTTATTTTTTGTTTTTAAAGAAAAAGATGGAGAGAGAGATTGAGAGTAGGAATCACAATATGTCGAGTTCGGACGGGTTTGGGAAAAACCAAACTCAAACCCACAAATGAAAATGACATCCAAACTCATCCACGAACCCACGAAATCTAGTGGGTTCGAGTTCGGGTTTCACCCGTGGATTTTAGCAACATCCAGACTTGCTCATTAAGACTTGCTCACTAACCCGTGAACTCCTGAGAATTTGTTGTTCCAAAGCGACTCACTCATGTGTGCGTAACTCGATCCGAGTCAAACCCAGTTACCGATAACCATCCACATTAGTTTTCTTCTTTTCAGACTTCAGCGAAAATGAAAAAAAGTAAGAGCAAAAAAAGACTTAAAAATGTATGAGAAGAAGAATATATGAAGCAGAAGAGTTTAAATTTTGAAGAGAAAATAAAAAAATAAAATAAGTTGTATAGAAAATAAAGGGAGAATATGAGTTTTAATTTTGAAGAGAGAGAGCGGGGGTTGAAGATCGAGAAGAAAAGAAAATGAAGACAAAAGATAAAGATAAAAAGAAAAAGAAAAATAATAATGAAATATATTTTAAAATCTAGAAAGACAAATAATGAGGGTCAACTGTATGTTATGTAAGATAAAAATGAAATATAAAAATAATTATTATAATATTATTTGTTAAATAATTATTAAATCAAACGGGTTCGTGAATTCGGGTTTGGTTTTCTTCCAAACCCGAACCCGTGATGGGTTGAGATTTCAAATTCAAACCCGTCCATGAGATTCTATTTCATATACCAAATCCTCTCCAAACGGGTTAGGTTCAGACGAGTCCCACTGGTTCGAGTTTAATTGTCATCCCTAATTGAGAAAAAGAGAGAAGGACGTTGGGTAGGAGAAAGAGAAAGAGAGTGGTGGTGGTATTGTGGTAGTGGTTGAATCTCATTTTACTTTATTTTTTATTTAATTTTTCTTATCTTTTAGAATGGTATTTTTATAAATAAATAGAAATCTATTAAATTTTACTATACATATGAATAGTTGATTTTTAAGAGTTGTTTTGGTATATATAATTTCTCAAATTTGGTCCATTTCATTAGTGCATCTTTTATTTCTTATTATCTTAATATTGGAAAAAAGTAACTTAGTAATTTATCATTATTAGTGTACCTCCCTTCCATAGTGATGGTGAGAGATTCAAGCTCCACTGTACGCATTTTATACCGTGAGAATAGTTATTTGGAATATATATGTATTACTTTATCTTGGCAAGTCTTAACAGTTCTATTGTAATAGTTATAACTTGTAATACTTGAAAAAAAAAATCTCAGTAATTCATAATTTATGATTATTGTGTATATTAAAAATAGTTGAAAATTATAAATTAAGTTTTTTATGCTTTTCTTCATGGAATTAGGGTCCCTTTTTAACCCTTCCTATAAAACTTGATTCTCCACCCAAATTGGATCCAATCAAAATTTCTAATTACTATTAGGTTCTGACCAAACAAAAACAAAACTTTCGTACCGAATTAGTTCAATTTATACCATAATAATAATTATTTTTTTAGTAGACACGCAATATATATATATATATATATAATAGTATTTTTTAACCAAAAACAATATTAATGTTTTGATTGTTTTTATCAAATTTACAATTGAAGAGATAAATTTAATCTTGTACCAGATTAAACACACTGAAATTAAACATATAAGAATTAAACACATTGAGAATTAAACACATCGATAATTAAATTGGTGGTATGTTTAATGATGAAATCCGATGGTACGTTTAATTAAAAAAGACTGATATTTTTAATTTTCAGTGTTTATAATTCCAATGTGATTAATCCCTAGTGTGTTTAATCTAGTGCATTGATAATTTAGAAAAGTTTGCTAAACACAATCAAAATACTAATAATATCCGCAAATTATATGGTTAGGTTTAACACAGCAGTAAAATAATTCATTCCCTATGACAAAAACGAAAGCTCGCAACATGTTCACGCTGCGGACAATAATTCATAACCTTTTTCCCAACTTCCACACGCCAACTCTCCGCATCACACACACATCAATGCATATAGATTGGGTATGGACCGTATGGTATTAATAATAAGACACATAATAGATGGAGAGTGGACCCGGTTGTGCAAATGTGTCGAGTTATTACAGAGAGATAGTGAGACATTACCGGTGTCAACAAAAGCTCCCCACAAAACAGCCGTGGACGTGTACTCAGTTTTGTAACAAGCGTGTGTTATGGTGGTGTTAGTTGTGTAAAAACCGTGTGAATGTAATGTAATGTAACATTTTCAATTCCTAGTCAAGTGGGGTTTTCTTTGCTTCCGGTAGATTTGCCTTGCTTTTCTCACCGGCCCAATAAATAAAAATCCAATTTGTCCACTTACCCTTTTTCAGACTCTCTGTCAAGTCCCAAGTTCCCTTTTTTATTTTTATTTTTTTTACCAATTTTTTTAATCTCTCGAAAATACAAAGATTATTGTTTTGATATGCTTTCAATGCAGTTTTTTGGTTAAACGTGAGAGAGATAGAGTCCTTGCCTTGGTGGGTTTTCAAAATTTAATAAATAAAACAAAAGGGTTTTCTTAATAGATCCAGAAGATGGAATCCTTAGCAGAACCTGAAGCTGCAACAATGGCGACAGATAAAAGAAGTCGATAGAAAAAAAAAATATCTTTTTTTTTAAGATGTTTATATAGTTTTTAGATAGATAGGGAGAAGAAAGAGTGAAAAAAAGATGTGGAGGAGGATTTTGTCATCTGGGTTATTGAAGCAGAGCTTCATGGCGGTGGACGCTGCGGCGGTTGGGAGGAGAGCTCCTCCACGGTCTCTGTTCATGGTGGTTTCTTCTTTTTATTTTGATTCTAAGTATAAAAGTTTCAATTTTGAACCAACATTACTGGGAAAGATTGCTTTTTTCTCTTCGAATTCGTCTTCGAAGCCTCCTCCTACTGATGATGACGGTAATAATTGCAATGGAGATGGATCGAAAAACTGTGAAGGAGATGGATCGATATGGAAATCGAAACCCATACAGGGTTTGGACAATATAACATTTGATGAGGCCAAAAAGCTGATGAGATTGGTGAATGTGGAGTCACTGAAGATCAAACTGGGGATGGATGGCAAAGAAGTGATTGGATATTCTGAGTTACTTGAAGCTTGTAAGAGTATGGGAATGGCTAGATCAATCGATGAAGCCATTGCCTTTGCTCGTGTGCTTGATGAAGCTGGTGTTGTGCTTCTCTTCAGGGACAAAGTCTATCTTCATCCTGACAAGGTACAGAGAGAGCTCTCTTTTTTGTGTGTGTGTTTCTGTACTTGGATTCGTTTAATGTTTTTGTTTTTGATTTGATTGTTTGATTCTCATTAGTGGTAATAGTGGGTTGTTTTCTTTTTTTATTTTTTTTCATTGATTTGATCAATGATAAGGGACCCATTTGGCCATGGATGCATATTATCAAAGCATGAATATATTATATTCCTTTGACTTTCACTTTTAGGGTTGCTTTAACGCTGTCATCATAGAAATTTCTCGAGGAAATTCGATGTTATCTTCTTTAGGATGCTGTGTCTGTTCTTATATGATTTAGATAGGATGCTGTGCATGTTCTTATATGTTTTAGCCCTTTGAAAAATAAGGGGAAAAATAAAGTCGAAACCACGATTGAGGATCGATTGATTAGATGGAATGGAAGGAGCTGCCTCTCCGTTTTCGTGTTGCTTTTGTGGTTATTGATTGGAATTCTTTGAATGCAATTATCTTTCCTTGCTTGTTTAATATTCTGTTATGATAATCAATAACATGGATTTTGCATATTAAATTTTGACTGAGTTTTTTGTCTTCTAATAAGTGTTTCTTCTGTTGAGAGTCTAGTATTCCTTCTGTTTTCTGCTAAATCTTGACACATGGATTCTTAAACAAGTTTCGTCATATCTAATATCGGTACTCTTTTAACAGAGAAGAGAAGATTTTGCGTTAAAACGGAATGTTTGACTATCTTGAATAGGTACTAATAGCTGAAGTCAAGGGTCCATTTGACAGAGTTGCTTATAAGACTTTAACTTCCTTGATACCCAGTTAGGGAAAATTCTGCTTTGAGTAGAAGTGCTGCTTAGTTCGAGTTCCTCAGAGAAGACGTTATGATGTTATAAACTATGGAGGAGGTCGGTTAATGGAGAGTTATTGAGCTAGTAGCAGATCTCCTATATTCCCTCTGCAAGTTAAAAGTGTTTACCTGTGATTAGAATCCTCAAGTAGAGTCATCTAGCTCTGGACTAGTCGTTGTTGCACTATCTTGTGTACAGGTTTATTGGGTTTTCATCGGAAAGTTTTTATGCACAGAGAATATAGCTTTTACTTAGATTTTGCTAGACAATGTATTAATGTTATTCATATCCCAACCATATAGTCAATTTTCCGTTATAATTATGCTAGGCCTAGGATTGGTATACTTTCTTTAAATTCTGGCTTAGAAGGATATATTTCTATAATAATGAACTGAACTGAATTGCATTCAGTTGTCCACAGTTTTGTTTTACCTGGATTTAGATTTTGCACCTTATCTCTAACATTCTTTCTTATTACAGTAAATATGAGCTTTTCCTTTGCATCCCTTTGGATGATTTTCGACAACATTACTCTTTTCGTTTGCTAAAATCAACCTGATTTTCCACCTAAGGGACCCCCTCTGGCCTCTAGTCTTGTTCTCTTTTCATAAACTTTTTGTTGATTGTATCTAGAGCAGGACTTATTTTAGGAAATTTAAAACAATCGGTGTTGATAAAAACCCTTTTCTTCATGCGTTCATTCCATTTAGATTGTGCCTAGTTGAATATATTCTTTGCCATGGCTCACTATTTTACTGTGCTGAAAGTCAGTAGACTGTAACACAATGGATTTTCTCAATTGGTGCTTGGTTGAGGGCGTCTTCCTCCGATCGAAAGATAATTATCTTCATTCAGATTTTTATTAACCGGTGGTGCTCTTTCTCGTTGTTATTGTTCAGGTGGTGGATCTGGTTAAAAGAGCCATGCCCATTGCTCTATCTCCTGAAGATGACCCCACGAGTGAAGAACTAAAGTTGCTGCAGGAGAAGAAGGAACAAATCGACGTGCAGGCTCATACGCAAGTTCGACGCATCCTGTGGTTTGGGCTTGGTTTATCAATCTTCCAGCTCGGTCTTTTCTTCCGGTTAACGTTCTGGGAATTCTCATGGGATGTCATGGAACCCATTGCGTTTTTCTCCACAACAACTGGCCTTATCATTGGCTATGCCTACTTTCTGTTCACTTCAAGAGATCCGACTTACCAAGACCTGATGAAGAGGCTCTTTCTCTCCAGACAGCGGAAATTATTCCTGAAGAGAAATTTCGATGTTCACAGATTTAAGGAACTACAGAAGAAGTGCAAAACCCCTCTTGATGCTAATGCCTCTATTAAAAAATGTGTAGGACTGGATCTTGATCTCGAGGATGCTTTACATCGGGATTAACTGTTTCTCTGTTCCCTCTCCCCCCTTTGTGTTGAAGATCTCATACATCTTTCATCCTGACAAGTCTTTTTTGGTAACCTTTTTTGCCTCATATTTTCGCGGTGGTAAGGCATGATATTTTTAACTTCTTTGCTGGCTTACTGCTTACATTATAATTTTTGGCAATTGAATTGATGAAGTTTTTCCTTTAAAAGGAGAAAACTTTACCGCTATCAGCAACAGGGTTGTAATCTTTGCTTACATTTGTAGCACTTAATGTGTGTATTTCAAAGCAATTGCATTTAAATTTCTTTCAGGTTTTAGATGGTTTATTTTCATATACTATATGCCAGGAACGCATGGTTAAAATGTTTTTATACATAATTTATGAGTAATGTAAAACTTTAATCATACTGTGTCCTCTGTTTATCATTTCAATTTTGAAGTAGTTTATAGCTCTTACTGCAATGGAATACATCCATGGCAGCAGATTCCAAGTTTAAATTACGTTTTGAATGCTTTATTTTGGTGAAGAACAGCAGGCCGAAGTTCTCATCCAAAGCAGACTCCTGACCTATTCTGTGCCTTCATTATCATCTTTCCTGAAGTAGTTTTAGAAAGATTGAACTCCCAGGATATACATATATGGCAATAGGCTCATAGCAATGTACCATATATGGAAATTTTATTTTGATCTAGTATCTGCCTCAAGTTGTTATATTTCGATGACAGGTTTGTTCGACCTGGTTACCCTGTTAGATGCGTAATTATTTTTGTTCGAAGCACATACATGATGTCGATATCCTGGACTCCTGGGAAGAAAATATTCATTTTGTTGGCAGACCGATAAAACATCTGATTTGGCTTATAGGCTCGGTCTGGAATATTTCTGCTCGACTGAATGTCAAGCCAAAGTAACGACAGCTTTCATTTGAGCGTATTCCGATTTGCATACCCGCTCTGCTTGGTTGTCAAGCTTACACGGCTAAGTCTGGCTTACTGCATCATGTTTCTGTCAACTGAGCCATGCCCCAGTGACATTTCGTATTATCATTATCGCGTTTCTGTCAACCAAACCTAATCGATCCATATATCAATCACGTTAAAACCTATGATCTAAATATGACCCATTTAATCCATCGTGTTCGTGTCCTATTCCTGGGAATCTCACGTAGCTTGCATGTAGCTTCAACGAATCTCAATCACTATTTTTTTTTTAAAAAAAAGTTGCCTTCTTTTTTAGATGCTCGCATGCTGTATTATACACTCTACTTTGTGTTTAATGTCTTTCTAACGAACACTCATTTTTTATTCTTCTATTTTGAACAATACAAGACAAAAAAAAAAAAAAAAAAGTAACAAAGAAGACGCATAAAAAATGTAAAGAACAGTATGGTCATCTGGGTTACTCAAGCAGATTACTGTTCCGGTGGCAACGGCACCGTCAAGGTGGTGGAGAATGAGGAGTACAGTGTATACTTATGATGATACTAACAAAAATGGTGATTGTAGAAGAGCATCGTTAAATTACTGCTGCAACATTGAATCATGGAAGATGAAGCTTAGCATGGAAGGCAAGGAGGTTATAGGTTACGGTGAGCTGCTTGAGGCCTGCGAGAAGATGGGTTTCACAAAGGTCACTAGATGAAGCCATTGATTTTGCTAGAGTTCTTGATGAAGCTAGAGTTGTTATTCTTTTTAGAGACGGTCTTTCTTCATCAATATGAGGTACTTTTAATTCTTTGCTTTTTTCTGTTCCTAGTAATTTTATTCTGTCTTTCATTGTTGGGGTAAATACTGTTTATAGATTTAAACATTGCGCGATTATATCCAACATTGTGGATGGTAATATAGAAATTCTCCGGTAATTATGATATTATCAATTTCAAGACCCCTAACTTATACACGTACATCCGATATATCTTAAACTCTCCTTAATTAGTCGAGGCTTCTGACTTTTAGGAGTACTTTTGATCTCATATTGTAATTCATCTATATTTATAACAATGCTTGTATGATCATAAATCATATTTTTAATTACAAAAGTATTGCATATATGATTTTACCAAGTTGGTATGCAATATAAATGTTTAGGTAGTGGATAATATTAGAAGATCAATTGCAGATGTCCCAAAACTGAGGGAAGAATTAAGGATTCTGCAGAAGAACAAGCTCCAAATTGACATACAGTCACACTAGCAAGTTTGACGAATCTTCTGGTTCGGACTGTCTCTAGCTTACTTCAGGCTGTCTTTTCGCCCGGCTAACATACTGGGAATTCTCGTGGGAGGTAACCTCACCCATCGCCTACTTCTACACTGCGACTGGCATCGTTTCAGGCTTCACCGGAAGATATCCAACCTACTCAAAGCTGTTTGAGAGGCTATTTCTGTCAAGGCAGAGGAAATTGTTCCGGATGCACAATTTTGATGTTAACAGATTTCAGGAATTACAAAAACAATTGAAAACCCCTCTAGATGCTAATGCTCCCATTAAAAATCGCCTACAAGTGGAACTGGACTAACTGCTAAAATTTACTGATTAGAAGCACTTACAATCAAATTTCTTTCGGGCTTTAGACCGTTTACTTCACATACTAAGTGCCCGGTACCCATTGTTATAATGTTTATATACGTAAATTTACGAATTCATACTACTGGTGTCTAGTTTATAGCTTCAAGTAAATGGTTATAAATACCAGCAGATTCCAAGATTAAATGTGTTTTGAATTATTGTGGAGGAACTTTTCATCAATCGTGGACACGACTAGCTTACTTGATAAGATCTCTTATAATTACAAATGCTAAAGGTCACCAAAATGGTACATTAAGTTGTCAACCATCTACATAAACTATTTTTTCTCAGCAATCCTTATTGGATCAATAGTTACAATAGCCTATAGAGATTATTCTTCTTGAAAATCATGAACTCACCTTCAAGGGAAGTCAGCAGATCAATCACAGATTCTGGGTTGGAACCACTGAAGTGCTCCAAAATTTCGGACAGAGCAGCCTGCAATAGATTGAAGATGTTGCATACTAGTTAGTATTCAAAATCTTCTTGATGAATCATAATAAGATAAAGTCATAAAGACGGTTACAACCCACATTGTTACTCACCCCTTCATCATATTTCTTGAGCCAATCTATCAGGGAACTCTCTTTTGCTTCCAATGATGTGGAACTTCCATCTGGACTATCGACTTTCTGTCGTTTAATTGAGAAGTGTTCATCATCGTCATCCTGGATTTCGAGTACCTCTGGTCCCTTGATCCCCATGGCTGTACAACACTCCGGTTTTCCATTAATATGTGATACTTCAACCTCATGAGGACCTTCCACATGACACATCGTATCAGTAGAACAATGTTCCGATGCCTTGCTTGGAAGTTCATCAGCTTTACACATATTCTGGTGGCCAGACGAAATCATTTCCAGAGAGATACCAAGGCTCTGCATTACCATGAAAGCCTTGATCTGTGCGTAACTTATCTGGAATTGTTAAGTAATATATTAAGTTTTATTCACGGGTATATGACATAGATACAAAATCTATACATACAATCATTAAGCATGCAGGAAATACAGGTTCAAGTACAATATATTCATTCAAACAGACAAAAACTTACCTCTTCAGGTAATTCATTTTTGATAGGCTGCAACTTGTCTATAGAGCCAACCTTTGAGATTGCAGCCTGGATAGCTGAGAAATTCTCATTTGTAAGTCCACTTTCATCACAGAATCTGGCCCAATTGATCTCAAAACCTTCATGAGCAGCGTCCAAGAGATATCCAAGAACCGTTTGTTCTTTTATAGGAGCTGCCCTACCAGGGTAGTTCTATGTATACAGAAAAGGAGAGTGGAAATCAAACGTTGTGTGCTTGAAACATAATTAGTGTAAATAGAATATTTTATTAGTAATCAAGAAGTCATACAGCAATTTTCTGAATTGACAGACCATCCTCCTGCCACATTTTCCATGCTTCATACTTTGCTGGAGACAATTTTCTCTGGTTTCCTGTGGGGATCAACTTTCTCTGGTTGTTGGCTACCGAACCCAGGTTTCTTGTGGAAGCAATCTTCACAGCTACTTCTCCATCCAAGGAAAGGTTTAGTTTTTGTGAGAGATTACTAATAGTTTGAAGAAGATGATTCCCGTGTGCTGTTACAAGGTGCTGCAACGTTGATGAATTTCAATTTAGAATTCCAAAAATTCTTAGTGAAGGCATGAAGGATACTAGCTACAACAAAGCAAATTTTTTGGATAAATATATGCCATTGTTTCCACTGTTAAAATATGCCTGGTTGACACCATCGATGTTTGCCAATCTTGCTTTAGTAGATGGCCTAGTTAAAGCAATTTGTTTTAATGTCTGATCACCACATACAGCGTATCTGCAACAAGAAAAATGTTTAACATGCTCATAATTAAACATTCCATGTTAATCAACATAATCACCATAAGATCCTCAAATATCATAATCAAACTGCTTTTAAAGATTGGTAGCCTTGATGATACAAGAAAACCTACGGGGCAGTTCCGGTAACTCTTGCAAGCTTCATTCTCTCTTCTACAAGCATGTGATAGAATTTTGCCTCTGCCTGAAGTAAAAAAAAGATGCAAAAATGCACATAAGAAAATTATACAGTCAGCAACCAGGATTTTAATAGCAATGTATACAAAAGTGGCAAGTGAAACAATATTAATGTTAGACCAACTTATATGATGCTAACAAAACAATTTTAAGGTCCAATTTCGGTAAGTTGAACAACTATGAAAAGAAATTCAGAAGCAAATCCCTATAGAAGATTGAGGAAAGCAGAAAACTCAAGGAGAAAGGAAAGAATTTCCTCAATTCTGCTAATCATGTTAAAAGACAATCATTTAACCTATCTTTTAATAAAGACAATATTTAGCTGCTCTAGTTCTCACCATAACAGAAACACTTGGGAGTAATAACCGGAGATAATAGAAATATTTTGCCACTTTAGATCCTTAAGAGACTGAATGCAATAGTAAAGCAGTCAAATCAAACAAGAATTACAGCAATAATAAAACTAACAATTAATTACTGACATCTGAAAATTCCTCTTGTTCTGAAGCTGCCAAACTCTTCAACTCTCCGATTTTGCTCAAAGTCCTTTGATTTTCATTGTCATCAATCATTGCATCAGTAAGTGGTAATACTAACGGTGGTTGATCATCAGGTCTTGCAGAACAAAGGTATTGCTCTCCTTTCTGACTTACACTGATCCATTAAGGAATAAAATTTGTCACTTTTATTGTACGGAGAAAATGGCCTGAACATTATGACGGATGAGATCTCATAACAGATAGCACCGTGCAGAAGGTTATGGGAAAAAAGTACTAAACAAATTACAGCCTAAAAATCTGATAATTTGCACTTCTTATAAAAAAGGAATAGAACATACCTTACAGTTCTGTATACATCTTTCACAATCTCCACCAAATAACCTGTTTACATTACAATATTTAGCTTAAGATTGATAGTTACCAATTTATAGTTCAAGCCAAAAGTTTAAGACAGTTTAAATAGTTGTGAACGTTAAAACAAACATCCCATAGAAAAAAAAAATCAATTAGTGCAAGAACAGACATATATAATTTACTTGTCTCCATATACGAATACTAGAATCTGTAAAGCAAATAAGATTCTACCATAATATTTAGTCATGCCTAAATTGAACCAGCATGCGAATATGATGATATCACATCAGCTATCATAATTTCCCACAGGTATTGCTAGAACTTGACAAGCAGTTGGTCTATATTCTAACAAACACCATCACATCACATGCAAGAACAAATACAAATAACAGCTTTATTACACATTAGTCTATATTCTAACAAACACCATCACATGCAAGAACAAATACAAATAACAGCTTTATTACATAGATTTACACACGCCCCTTCTAGGTTGTACCATAATTTAATTGATCAAACAGCTCTAGTACCAAGTGAGAAGCCATTAATCCAAATGTTAAAACTAGTAGGTAAGTACCAACAATTTTACTCATATGCTTACACTAAATATTTGAACTTATTAGGCCAATATGTCAAAACCTATAACTCAGCATCAAGCTATCATAAAATAAAAACAGTCACTCATGAATGATCACTTCTCAATATTAAGCAACTAATGTATTGCTGAAAATACCATGCGAAATTAATTGGTAAGCTAGATCTTTCCACCAATTTGATGAGTAATCTTTCCCAAGACCGTGAAGCGGAAGCATGTCAAATTGAGCATCAACAATTTTTTTCGCCTGTAAATCATAAAGAGAAACGATTACCAACAACAGAAGCAACCTTGTAATAATTTAAAAAAAAAAACGAACAAAATTCAGAATAAAAATATCAGGAAAGTGTTAATGTAAGCCATTTAAAAAATAAAGATAATAACCAACAAATACTAACTATTCTTGGCGAAAGCACTCACTCGAGACCCCCGAAGAACGTCTACTGGCAGATTAAGGCCCCAATGACCCCCACATGACTTAATACAAGTCAATAGAAGAAATGATTCCCTAGACATGTCACGCTCCCTCTTTGAAACCAGGCAGTTATCACAATTTCCTGCAAGCAGAAGGTTAATTAGCTACACCACAACTTATACAAATTTACAAGAATAGTATGAGAATTAAATTAATTAATGCAACAGGAACACCTTCACCAAAGATGTAATATAACTAAGCCAGTGATAAAATAAATTAGGTTCAATTCTCATGGGATAAATCCTAACCAGATAAGGAATGGTACTGATGAGTTCTAAATGAAATCATAAATAGCTGCAGTACATGTGTGGGCATGGTGGATGGATACAGTTGTGTTTACTTATGTATGTACTTGATTTTGAATATATTCAAGTTAAAGCCCAACCACATTTGTCAGCTGGAAATATTTCCCCGAAGTGATTGAGCAAGAATTTTCTTCTGCAAGTTGTGAGTGAGCAATAGCGCTGTGCTGCCATCAGTGACTCCATGATAGCTCTTCTTTGCTCTTCCTGGTGAACAGTAGCCCAAAAATCTCCTTAAAACGAAAGACAGAATTTACAGAGATAGTTCATTTAGGAGAAAATTACCACAATTTACAGAAATAATGTAAATCATACGCAATATCTTAAAAACCGGATGGAAATATGTTTGAACATATGTTTCAAAGCAAAACCTTGGCATGTCTCACAGAAAAGAAATAAAGACAAAAGAGTAGTTTTTTACCGTTTGTGCTTCTCCACAATAGAAATCAGCCTTTGCAAAGTCACCTCTTGCATAATAAAGCCAGCAGACAGAAGCTATACCATCTCTTCCACATCGCCCACTCTCCTGATAATAGGACTCTATACTCTTTGGACAACCATAGTGTATCACATGCCGTATGTCAGGCTTATCGATACCCATTCCAAAAGCAACAGTAGCAACCATAACACGAAGTTCATCTCTAATAAATAATCTGAGACAACAAACAGAAGGTTCAACTTGGGAAAATAAGGATCATATCAAGCTTTAATAAATTGATAATACAACGGACAGAAGGACAAGGAAAAATATTCAACCAAGTTGTACTGCATTAGTGCCAACTATAGTTTCTGTTCCACATGTACATGGGTTAGAGGTGAAAAACCTGTGGGATTCCTCACGAGCTTTACTCCCCATTTGACCATGATAGGTTCCAGCCTTAATTCCAACCTCCTGAAGTGCTTTGAAAATCTGATGAAAATGTAGTGATTAAAAGGCGCATGGGAAAACTAATCTACATAAATAATAAACGAAAGAAAAAGAGTATCCGGAAACTTGTGCGGGCAGCTCAATTTGGATAACATGAGTCATGTTTACTATATATAAATTACCCTTTACTAAATAAGAAAAAACATGACAAAATAATCTCAAATGTCACAGGGACACAAAGTGCATCCATGAAGCAAGAATTTAGTTTAACAGGCAGATTCCATAAGATTCCAGACCTTTTTCACTATTCTAATAGATTCAAGTCGCATGGGACAAATTTATAATTATCTTTCGAAACTCTTGTAAACAACAGAATAATATTTGCTTCTTTTACTGGACTCATCTTGTAGGGTACACCTCTATTACACATCCCATGCCATACCTGTGTAGTGTCATTTCATCTGTGCTCTAAAGTATCATGCTCATGTGACATAAGGTCTATTCGAAGTCATTTTACAAACACATACTCAGGTATTAATAAGCGAATCTTGCCCTAGTTTTGAGAACATGAATTAGCTTTTTCTTTTGGGGAGAGGAGACGGGTAATTTGTCACTTATGTTTTACAGCAACGACGCTGTGAATTGTTTATGGACATGCTAGTCTCAATCTTAAATTGAAGAATGAATCAAAGTATAAGATAGATAATTCAATATAAAAATAGATAACAAAGATATTAAGATAAGAAAAAGACCTGCTCAACATCTTTAATTGTTGTACAGTAAACGATAGTTGAACCACCACTGACCACAAACTTTGAAATTTCTTGCACGAGTTCATCCATAAATGGTTGGCCACGATTAATTTGCTTAACACCATAGTAGAGATTTTTGCGATCGAATGATCCAATGGCAATATAAGGATCCTTCATCTTCAGGGAATTAATAATGTCAATGCGGACCCTGGAATGCCAAAAAAAGAATTTGAGAAAATAGAGAACATATCAGAAGCTTCCTTTCCATGATAAAACTCACCTAAGTGGTGTATGAGGAGTACTCTACAAAAACATATAACTAGAAGCCATATTATTAAACTAGAGTGTACGGAAGACACAAGAGGACAACCAAAGACTGTACGGAATGAAAATGAAATGAAGCAATTAAAAGAATAGATTAAACAATGTTTTTATTGAATTACTTTTGACACTAGTATGACATAACAAAACAATTTCACTAACGGTTTTTTGCTGCTTTGTATAGTACTCATTTTATAGAATTTGATCAATTCAATAGAAGGTACTTTCTACATATGTGTGTGTAGCAGAAGGAAAGGGGACTACGGGATAAAAAACTATGCATGAAGATGTACACTTGCACAAGTTAGACAGTCAAAATTTTATGGCAGTATAAGAATAATTCCTTCAAATTGGAGATCCAGCAAACTCAAATATCAGCATGAGAGAGAGAGAGGGAGAGAGAGAGAGAGAGAGATTCAGACTTTTGTGATGACGATAATAATAATTCCTCAAACTAGAGATATGACATATCATATATGATACCTACTTTTCAGTAGCAGTTGCAGTTAAACTAACAAATGGAACATCCGGGAGACAATTGCGTAACTTGTCTAACTGCTTGTATTCCACCCTGAGAAGCCAAAAGAGAGAATTATTCAGAACACAATTATTATTTTTGAAAAGCTAGTTAATCTGTTCAATCTGGAGAAGTTGACAAGGATACGAAACAACAAGAATGCGGTGTTTGATCTCCCAGGTTGCTATTGCCACAAAAATTTATCTGGTCAACATGCCCTCTCTACATAAATTAATCTCACACAAGCAAGCAAGCACAAGTTTAAAAACGAAAATCACATAAACTAGGACAACTGTAATCACGTTTAAAGGAAACCAAAATAGAAAGAGGAATTATTAATAACCTGAAATCATGGCCCCACTCTGATATGCAGTGAGCTTCATCAACAGCAAACAAACAAATTCCTGAATTCAGCAACTTTGACCAGAAACTGCAGAAAAAATTAAGGATGGCAGTTCATAATAAGTTAATAGATAGAAACAAAACCTGACATTATAAAATATAACTTCCATCTATAGAAACCTACGGACCATAAGAAATATCAAATTTCAACACAAATCATGTTGCATCACCAGGAAAAGATTTCTTACTTCAATTTATCAACAAAAAAAAATGATACATTTGGATTTATGTGTGCATGGGTGCATCCTCAAGAATAACATTCATCATTTAAAATTTGCAATAAAAATGCTTGTGTGAGTCAAATGATGAAAGTGATATAATGAGAAAAAGATACAATTAAAAACATTTTAAAAAAGAGAAAAATCGAATCAAAAAATAATTGAAAAAAAGAAGCAAAATGTTAATATCAACTAAAATATAATCCAGAATTCTGAGCAATTGCAAATATGCAATGACATTTTCATTAGAAGCAACCATAACTGTTAGAATTTCTTTGCATGAGAAGATGCATAAATCTTTGGTCCTTAGATGAAACAAAGACCTCATTGCAAGTTAGAAGTACATTTCCCACTTACAAAAATAAATGCACAACCGCAGGGAAGAAAATTAATAGTCAATCTCCACCAAACAAAGCTTAATTATAACCTAAAGACAGAACCAGGAGATTGTGCAAATTAAATCCCATCTGTCATTTTTAAGACTGATCAAGAGCAAGTTATGTGGTCTGTGGTGAGTACCTGGTGGGAATTATCATTGCCTTTTCAGGAGTGATAAACAATAACTGAAATTGACCTGTCTCAGCTTTTGATTGGACAGTAGAATCAGTCTGTGCACTTCCAAGAAATTCAGCTTTGATCCCTCGCTGTTTTAAACTCATTACCTGTTATCTTATGACAATAAAATAAATTCACGGAAAAAAAAAACCAGAAAAAATGAGTATTTGAAATGAAACTTCATACCTGATCTTGCATCAAAGATATTAGCGGGCTTACAACAACAGCAGTCTTCCCAGTAACCAGAGGAGGAACCTGATAGCTGTTACCAAAAACAAAAGGCTTGTGTTTACAGAAATAATATAAAGCAGTTTTTTTAATAAGTACTTCCTTTGTTCAAAACAGAATCTCTTTGAAACACACTAATTAAGTATTACTTTTTTTTTTTCGAAATATTAAGTATTTGCTATTTACCAGAACAGAATTAAGTAAAATTTGAAAAGATAAAAACTACTGATATTGGGAATGCTTATAGAAAGCACTATTCAATAAAAACCATTTCTGTACAAAATCACCCTAAAAAACACTTATTTATAAACTACTTACCAAACACCTTTTATCCTCCAAAAAAATATTTTTACAAAACAGAGAACATGTTTATGTAATTTGTAGCTGAACTCGAAGTATTCATTTTTCCTTTTTCATTCTCAAAAATTTAGTCCACTTCAGCCGAACACTACAAGCAAATACACAAGCACTTCTAATTACACCAAAAGCACTTCAAAACCCCAAAGATAAAAAGAGAGGGCTTTTAACTATTTGAAACCATTTCCAATTATTCTAATATGATTCTTGAACTTAATTTCACCCAAAAAAAAAGCACTTTCAACAAAAGCAATTACTGAGTCTACTCAAAGTAATTTTTGTTTGTCAATCTATTCCAGACAAACACTACAACAGCTAAAAAAACCACTCTCAACTGATCCAAAAAATAAAATAAAAAAACAATTATATGTTCTAACTACATGAATAACACATTCGAAAGACGAAAATGAACAAAAAGTGAGGACTTTATTGAACTATACCATAGAGACTTGCCGCTTCCGGTGGCCATAACCACCAAACAGTCCCTTTTTTCGATGATTTTCTCGATCACCTCCTTCTGATACAGCCTGAACTCCGTAAACCCGAAATATCGCTGTAATAAAAAAATAAATAAAAAGAAAAAGCAAAAGCAAATTTAAACAAACCGAAACACAGATAAAAATAAATTAATAATAAAATGAGATTTTGTGCATTTTCAAATTACCTTGAGAACAGACTCCATTTTTGTTTTTGCTCAGTCTCTCTGTGTGTCGTCGTCGACGATTCGAGTGGTGGCTGTGAAGGTTTCGTTTTTATATGAATAATTAAATAAAATTGTTTTAATAAATGAAAAAAATTAAGTAGTTTCCCGCTATTTTTATTGGGCCGGGTATGGGTTTTGAATTGGTCCGGGCCTCTGTTTTAGTTTCTTCGAGATTTATTGTAAATGTCCCCCGTTAACAATCTATATACACCCCATGTCATCACTTTTACTATTATTACAATAGTATTAATATTATCTTATTAATTTTTATGAGAGAAAAGAATTGAAAATTTCTACTTGTAATCCTACTTAAATTGAAATTAAAATAAGTTTGTACATCTTTGAATTCTAATTAAAAATTAAAAGTGGAATTGTTTAAAAAAATTGCTTACAAGTTACAATAATGAATAATCACAACCGGGAACCAACTTCCACGGTGGCACGGTTTCGATCATTTTGGTTGGCAACCGAATTCACCGAAACCATTGAAGATTTCGATTCAGTAACTTTGACTATTCGAGTATATTTCTAAAAAAAGGATCTCTTGTTTCTCATTTCCGTTTCCATAAGAATGAATACTATGATTCGCGTTTCGAACAGGCATGAATATAGCATCTATAGGATAACTTCCGTCTTGAAAGTTATTTGGGGTTTTTATATTATATCCTCGATTCCTTTCAATTTGTAATCCAATACAAAAATCAGTTGGTTCCGTTAGGTTAGCTATATGCTGCGTATTATCAACGATTTTCACAGAAGGTGGTAAGAGGATGTCTTGAGCAGATACATATCCAGGACCTTTGACACAAATAAGCGCGTCACGAGTTCAAAAAATAAGATTTAATTGCACACAAAAACACGTTTTATATTATATTTAACAAAAAAAAAAAAAACCTTAGGATAATCACAAACAAGTAAAAATTCGGTCATTTCAATTGACAACGAATTAACTGGATGGACACTAACTTGCGATTCGATTTAGTTCGTAGCATTAATTCGATTTAAATCTATTTAAAATTTAAAAGTCAAAAAAAAATTCGATTCAAACCGGTTTGTTTTTCTAAAAACCGGATTGAACCGTATAAACCATGTATATAATTAACAAAAAAAACTCTAATCTTTTTTTGTGTTATTTTAGTTGTAATTTTAATTTGGAGTTGGATTATTTATTTTTTGGAGAGGTATTATTATGTAATGTGTTGTTATTAACTTATTTTTGAACTTTTATTTTGGAGTTTGTAAGGGATTTGTTAATAACTTATTGTTATGTAATATGTTTTTAACTAATTTAATTTTTTATATATAATTTTAAGTTAGGTTTGACTTGAATTTTTTAGCTTTGGACTATTCAAATTGTGAAATTTAGTTTCCAATAGCTCGTTAATGTTAAAAATAAATTCAAAAGACTCATTAAACTAGCTAGTTGGTCTATTAAACCCAAAACCAAATTGAATCGAACAGAACCGATTAAAATCAGTTCGGTTCCCATTTTTTATTCGGTTTAAACTGATTCAATTTTGAATAAATTGAAATATTTTATGTTTAATTCGTTTTTGTCCAAAATCGAATCGAATCGAACCGTACCCACCCCTAACTAAAACCATCCAAATACATAGATTTTGGTAACTTCAATTACATAAGATAAATCATATTCTTTTTACTATGTAAAGTATTACATTAATTCAAAGTTTTTCATAAAGGAATGATTTAAATCTACAATCTCATAATACAGATTTGAAATTATCACAAAACCGATATCAACTTATCGAGATAAATTCTATTCATTCAATTAGGGTGTGCAAAAAACCGTCAAACCGAACCAAACCGGCCAACCCAACCCATAAAGTTTGGGTTTGTTCGATTACAAATATAAAAAATGGATGGGTTGGTTTGTCTTTTGGACAAACCGATTAAAGGCGGTTCGGTTTGGGTTGAGTGAAATAATTCACCAACCCAAACCAAACCACACATTATAGAAAGTAAAACTAAAATATAAAATTCATATACGTTTTCTATTTAATCCCTGTTTTATAACTTTTACCAATTACTTTAAGCTTTTATAGTTTATTTATTTATTTTGATACAATTTTTCTAATTGATTGATGTACTAGAGTTTTACAAGCATAGATGCTATTAAACATGTCTTTAATTGGTAATTACTAATTTGATTTTTTTGTACTTCTTTTATATGTATATATAATTAATTAATATTTACTGTTATAATTTTTTTTTTAAAAAAATTATAATATATTACCAAAAAATAAAAGATTTTTGAACTCAAATCTAAACCAGTAAACCAATCCAAACCAACCCGACTTTTTTTAGTTTGGTTTGAATCGGTTTGAAAAATCAATTGGTTTGGATTGGATTGAAATATAGATAAACATATTCATATTGGTTTGGTTTGACATTGAATATCAATCCAAACCAAACCGAAAATACACACCCCTGTATTCTGTAAATCAGTGGGCAGTCAATCAACACTTATGTGAGCTGGTTTGATAATCTGTGGGCCTATAAACCTCGAACTTTATTTATTTTAATATATATATTATAATTAAATAATAATAATAGAATAGAATAAGAAGATAGAAATACCAGATAACTAACTAGATAAGGAATCGATTGATTGTCTTCTATTGGCAGAGTCTTGCAACAACAAATATCTCTTCTCCATTAATCAACTTCAACAACAATAAAATACAAGAAAAAGCAATGATGGGTTCAGCGAGCCTGAGCGTGACGTCGGCGACGTCGGCGGGCAAACCCATCTCCGCCCATCACGGCGGCGGTGCTAGCAGCAGAGCTTTTGCATTGTTGCTACCATTTCCAAGCTGTACTAACCAAAAAGTTGCTCAATCTTTGCAATTGGGTTCCATGGGGTTCACTGGAAGAACAAGTAGAAGAAGCACTTCCTGCTTCAAAACAGCTGTGGCTTCTGTCGACTCCGACCAGCTCAGTTCCTCTCCCAACTCTCCTGAAAAGGTCCCATTTCTATTTATTTTCTCAACTTGTTTTTAGAAATTCGAATGCTTTTCTCTGTATTACAGTGATTTAGCTTTGTGGGGTCTTTGATTTGTCATTCAATACATTTTTATCTGTTAGATTTTTCAATTGGATAGGAGCAATTGGTGGGTATCTATATATTTATAATGTGTTTGGAAGTGCTTTTTTAGTAATGATGGAAGAAAAAAGTGCTTTTGCTGCAAATAAATGAAAACTCTTTTTCGGGTCGAAAGATCTCATGTATAGCTTTTGGAATAACTACTACATATGTTTTTGCACAATTTGGATTGGAGAGTGTTTCGATGTGTGTTCTTTCAGCAGGATGGGAACAATTGCTGGGAATTATATTGTGTTTGGGAGTGTTTTTTCACTAGCATTTTTAACTAGTTAAATGCATCTTTGTGTCTATTTTGTGATGTATCAGGGTGACTTATCTTTGTGAAGTGTTTGATTTGTCATCCAATACATTTTTATTTGTTAGATTTTTCAGCTGGATAGGAACAATTGTTGGGTATCTGCAAATAAATGAAAATTCTTTTTCGGGTCGAAAGATCACATGTATAGCTTTTGGGAGAATTAAGTACCGAATATATTTATTTAGGCACCATTTGGATTGGAGCGTGTTTCGATATCTGTTTTTTCAGCAGGATGGGAGCAATTGCTGGGAATTATATTTGGGAGGTTTTTTTTTTTTTTTTTGCGAGTACTTTGAATTAGTTAAATGCATCTTTGTGTCTATTTTGTGATGTTTTGACATATGAAAACTCTTTTTCATGTCAAACGATCACATGTAATGCTTTTGGAAGAAGTACTGGATATATATTTATGTTCAATTTGGATAGGAGAGTGTTTCAAGTTTCAACATGTGTTTTTTCATCAAGATGGGAGCAATTGCTGGGAATTGCAGCGTGTTTGGGAGTGTTTTTTCGTAAGCATTTTTAAGTAGTTAAATGCATCTTTATGACTTTGTGTCTATTTTGTGATGTTTTGATATATGAAACTCTTTTGGTGTTTAAAATTACTTGTAAGGCTTTTGGAGAAGTACTAAATTTGAATAGATATTCACATTTTGGATAGGAGAGTATTTCAATGTGTGCTTTTTCAGCTGGATGGGAACAGTTGCTGGGAATTATAGTGTGCGTTTGGGAGTGATATTCCAAAAGCACTTTTTGAAGCAGTTATATACTTACATAGGTTTTTGTTTGTAATGTTTCGATAAAGATAGATAAAAACTCTTTTCGGACTGAAAAAACACTTGCAGTGCGTTTGGAAGTAGTCGTAAGGATTAAAAGAAAGCTCTTGATAGATGATGTTTCAGACAGTAGTATAAAGTGCTTTTGCAGAAATGCTTCTTTCGTTCAAAAATGCTTTATATGAAAGCTCTTCCGACACACCTTAATTCATTCATTTCCACTATGTCGCAACACTATACTAAGCATTAGCTAGGCTAGAATCAGTTCAATCTTAGTTATGGTGATATAATGGAACTTGCATTATCTTTCTGATAAAGGAAGTCGGGTAATTTTCTCATATAAGTCATAACCCTTAAAAGTGTTTTCATTGTTAAGTTTTTACCACCATAATCATTTTGATTGGAAAAAGCTTTTGTAAATGAAGTGCTTTCAACGGTAATAAATAATGAAAATGAGTGAATTCCTTGTATGACCATGTGAATAATTTCCCATCATATGATCATTTTGGTTTTTCATCAGAGGCAAACTGAATTTATATTCTTGTTTTTGTACTAATGCAGCAAGACAACAAATATTATTTTGTGGTTGCGAATGCCAAGTTCATGTTGGACGAAGAGGAGCACTTCAAGGAGCTCTTATTTGAGCGGCTTCGTTACTATGGAGAGCGTGAAAAAGAGCAAGACTTCTGGCTTGTGATTGAGCCCAAGTTCTTGGATAAGTTCCCCAACATTACTAAGAGATTAAGCAGACCTGCTGTTGCTCTGGTTTCAACCAACAGTACCTGGATTACGTAAGAATTTTTTTCCACAAACCATTTCTCTCATATAATTCTCACTTCTTTTCATATTCCTGCTTTCTCTGTGTTATTTATTTAATTTTGACAATGCTGCGTGGATTCCAAAGTGCATCGCCATCATATGAGACCAGTTAACTTAGGAAGAGAAATCGTCAAGCGTTCCTTGAATCGACCACTTGAAAAACTTCTTTGTGCTTAATTCAGTCTATTTAACAAATCCATTACCGCCTCTTCTTTAAATGTTCTGATCTTGCAGGCAGTCAAGACCAACAAGCATTACGAAATACAAAACCAACTTTAACATGTTTACTTATGAAAACTGGACCTTCCATTGTTCAATAGAATGGAAATCTTAATCACCATTTTCATTTCAAAAAGTTACTTAAGTCATCTTAGTTCAACAGTTTTTTCCCACTTCGTATTCTCTATTACTCATGATAACGTGTCTGGCAGGTTCATGAAACTGAGATTGGACCGAGTTCTATCAGATTCCTACGAAGCTGAAAGTCTAGAAGAAGCACTAGCCTCTAACCCTACCACTATAGAGTTTGAGAAGCCAAAAAATTGGGTTGCACCTTACCCAAAGTACGAATACGGATGGTGGGACACCTTATTACCGAAGGAAACGAAAGAGTCACAAGTATAGGACATCTTTTCCTGTTCTTTTTGCGTTGTTTTCTTTTTACTTCTCTTAACAGTGAGGAATTTTCGCCACGTCTTAGTAAGTAGCTCTAGTTTTCGGGTATGTGTGCATCTTTGTAAGTTGTTGAAGACAGTTTTGTATCTTTATTTTGAAGGTGCTAAACAAATAGTATTCAAGAATTTACATTCTTTAGGACCAATCTGATCTGATTTTGAAATTTATGTGAGGGTGTAGAAGAGACATGTGCCTCAAATATATGAGGAGTGTTTCAAATGATAATTGAGAATTGAAATCTAGTGTATGCAGGGCAAGTGGTAGAGGAGATCATAGTAATATCAGTCTCAAATGAGTTTTAAAGGCTCTAGTGATCGATATGCTTCTAACGACGAATCAGGATCAATTAGGACAAAGATAAAGCTTTGGGTCGAACTCTTCTGACACGTAACTGTTATACTCATAGATTACTTATAAAAATAATGTATGATGCTACCAATTGTTAACTTGATAGAGAGCAACATTTGTTTGTGCAAAATCTGATCACTAGATAGGAAAACATGAAAAGAAAATGAACAAAAATATGGGGATGGATAATGTAGATGTCTCCAAACATGTAAAAAAAAACTGAAGATAGTTGACTCATTGATGCTTTTTCTGGAAAGATGAAATGGGGAGCTTCTGGAGAACCAGTTCATCCACAACATCATAGTGCTTCTTCAATTCAACTAAAGCTTTGGCTCCATATATGTCCACAATATCTTCATTCTTCTCATAAAGGGTTGGAAGTGTCAGCACCATCACAAACACTGCATGAATCCACAAAATAAATAAATAAATAACTTGATATCAAGATCCCTTATATTAATTCGTTATGTAATGATCAGGATTTGAGATTTAGACTCCTGAGGCACAAAAGTCAAAGTCAAGATGAATATACAGACAGTTCGTACTAGAGAAACTCTCGAAAATGAAATTTTACGGACTATATAACTTCAAGAGAGGGGATCAAACGTGAACTTACAGAAGTATACAAGTGTCAAAAAGTTGAACCAGTTGCCAACAACTGAGACAATCCACAGAACCAAAGCAACCTGCAAAGGTGATTCACAATCAGAAACACCAAAAATGAGTTAGAGTTGTTCATGCTTGGAAAAAGAATTGTGGGATGAGAAGTACCAAGAGAATTTTTTTTATATCTTGTCCGAAAGCTATTTCCTGAAAGGTTTTACTTGCCCAGTTGAATTCGTTCCTCAGCATAAGTGCGACTTTCAAAAAGGTGTCCTCTGACAATTTGATCTCGGGAAATTCAGGCGGGGACCTGTCATGGTAGTAAAACATAAACGTTGTGGAATTAAGGTTTGGGTCTTACTCGAAATTTTTGAACATTAATAGAATCACGTTGTTCATTTCGTGAAATCTGATAAATTAATATCTAAACTAGAACAAGAACGTCTCGTGGTATATATATATATAATATAATTTTTTCGGCTAAGATCATCAAACCTATCTCAGGCCATTTCCAGGATCATTCAACCACCTAAAATAACTTGCACACAAAGTTATCATACAAAATGTTCAATTCTGCTTCAATTAAACATTGAACTTGTTCTATAAAATTAAAACACACAAGAAACACCGAATTTATATCACGGAAAACTGAACGAAAGGGCAAACTCACAGGTTGCTGAATGCGGCTAGGTTGGACCACAGGAAGAGCACGGACAACGAAAGAATAAGCGAATGGCAAATGAAAGTAATCAAGTGATAGCCTATACATTCAAAGAGAATCCATAAGACTGTTCCACCAGCAAATATGCCTCCTGAGATCTGCTTGTTTCTCCACAGTAAAATGTTGGCAGCTGAGCATACACACACAAACAATTCAATTATTATTCCAAATTTATGAACAGATGTGCACTTATCAAGCAGATTGGTTTCCAAGTTTTACTATAATGGTAATGAATCTGTTTCCGAAATCGCCTACTTCTAGAATGATTTCTACAAAAACAATATATACCCAATTCAATTCTCTAAATATTGTCTTCTAACAAATTTGAAATGTTATAAGTTTATAGTTGCCACTTAACGAATTTGAAACGTTATTATAAGTTTATATATGCACATGAGGTTCCAAATTTTACTATAATGGTCATGAATCAGTGTCCCTCTAATATAAGAATATATAATTTCTACAAAAACAATATAAACCCAATTCAATTCTCTAAATTTTTTGTATTTTCATGAATTTGAAATGTAATTAATTATAAGTTTATATCTACATCTGAAATTTTATCTTTTAGTGAACTCAAAATATTATGAGTTTAAATCTAAGCACGAAAACTAAATGTTATAAACTTTTACATAAAACGAAAACGAAAAAGAATGTAGTAAGAGAAATACTATTTCCACCGCCGAGGACAATATGGAGAGGCCTTTCGCGGCCGAACAAACGGTTGGAGCCACCACAACAACCAACGGATCGTTTACTAACCAATGGCTCAGGCTCAAGCAAAGGCTCAAACATAGGCTCAGGTACAGGCTCAAGCTCAGGCACAGGCTCATGTTTCATCTCATGATCATTCACTACCTCCATTAACGGTTCCGGTTCTAAATCCGGCACAGGATCAGGAGCAGCAGGTGCTCCTTCCTGATCTGGTTCAAGCATGTTTTCCATGCATGTAATTAATTAATTAGCCTGCAAATTAAAAACCAAATCAAACATCAAATGAAAGTGAAAAAAAAAATGATGATTACAAGACGATTAATTAACAATCAAAAAATAAAATGTTTGAGGAATTTTTTTTTAGTTTATTTTTTCGTACTTTGTTATGGGTGGATTGATCGATCAAGAAATCAAATGAATCAAATGAAAGTGTTTTGCACGGTATTATTTGAGTCGTCTGAAGTGCTCAAAGATCGAGAAACCAGGAGGCTGTTATGATTCTAGAGGATCTCCCTCCAATTTGAAACTATTTGCTCCAATATCTCTTTGACACTTGTCTATTTCTCTTTTCTTTTTGTAAACATATTTCTCTTCATCGAGATATTCTGATTTTAACAAAATTCTAGATTTTGAAAATGAGATTAATTAGAACCGCACAAAGACGAAAATATTCATATTTGTACTATGATTCGAGTCGCCATACACATGCAGGTGGTATATATATATAAAAACTACAGTTTGTAAACTGAATAATAAGTATTTAATTTAAACACTATCTCTTAATTTTACTTTTAGTATACTTTCCCCAACCAAATCACATGAAGTATTCTATAAAATCACACGAAATACGTATCTAGAAGACTAGAACCTAAGAAAAACAATAATAAATATACAAATATTTGGTTGACCTAAATTCATCTACTAAACTTTTTAATGATCTCTCGTGATAATTTAATATAAGATCAGATCAACAAAAAATCATTATCTGCAACTTCTTCACCAAAAGTTCGACTCCATGTTCCGGCTCAATAACCAACCGAAGGGTAGGCGAGTGAATGTATTTCGGAGATAGAGAGAAAGAGAACTTGGATAGAAGAAGAGCCATTAGCAACTTGAGTTCAACCATGGCCAAGTTCTGTCCAAGACAAACCCTAGGACCAACCCCAAATGGCATGTATAAATGGGTTGAACTACCATTTGAAAATCTCTCAGGGTTGAACTTGTAAGCATCTGATCCCCATATTTTTGGGTCTGTATGCAACGTTGACACCAAGGTCCAAACGTTGACACCCTTTGGAATGTTAATGCCTCCAAATATCATGTCTTTGAATGCCTCTCTCGACACCACAGCCACCGGAGGGTATAAACGCAATGTTTCTTGAATTACCATGGTTAACTGCAATAACAAATAAAAGGATTTTGTCAGTGACAAATCTTTTAGTGACTGATTTTTTTTTGTTTTTTTTTTCTCTATTGTATACCTGTTTCATTTTATTAAGCATATCATAATCTGGAGCTCTACCCTGACAAATTTCAAGAACTTCTGCTCGAACACGATTTTGCCATTCTTGATTAGAAGCCAAAAGCATTAAGCACCAAGTGGATGAAACTGCTGTGGTTTCAAACCCAGCAAGATATATATTCTTGCAATTGTCAACAATGAATTTGTCAGTTTCTTCTTGGCTGAAATTGCTGCTTTTAGCACCTTCAAGAATCGTTTGCAATAAGTCCTTCTCATAAGCTGCTTCCTGCTTCCTCTCCTTAACCACTTTCAGAATCAAATTGTGTATCTCCTTCTCTAATTCCCAAGCATTTCTATTACTCTTTGTGGGAAGATACCTGTTAAATAATTATTAGTTATCAAATTAAAATTATGGATTATTTTCACAAGTAATTAATTTTTACTACAGTTATAATATCACAAGTAAATAATTTTTACTACAGTTAAATCAATTGTTTTCTTGAGAAATTATAAACAAAAGAAAATCAGGTAAGATGTTGTTGATTCAGTGGTAAACCTCTCACACTTACGTACAAGAGTTTGCGGGTTCGAATCAAACCCATCTCCCTAATCCCAAAATATCATAATAGTTCAGAAAAAAAAAAATCTCTACCTCATGCCTGGAATGCCCATGGAGAGACTTTTCTTGGACATAATCTCCTGAAGAGCTCTTAATTTCAGAAAAATCTCTTCTCCTTTTGAATAATTGCTTCCAAAACAGGCTCTTGAGATCAAATCTCCAGAGAAACTTCTCATGTCCCCATCAATTTTGATGTTTGCAATTCCACCCTCTTTTTCAATCCTGCTATTCCATGATGTTAATAGCATCATTGTTGATTCTGTAATTTGGTTCATCATTCCCTACAAAGGATTTGATCATGAGGTAATTAATTAGTATGACTCGAACCTGGAATGACCTGGGACATTAATAGGCTGAATGACGCAATACATTTCGTAATATGTAAAATCATACCTTAACCTTGTTCTTGTAAAATTCAGGTGCAAGGATTTTCCTCTGATGAAACCAAGCAGCCCCATTTGATGTTAAAATGCCTCGGCCAAGCAAAGGACCTCTCTCTTTCTGTTGATATGAAGGTTTTCCCAAGTCCAAGGATGTGCATGGTATGATCTCTCTCACCACCTCAGGTTGGGTCACATGTAATATTTGTGTGTTTCCAAGAGAAAACACAAATACTTCACCTATATTATTTTTTACAATAATAATAAACAAATTAATAACAAGCTTGGAAATTAGAAATTAAAAAAATACGGGATACTGATTGAATTATATATATATATGTATTTAAGAGCTCAATGCATCTCAAGTTGAGAGAATATATAGAACCCATATACATGTCCAATCAATTCCAAAAAGGTTAAAAGAAAGGTTGAGACAAATTAATAATTGTATTAACCACATATAAAGTGGGCTAGTTTAACTTTTATCATTTTATGCAATTACAAACTAAAAACAAAAACCAGATGAGTGGTTCAAGTCTCTCTTGAAGAGAAAATAATCGGTAAAGATGTGAAGATATAAAGTTAAGACAGCTATATTTGGACCAACAAGTGTCAACAGTAAGTCACATGTGTTTTAAAGCAATGCTACTATAGTGATATTTATTTTGAACAATAAAATAAATTAATATTAGATATAGTTGCAACTATCTCAAGTCATAAATTTAAATAAATTTTCCTCCAAAAATTGATTTGAACACGGAGATCCATCTCTATAGCTCTTGCTTTCCGTGCAAGAGTATATACCAATAAGTTATTTTAGAGTTATTTATTCAATTATTAATTAATGAATAAGATCAAAAAATTATAATAGCCATATATGTTAAAGAAATGTATATCTTTCTAATAAGATTTTTTAAAAAGAATGGGATTTAAATGAATATAATTGATTGGGTTTGCATTGATATTTGGATAGTAAAAAAAATTATTAACCTTTCACTAAACTCTTATTATATAACTCTTTATATATATATATATATATATATATATATATATATATATCAAATTTCTTCTTTAAATGGGTGCATGCATGCATATGTATCTTGATGATCTAACACAATCATGATGATATGTGTAGCTGCTATGACTCGACTTTTTAGATATTATCGGATTAAATGATTATTCTTACTATCAAACTTCATTCAATACGTCATACATGATCATGATGACATGCATGCATGATATTCTTATCAATATATAATTATAACATAATTAATTAGTTTAAGTGAATTGATAATAGCATACCATATTGCTTTCTCCATTGCTCAAAAAATGGAAAGAGAGTAGCATCAACATTGTGGGAGATACTAGTAGTAGTTGCAGCAGCTGATTCATCATCAATGGTGGATATTAATCGAACTTTTTTCCTTTGAGCTTGAGCCTTCTTGATCTCCCTTATATTTCCAAGCATCAAAGTTGGTGTTGGTCCGCTGATTCCCTGTTTCCTCAACATCTCTCGAAGCCTCTCAGGCTTCACCACCAACCGCCTATATAAACTGATCACCAGCAGTTCAATAAAACCAATCATCACTGCAAAACAAATCAAAATTTTCATATTTTCAAACTGAAGATCAAGAATCTCCATGAAAAACATTATATTTTGAAACTGAAGATCGAGATCAAAATTATCAAGCTTTTGAAAGTCGAAACTCGATTCGTTCTCTCTCTCTCTCTCTCTATGAAATTTCTCTCTTTGGTTTGCTCATGTTCAAGGTGGCTGGCTTGCTGCAGGGAGTTTATATAGAAAGAGAGTGCATGTCACTAAAAGTGAGAAAAGAAGAGGAAAATAATAGAGCGTTTAAAAAAGTTGTTGGAGTTCAAAGAAATTTTGGAGGACACGTTTGCTTTCCATAAAGACAGAAAGACCCATAAAGATAAACATTTTCTCTACCTTAATATTATCAATAGGGTTTTGTTAACGCATCTTATCAGTACAACGGTAAACGACTATGCAACGTTATATATTAACAAAAGAATATAAAAATATTACATCACATAGGGTAAGACACATGTTAATACAACTTTATTAATAATAATAATATGTTGATAAGATGAAATTTACTCAATTGTAAACCACCTATACCTATATTCATAATTAAGGTTGTAGATTCGAGTCATACTTTATCCCTCGATCTTGAAATATTGTAATAATTCAAGAATAATAATAATAATAATAATAATAATAATAATAATAATAATAATGCTAGATCATCATTATTAACAATCCCTATCTAGTTAATGTGTCCTTATTTTAAATAAAGGCATATATGGTTATGATTAAAAATGTTACGCTGTTATTGTTGGGTATGGACGGAGCCAAACATTAATTTTTCAGGAGCAAATATAACAAAGGGTTAACTGCAGTAACAACCCTGACATTTTGTATTAACACACGAATATTGAACTTTTGTATTTATTACAAGAAAGTATCTTTGACTAACAGTTGACTAGCCTTGACTAACAGTTGACCAGCACTAAAAGCTGAAATGACCAAAATGTCCTTCCTTTTATGTTTTATCAATTAATATAATTGTATTCTTGAAATAAATATTAAAAAAAAACTAAGAAAATAACCATAAAATTCAAATATTATTCATTGATTTTTTTAATAAAAAGAAAAAAAAAAGAAATTAATCATCATCATCATCATCATCAGCGTCTTCTGTTGTTCTAACTAATTATAAATGATTTACAAAAAGTTCATTAGAATCTGTATCTTGATCTTATTTTTTTGGGTTTGAAGTTTGAAATACCACAAACCAAAAATCAGTAAATGAATAAGAGTATTCGTTTTATCAGCTAGCAAAAGAATGATAGATCTAGTATCCGATCCCATGTGACTATGTGAGATGAGATTTGGTTGAGAAGTTGTGGATATTTTACTGAGATAAAAAAAAAATGTTAAATGGTGCGATCTCCAATATATATATATATATATATATATTTTCATTTTAAAAATAATTTTTTATCCACTTGCTGTTAAAATGACCTTTTAGCCTCTCATCGTTAAGTCAATATTAAATTTAATAATAGTTAAACTAGTCAAAGATATCTTCTTATAAATAAAGGTAAAAGTTTCAATATTCGTGTAGTATTATTAAAATCAGGGTATGTTATTATAATTAACCGTATAATAAAACAAAAAATTTAGGAGTACGCATAGTATATAAAGTTTTTTTTTTTTTAAAAAATGAAGTAATTAAAGATATACATTTAAAAAAAAAAAACTGAGTGGGGTGATATATGTTGGGTATCAATCACAACATCATTTATAAATTTTATATAAATATATCCTAATAAATATTACTTTATTCATTTAATTTATTTATATTTTACTGAAGTTATTTATTTTAGACTTTTTATTTAATGTATTGAATATAGATCAACACATCAGTTATTAGTAGAGATGGTTATATATTTTTTCGATAGTGGGAAGTAGTATTCCGGTTCCGGTACGTAGATCAACCTAAAGGAGTGTTGCATACTAAGTACCACGTGACACTTTTAAAAGCAACCATAATTTTGTTTCTTTCACTTGCAAAGAATCTTCCTCCATTTTTCTACACAGTTTGTTGGTTAATTAATTAGTGAGAATTAACAAGACAACAATTAATGTCACTGTTGGGATTTCATTTTCACAGAACTTTCCTCCTCGTCAAATATATAACACTTTCTTCTTCGTTGAACTTAACAGTCGGGGTCGTCCGTTCCCACATTTAGCTTTTTGGTCCACTGTGTTTCACCTAAGTTTATCTTAATTAGCATAAATAAACAAATCGAAATGAATAGATCATATATTGATGAAATATTATTTGGGTACCAAATTTAAACAAATAACATTACTCTTTTAAAAACTATATATCACAAATGAAAAAAAATAAGAAGATCGAAATCTCATTTTACTTAGGGTTCATTTTTTGAGTTGCTAGTTTAACTAGAGATGTAAATATAAATATTATACGAGTAATACTAGACATTCCATCTACTATCTCATCTTTTTCATCTCAACACATGTGCAACTGATATGTCACTTGATGAGTGGATACATAATTTATCTCATTTATCCTTGTATCAACTCATCAAGTGACACATCAGATAACACATGTATTGGGATGACTAACATTCCTTATAGTATATAATATATATATATATATTCAAAAAATAAAAGAAATACTTGATCATTTTCCTAATGCATGCTTTGCAAACTAAATTAATTTTAATCAATTATCAAAACACAACTTTAAGAGGAAATGAGGAATTCCTAATTTCCTATCATTGATGTGTAGTAACTAGAAAGTCCTGAATAACGTGTAAGACGAAATGACTAAAATGACTTCCAAAAAAGCAAAAGCTCATCTTCACACTTGATTGAATTTTATTAAAATAAAATATTTTGAACTTTGTGCTTCACGATGACGAACAGATTGTGTTGGAAAATTGGTTGCACCTAATGCCAAGGGTGGTCCAGGGGGCTAAGCTGGCTCCTTCGATCTAGAGGAATAATTTGAAAAACGGTTAAAAGTTTAATGAAAAAAGGTAACTAAAAATACAATTAGAGTAAAATTTGCACTAATTCTTGTTTTTAAAATTAAATTGTGGTTCTGAATGGCCTTAAGCTTCACCAATACAGACATCATATGCAGCATATATACAAGCTTTTTATGAGGGAACCAGTAGCGAAACAATAATAAACTCGTACATCCTTGTTTCAAACTAAATATAATGTAAAAACATTAAAAAAGACAGTAGAATTGTGGTATATGAATGGTTGTAAATATCCGGAATTATTACGAGTTAACCTTTTCTTTTTCTTTTTTTTCAATATGAAAGTTGACACTAAGATTGGATCATAAATTTTTCATAATTGAACCGTTGAAATCAAACACTATTTTAGCTTGAAATTTTGTACCTGGTGAAGGAAAAAGTGGTGGAGGCAGTGGAGGACTAGCTAGTAAAATTATCATCTTAATTGATTATTAAAAACTTGTCATCATTAGTTGACTTTGATTGAATCAATGTAAATTATATATAAGTAAAAAAATCTTTTTGACTAATGTAATTTTTGTCTAACAACTGGGTGAATGATGAGTGGTTGAAGGAATTTAAAGATACAAAACAGGCACCAAGAGACATTGAACACTAAAAAATATTAGGGAAAATGATAATGAAGGTAAAGAAATTCATTGTGAATGATCTTAGCAATTCGGAACCTCAAATCAATTCTTAAATCAATTCCCATGATCTTAGAAAATTAGAGTACAATTTTAACTATTTTCTTTTTAAAGAAATTAGATTGTGGGTCTGAATGGCATTAAGTTCACCAATGGTCCAATACATACATCATATGCTGTATCTTAGCAATTCTCCTGCTGTCAAGGAAATCTCAAATCAATTCCGTGATCAAGGAAAGTCAATCATTATTATTCAGATTACTCCAACCACTAAGGACGTGTTCTTCATTCCAAAAGCCAAGAAATCAATTCTCTGATTTTATTAGACTACTAGCACGTAAAATCTCTTGAGATATTTTTTTCATTTTTTTGTTGTAATGATCTTAGAAGTTATTTGCAATAGTGAACTCCTTGCTTGTACGTATATATTCTGAAAAATCTTTCAATAAAAATTAACTCTTCCTTTGATCTATAATTTTCCAGAGTCTTTCATAAAAATTACAAAATCACTAAATTTTTTAGCATCTCTTCGGCCCCACTAATTTATTTATAATAAATAATCGATTTCATATCTCAAATTTGAACTCACTTCATATCATATATAAAAAAAATAATATGTGAAAAAGATTAAGTATGCTTGGGAGTTGGGAATGTCAGATGTTCATAGTCATTTATATAGAGTAATAATAGACAATCCAAAAATTTACTCTAAATTTCAACACAAATGATATAACAAGTGATTTTTTCATTAACCATATCATCCCATGTTATGTGTAGTGATAACGACTCACTTGCCACATCATTTGGATTGAAGTTTGAACTAAATTTTTAGGACGTCTAGCATTACTCATTTATATATTGGAAATGGTCCAAAATGTCACTTTTTTTTATCCCTTACGATGATGTCACTATATTAATAACTTATGTTTCAAAGGCACTTATTATGATGAACTACCAAAATTACCTTTAAAAGTTGTATTTGTGCTTTCATCTTTGGTTTCAGAAAGATAAGTTTATTTCTCTCTCCAAAAAAGTAATGTGTTTTTCAAATCTGCAGGTAACTGATTTTTGTGATCTCCCTAATGTTTTGTCATGCTTTTGCGAGTAATTTAAGATGTATGCAACAAATGTATGAACATTTAGCCTCCAGAATGTGCACTAGGTTTATTTTCTTACTTTCCAAGAATATAGGTAGAGCTTGTTAGTTTGTTATAAATGCTCGAGCTTTTGTAAAAGCTCGGGGTTTTTTTAAAAAGTTCGAGCTTTTGTAAAAGCTCGGGGTTTTCTAAAAAAGCTCGGTCCGAGCTTATAAGAGTGGTCCAAGCTTTTATAACAGCTGCGGACTTTTAAAAGGTCGATCCGAGCTTTTATAAAAGATGCGAGCTTTTAAAAGCTCAATCCAAGCTGTTATAAAAGCTCCCAGCTCTTATAAAAGCTCGGACCGAGCTTTTATATAACAATTGCGAGCTTTTATAAAAGCTCGGGGCTTATATATAAATGCTCGAACCGAGCTTTTATATAACAGCTCCGAGCTTTTATAAAAGCTCGGACTTTTATAAAAGCTGGGGACTTATATAAAAAGGCTCGGACCGAGTTTTTATATAACTACTTCGAGCTTTTATAAAAGCTCAAAGCAGTTATATAAAAAATCGGTCCGAGCTCTTTTACTATGCTTATCCAAGATGTTATTGTATTAGATCGAGATTTTATTTTGCTTTTCTGAGATTTTAGTGTATTGGCTCGAGATTGTATTTTGATTATCCTAGTATTTTTTGTTCCAAGGAATTTTTTTAATTCCGACATTTGTTATTATTTTTGAGCTTTTTTATAACATTCATTTGGTTTTTTAATTGTTATTTGAAATTGAATTTAGATATTGTTAATGTTAATAACGGTTTGTGATGTTGATTTTGACAGGAGAATGAATAGGGTGAGAATAGTCATCTCTTACAACGGTCGATGGGAGCAGTTACCCGATGGAAGTCAGAGGCTTTTAGGTGCTGATAATCAAGGAATGTATGTCTCAAAGAGTATGACTTACCAAGAGTTGGTGTCGATCGTGGAAACCGTTGTGAAGTATGATGTTGACAAATACAGTGCTGATCTATTGTGTATATCAATGGTTCCTGGGAATACATGTCGCACGTTTATAAGAAACGAAGATGATGTTCAGTTTATGTTGGGGGAAGATAGGGTGATCCCTCAAGTATGTGTCAGTCTAATTGAGAGGGTAACAGGAGGTGTCATTAGTGAAGAAATCCCTCATCGTGATAAGACCCAACAATTTCGATCTTCAGACGGAAGCAACCAGTTGTTCACATAAAGAAGTTGGAATAACGGTAGGGAAAACCTGTGTGGTGTCCCACCTGAAGTAGCCGACCACAGTGAATTAGTCGGTGGCCAATTCGACAATGTGTTTGGATGTCAAATTGAGATGAATGATGGGTAGTTCAACCACTATTATAATGAATTCTACAATGACATAAATAATGAGCAGAACAGTGAACCGAATGTTAAGCCGACACAACAGATGGATGATGAGGAAAATTTACATCCGGTTGATAATGTAGCTAACAATGAGGAAGAGGAAGAGGCTGTCGAACCGGAAGGACTGCAACACGTGTACAAAGATTTACTTGCAATGTAGCAGATATAGCTGGGACTTCCGAGGTCCGGCCTAATTTTGATTCTGATAATGACAGAACGTGGGTTATTCAAGGAATACAATCATACTCGTTTGGTATTAGTGGAAGCAGGAACTCGGTTTAAGAAGAACCTACAAGCATGATATATAAGGGGTAATTTTTTCCTACCAAAAAGGATTTGAAGAGACTTGTTGGGCATTTTGCAATGCGACAAAACTTCGAGTGGAAGGTGAAAATGTCAAATAAGACAACGTTATAATTGGTTTGTTTGATGGACAACTGTACATGGAAATTAAGAGCGGTTAAAAGAGATAAAGAGACATACTTCCAAGTAAGAAGTTTTGTGAACGAACACATATGTCCTTTGGAGGAGATTCACCATCGTCACCGACAAGCTAGTGCAGTCATAATTGGAGAAGTGGTTGCACCTAGACTTCAACAACAAGATGGTCAACTGATGCATCTGAAAGACATAATCGCTGACATGAAAACAATGTATGACATCCAAATCTTGTACATCAAGCCGTGCAATATGCGATGTCACTGACCTATGGAACACATGAGGAAACCTTCAAACTACTGGCATAATTTGGCTACGTGTTAGAGCAACAAAATCTAGGGACAATAACTGACTTACAATGCGACGAAGATGGTAGATTTCTTTATTTTTTCATGTTGTTGGGTGCCTCACTCATAGGATTCCGGAGGTGTATTCGTCCAGTTATTGTTGTAGATGGTACCTGATTAACATTGAAAAGTGTATGTTTACTAAGGGATAATATCATCATTTTACACTTTCAATATGATTAATTCCCCAATTTAGACATAATTTCGTTCCTTCGCTTAAATAAATGTGTTGTGTAGTAATCAGTGTATTTTTTTTTTGTATTTCAGAGGTAATTCGATCAATTCAGAATCATGAAGAAGTCAGATGGTAAAACAAACATCGTTTTCAAGTTTAGAACGTCAAAAAACCTTAAGTAGACCACGAAAGGTATTTTCGTAATTTTGACTTTCACTATTCACTCACAATGTGTTACTGTTCACTCGCGGATGTATTACTATTCATTATTCACTTCAAGAATGAGTTACTGTTCACTAATGACGTGGTGAAATCTGGACGTTCCATTCTAAATTCATCTGATGGTCAATTTTCATCCGTATTTTATATAAATAGGGGGCATCTCCCCCCTAATTTTGATGTTCTGAATCCAAATCTGATGTTAAATTTATGAAATTCTCTCTCTTTTATTCTCAAATTCTCAGTTTAAATAAAATATTTATTTTCTAGTTAAATTATGTCTGGCTATTTCTATATAGCTGGGACCAAAGGTGATACTGTTGGTATGGAAAATATGATCCAATTTGGTAAGTTTATTATTTTTATGCTTTCTCCCCTATGATCTTTGTGAAGTTTTTGACTCACTGTAGATAGACATATATTTTCTAGTACAGTTAGTACTTTTACCTATATTTATCAGAGAGTGGTTTCTCCCCTCTGATCTTTGTGGAGTTTTTGACTCACTGTAGACAGACAGATATTGTCTAGCACAGTGAGTACTTTTACCCATATTTATCAGAGAGTGGTTTAACCCCTCTAATCTTTGTGGAGTTTTGACTCACTGTAGACAGATAGATATTGTCTAGCACAGTGAGTACTTTTACCCACATCTATTAGAGAGTGATCAGTGAAGTGGAATATCATCCCATTAATCTAGACTAAATATTAATAATTAGATCATATTTGAAGTACCAGCAGTGGATCCCTTAGCTCCAGTATTAATTTTAATTGATTTTCATTTTATAACAAGCTTAGTAATTAATCTATATAATTAATTCTACAAGGACAAGTGAACAACCTCTCTGTGGTTCGACCCGGTCTTACCGGTTAATTTATTACTTTGATACTCTTATACTTGAGAGTAGGAACACTTCTTTAGGACGTGTCAATACCTATTTAAGGGGAAGATTCGGGGGTACAATGTTTGTTGCAACTGCACAAGATGGGAACGAACATGTGTATCTAATTATTTTTTGGTACGGTGACTTAGAAAACAACCTTTCATGAGAGTGGTTTTTGGATTGCTTGAAGGGTGCCTTAGGCCATATTGATGATTCGGTTTTCATTTCCAATCGGCATGCAAGCATTGAAGCTGGGATTTATAAAGTTTTTCCTGATGCAATCCATGCGATATGTTGCTGGCACTTTTATGAAAATGTGAAGAAATGATTTCACAGAAAGGATGTAACAGCCATAATGGATAAAACAGCTAGATCGTACACTGAGTTGAAATATAATCGCCATATGGAAGAGCTACGTAACTTGCACTAGAATGCATTCAATTATGTCATTGAAGCTGGTCCACACAAGTGGTCCCGCGCACATTGTCCGGAAAGAAGGTATAGGGTCATGACAACAAATGTTGTTGAATGCATAAGCTTATGCCTCAAATTCACACAACAACTGCCCATACTGACACTGGTAGAGTTCATTAGGAATATGCTACAGATGTGGTTTCATGATCGCCATCGTACTGTAAAGTCCATGCGTCATCAGTTGACCGACATAACACATCTTGTAATCCTCAAACGTGTTGAAAATTGTGCTTATATGACCGTCAATCCAATTGACTGGAACATATTCTCCGTCAAATGGTACAGGAAGCAGTGGACTGTTGACTTAGCCCGGAAGACTTGCACGTTCAAATGGACATGTTTCCATGTTTACACGCACTTACAACAGCAAGGTATAGTACTTTTACTTAATATATTTTGGGTACTTGCAAATGAATTTGACACCCCATGTAATTGTTGTTGCATGGAGTGAAACTTGGATTACACATCTTTGTGTGCAGACTTCTACAAGAATCAGACACTAATCGATGCGTACTCGGTTCCTATTATGCCTGTTGGCCAGCCGTCTTCATGGATAGTCCCCACTGACATCGTCGATCGTGTGGTGTTAAATCCATTGTAGAGGAGGCAACCAGGATGTCCGAAGGGAGGCCAACTTGCCTCGTCTTCGGAAAGACAACCACTCAATCGTGTAAAAGAGTGGAGAATCAGGTCATAATGTTAGACAATGTCATAGTCCACATTTGATTAATGATGGTCCGAGCAGAATTGTTCCGTTAGAATACCGGTGCAAGTGTAGCATCTGTCATTTAGTTGGACACAACAAACAGACTTGCCCTGATAATGGACCTACCGTAGTATGACTGAGCACATTTGGAAATAACCCATATTGATTAGTTGTAATTGCATGATGTGAAAATGTTGCGTTATTATTTTCAGATTAAATAGGGATGATAATTTTTAGTTTCCTATTACAGAACGAGATGTAAAATATGTCAATGCTAGACGATGTCATGAAATATGTATAATTTACATAATTTAATGAATGAATATTATTACATAATTTAATGAATGAATATTATTACATAATTTAATACAACTCCACTACTGTACAACATTCATTCCTCGGATTTGTGGTTAGGAGTTACACCTCCACTGCCATCTTCTCCCGTATGGTGGGCATATCGTCTTCTGTCCAATCGTACTGGATCCTGTCTACCAGTATGTACTCTATCAGCCTCAATGTATGCGGCCCACAGTTACCGCTGCAATGCATGACATAGACACATGTTACAAAGATAATATTTTTTATTGGATCGTGTGTACGTACTATTATATAATAATACCTTTGTTGTTGTTACGGTAGAGCTGTTTTCGACAGCAAGCTCACTACAAAAGCCCAATTCTCCCTCTTGAACTTCTCCCTATTGGGTGGCCTGTCATCATGGTACCCAGACTGATGCAACATGGAAGGGAGAAACCACCTGAGTGGTCATACCTGGTGTTTCCTTATGCTGACGGGGACCTCCTGTCTGAAGGGGTCTAGGATATGTATCATCCCGGCAATCAAGTCCACGCTGGCCAAAAGCCAATGCTGGCTTCCGATGTTGCAAGGAATAAGAACCTGTACCAAGGAATAACATAACTTATGTTCACCATAATTATGGGAGAAACAAAATATGAAAATCATTTTATAACACTTACCATGTCAACCTCATGCCAGGGCCGGGTTCTTACCGGGAGAAATCCACGTACGGTCATAAGGTATTCCGCAGCCCACTTGTACTGCAAGACCTTCCACCCCAGCGTCTTGACTTCATCATCATCACCGCGAGGCATTACTTTCTCCCACTGGTACTCCAATAATGGTTGTGGACAAACAAATTGATATTGTGAGTGAGGATCAATTCATTGATAAATAAGTACACACAAACCAACAAACACTTACAAAGAACTGAGTTCCCAGAATGTTTATCCTCTGGTTGTAAATATTGGGGTATGACGCTTTCGTAAGATGGCCACGTACGCATCCATATGCTGTAAAAGATTTGAAAATACTATTACAATTCAAGCGTAAAAAAAGTCAAACCCAGATAAATTTAGTTACCTACCGAGTCAAACAACTCCATGTAGTTCTCTTCGAATCTGTGGAATCAACCCACGTCTACTGGCTCCATGATATCAACATCGCACTTGTATAAACCAATTTTCTGAATATCAGACAAATTAAACAGATTAACGTTGGTGCAGAAATAAAGTAACACGTATGATACTTACAAACCTCCTGTTGAATTGTTCTTCTTATATGCTTGGTAGGCCTCCAACTGCCCAACATCTACCAATGCTGTAGGATTGAATGTATGCTCTGATGCTACCGGTATTGTTCTAGGCCTCTTTGGGCGAGTTGGGTCAGTGTATGGGCTGACCAGCTGCCACCTGCACTTACGAGCATGGGGGATACGAAGGACGCGGGGTGTATCAGTGGAAGGAGGAAGGATCCCGTGGGATAAACCGGGTGTGATGATGAGAGGAGGAGGGATCCCGTAGGATGATGTGGTTGTGACAGTGGGAGGATGAGAGGTCTCATGCGGTGTAACTACAAAGCTAAGTCGGTGGAAGAACCCCTAAGACGGTGATTTCATTCGGACGAAGTCTTCTACACCTCCAGAAGTAGGGGAAACTCAGGTGTACTGTCAGTACGAGTCTCCTGGTGTGGGCCAGTGCCTCCAGTGTCTATATCGGTACCATGTGTATCAGGTTCGGCCACCTGTGTATCGGGTACGGTACCATATGTCTCTTGTCCGGTACACTGTATACCACCTACGTCTCTGGTCGAGTCTGTCCCGTCGACAGGACTACGTTTACCCACGAAGTCTCTATATGAATCATCTCGATCATGGGACTGTGGGCCCTCTCTTACTGTCTGTGATGTCGATCCCCACAAAGCTTGGACTAAGTCCATCAACTGTTGATGCTCCCTGTTTCGTTCTTCATCACTTATCTGCAGATCATCCCGTAAAGCTAGGACTGAACCCTTCAATGCTTGGATTCTAAGCTCCAGCCGGTCCTGAAAACAAGTACACAATGTCAGTCATGCACACGTACATGCGTTTGAAACAAATAAATGCAGAACAACAATTTTACATACCTCGCGCGCCCCTACACAGTCTACTCATGACCTATCTGCAGCATTGTGTCCCGTCATCGTAAATCGTACGCGCCGCTGCCTCCGGGGTCTCTCGCGGGGCAACTCCGTGTAAGTATGCATCTCTTCACTGACACGACGTTGCTCTACCTCGGGTATAACATCCTGGTCACTCAGACTCGCCCTTACTGAATCCGGTATACCTTCTGATCCACCACCCAAAGGATCCGGTATCGCCTCCGCTATGCCCGCATAATAGGGTTTACCCCTCTCAGCTTGAGTGGTCACCAATTCTGTCCTTACAAACATCTGAAAACGTTGTTAGAACGTTGTGTAATTGAATTTAGTTATTAACATTAACAAGTTAGACACTTACATGACCTGTGAATATATTCAACAACCTATCCCCCATCAGTTGTATCTTTAACCCCCACTTCAGAATTTGGGGAGACAGCTCGAAGCTTTCATACAAAAGCTCGAAGCTTTTATATAAAAGCTCGAAGTTCTTATACAAAAGCTCGATCTAAGCTTTTATAAAAGCTTCGAGCTTTTATATAAAAGTTCGACGCTTTTATAAAAGCTCTGATCGAGCTTTTGAATAAGAACTTCGAGCTTTTATATAAAAGCTCCGAGATTTTATACAAATGCTCGAAGCTCGATTTCATCTTCCTCAACAACTTTTTTACAAATATAAAACTCTAACCTAACCCATTTTCATTCTCAGATCCATTTTCATTCTCAGATCCACAAATAAAACATAATCTAACATTTCATTCAATTAATCAACAACCAAAACGATACAAATTCTAGCTCAACTAACCTCGATCGATTGTAATATTCTGTTCAACTATCCAGATGACACTGGTTTCCAAGTTTCGGTACCGTCGCCATGAACATGAAGCGGTCAATTCACTTTTTTTCTTTTTACTTTTCTTTCTTTCTTCACAACGAAAGTGATGACATAGGTATTTTGGTATCCACATTTTAAATAGTGTCTTTTAAACATGATTTATTAATGTGGTGCTATTTACATAACAGCCTCCCAAAAATGTGCCATTAATTTTTTGAACCCTTTATATATATACCACTTGTAGTGGCAGTGACTCGAGTCTATAAGCCACCACTTCATGTCATATATTTAAAAAAAAATATGCGAAAAAAATTAAGTATACTTAGGATTGTCACATGTTCATAGCCATTTATATATATACCACTTGCAGTGGCGGTGATTTGAATCTAGAATTTTAACAAACCGAATGAACGGTCTTACCACTTAGGTACATTGTGTGGTGAGTTTTTTAATCGTTTAATAAGTGTATTTTATAATGCAAAGAATCAATAATTTCCAATTGAATTATCAAATTGCCACAACCCACTTAATAAACAACAATCCTATTTTATATCATTTCATTATTATTATTCTAACAAAATTTTCCTTGTCATAGATGTAGTCAATTATGTGTTAGGCGAAATGAATAAACACATAATTGACTTGGAAAGCAAGGCTGCCTTCACATTTCATTGAATTTTATTAATTCAACGAAGTTTCTGCTAAGAGTATTGACTCAACAAAGAATCAAAGCTTCAACTTCTAAAGCTAATAAGTCAGCGTACTGTATATAGCTAGTGGTGTAAATATGGATCGGTCCAAGATGGGCCGGCCCGTTCGGCCTGCCAAGGAAGGCAGGCCGTGCCAGGCAAGACCCATAATTACAGGTCGTGCCGGCCCGGTTCGGCACGCCTGGCCGGTGTGCCAGGCCCAACCGTCGGCACGGCGGGTCTAGTTATATATATATATATATATATATTATTAATATTTTTAAAAAAATTTAAGTGGGCTGGCCCGTTTGGCCCGTCTAGCCGGGGCAAACGGGCCAGCACGGCCCGGCCCGGCGGCACGCCCTGCAATGGCCGTGCCCACGTGCCGTGCCGGGCTCTGTTTTCCAGAACAGGCCCGACCTGTTTTGGAATACAGGCCCGGCAGGCCGGACCGGCCCAAACTTACACCTTTATATATAGCTACGAAAAAAATTCGGATCTTGATCGATCAGCATCCAATCATACTAATCCTTTCAATAAAGTATTGTTACGTTGTAAAATTTTTTATCATTTTTTTCTTATTTTAAACTATGTGAGAACCAATCATAGATTGATTAGCATGATTGATACTAACAGTGTTCTATAGCTACATCAGGTGCAATGCATAGCTACATCCGAAGGCTTGACCAAAACATCTTAACCGTATATTCGGAATGTATAGATAAATTTTTCCCGATTTGATGTTGGAAAGCCCCATGTAATAGTTATGGTAGTACACCTTAATACTTTATATATATATATATAAACACAACTTTATGAGGAGTTCCTATCATTAATGTGCAGCAGTCATACGGAATGACTAAAATGACTTCCAAAAGCAAAAGCTTTACCTTCACATTTCATTGAGTTTTATTGATATATTAATAAACAAACCCCCCTAAATTGAAGTAATAACATATAGAGATATTATAATTTGTATCCTATAGTTTGATATATTAGTAACTTTATCTATTTTAGTTCTAAATTTTTTTAGATGATCTTCCCTTTAAAAATTAAAATATTTTAAGTTGTACCCCTTACTGTTAAGAATTGCATTAAATCCTCCATTGACCGTTAAACTGGAAGAGTAATATGGTAAAAGGTAAATCAAAATTAATGAAAAATTATCGGTTCTCCCCTAAGGTTTGTCATATTAGATAAAATAGTCCATCAAGTTTTAATAATAGCTGGTCAACCCCCTAAAACCCAAACTATTGGTTATTTTACCCTTTTTGTCAAGTTTTCCATTCAAATTCCGTTTGACCGTTAATTAAATAAGAAAAATGCCTCCATTAGAAATTGAACCTTGGACATTGAGATTAATAGCCACAAGCCCTAAAATAATTTAAATTTGTTTATATAATTTAAAATAAACTCATATAAAACAGATTTATGAAAAAGAAAAAGAAAATAAGAAAATAAGAAAACAAAAAGAAACCTAGAAAATTCAAAAATTCAAAACCCGTAATTTTTTTTTCTTATTTTTTTTTAATATTTTTTCCTTTTCAAAATATATATTATTTCAATTTGATAAAAAAAACACAGAAAAATTAAGCTCATACAATGAAAAGGAAAAATTCAAAGAAAGAAAGAAAGAAAGAAAGAATAATAGTAATAATTTCCCTTTTTTTGAAATTTGTTTTCCTTTTGTTTTATTATTTTCTTTTTCTTTTTCTTTTTCATTTTCATAAATCTATGTTTGTATATTATTATTAAATATGTGTTTATTTTAAATAATATATAAGTTTATTTTAAATTATATAAATATATTTAAATTATTTTTATATAATTTTAAAGAAATTATATAAATATATACATATTTAAATGAACAAACCTTCAATAATGAATTGTAGTAGCTTAGCTGGTTAGAGCTTGTGGCTATTAACCTTAAGGTCCATGGATCCATCCTTGATGGAGACGTTTTTATTTATTAATTAACAGTCAAACGAATTTTGGTTGGAAAACTTGACAGAATGGGTAAAATGATAAATAATTTGGATTTCAGGGGTTTGATTGGTTATTATTGAAACTAGAGAGACTATTTTATCTAATATAGCAAACCTTAGAGAAAAAATGATAATTTTCCTTTTGTAATTCTAAATTTAAGGGTAAAATTGTTTTTTAACTACGTTTTGATTTGAGAATCAACATTTTAATGGAAATCTTAACGGAAGGGGTAAAAAAAACTTTTTTACTAATAGGCTTGTCTAATGTAATTTTTGTCTAACAACTGGGAGCATGACGAGTGGTTGAAGGAATTTTAAGATACAAAATAGGCACCAAAACACATTGAACACTTAAAAATATCAGGGAAAATGATAATGAAGGTAAAGAAATTTATTTTCAATGATCTTAGCAATTCGGAACCTCAAATCAATTCTTAAATCAATTCCCATGATCTTAGAAAAATAGAGTACAATTTTAACTAATTTCTTTTAAAAAAAAAATAATTGTGGGTCTGAATGTCATTAAGTTCACCAATGGTCCAATACATACATCATATGTCGAATATTAGGGTCCGTTTTGTAAGCGTTTTTCGGTTGTTGTTTTTCGAAATTAAAATGAAATGAAAATGAAAACAGTGTTTTTGGTTTCAGTTTCGAATTCCGAAAACGCGTTTGGTAGCATATACTGAAGGTTGTATTTTAAAAATGAAAACGGAAAAAACGCATCTGGTAGGTTAACTGAAAACTATTAAAAATCGATTACATAATTAACCAATATAATTTTTGTATTGTAATTTTTAAATTAAACAAAAGTAACACATCAAAAATTAATTCAAAAAAACATATCAAAATATGAATTAATCAAACTAAACTCTTAAATTATAAATAAATATTTACAATATATATATATATATATTACTATATTTTTATAATATATAAAAAATATATTAAATATTATTACATATATTATAATTTATATTTTATTTTATATTATATTATATTATAATTATATACATATATATATTATTGTATTAATGCTTTTAGTTCTAGTTGGAAATAAATTATTCTGAAATATATATATATATATGGACACTTTGATCATTTAAAAATCTTGTCCCGTCTTATCCTAACCATATGAAATGCATAATAGTACAATTAATAGTTAAAAAATAATATTTTTTCTTATATAAAAAAGTGAAAAACAAAATGAAAAACAAAAATAAAAACGAAAAACAAGTATTTTGTATTTTTCAAATCTTTTACTTTTAACACTAGTTTTGTTTTTCATTTTTTTTTTGCTTTTTGAAAATAAAATAAAAAAAGGTTAACGAATGCGTTTTCGAAATCATTTTTGAAAAATAAAAAAGAAAACGGACTGAAAAACAGCTGCAGGACAGAGTCTTAACAATCACTAAATTTTTTAGCATCATAGCAATTGGCGTGCAATGGTCGACGTCTTCATATTTTTTATTTTTATTTTCTTCGGCCCCATTAATTTATTTATAATAAATAATCGATTTCATATCTCAAATTTGAACTGCAGTCACTTCATATCATATATTAAAAAAATAACATGTGAAACGGATTAAGGCTCAGTTTGGCATTGCTGTGCTGTGGGGAAAAGTGCTTTTGGAATTGTTGTTGAGGGAATTGCTTTTGGAATTGCTGTGGGAAAAATCAGCTGAGTGTTTGGTAAACTGATTTTCAAAAATGCTGTGAGAACTAAAAACAATTTCAATGTGTTTGGTAAATTGATATAAAAAATGTTATGAGTGTGTAAAATTACTAAAAGAATAAAGACATCTAAATGGTACTAATTTGATATACTTTACATTTTTCTTGTTTATTTGTATTTAATGTTAAGTGTTATATAATTACGGCACTTTATTGAATTAATTAGCTCCATTTTTTATTCTACTTTATTTAATTAATTAGTCCTATTTATTTATTTATTTATTTTATTCTACTTTATTTTTTATTTCATTTTTATTTTACTTTATTGAATTAATTATGACAACATTTTTTTTTTGGTACAAAAATATAAGCCTATTTTTTTGTTTGTTAAATTTCGTTAAAGGTAAGGACAAAGTTGGGAAGTTAGTAAAATTTCATTTAATATCACTGTAGCGCGTTTTCTAAAAGTAGAAGCCAAAATCCAAAAGTATATATTTGTATCTTCTCAAAAACTCAGTTAGGAGAAGCTAAAAGTGACCAAAAGCACTTCCCCACGATTTTACCAAACACCCTGTTTGAGTTCCAGAATCACTTTTGACCCCAAAAACAGCTGGAGAAGTATTGCCAAACTAAACCTAAGTGTATTTGGGATTGTCACATGTTCACATCCATTTATATATATACCACTTTTTTTGGTTGTAACTCGAATCTGGAAATCGTCACTTAATGTCATATATTAAGAAAATAATATATATAAAAAAATTAAATATATTTGAGATTGTCACTTGGTCACAACTATTTATATATATACTATTTATGGTGACGGTGACTCGAGTTTAAAATTTTAACAAACCGAATGAACGGTTTTACCACTGAGAAACATTGTGCGGTGATATTTTAATCTCTTAATAAGTCTATTTTATAATGCAAAGAATCAATAATTTCCAATTGAATTATCAAATTGCCACAACCCACATAATAAACAACAATCCTATTTTATATCATTTAATTATTATTATTCTAACATAATTTTCCTTGTCATAGATGTAGTCAATTAGGTGTTAGGCGAAATGAATAATTGACTTGGAAAGTAAGGCCGCCTTCACATTTCTTTGAATTTTATTAATTCAACAAAGGTTCTGCGAAGAGGGTTGACTCGATCAGTTGACTCAAGAAAGAATCAAAGCTTCAAGTTCTAATCAGGGATGCACGTTTAGAGATTGGGAATGGATATAGGTCCTCTCAACCCCATCCCTATTTCCTAGATCCTTCTTTCATACTTTCAATTTTCTAATTTAGAGAAAATAGGGATGTGGATATTTGGGGGGAGGTCCCCCAATCCCCATCCCCAGTTCCCCATTTTCTCTATTTTTTTATGTTTTCTCGTATCCTCTGGTCCCTCATTTTCCTATTTCTCTATTTAACTAAAAATTATAAATTAAATTTTAAAAAAACAAACTTTTCATTACAAATAAAAAATATCAATGCATTACAAATTCAACATAAAATGTTTCAAATAATTCAAATATATATTATAATTATATTTATATACTTTTGGGGGAAATGGGGAAATGGAAATATCTATCCCCATCCCCATTTCCATTTCCATTTCCATTTCCATTTCCATTTCAATTTAATTGTGGGGGAAATGGGGAAATGGAGATGAGGATGGGGACCCCTCCCCATTTTAATTTAGGGATGAAAATCATCCCCATCCCCCCATTTCCCCATTTTCCTAAAAAAAATCCCCAAATGGGGATAGGGGTGCGGGGATTTGGGGCCCCCGGGATAAATGTGCATCCCTAGTTCTAATGCTAATAAGTCAGCGTACTCCATCTAGAAACATCATGTTAGAGGTGTCCACGGTTCGGTTAAACCGTCCAAAATCAAATTGAAACCGATAAACAAAATCGTAATCAAACCGTTACTGAAACCGGTTGAAAACCGGTTTCGAGCCGGTTCAGTGATGGTTCAGTTTCTCCAAAAACCGCTTAAAATCAAATGTTTTCATTATATTTTATATATAAAAAATATAATTGAACCAATCAGATTGTGACACGTGGTAGAAATTTATCAAACCAACCAATAAGAGACTACCACGTGACACTTTTGTTGAAAAAAAAAATAAGTTGACCGAACGGAACCGAAACCGAACCGGAGTTGGACAGTTTCGAAACCAAAATCGAACCGTAACCGCCAAACCGGTGGTCACCAAACCGAAACCAAATCAAAACCAAACCATCTGATCCTATTACGGTTTCGGTTTGACCTTTACACGGAATCGGAACAGACGGTTTTAAACCAAAACCGATTCGGGACCGAACCGTGGACACCATTACATCAGTTGCAATGCATAGCTACATCTGAAGGTTTAATCAAAAGATCTCAACCGAATTTTTGGAATATATAGATAAATTTCTCCCGATTTGATGTGGGAAAGCCACATGTAATAGTTATGGACCTTATGGTAGTACACCACTGAGTCACTGATACTTTTTTTAGGGCAATTACCAATTAGTGGAAATGGTGAGGAATGTCATTTTAATAACGGTTTAATAACTAACTTATGTTTAAAAGGCACCTGTTATGGTGAACTATCAAAATTACTCTTAAAAGTTGTATTTGTACTTCCAACTACACTTTGTAAAAGAAAAGTTGTATTCTCTCTCCAAAAAACTTGTCTAGAAATTGATCTACAAGTCCTCTCTCTCTCTGAAAAAGTTTTGTCTGTGTTTTGATTATGCAGGTAACAGATCTTTCTGATCTCCCAATTTATTTTCATGCATTTGAGAGTGGTTTAACAATGTATCAGTTTGTGTATGAACATGTAGTGTCCAGATGTGAACAAGGTTTTTTTTTCAATATTTTTCGAGCTTTTTTTGTATTGGTTCGTACTCTTGTTGTATTGGTCCGAGCTTTTTATGTAATAGTTATTTGTTTCATTTAGGAGCATTAATTCATCTTTGGCGAGGTTGATTTTTTTTTTCCGAGCCTTTTTTCTATTGGGCTGAGTTTTTTTTTGTATTTGTCCGAGCTTTTTTCCGGACCTTTTTTCTTCATGTTCGAGGTTTTTTCTGAGTCTTTCCGAGGTTTTGTTTCTTATTTTACGAGAATTTTTTCCCGAGCCTTTTTTCTATTGGGTTGATTTTTTTTTTATATTTGTCCGAGCTTTTTTCTTTATGTCCGAGCTTTTTTTCTTCATGTCCGAGCTTTTGTTTATTCTTTTGTGAGATTATTTTGTCCGAGCTTTTGTTCTATTGGTTCGAGGTATTTTCGTATTGGTCCAAGGTATATTTTATTATTTTCTGAGGTTATTTTTATTTATCATTTCCGAGCTTTGTTTCTTCTTATTCGAGCTTTTTTTGTTAATTTCCAAGCTTGTGCTATTAATTTTCGAGGATTTTCCTTCTTTTATGAGATTCTTTTGCTATTTTTTGAGCTATTTTTCTTCTTTTCCGAGCTTTTAAATTTATTTTTACGAGCTCTTGTTATTTTCTGAGCTTTTGTTATTTTTGACTATTTTGTGAGATTTTTTGTAAAAAAATTGAGCATTTCTGTAAAAAAAAAAGGTCGAACCCATTTAAAAAAAGCTCATACAGTTCCGTAAAAGATTGGACAATAGACAAAAAAGCTCTGGCAGTTGGCAAAACGGCTCGGGTGCTTGCGAAAAAAGCACGAGATTTTTTAGATATTTTTAATAATGATTTGTGATGATGATTTTGACAGGAGAATGAATCGGATGCGAATAACCATATCTTATAACGGTCGATAGGAGTTGTTACCCCGACGGAAGTCAGAAGTTTTTAGGTTCCGATAACCAAGGAGTGCATATATCAAAGGGTATGACTTACCAAGAATTGGTGTCGATCGTGTAAACCGTTGTGAAATATGATATGGAAAAATACAGTGCAGATCTACAGTCTATATCAATGGTTTCTGGGACTACATGTCGCATATTTATAAAAAACGATGATGATGTTCAGTTTATACTAGGGGAAGATAGGGTGATCCCTCAATTATGTGTTAGTCTAATTGAAAAGGCAACAGGAGATGTGATAAGTGAAGATATCCCTCATCGTGAAAACACCCAACAATTTCGATCGTTTAGCGGAAGTAACCAATAATTCACAAACATAAGTGGGATCGAAGGTGGGGAAAACATGTGTCGTGTCGAAGATGTAAGAGACCATGCTAATGTAGTCGAACCTTAATTCGACGAAGTGTTTGGTTGTCAAATTGAGATGAATGATGACCAGTACAACCAGCATTACAATGAGATCTACAATGACATGAATAATGAGCAGAACAATGAACCGAATGTTGTGCCGATTCATGAGGTGGATGATGAGGAAAATTTGCATCCGGTAGATAATGTAGTGCACAATGAAGATGAGGAAGAGGCTATCGAACCGGAAAGATGTGTGAGACGTGTACACAGATTTAGTTGCAGTGTAGCAGATATAGTTAGGACTTTCGAGGTTTGGTCTAATGTAACTCCATATGATTCTAATAATGACGCAACGTGGGTTATTCCAGGAGCAGCATCATACTCGTTTGGAAAGGGTGGAAGTAGAAACTTGGTAGAAGAAGAACCAACAAGCTTGATATCTAAAGGGCAATTTTGTCCTACTAAAAAGGATTTGAAGACACTAGTCGGTCATTTTGCAATGCGGCAGAACTTAGAGTGGAATGTGAAAAGGTCTAATAAAACAACGTTACATCTGGTTTGTTTGATGGACAACTGTAAGTGGAAATTAAGAGCGGTCAGGGGAGATGAAAGGACATACTTCCAAGTAAGAAGTTTTATCAACGAACACACTTGTCCGTTGGAAGAGATTCATCTAGGTCACCGACAAGCTAGTGCAGTCATAATTGGAGAAGTCATTGCACCTATACTTCAACAACAAGATGGTCGACTAATGCGTTTGAAGGATATAATCACTGACATGAAAACAATATATGGCATCCTAATCATGTACAATAAGGCACACCAAGCCCTGCAGTATGCGTTGTCACTGACCTATGAACGTATGAGGAAACCATTCAACTACGACCATCATTCGGTTACCTGTTGGAACAAAAAAATCCCGATACAATCACTGACTTACAGTGCGATGAAGATGGTAAACTTCTCTACTTTTTTATGTCTTTGGGTGCCTCACTTAGAGGATTCCAGATATGTATGCGGTTAGTTATTACAGTTGATGGTACCCATTTGAATGGAAGATTCGGGGGTACAATATTTGTTGCAACTGCATAAGATGGGAACCAACAGGTGTATCCAATTGCTTTTGGGTACAGAGACTCAGAAAACAACCTTTTATGGGGAGTGGTTTTTGGATTGCTTGAAGGGTGCCCTAGGGCATATTGATGATCTGGTATTTATTTCCGATCGGCATGCAAGCGTTGAAGCTGAGATTTCTAAAGTTTTCCCCGATGCAACAATATGATATGTTGCTGGCACTTTGGTGAAAATGTCAAGAAGTGCTTTCACAGAAAAGATGTAGCAGCCATAATGGATAAAACAACGATATAATGCATTGAGTTGAAATAAAATTGCCACAAGGAAGAGTTACGTAACTTGCACCAGAATGTATACGATTATGTGAATACTGCTGGTCCCCATAAGTGGTCTATGATCACTATCCGGAAAGAAGGTATAGGGTAATGACAACAAATGTTGCTGAATGCATAAACTCATGCCTCAAATTCGCATGACAACTGCCTATGTTGACACTGGCAAAGTGCATTAAGAATATGCTACAGAGGTGGTTTCATGATCGCCATCGAGCTGCATAGTCCATGCGTTATTAGTTGACCGACGCAACATATCTTCTGATCTTCAAACGTGTTGACAAGTGCAGTTATATGACCGTCAATCTAGTTGACTGGAACATTTTCTCCGTAAGACCTGCACATGCAACAAATTTCAATTGGACATGTTTCCATGTTTGCACACACTTGCAGCAACAAGGTATATTACTTTGATTTCATATGTAATGGTGTTGCAAGGTACATTACTTTGACATTTAATTGTAATGGTGTTGTAGGGAGCGAAACTTGGATTTCACATATCTGTGTGAAGACTATTACAAGAGGTAGACACTTATTGATACATACTCGGTTCCTATTATGCTTGTTGGCCCTTCTTCTTCATGGGTAGTGCCATCCAAGATCACTGAGATAAGTAGGACGCCCGAGAGTGGGTCAACATGTCTCGTCTTTGGAAAGGACAACCACACAATCGTGTAGAAGATGTGGACAATCGGGTCATAAATCCAGGAGGTGTTCTAACCCACCTATGATTAATGAAAGGCGAAGTAGAGGTGTTCTCGAGACGTGCCCTAAGAAGGAATCCACCTTAGTATGAATTGACGCGTTTATATGGAAGTCATTTTCATTAGTTGTAATTGTACGACTTGTATGTCAATTTCATTTTAATTTTAAATGGGCCTCATATTTTAAGGTTTTCTTGTTATTATCAGTATGCAATGTGTTGTTGTTCAACGTAAACAATTTTAAATAATTACAAGAATGAAAAAAATGGATAATTCTATTACAAAAATGTTATGTACAATAACTACAACCATAATTGTGGCTCGGAATTACAAAAAACCTCAACAATCATCTTCTCCCGGATGATGGGCATATCGTCTTCAGTCCAGTCGTACTGAACCTGGTCTGCCAGTACGTACTCGAGCAATCGCAACATATGAGCCCTACAGTTACTGCTGCAATGCACCGCATGAACAACCGTTAGAATGTTAGTCAATTATACAGGAAGTGAATGTCATGTTCGATAAGTCATACCCTTTATCCTGTTGTGGCACAATTGATCTCAACATCAGGCTCACCCCGCAAGGACTATTCAGCCACTAGAACTTCAGCTCACCGGGTTTCCTGGCCTTGTGAAACCCCGACTTATGCAACATAGAGGGGAGAAACCATCTCATTGGCCGTACCTGGGGTTTTCTGATGCTGACGGGGATGTCCTGTCTGAAGGGGTCTAGTATGTGTATCATCTTACTGATAAGGTCCACACTGGCCAGAAGCCAATGCCTGCAGCAGATGTTGCACGGAATAAGAACTTGTAGAACACACACACACACACACACACACACACACACATATATATATATATATATATATATATATATATATATATATATGATGAAATCAACTCCTAATCACCACATTTACAATGAAACATATTTAGGCCTTAATTTTATAACACTTACAATGTCAACCTCATGCCATGACCGGTTTCCTAACAAAACCAACCCACGTATGATCAGATCCACATCGCACTTGTATTTTATTTTTAAAAAAACATCAAAATAAGTAAACCAATTTAAGTAGTTACTTCAGTAAACTAAACAATTCGATACTTACAATTCCCCCGTGGTGTTCCTTTTGTATGCTTTGTAGGCCTCCAGCTAACCCTCGTCTACTAAAGCATTCGACGTAAATGCATGGTCTTTAGTTGCCGACGCTGTCCTTGGCCTCTTCGGCCGACATGGATCAGTGTATGGGCTCATCAACTGCCACCCCCGTTTGTAGGTCCGGGGGATACAGGGGGTACGAAAGGATGGGCTTGTGGGGTCCCTAGGGAGGGTCCGTCGGGATGGTCCATATGTGTCGATGGGAGGAGGGATCCATCTGGATGTGTCTGTGGGAGGAGGGATCCGTCTAGATGGACTGAAGCTATCCCTCAAAGGGGTCCGTCTGGATAGGCCAGAACTGTTCCTAGGAGTGGTCTGTCGAGATAGACCGGTGTTGTCCCTGGGGGGAGGGGGAGGGGGAGGGGGAGGGGTCCTCCTGGATATCACATATGTGTCCTTAGGAGAAGGGGTCCAACATAATGGTCTAGAGCTGTCCCTAGGCGGAGGGGTGCCATGCAATCAAATTGTAAAGACAACTCCGGTGAATTAAACACTATGACGATGAGATCGGTCGGACAAAGTCTCATGTACCTCCATAAGCAGGGGAAACTCTGGAAGACCCGCAATAGGAGTCTCCTGCTCCCGTCCTGTAACTCCAGTCCTAGTACCTAAGGCCTCATGTCTGGTATCCTAAATATGAGGATCGGTGTAAGGGTCTGTCCCCTCATGCCCGTCTCTGTCTCTGTCTCTGGGTCTGGAATCTCGATCATGAGACGATGGACCATCCCTGTCTGACCGTGATGTTGAACCTAACCGCTCTTAGAGATAGTCCATCAACTCCTGATGCTTCCTCCGTCGTTCCGTTTCACTATTCTAGAGACCCTCCCGTAAAACAGAGATAAAATCCTCCAAAGCTTGGATTCTACGATTTATACGGTTCTGGATCAAAATAGTATTTGTCAATGGTTTCACATGTACATGCATTTGAAATAAAATCAAGCAGAACAACAAATTGAACGTACCTCGCGCTCCCCTCCAGTATCTCATATAGAGTGATCTCCAACAGTATCCAGGCATCCTAAATAGAACCCGCCTCTGCCTCTGGGGTCTGCCACCACCTAACTCTGCCTCTGAACCCTCTGTGTCACTAGGTCCTGCACTACTACATCCGTCGGAATCGCAATCCGGTATGGCCTCCGCTAATTCCCTATAATACGGTTCACCTCTCTCACTGTGGGCTCCAGCCTCGTGATCGCAAACATCTAAAACCGTTTTTAGACCGTTGAAATTGTAACAACTATTAACATTAACAAAAAAGATACTTACCCGCGGTGTGAATATCTTCGACAACTTATTCCTTCTCGATTGTTTGTTTAACTCCCACTTTAAAATACGGGAAGACAACTCGGTAGCCCTCCGGGTTCCGAACTGGGTGCCAAGTGCGGGGATCACATTGAAAGTAAATATCTGCATAAAAGATAAGTACGATAAAATCCGTAATCTATATTACACGAAAAAAACATAAATGTTGTAATTCAAAATTTTCACCAACATGACGTAAGATTAGGGATGACCATTTTACCCCGGGGCCCCAAATCCCCGCTCCCCCATCCCCATCTGGGGGAAATATTTTGGGAGAAAATGGGGAAATGGGGGGATGAGGATGACTTATAACCCACAATTTAAATGGGGTTGTGGATGGGGGGACCTGTCCCCATCCCCATTTCTCCAAAATATTATAATATTATATAAAAAATATATTAAAATATATTTTTATTATATTTTCAATATTTTTATTATTTTTATTTTACTAACTATATATACATATTTATAAACTATAACTTAAATTGCACACCAAGCAATCTAACTATATATACATATCGATTTTCTTGTTAAATTACACACAAAGCAAGCTCCATATAATTTATTTACATATTTTACTAACTATATTTACATATTAAACAACTTAAATTTCATTTCAATTAGTATGAGATGCTATTTTGTATTTGAATTTATTGGATTGCGAATTTATATATTTCTAAAAATGGAGGAATGGGGGAATGAGGGACTTTAGAGAAATGGGGAAACGAGGAAAAATGGGGAAAATGGGAGAAATGGGAAAATAGGGATGGGGGGTCCTCCCCCTAAAATTACCCCAAGGGGGGGGGGGGGGGATGAAGGGATGGGGGAGGGTTTGGAAAATGGGGTTGGGGATGAGGGGACCTACATCCGCCCCTATTTCCCCATTGGCCATCCCTACGTAAGATAGACCATAAATGTTGTAGGTCTCATGCATGTGTACGTCAGTGCCCTTTGCCTGTTGGCATCTCTCGAACCGTTCTCGTCACCCGTCAAGTGTGTTTTTGAATGAATTTATGGAATGACTATACATGTGGGCACCCTACGGGAACACGTCAAAAGCATCGAGATTCTCCACCATCAGTAACTGCCAAACTGGAATCTTCACTCTCTCGTCCAACCCCATAAGTATCAAGTTCAGCATATAGTTCAGGCATAGCTTCACACTATCGTATGCATGCTGAAACTCGCCGCGGCTTAGAACATCTCTCAAGTCCGTGAATGAAATCTCATCCATACCAACAAAGTACCGTTGATGTATGTCATTGTCAAATCTACCATACCGGGTCGTGTCCGGTACTACTCTGAACCGTAATCCGATGATTAGAAAAAATTCTACCTTCGAGAACCTCACCTTATGAGTCTCTAACATAAACCGTATCAAATCCGACGACCCTTTATGATGCACCTCCCGTAAAAGCACCCGATGGATAACACCACCCGAAAACTTCATCGGCCAGTGTATCGTCATGAAATGCCCTAAACAAGACGCCATGAACCGACAACAGTCTTCAACAACAAATTCTACAGGGACCCAGTTCAGTGTGTCTTCTGTACTGCCAAGTGCGTCAAAATGGTCGTGGCGAGTGAGTTTGCCCTTGTACCACTCTTCCTCCGAGTTTTAAGCAATTCCCTTAACTGATTTGTCATCTGAAAATTCACAACAAAATAATTAAGTAAACAACAAAAACTCGAACCTTTTAAACAAATGCTCGAACCTTCTATAAAAAATCTCAGAGATTTTATATAAAAGCTCAGATATTTTTTATAAAAGCCCAGAGCTTTTATAAAAAAGCTCGGACATTTTGTCAAAAAGTTCGACTATGCATAACAATCTTGGATTTAACAAAAAGCTCGAACCTTTCAATAAATCCTCGGAACTAATAAAAAAAGCTCGAAGATTTAATAAAAAACCTCGAATATTTTTTAAAAAAGTTCGACTGTCCATAACTATCTTTAATTTAACAAAAATCTCGAACCTTTAAATAAATGCTCAGAGCTTATATAAAAAAGTTCGAAGGTTTTTTAAAAAAGCTCGGATTTTTTTTTAAAAAGCTCGCTTACACATAACAATCTTGGATTTAACAAAAGGCTCGAACATTTTAAAAAAAAGTTCGGAGCTTATATAAAAAAGCTCGAAGCTTTTATAAAAGAGCTTGGATAGTTTTTAATAAAGCTTGAATGTGCAAAAAAATCTCAGAGTTTTCAAAAGGCTCGAATATGACTAAAACATTCTCGAACGTGTACAAATAAACCTCGGATAACAACCAAAAAAGCTTGGGTTCATCAAGAAAAACATCAGAAACCCAGAATATCATTTTCCTCGACAACTATTCAACAAAATTAAAACCCTAACCTAACCAGCAATCCTTATCAGATACACAAATAAAACCTAATAAACCATTTCGTTCAATTTATCAACAACCAAAACGATAGCAAATCTAACTCAACTTACCTCGATCGCTTGAAATATTCAACTCAACTGTCGAAATGCCACTGGTTTCCAACTTTCGGTCCCGTCGGTCGTCGAAATCGAAGTCGTCGATTCAATTCCGATCGATTTCGAGCTACTTCATCTATTCTCTCTCTGCCTTTTCTCTCTCACGTTGAAAACCAGAAGTCACTTTCGGGGTATTTTGGTCTCCACACGTTAATTTGTGCTTTTTAAATATAAATTATTAATGTGGTGATATTTCTACAACAGCCCTCTAAAAGTGTGCCATTAATTTTTCAAACCCATACCGATTATGTTTTGGACTTTTTTTTTTAAATTCCAAGTTGTTTGTGACTTTTATAAAAATGAAAAAAATTAGTCTTCACATTTTTTTAAGGGTCAAATTAGTCTCTCTCTTTTTAAAAATGACCAAATTAGTCAATCTAACGATTTAACGGTGTTAAATATGACAGTTGACTTTAACAATTTTAGTTAAAGTATGTAAATACCCTTTATTTATCATATTATAGAAAAATTATTTTATTTTTTATACATTAAATTCACCAATATAATTACAATAAAATATAAAAATATTATTAATGAAGCACCATTTGTATACGTTTTTAATTAAAATTATCTAAAATAATCTAAAAATATTTTAGTAAGAAAATATCAATTATACCCTATTTTATAACAAAGTTACCATTCATTTTCAGTTTAGATTTTTGTCATATTTATATAATTGTTTTTTTTTTATTAAACAAAAATTGTTTCAAAATTATTTAAAAGTTAAAACCTAAAAATATGCATGTGTTGAAAAAAATTATATATATATTATTATTATATTGTTTAAAAATAAAATATAATTTTAATCCTATATAATTAAAATTGACCGATAAAATTTAATTACGGTGATATTTTTCTTAAAAAAATATTGATGTGCAGCAGTCATGTTGATGTGCTGTAGGCACGAATAAGTGAATAACGTGTTTGACGGGATGACTAAACTGACTTCCAAAAGCAAAAGCTTTAACTTCAGGCTTCATTGAGTTTTATTAATATATTAATAAACAAATCCCCTAGATTGAAGTAATAAAATATATGAATTTGTGTTTCACGATGGGGAACAGTGTGCAGTGTGTGCACAAATTGGTTGCACCTAATTCAAAGGTGTTCCAGAGATGAAGCCGGCACCATCAATTTGAGGATTAATTTGAAAAGTTATTAAAAAATTAATAAAAAAAATATATTTTAAAAATAGAGTAAAATTTTTGCTGATTTTTTAAAATAAAAAATAAAAATTTGTGGGTCTTAAGGTGTCTTTTGCCTATACAAACAAGCTATGCATTATAATGATAAACACGGACATTCTAGTTTCGGACTGTATAGAATGTAAAAAACATTCAAAAATACTGTAGACGAGTGGCTTATGAGTGGCTGCAAAAATCCAGAATAATTGAGTTAACTTTTTGTTTTATCCGGAAGTAGACACTAAAATTGGATTACAAATTTATCCGAAATTTATGATCTATTGAAACCAAACGTCTATTTTATCTTGAAATTTTGTAATTTTGTATCTGGTGAGGCCGTGAGGGAACGAGTTGTGAAGGTTGTACTTGGAGTACTAGTAAAATTAACATCTAAATTATTTAAAAACATGCCATAAGTTAACTTTGTTTGAATCATTATAATTATATATAAGTGAAACTTTTTTTTTTTGACTATTAAGCTTGGCTAATGAGATTTTATCTAACAACTGGGACCATTATGAGTCATTGAAGGAATTTTAAAATACAAAACACACACCTAGAGCCCTAGAGGCATTTGAATACTTGTAAGTTATAATTACCAAATCACTGAAAGGGTAATAAAATAAAATAAATAACTCATCATATTTCGTTTCTTTTCTTCAGCCCCAGAATTTTTTTTACAATAATGAATCAATTTATATGTGAAAAACTCTGTTAATGTATATTGTTCGAGCCGCCGGCCGTGATAGATTATATCAAATATATATAATTTTTTAAATTGTTGGATGTGAAAAATTAAATGTTTATATTTTGACTTAAAATGTATGAACTTGTCAAAATTTCTCCATAATCAATGATCCACATGCAACTGACTGATATAAGTTATATCAATAAACACCGATAGGAAAACCAATATATATATATATATATGTTTGTAAATAAAAAACAATCTGGTTCGAATCTGTAGAAAGTAACAGATAGAAACAAAAAATTAGGAAAACGATGTCCTTAAGACAATTTCACCGTATATAACACCGTATGTGTATAACGATAGTCTCCCAGGACACAACGATTTAACAGTGGAAGTGTGAAGCACAACCACTTTCAGCGAACTCAAATTAGGTTCGAACTTACTAAGCACAGAAAGAGAAGAATGAGAAGAGAGAATAACTATTGCTCTTTTAATTTCATGATTCTAAGAGTGAGTACTTGTAGTGTAGACTAGGGTTTCTTATATAGTCGAAATCAAAAGAGATTAATTTGGAAAAACCTTGATAGATACGTTTTAAATGATAAAGAGAATTTAATTAAAAAATAATCTTCTAAAAGATTTATCCCTGATTGATCATTGATTCTGATCACTTAATGATCAAATAAGTATCAAAATCCAAAATTAAATCAATCCAAAATTGATCATTGTTTTTTATTACTTAGTTATCAAGTATCATAATCCAAAACAGAAATCAACTATTTCCTTAATTTCATTAACCAAAATGGAAATTACTTTTTTCCTTTTCATTCATTTAAAACTGTCTGACTTAGAAAAATTAATTAATTCTTTCTTTATCAATAAACTGATTTAGGAAAAATTAAATTTAGAATAGTAGCAAAAATTCGGTTGTACTCTCACGGTCTAACCGAAGCGGCATTCGTGTACGCAGTACGTGCCCACACACATGTTGATAATAACTGTCATATAACTACTTATATACTACATATAATGGGTTTATTCAACCAACGTGGGATGCACATTTTTCCTTCCACAATGGGCTCACTTTGAGACTCAATTTTTCATTTACCCATTAATCGATTTGTGAGTTTGAGTATACCACTTTGAAGCTCTCATGATGAAGAATTTGAATATACATTGGTATTTCATTTTTATGAAACCGATCATACTTAAATAACGCTATCAAATTGCTTGTTTATCACAAATTTTCCAACAATCCCCCGTATGAATGAAATTGACCTAGGAGACACGAGAGATGACTTTTGGTAAGTTCAAACAGTCGAAATCTGAATAGGATATATATGTGTTACCCTTTGAACCTTCCACTGTAAAGGCATGCATACTTTACTGGCTGATCAGTAAATGTGATATCTTTGAACTGTTCTGTCGTTTTATGTAAACGATAGCACACCTCACACAAGCATCTTTCAGACCCAATTTGGTTCTCATTGTTATGTTCGTTTTTGCAATAAACATGCAACTGGTTTTGTGAGAGTCACTGGAGAATATAGCCCTTCACTATTCTCTTTTAGAAGCCGCTCCACTTCTCTCTCACAAAAGTGATTTCTTAATTAAGAGTAACATGCATTACTATGCTCAGATTTCCAATGCTTTGAATTCCGATGCATAAGAATCATTAAAAACATAGTTTAACCTTTTCCCTACGGGCATCAATGTTTCATCATAGGAATGGACTTGAGGGTAACCCCCACAGTGATCCAACTAAGTCTTACAACTTGGTTGTCCAATTGAACCTAGATCTTGAGATCACCAATCAACTAGGCTGGGTTTCCATTGTATCGACTTTTTATTTCATGGGCTTTAGTTCATTCCCCTCGATGATGTCTCAACTAATTATCGATTTAACCTTTTGGTTAGCGGATTCACAATGTCATTTTTTGACTTTACATAGTCAATAGAGATAACTCCAATTGAGAGTAGTTGTCTAAGGGTATTATGTATTCGACGTATATGTCTAGACATCCCATTATACATGTTGCTCTATGCTCTTTCTATAATTGATTGACTATCATAGTGAATGCAAATCGTTGGCACAAGCTTTGGCTATCTTGGAATAACCTCTAAGAATTGACGTAGCCATTCATCCTTCTCACCACATTTATCTAAAGCGATAAACTCATATTCTATGGTGGATCTGGCTATACATGTCTGTTTGGAGAATTTCCAGTATACAACCACACCTATGTGTGAATACATACCCAGTTTGCATATCAGATATCCAGTTTGCATCAATGTATCCTGTCTAGGACTACAGTATATCTGGTATAATGCAACCCATAATTACGAGTGTAACGCAAGTACTTCGGTACTCTTACTATTCCTTTCCAGTGATCAGTTCATGGATTACTCGTATATCTACTTAATTTGCTGACTGCATTAACTATGTCTGGTTTTGTACAACTTGTTAAGTACATCAGACTTTCTATCACTCCAGAATATTCTAGTTGAGATACACTGTCACCTTTATCATTGGATAGGTGTAGATTTGTATCTACTAGTATTCTGGATTTCTAGAATCATTTTTGTTGAATTTTTCAAGAATCATGTCAACATAGTGTGATTGACTTAGAATGAGTTCGTTTGATGTCCTTGGGATTTTCATTCCCAACATACATCAGCTGGTCCCATATCTTTCATATCAAATCTTGACTTCAACATATATTTGGTAGATTTGATCATTTTATCATCACTACCAACAATTAGCATGTCATCAACGTAAAGACACAAAATGACATATCCATTTTTGGTGCCTTTAAAACAAACACATTTGTCACATTCGTTGATTTGTAAACCATTTGACATCATAGCATTGTCAAATTTCCCATGCCATTGTCTTGGTGATTGCTTTAGACCATATAAATACTTCACCAACTTACAGACTTTCTTCCCTTATCCTGGAGTGGAAAAACCAAAAGGTTGTTCTATGTAGATATCTTCATCTTGTTCTCCATTCAAGAAAGCTGCTTTCACATCCATTTGATGTACTTCAAGATTTCACAAAGCTGCGATGGCAAGTATCATTATAATGGAGGTTATTTTCGTTAAAAGAGAATACGTATTAAAGTAATATATGCCTTCTAGTTGATTGTAATATTTGATTATAAGTTTAGCCTTATACTTATCAATTGTTCCATCCTCTTGTAAATCCATTTGAACCCTAGCGGTTTACATCCTGGAGGAAGGTCCACTAATTCCCAAGTATGATTTTCGAGTATGGAATCAATTTCGCTCTTGATAGCCTATTTCCACAATAGTCCTTCTAAAGAGCTCAAAGCTTATTTGAAGGTTCAAGGTTCACCTTCTAGCAAATAGGTCAGAAAATCTGAACCAAAAGATGTTTTTATCCTAACTCTTTTGCTACGTCTAGATTCATCCTCAACTCCTTGTTCTTGCTCATCACAAATTTCAGCATGTGTTCATTTTGACGAACTTGCTTCGTCACTGGATTTATATGGAAATACATGTTTAAAGAACGATGCATTTCTAGATTCTATTATCGTGTTTTTGAGTATATATGGGATGTCAGACTTATACACCAAAATCGATAAACACTACTGTTAAGTGCATATCCAATGAAGATGTAATCAACAGTTATTTTTGGACCTATTTTCATCTTCTTAGGTGTAGGTACGACCACTTTGACAAGACACCCCCACATTCGTAAGTATTTTTAGGAAGACTTTTTTCCTTTTCATAGCTCATATGGAGTCTTGTATACTTTCTTACGGGGTACCTTATTTAAAAGGTAATTGCTAGATAATATAGTTTCACCTCACATGTTCTGAGGCAATCCAGAACTTATCAGCATTGCATTCATCATTTCTTTCAAGGAATGATATTTCCATTCAGAAACTCCATTTTACTGATACAGTGCAGTGGTTTAATGTATGATTCCACGTTGTGCACAGAATTCACCAAATGGTGCTTCATACTCACCACCTCGGTTGCTTCTTAGTGATAGCAACCACTAGAAGGTTTCACTTAGGGTCATCCCTTTGGCATGAATCTTATACAGAATCACTTGAAGCTCTTGGACTTGACTCATAACTGTCTTGGAGTCCCTCATCTTGTAATCAAGAAACTGACCTACAACAAACCTTTTGGATCTAGTATCCTCAGTCCTGTATTTCTGGTATAATGACTCCAACAGTTCTTTGGCTGGTTTTCTTTGAAGAAAATACACTATACAACTAATCTGACAGCCCGTTCAGTATGTAGTTTCGGTAAATAAAATCTGATTGGTTCCATGCATCAGTGGCATTCCATACATGAACATCCCGCCCTTCACCACTATTGTGTTTATGAGCTTCTTCAGTCAATAACCCAGCTAGGTTTAGTGTGGTAAAAAAAATAGCATATTTTGTTGCCACTACTAAAAGTTCGTGTGACTTACATACTGACTCATCACCGGTTCTACCATGTTTCTAACGAATGAGTTGATGGCCAGAGTCAATGTTGCCACTCTTGGCACACAATAGGCAGTTCACCCACACACAAAGAATTATCACCCGAAGTGTCTAATCCTACACTTGGATTATCATTTGGAGTCTTTAGTGGAACGCTCGAGTTCAAGTTTGATTTATCCACCATCATATCATGAGGAGATCAACTAAATTAATATGAAAATTAATTCTCATTAAAATTGACAACATTAAAGTCAAATTAGTTTTGTTTTGAGTTCAAAATTTAATATTTCAATTAATCCGAAATTAATAATTGAAATTAATCATCATGAAATTGATAATTACAATTTTGAAGTTCAAAACAATTGATTTTGACAATAATCATCATTTTGAACTTAATCATCTAACTCGTTACCACTGTTGGCCTTAAGAGCCTCATCAGTTAAGAATCTAGCAATATTCAATGTAGTCAATTAGAGTAACATCTTTTTTTTTGAACCACATATATACAATGATATAAACTATTGATCTATCACATACAGTACACACACACACAAACACACACACACACACACACTATTCTTGAACTTTAAATATCATATGTATATTTATAAATCAGTGCTGCTACTTGGTGTAGGATTACATAATAATATAATCAATTTATTCCAATTGATATCTAACACTGATATCAAACAATAATACTGTCTTTTGGTTGACCAAAAATTTGTATTATTTAGTTCCACACATATTAGTACAACATACTGATATGTCAATTGATCTAATTGTATGTTAATATATATAGCACATACAGATTAATTAATAAAATGATATGAAAACCAGTGTCAATACTTAGGATTAAGTGAACTTAATATATATATATATATATAAACTGGTTTGTACCTGATTATATAAACATATAATCCTTTTAACAGTTGTTTCAGATATAAACTACAATTCTATATCTCCGAAATATCAAGTATTTACACATCTCGTGTGTACAACCGATATACTCTTAGAATCATAAAAATATCATATATATTATATGATAATACCGATATCAATCAGATGATATCAAAACAGTTAATCAACAGTAGATTCTAGATTTCACAATAGAAATCACAATCAGTGTCTGATTTTACAAACTCGATTACCCAGTTGAAATCACAGTTGATCTCCAAATCAGTGTCTGTTAACAGACCCGATTTGCCAAAATATAATTGACACGTCCTAAAGAAGTGTTCTTACTCTCAAGTATAAGAGTGTCAAAGTAATAAATTAACCGGTAAGATCGGGTTGAATCATAGGGAGGTTGTTCATTTGTCCTTGTAGAATTAATTATCTAGATTAATTACTAAGCTTGTTATAAAGTGTAAACCAATTAAAATTAATACTGGGGCTAAGGGATCTACTGTTGGTAATTCGAATATGATCCAATTATAAATATTTAGTCCAGATTAATGGGATGGTATTCCACTCCATTGACCACTCTCTAATAGATGTGGGTAAAAGTACTCACTGTGCTAGACAATATCTGTCTATCTACAGTGAGTCAAAAACTCCACAAAGATAAAAGGGAGAAAGCATAAAAATAATAAACTTACCAAAGTTGGATCAAATTTTCCATACCAACAGTATCATCTTTGGCCCCAGCTATATAAAGTTAGCCGGACATAATTTAACTAGAAAATAACTATTTTATTTAAACTGAGAATTTGAGAATAAAAGAGAGAGAATTTCACAAATCTAACATCAGATTTGGATTCAGAACCTCCAAATTAGTGGGGGAGGGGAGGGGGGGGGGGGGGGGGGGGGCTATTTAACCATCGGATGAATTTAGAATGCAGCGTCCAGATTTCACCACGTCATCAGTGAACAGTAACTCATCCATGAGTCAACAGTAACGCATCAGTGAGTGAACAGTGAAAGTCAACTTTGAACAGTAAAAGTCAACTATGAACAGTGAAAGTCAAGTGTGAACAGTGACTAGTCAAATTTATAAAAATGCCCTTCGTGGTCTTCTTAAGGTTTTTTGACGTTCTAAACTTGAAAACGATGTTTGTTTTGCCATCTGATTTCTCCATGATTCTAAATTGATCGAATTACTTCTGAAATATAAAGAAAAATACACTGATTACTACACAACACATTTATTTAAGCGAACGAACGAAATTATGTCTGAATTGGGGAATTAATCATATTGGAAGTGTAAAATGATAATATTATCCCTTAGTAAACATACACTTTTCAGTTTTAATCAATAATTCAGTTTTTTTAAAGATAATCCAGTGTCTTGAATAGACTAGATTTCCACAGATTAGTATTATTTATTCAAAATTAGGGTCTGAAAAATTGACCCAATTTCCACAAATCCTTTTTAATTTAAGAAAACCCGAACCAATGAGGTTTCAAGTTTGTCACGATCTGAGTAGTACCAGAAACGAGAACCATTAGGTTTGAAGAAAACGTTTTTAAAATAGAGAAAGTAGGAAGATTGTCTTAAGATTATTGTTTGTGAATAAAAAACAATCTGATTCGAATATGTAGTGTTGACGTTGATTTCTGGATTGTATCAGAAAAGCCAACAAGGATTGGATTTCGGCTGGGATTTCAAAAAGAGAGAGAAGGAGAAAGTAAACAAGACACGAGTTTTTTACATGGTAAAACTCCGATTACCGAAGAAACGTCCACTGGTGGTTGAATAATCAATCGAGCCAAAATCCACTATGAATTTAGAATGCTACAAGCTCTCGATCTCTCTTTCTTCTCTCTGTATTTTGCTATGATTTCTATGTCATTTTTGGTGAGATTATGAGTCTATTTATATGTGTATAGAGCCCTAATATACTTTGTACAAGTAATATATCTTTGTACTTAATTTATAATTATTTGCTTGCTTGAAGCTGATTGTCTTCTTTCCCGTTTCGGAGTCTTGTATTGGAAACGAATGGGATTCTAGTAGTGCAGTCTGATTTGGACTTGTTTCCTTATAAGAAAGTAGTCCTTTTAAAGAAATAAAGTTGTTGCCTGATTGGGAACCCTTCCAACTCAGTATTCTATTTTCTTTGGGATTCCTTGATATAGATATCTTCGTGTATCCTTATGAATTGATCCACGTGAGCTATGCACTGAGGATTTTATTTGATTTTCATCATGCTTGTCCCGAGTAAGAGCAATACCTGCTGGTCCTGAGCAGCGTCTTTTGATCCCGAGTAACATCGTTTGATCCTGAGTAGAAGCGTCATTTAACCAGTCCCGAGTGTCGTTAGCTGATCCTGAGTAATATATGATATCGATTGACCCTTAATGGGTTTTGTTCAATATCTGCTTACTCGGGTTCTCTTATTCAATGATGTCTTGTAGGATATTTTCTGAGTGCCTATTCGGATGTCCACCTGACAATTTATCCTCTTTGTTTGGTGACGTGTTCATGCGATAAAATTCACCCTTAAAATATTTTTGTTGTTCAGCAAAAATATTTTAATTAGTTATCAATATCCTTTCAGTATCCGAGTAAATATCTTGTCATAATGACGTGTTTTAATGACGTCCCTGCAAATTCGATTTGCCTCCTTACGTGAGATCTTTAATGACGGTGACGTTTTGGAGTTCTGACGGTGAAAGCTAGTTCTCCTTCTGACACGTGTCTCTTATCTCTTCGTTTTTCGATATCATTTATGAGAAACGACTTGCTCACTTCCCCATGCGCTGCCTACGTCATCAATCCTAGTCATTGTTTTTTCCCGACTTGAGATCTAGGGTTTTGTTCTTTTATTTCTTTAAATTCTTCACTTAGCAGAAGAAATTTCTTAAACCCAGGTTTTTCAGAAGAAAAAATTTCTTGAACCTAGATTTCCTTACGCAGAAGGTCGTGACTTTTCATTGAAGATTTTGCACCAGACTTTATTCAAGGTTATTTTTTAATGGAGCCTTCTTCCCGTCATCGTCTTTTCAATATCGCTCTTAATGCATTATAACGTGGGGATTTCCAGTTAGTTTCTTGTATTATAAGGTTACTGGGGGAAACCCCTGTAGATGAACCTCTATTTTTAGAAGTTGATGTTTCGGGACTTCACCCTGACGTCACTTTTAGCCCTGTATCGAGTTCTTCATCTAGTTCTGATTCTGATATTTCTGACCACAGGGTACCTCTTCGAAGGATGGGAAAACATCAAAGTAGAAGTGCAGTCCGTAAAAACAACTCGGGCGATATTCTGATCAGGAAGCAGACTGTCAACGAGAACGACTTTGAAGAGACGTTCATGGCATCTCATTTTACTTTTCCTGCTGAACGCCCGAATGGGTTTGACACCGAGCCGAATGTGGTCGGGTCAGATGAGATGATGAAGTATCGCTCCCGATTCGATTTGCCTAATTCAGTCACTCTGATTCCAGCGGGTGATAGAGCTGTATGGAATCCTCCCCCGGGTATGGTGGCGATCTACGGATCCATGCTCTGCTGCAGCATTTCTCTTCCCTTCCAGCCGTTCATTGCCTGGTTTTTGGCTGAAGTAGGGATTGCTATGGCTCAGCTGGCCTTGAATAGCTACAAAATTTTGATGTGCCTGTGGCACATGTTCAGCCGGATGAACCTATCGCCGCCATCCACGAATGAAATCAGCCACTTCTTTAAGCTGAGGCAATCAGGCAAGTTGGGGACTTACTCCCTCATGTCTAATTAGCCAGATTGCTGGGTCCCAAAGGGGATAAAAGTGAGCCGGGAAGCTGATATCTCCGACGTCCCTAAAAAGAGGGGTTTTATATGGGGTTTCCTACGTCCAACAAGTTTTGGAAGAACAGTTGGTTTTTTGCTGGAGAGAGTCTCGGGCTAGAAGTCACTGTTTCAGTTGGGATACTCGGACGGTGTTGAAGGTCCCCCGTTTCTTCTGTTCCCCCAAGATTTGGAACAAGAAGAAAATCGAGTACAGTGATGTGGAGCTGACCAGAATTGCTCGGGCAGCGGTTCGCACTTTAGAGAAGTGGAGCAAGACTTATCTCTTCGTTGAGTCAAAGATGATTGAGTTTGGCTTCTTCGAAAAGATTTCGGGCTAACGTAGGCGATGTAAACGATTTTTACAACCTTTTCCTTTCATTATATAGTTTTTGTTTTGCATTCTGACGCGGTTTCTTTTTCCTTTTTAAGTGTTTGATACAGACGTCGTCTGCAATCTTCAGGCTCACTAAGTGAAGTCAATTAGTCGGAAAGAGGCTTCTCGTCAAGGCAATGAAGGTATCGCCCCACCTGAGTCCGATGAGGAGATTGATGTGGTTGAAGAACAATTTCCCGAAGATGTCCCTGAGGACGTTTTTTAACCAACAGCTGGGGAAACTAGTGGTCCAAGTGGCCCGTCCGATACTCAGCTGCCTGGCGACCTACAAGGGCAAAGTGAAGGTCTCGATGAGGAGTCTGCCGGGCGAACTGACACCGGTGATGGAGGTAATACCTCAGCGGAACAGGTTCCCCTAGGTCCTAAATTTTTTGAAGCCTTTCGGGATGATACTCAGAAGGATCTTGCAGCTGATCTCAGTTTCCACCGCTCTCGGGGTGAGAAACAGAAGGCAATCAGCTCTCCAACTCGTCCTCTCAAGGTTACTCGGGTGGTCTCTTTCATCGACTCCAGCGATGAAGATATTATGGCCGAGACTTACTCGAGTGTTGATGTTGGTGTATCGGTGGATGCGGAGACTTCAAAGCCGAATAAGGGTTCCCCACCCCTCGAGGGTTCCTTTACATCCTTCTCCCCAGGATATACTGCGGGAGATGTCATCTGGTCTGGCTTTTATCTGAGACGACCGCTGGAGCTATTTTCCGGATGGCTCCCTTGCTGAACGTCTTCAAAATATTTTTAACGGTGCATCTTATATAAGTTATTTTTAACTTCAATTACTTTGTTTGTTTGGCAGATTTTTAATCGAACTCCTTTATAGATGATGGTCGAGTTCGCTGGGCTGGTTCAGACGCAACAACATCAAGCTGATAGATTAAATCATCTCGAAGCTCAGCTGAAGGAAAGTGAGGACCAACGTGCTCAGGTTGAAACGGTTTATCAACAAGAGGTTGGTTCTACACAAATTTTTGCCAACCATTGTCTAGCAATTCAGATGGAGGCCGAGGAAAGGGCTTATTCTGCAGAAGAGAAAGCATAATTACTTCAAAACTTATTGTCTTCTGCCCAGGAATCAATGCTCAAGGCCGAGCAGGAAGCAGAGCAGTCTAAGTCTGAGTATGAGCGAAAAATTGAAGATCTAGAGTGCCAAGCGTTGACAGTTGAATCCTTATCCCTGGAGGCCAGGCTAGAACTTGAAGTACAAGGGGTGGATCATTTCAAAAGATCCCATGCCTACGATGCTTTTCTCCTTTGGGAGTTTCAATGATGGCTGGTTTCTGCTGGTGAATTCTTTAAAGTCAAGAATCGGGCAACTGAGAAGGCCCAAACCAATTGAGAGCTGGCAATTAAACATCATATGGATCGGTCCTTGGAGTCTCTTCAAACTCAGATGAATGAATGGAGAGCTTACTGCCGTAGCCGAGACAAAGAGCCCCATCCTATGCATTTAGAGATTCCATCCGAACACTCCCTCTCGACCTTCTATGCCAGTCAAGAGTCGGTCGCAAAAGGTGTGGAGCCTGATGTCGGGCCGATTCCAGAAGAGGATTACAGCCAATGGATGGATGATTCAGTTGACACAATTGCTTGGACTTCTAACGAAAGTCTACTCCGTGAATACGAAATTGTGTATGACCCGAGTCTTGGCAAGGGCTCGAAATCCTCACAGCCTTGATTTTTGTAGAATTGTAAAAAATTCTTTGTAATTCTTTGTAAAGAATTTTTTGGAGATCAATAAAATCCCAAGTTTTTCTTTTTTGAGCTGAATGGTCTTGATCTGTTTTCATTGCTAAAGAAATTTCTTCAACTTTAATGTTCGGGTAACTTCACCGAGTATCTTATTAAACCGGTTGTTTTTCGAATAGCTTTGACCTCCAAGTATCTTATTAAACTGGCTCTTGTTATTTTTATACCGAGTATCTTATTAAACTGGCTAACTCTGATGTTCGGGTAACTTCACCGAGTATCTTATTAAACCGGTTGTTTTCCGAATAGCTTTGACCGCTAAGTATCTTATTAAATTGGCTCTTGTGATTTTTATGCCAAGTACCTTATTAAACTGGCTCTTTGTAATCTTCATGCCAAGTATTTTATTAAACTGGTTAACTCTGATGTTCGGGTAGCTTCACCGAGTATCTTATTAAACTGGTTGCTACCCGAATAATGCCAAGTATCTTATTAACCTGGCTCTTTGTAATCTTCATGCCAAGTATCTTATTAAACTGGCTAATTCTGATGTTCGGATAACTTCACTGAGTATCTTATTAAACTGGTTACTACCCGAATAATATCAAGTATCTTATTAAACTGGCTCTTTGTATTATTAACTGTGTCATCTTAAAACAGACAAGTTTATACTTGTGTTTCATACACGGTTGCTACCCGAACATTACATCATGGCTCACCATAATCATATGCTCGAGTCCTTACACATTATCAAGGACGTCTCCCCAGTTTTTATGTGCAAGGTTTTGCCGAATCGTTAAGCTTTTTGAATTGCTTAACACAGCTACACATTTCATCAAAAAATTTCCCTATCGCGTCCCGAGCTGGTGCATCGGGTTTGCCTTTTTACGAAGGTCATTTTGACCTTGCTCGGCTGGCATGCTCCTTTGAGCTTCTCCGCCCATTCGGGATTTAATGGTCCCGAGTATTCTATTTGCATGTTCTTATTATCATGCTTGTCTTCCATATGTTCTTATTATCATATGCTTTCTTTTGGAAATCCCGAGTTCAATGTTTTTATTCATAACTACAAAATCAATAAAGTTATAAATTCCAGCTAATATTTATCCTAACTAAAATTGTCCTGACTAGAAAAAAGAACAAAAAACAATTTAAGGATAGAAAATCTTCAGATATTGGGCATTGCATGGTCGGGGTAAAACCCCTCCATTAGGTCGTGCAATCCAATATGCCCCATGGCTAGCTATTTCTTCGACTTTGTACGGTCCTTCCCATTTGTCAGCCAGGGAACCTGTAACTTTATTTTTTATGTTCAATGACACCTTTCTGAGTACCAGGTCTCTTAGCTGGAATTTCCAAACCCGAACGTGAGAGTTGTAGTGGCGAGCTACCCTTTGCTGATATGCCGTATTTCGTATTTGGGATTTCTACCTTTTCTCTTCTAGCTCATCTAGACTTTGTAATAGCATATCAACGTTCTGCTCTTCATCGTATAGCCTGACCCGGGGTGACGTATATGATGTTTCTATAGGAATAACAGCTTCTGTTCCAAACGCTAAAGTGAATGGAGTTTCTCCTGTTGAAGTTCTCGCTGTTGTCCGATACGCCCATAACACTTCGGGAAGCTTTTCAACCCAGCTTCCTTTCTTGGCATCTAGCTTTGCTTTGATTTGATTGTGTGCTTGATGATTTTTTTCACTGCTTCCACCTACCCATTTGTCTAAGGGTGAGTAGGTGTGGCATAATAATTGGCAATCTGGTACTCTTTGCACAGCTGTATGAATTTCAAGTTATCGAACTGGGTGTCGTTGTCTATGATTATAGTGTTTGGGACTCCAAACCTATAAAGTATATTCTTTTTTATGAAATTTGTGGTGTTTGCTTCTGTGATGTGCACTAATGCTTCAGCTTCTACCCACTTCATGAAATAGTCAACGACTACTATTGCATACTTCACTCCACCCCACCCCCTGTCCCGGCTGGCATTGGGCCGATTAGATCCAAACCCCACATGGAAAATGTCCATGGGGTCGTGAGGTTTCTGAGCTACTCAGGGGGCTGTCGGATGTCATTAGCAATCCTTTGGCAAGTATTGCAACTTTCTGAACACTGCTGTGCATATGAGAATAGAGTAGGCCAATAATAGCCTTGCTTGAGTACCTTGTGTGTCAAACTTTTACCCTCAGTGTGGTTTCTGCAAACTCCTCCATGGATATCCTATAGTATCTGATATGCATCTTCCTCTGATACACATCTTTGGAGTGTTCGAGAATACCCCTTTCTGTATAGTTATATTCCAACCAACGTGTACCTGACTGATCTGTACCTGACTGATCTATACCTGATGCGTTTTGCTTGTAAAGGATCTTCCGGGAGAACGCCTTCTTCTAGAAACCTTTTTAGCTGAGTCATCCAACTATCTGGCTGTGTTCGGATTTCTAAAATTCTCAAGTTTCCTGGTTCAGCTGTGCTTGGTTTAAGGAGATGTGCAACCAGAATAATCTTTGGCCTGATTGTGGTTGTTGCTAACGCTAGCTTGGACAATGTGTCTGCCTTTTCATTCTCCTCCCTGGGATCTGGGTAATCTTATATTCTTTAAATTTTTGGAGGAGCTGTTCCGCAATGTCACGGTAGATTATCATGCCTTCATCCTTGGTTTGGTACTCGTCCCGAACTTGGTTGACAACTACCTATGAATCACTGAATATCTCAACCTCATCTGCCCCGAGAGCTATGCAGACTTTGAGTCCAGCTAGTAGCGCCTCGTACTCGGCTTGATTGTTCGTTGCTTTGAAGTCGAACCTCATGGCACACTCGACATCGTCTCTTTCTGGAGTGCATACTACAATCCCTGTCCCGCTGCCATGAGTGTTTGAAGAGCCATCAACATACAATTTCCATATGAAGCTTTTACCCTACATTTTTTTTTGCTTCCAGGTTCGGTTTTGTAAATTCTGCTATGAAATCTGCCACTGCTGCCCTTTGAGAAATGTCCTGGGGATGTAGTGGATATCGAATTCACTTAGCTCGATTTCCCATTTGGTTAATCTCCCTGAAATCTCAGGCTTCTGTAAAATCTGCTTCAATGGGCAATCAGTGAGAACCTGGATTGTATGAGCCTGGAAGTATGACCTTAGCTTTCTTGCTGCTGAAAATAGTGCTAGGGCCATCTTTTCTGCCTATGAATCTGGTCTCAGCTGGTAGAAGTGCCTTACTGGTGTAGTACATTGGCTTTTGTACTTCATCTTCTGATCTGACTAGAACTGAGCTTGCTGCCAGTTCAGTAATTGACAAGCACAATTGGAGTGTCTCCCTCATATGAGGTTTTGAAAGGATGGAAGCCTGTCCTAAGTATTCTTTAATTTTTAAGAATGCGTGCTCGCACTGTTCATCCCATTCAAGTCCTTTCCCTTTTATAATTACTTTGAAAAAGGGTGCACATCTGTCTGGCTTTTGAGATGAATCTTCCTAAGAAAGCCAAACATCTTATTGGCGTTGTACTTTTTTGAGTGTCCTCGGTGAAGTCATTTTCTACAGAGCCTGGATCTTCTCGGGGTTGACTTCGATTTCTCTTTGATGGACTTAAAAACCTAGGAATCTTCCTAAAGGAATCCCGAATAAATACTTGTTCGAATTTAGCTTCATTTGGTATCTCCTCAAGACATCAAATGTTTCCCGTAGATCTGAAGTATGTTTGTCTGCTGTGATGCTCTTGGTCAGCATTTCATCATGTATACTTCCATGTTCTTTCCTATTTGTCGTGAAAAGATTTTGTTGACCATCCTTTGATAAGTTGCTCCTGCGTTTTTCAATATGAAGGGCATCACAGTATAGCAGTATAAACCTTGATCAGTTGTGAATGCTGTTTTTCTTCGTCAATCTTGTTCATCCTAATCTGGTTATACCCCGAGTAAGCATCCAGGAAACTGAGTAGATCATGGCCTGATGTAGCGTCCACCAACTGATCTATCATCGGAAGTGGAAAACTATCTTTCGGGCATGCCTTGCTCAGATCTGTAAAATCTAAGCACATCCTCTATTGTCCATTCTTTTTTTGGACGAGGACAACATTAGCCACCCATTGAGGGTAATTGACCTCTCTAATCGATCCTACAACGAGTAGCTTCTCTACTTCCTATTTGATTGCCTGACTTCTTTCAAGATTGAATAATCTTCTCTTTTGTATCACAGGTTTGGCATTCTGGTCTACTGTGAGATGGTGAGATATTATTCGGGCATCTATCCCGACCATGTCTTCATGACTCCAAGCAAACACATCCTTGTACTCTTTAAGTAGATCAATGAGGCTTTGTTTGACTCTTTCTTTCAGGTCAATCTTGACCTTTTTGTCTGGTTCATCTTCTTTCAAGGTGATTTCTTCAACCGGTTCAGTTTTGGATTCGTTCAGCTCTTCTCTTGGATCAAATTCAAATGATAATGGCTTTTCGTTCTGACTCGGCTGTGTTATAGTGCAAACCTGTTCATTCTTGTCCTTGTATACTAACAGGTTAGCTCTTTGGGTCATCTCTTTGGATCCCTTGACTATCCCGACCCCCCGTTCGGTCGGGAATTTCATCATTAAGGCATAAGTGGCTGTTACAGCCTTAGTTTTATTCAGGAATGGTCGTCCCAATCGTGCATTATATGGACAATTCTTCAAGTCTACCACCACGAAGTCGAGCAATACAGTTCTCTGGCAAGGTGCTACTCTAATCTTCACAGGTAGCTTTGCCGTCCCGAGTGACCTAACCTCAACTCCCCTGAATCCTCTGAGTGGGGTATGAAAGGGTTGTAGGTCCTTTCGGTCTAACCTGAGTTGATCGTAGACGGTTATATTGAGAATATCTGTTGAACTTCCATTATCTATCAGGATTTTCCTGACTTTCCGGTGACCAATCCGGGCACTTATGACCAATGCGTCTTTTGGTCGAACGTCGACGCCGTATGAGTCTACTTCTGTGAATGTTATTAGGTCCCATCCTTCCTTTACCCTCTTCGGGTCTGGCTCGACCGAGTTTACATCAAAGTTATTTCTTGCTTCTACTGCTTCTCTGATTTTCTGAGTTCGTTCTCGGTTACTTCTTCCAGTGGATGGTCCTCCAAAGATCGTATGTATTACTTGATTGCCCTTTAGACTGACCCTTTGATTTTAACTAGAGCCGTGATCGGTCCTGATCTCTTTCTCTGCTTCTAATTTTTCATCCCTTTTCAAGATCACATCTTGTAGATGTCCTTCCCGAATGAGGGTTTCTATGTAATCTCTGAGCTGGTAACACTTGGAGGTCTCATGACCGATTTCCTTATGGAACCTGCAGTATTTGCTTGTGTCTCACCGAGCAAACTGAGATTGATGGTGTGGCTCTTGTACCATATTCTTTGTTTCTAGAATGACGAGGATTTCCTCCTGTTTTTTTCCAATATCGTCATTGTAGTTGGCGTACCTGCCTCAGTATTTTCCGTGGTCTGTTCTGCCTTAAGCCCATTACCCCAGTCCTTGCTTTTTTCTTTGTCATTTCCTTTTTGTTTTCCCTTCTGGTTCTGTACCTTGGACTCAGTGTCCTTCTGTTCGGGGTTTCCCTCATGCATGTAGCATCCTCCCGTGGCTAACTCTTCTTCCTCGACCAGTACATATCTTCCCTCCACATCCATCATGTCTGTATATCTGGTCAGTCGGGCTCTTCTTAAATCAAAAGATAGCCGTCCATTCTGCAGGTTGTTGATGAATGCAACGATTATTGCTTCATCGTTTGCACTGCCAATTTCTTATACTGCTTGGCTAAATCTCCCCAGGTATTTCTTCAGCGACTCATCTTTCCCTTATTTTATTTGAGAAAGGTAAGCCTCTGGCTTTTTCCTGTCAACATTACTCAGAAATTGCCTTGAGAAGCTCCTGCTCAGTTCATTGAAACTTCTGACGCTTGCTGGGGGCAATCTCCCAAACCACCTCGAACCCATATCTCCCAGAGTTTATGGAAAATTGAGACATAGTAAGGGATCACTGTGGGCATACTGAGCCATGACACTTTTATAGCGTCTCACGTGCTCCTTTGGATTTGTATCTTTCATAAATTGCTCTACATGTGGCATCCTAAACCTTTTCGGGAATGGGGTCCGTAAGATTTCTCTGGTGAATGGACTGTCAGAATCGTCATCAGATAAATCGTTATACCCATAACGTCTGACCAATGCATCCATCTGTCGTCTATTGTTCTCGACTTCTCGAGTTAGGCTTTGGATTACTACGTCTCTGCCTCCCACTGGACTTCCCCGATGGTCGAAAAGCTGGGTGATTGTCAGTCCTTTTTCTGGCTCTTCACTCTGATGCCGGGTTTCACGTATGATTCCGTGATAACGCTTGCGATAATATCGATCGCTATCTTTTAAAGACAACCGATCTCGGTGCCTGTCATGTTTACGGTGTTTAGCCCGGGCTGTCTGATCCGGGTTCTACTTCTAGCGTGGTCGTTCCTCTTCAGGTGTTTCACATCTAGCCTGTTTGATTGGAATAGGCTTCCTTCCAACTTCTCGTGTATTTATTTCTAGCCATACTACCACCGAACGAAGCCTTACAGGTGGGAGGTTAGGAGTTGGTGCTTCTGTAGCCAGTAGATCAACTCCTTCCTTTGCTGCGTTTGCTACCAGTTGCTGCAACGCATCTAGGAAAAGTTGAGTCAGATCTCCACTGGTTGAAGGTTTTTGCTGGATCTCCGCCAGGAATGTAGGTTGATTTTCTGTTGTTACAGTGAAATCCCATGAGGTACTGCCAACATAGAAGTTATTCAGAGATTTTTGGACATCCCCGGAATTGCTTCTGCTTCCTGCCATCGCTTTTGATCAAGTCGAAGGTTCAACACGCTCCTCCTTCTAGCGCCAATTGTTGACGTTGATTTCTGGATTGTATCAGAAAAGCCAATAAGGATTGGATTTCGTCTGAGATTTCAAAGAGAGAGAGAAGGAGAAAGTAAACAAGACACGAGTTTTTTACGTGGTAAAACTCCAATGACCGGAGAAACGTCCACGGGTGGTTGAATAATCAACCGAACCAAAGTCCACTATGAATTTAGAATACTACAAGCTCTTGATCTCTCTTTCTTCTCTCTGTATTTTGCTATGATTTCTGTGTCTTTTTTGTGAGATTATGAGTCTATTTATATGTGTATAGAGCCCTAATCTGTTGTATACAAGTAATAGATCTTTGTATTTAATTTATAATTATTTGCTTGCTTGAAGCTGATTGTCTTTTTTCCCATTTCGGAGTCTTGTATTGGAATCGAATGGGATTCTAGTAGTGCAGTCTGATTTTGTCTTGTTTCCTTATAAGATCGTAGTCTTTTTAAAGAAATAAAGTTGTTGCCTGATTGGGAACCCTTCCAACTCAGTATTCTATTTTCTTTGGGATTCCTTGATATAGATATCTTCGTGTATCCTTATGACTTGATCCACGTGAGCTACTCACTGGGGATTTTATTTGATTTTCATCATGCTTGTCTCGAGTAAGAGCAATACCTGCTGGTCCCGAGCAGCGCCTTTTGATCCCGAGTAACATCGTTTGATCCCGAGTAGAAGCGTCATTTAACCAGTCCCGAGTGTCGTTAGCTGATCCCGAGTAATATATGATATCGATTGACCCTTAGTGGGTTTTGTTCAATATATGCTTACTCGGGTTCTCTTATTCGATGATGTATTGTAGGATATTTTCTGAGTGCCTATTCGGATGTCCACCTGGCAATTTATCCTCTTTGTTTGGTGACGTGTTCATGCGATAAAATTCACATATGACATGTAGAAAGTAACAAACAGAAACAAACGATTAGGAAAATTGAGGCCCGTGTTTCACACGTTGTCGTTAAGCAACTTCGCCGTATATAACACCGCATATGTATAGCGATTGTTTCTTAGAATACAACGATTTAACAGTAGAAATGTGAAGCATAACCACTCTCAGGGAACTCAAATTAGGTTCGAACTTACCAAACACAAAAAGAGAAGAAAGAGAAGAGAGAATAACTATTGCTCTTTTAATTTCATGATTTTAAGAATGAGTATTTGTAGTGTAGACTATTGTTTCTTCTATAGTCGAAATAAAAAGAGATTGATTTGGAAATTACTTGATAGCTACGTTTTAAATGATAAAGGAAATTTAATTAAAGAATAATCTTCTAAAAAATTTATTCCTGATTGATTATTGATTCTGATCACTTAGTGATCAAGTAAGTATCAGAATCTAAAATTGATCATTGATTCTGATTACTTAGTAATCAAATAAGTATCAGAATCCAAAATGGAAATCAACTATTTCCTTAATTTCCTTAACCAAAACGAAGATTATATTTTTCCTTCTCATTCATTTAAAATCGTCTGGCTTAAGGAAAATAATTAATTATTTCCTTATCAATAAGCCGATTTAGGAAAAATTAAATTTAGAATAGTAGCAAAAATTCGGTTGTACTCTCACAGTCTAACCGAAGCGACATTCGTGTACACATGACGTTCCAACACACATGTTGATAAGCTACTATCATATAACTACTTATATACTATATATAAGTGGTTTACCTAACCAATGTGAGATGCACATTTTTCTCTACGCAATGGGCTCACTTTGAGACTCAATTTTTCATTCACCCATTAATCGATTTGTGAGTTTAAATATATCACTTTGAAGCTCTCACGAAGAAGAATTCGAATATACATTGATCTTCATTTTCATGAAACCAATCATACTCAAATAACACTCTCAAACAGTTTGTTTATCACAATTTTTTTAACTATATATATATGAGAAAAATTAGGTACACTTGAGGTTGTCATGGCCGTTCCTTCTTTCTTTCTCTTAATCAAGTCATTTTTATTTTTTATATATAATGAAAAACATCAATAATTTTCAATTGAATTATCATACTGCCAACTAGACATGACCACGGTTCGAACCGAACCGTAACCGTGTGAAATGAACCGTAAATGTAGAATCGGTTCCGAAACCGTAACCGTAACCGTAACCGTAACCGTAACCGTAGGGCTGAAGGTTCGGTTTCGATTTTCCTCAGGAAAAAATAGTCCTGAAACCGACGGTTCGGTTCCAGCCGGTTCTAGAAAATATATATTTTTATTATTTTTTATTTTTTTTATTTTTTTTATTTTTCTTAAACAAAATTGTAAAAAAAAAAAGTGAACCGAACTGGACGAATCGCCGGAGCCGAACCAGAACCAGCGGAACCGGAACCATCGGTCCATGGTTCCGGTTCGGGTTCTAGCTCAGTTTGGAACCGAAACCGGAACCGAACCGAACCGAACCGTGGCCATGATTACTGCCAACAACCTACTTAATAAACAACAATCATATTTTTTCATTTAATTATTATTAATCTAACGTAGTTTTCCTTATCGTAGATGTAGCCAATTACTTGTTAGACAGAATGAATAATAATAGGCCATGTTTGACACATAGGATTGACTTGGGATTGGACTATTTTAGTCCTTATCCCATGTTTGGTGATGTTTTGGAACATGAGATTATTAGTCCCAAAAGAAAAATAGTCTCATGTTTATGGTATTAGATAAACACACATTCAACCCCATCTTTACTTATCCTAGGACTATTTTATATGTGGTTCCCACCCATTTATTTGATTTCTCATTTCCTTTTATCTTTATTTATTCCATGTTTTATCTTATTTTCTAATTTTCTATGGTTATTTAGTCATTTTTGGTAAAACTTTTTTACCTTCTAACCTATTGTTGATATCTTTAAAATTATTATAGTTAATAATATATATATTAAAAATACTTTTGGATATTGATACTTTAATAATATATAAATTAAAACATTTATTCTTCAAATCAAATTAAAAATATTATTATATTTATTCTAATCCTATTTTCATCAAACAAAACGTAGTATTAATTTAGTTCAGTCCCATGTTTTTCCAAACACAGTATAGTATTAATTTAGTCCAATCCAGTCCAGTCCAGTCCAGTCCAATCAAGTCCAATCCCATCTAATCCCAGTCCCATTTCATCTAATCCAATCCAATCCCATAAAATAGTCCAATCCAATCTCACGCACCAAACGGGGCCATAATGGACTTGAAAAGCAGGCTTTTCTTCACAGTTTATTGAATTTTATTAATTCAACAAAGGTTCTGTGTAGGGGCGACAAAATTTCCAAAATCCACGGGCCCCGGTCCATTTGGAATGGGTTTGAGGCAGTTGAAACGGGTAATGGGACATTTTTAGGGCGAAGTTCTTGATCTGGATGGGTTACCTGATCGGGTATGGGGCGACCCCTTTTACCCTGACACGGTTCCGTTTGAGCCGTAATATGAATATTTATATATTTATATATATATTAAATATAAAGTAGAAATAAAGGAAAAAAAAATGAAACCCATATGTGGCTAAGGGGCTGTTTGTTTTTAGGTCTGATATCTGAAATGGTCTGAAATGTCCATTCATACATCATGTTTGTTTTTCTAATGCATCTGATGTCTTTAAATTTGTGAAAAAGTGTCTGAAAATAAGAAGCCAAAATTTCTAACTGAAGTATGAAGTTAGTGAGGTCGGAAATTATCATAAAATTTTATATCGAAAATGCTCTCTCACAAATCATATATTTTCCATTAATATGATTTGTGAGAGGGCATTTTCGGTGAGAGCTCCACGTCTCCACTTAGACATGTTACCGGTTCCAGTTCTGGAGGAACCTGAACCGGAACCGGTTCTGTACAGTTTCGATTTTGGTTTCGAAATCGTTGGTTCTGGTCTGGTTTATTTATTTATTTTTTTTCAAAATTTTTCATTTTTTCATTTTTCGTTCACTAAAAAATATTACATATGTAAAAGTAAAATTGTAAGTGCATGTTATTAGGTTGTCTATTTTTTTTAACTAATATAAATAACAAATTAAATATTTTTTTAACAAATATGTTTTGCATCAAAACAAGAATCGAAACCGGAACCGTGCACTGTAGCTGTTCCGGTTCGGAATTCAAACGACGGTTCAGTTACGGTTTTTTAAGGACTGGTTCCGGTTCGGTTCACTAGTTCGCACCGAACCGCTGACATGTCTATCTCCACTCCGCCCATCAATTTGTTTTTCATTTTCTCTATGCTCTGTTTTTCTTTGTTTTTCTGTTAGGTTGTCAAAAATAAAAAGTCTAGATGGGTGAGAGCTCCACGCCTCCACTGAGTTCACTACACCCATCAATTTGTATTTAATTTTCTTTTATATATATAAAAGTTTCAAGTCATATTTTTTTAAATTAATAATATATCAAATAATTTTATTTATATCTATTTTTTACAATTATATCTAATTGGAATAAAATGATTTTTTTTAGATACTCATTTTAATAGAGTAAGGGCAACAATGTCAAATTATAGGATTTCAGATAATGTATTTCGAAAAAACAAAAAACTTAACTTTTTAATTCAGATTTCAGATACCAAAAAACAAACATATTGTTTAAACATCAGATTTTAGATATATTCAGATTTTAAACAAAAAACCAAAGACCACCTAAGTCTCAAATTCTCTCTCTCTATCTTCTTCTCTCGCCGATCAACAACTTTTCTCTCTCCCTCTCTCTCTCTCTCTCTTTCTCTTCCCTCGCTGACCGGTGACCACTGCGCCTCAACTATATTGCTTGTCACTGATCTTCATCGTCGCCCGTCATAGCCTATCGTCATTGTAGACGATCGTCGTCGCCTGTAGCCGATAGTCGCCCGTCCCAATCGTCGTCGCCTGTAGCCGATCGTTGTTACCCGTAGCGATAGTCGCCCGTCCCAATCGTCGTCGCTCTCTTCTTCTCTTGCTGATACAGAGTCGCTTATAGTCGTCGTCGTCCCAATATTATGTAATTACTTCTTTATTTTTAAATTATTTTTAATCCTCCTCTATTTTTTTATGGATCTGGAAGTTGCTTTTGTAGCATTTCAATGTACTATTTCGATCAAAATCTCAGGTAATTACTTCTATTTTTTTCAATCTCAAGGGTGCGTTTGGCACGAAGATGAGACATGACAATGTGTGATAGGACAAAATGGGACAGGACTGAACAGGACAAGACATGTTGTTCTATATTGTGTTTGGAAGGCTTGGACAGAACTGTAAACTGTACTGTTATACGTTTGATATGGCTGGGACATGACGGAATAAAAGGTTCAAATGACCAAAGTACCCCTCTTATATATATAATAACATAGACTATAATATTATATTATTGTTAAATAATAATATGTATAATGATCTATAACATATTATATATATATATATATATTATTTGATATTATTATTTATTAATATAGAAGGGATAGTAAGATTTTAGTCTCTCTAGTTTGCGTTTATCTAGGTTTGATACACTAGTTTTTAGAATTACTAACTTTAGTCATTCCATTAGAAATTCGGTTAGAATACACAGATTGTCATTGTTAGAAACTAAAATGACTAAAATACCCTTAATAAAGGATTCTGATGAAGGGCATTATAGTAATTTTATATTTAATTAATTGAAAATGAAAAAATAAAAATAAAATAAATTTTAAATAATAATAATAATAATCACCGAAATTAAAAATAAAAAAATAAAAAACAAAATAAATTTAAATTTTTTTAAAAAAGATTGGTGATTTTTTTTCTCTCTCTCCTCAAACGACCCTATCTCTAAATCCTCACAAACTAAACCCATATTGGAGATTTTTTTTCTTCATCAAATCTTTTTTTTTTCTGTTTGGCTACTGAGAAACTACAAACATGAAAAAAGAATCCAATACATAAGATCTCAGATTTTTCATTGTTTAAAAAACCCAAGTAAATTACCAAACCCATCGTAACCCATAACTGAAACTCAGAACCATCAAATAAACAAGATTTCTCTCTTACTCCTTCAATCATCATCGACATCATCATCTTCAAACCATCATCATCAACAACATAAAAAAAATCAAATAAACAAAATATAGATTTCTTTTTACAAAAATCCATCATCTTCAAACCATTATCATCTCCAAACATCCAAAGCCAAACCCAAATCTCCAAGATCATCGCCACCGGCCGAGACCATTGCCGCCGCCGCCTAACGAATCCAAAAACACCATCATCAATTTGGAACCTAAAAAAAAAATCAAACCTAGAAAAAGAAAATCAATATCTGGAATACAAATCAAACCCACTCAACATCTAGAATCTAAAAGAAAAACAAACATATTCCAGACCCAACCCAGATAAGAATCGAACCCACCTAACCCAGATCGGATTCGAACCAACTCAATCCAGATCAGAATCGAACCCACCCAGTCTACCCCCACTTGAAATTACCACCATCAGCGCCCCACACCAACGCCTACACCCACACCATTGGTGTTTTGGTGTGAGAGAGAATGGGTGGAAACGGTGGTGGTGAGGACGACGATAGATTGTTTGAGAGAGATTAGATTGAGTGTGAGAGAGAGAGGTCGATTTCTAAAGAGAAAGAGAGAGAGAATGAGAGATGGTGAGAGAGAGATAATAAGATTGATTTAATTTTGTTTATAATTTTTTAAGTGAGAAAGAGGGAGATGGGTGGAGTCGGTGGTGAGTGGTGGTGATGGTGATTGGGTAGAGATGATAGTGGGGCGATGATTGAATATGTGTGAGAGAGAGGAGTTCTTGTGGGTTTGTGTTATGATTTTGTATGAATGTGTGATGGTTTATGAATCCATCAATCTTTTTTTGTTTTGTTTTGTTTTTTAATTATTTATAATATTAATTATTTTAAATTATAATTTTTTTTATATTATTAAATACCATTTTTACCTTTGTTCCAGACAAGCTTCTAGAAACATTAATCGAATTTCCCATAATTTTCATTTGACCAAACGGAAGTCAACAACAAATAAACGGAATTGGACGGAAAGAACTTGATTTTGTATTGTTAGAGAACTAGTGGACTGAATTAAGTGATTTCAAAAATTAGTGGACTAAATCCAGATAAAGGCAAACTAGAGGGACTAAAATCATAATAACCCTAATATAGAATATTACATATATTATATATAATAATATATATATATATATATATATATATATATATGATATATAATATATATATATATATATGATATAATAAACATTATTATTATTATTATATATAAATTTAAAAGATATATATATATATATATATATATATAATATTATATATATATATATATCATATATATTATGTGTTAATATATGTAATATAATATATATATACATATATATTCTATATATTATATATTATATTATATTTGTAATAATAATATATAATTTATTGAACGTGATTATAATTGTTTGAAAATTTAAAGGATAAATTGGTCATTTTGACATTTGTCCCATGTCATGAAACAAGTTGTCCTAGGGTCTTGGGTGGGACAATTGTTTATGATTTTTATGCCACCCTATCCCGTCCTGTCTCATGCTAAGGACGTTCCAAACGTGGGACAAAAACAAACTGCCCTACGTTATCTTGTCATGTCCTGCGTACCAAACGTACCCCAAGTAAGAAGAAGCCGTTGCCTCTCCATCTGTTGATGTGAGTTTTCAGTTTATGATTTTTTTTATATACTTTTTTTTTAAAGTTATTACTATCATTTTTTTTACTTTATTTTTTTAGACTTTTGATGGTTGGGTTTAACTGTTATAATGTAATTTGTTGTGATAATTGAGTTATATTTGAAGATTTCATAATAATTTCTCTAATTAATTTTTTTTTCTACAAATAAGTGTTTTAAAATATCATGCTTGTTTTCGAGAAGACAGAGTGATTTTGAAGATGTTGGATAGATTTTGTTATTGGAATTTTGTATGTTTAAACTATTTTGGTGAAGATATTGAATGGATTTTATTGTTACCGAAAATGTTGTATGTATTTTGTATTTTTGTTTACATCATTTTGTGTTTTGTATTTTATACTTAATGTATGAATTTAATGTTTATTAAACATAATTATTGTGTTATATAAAATTTAAATTTACATAAACAAAACGGGTACGACTCGTAGATCGCTTATCATCGACGCAGCTAGCCCGATTAGCATCAACAAATGCTTCAAGGGACTGTTACAGCTGGTTTGAAATGAAGCCCGAGAAAGGGAGTGCCCTTTAGATAACGTAGCACCCTCTTACACGACTGCCAATGCACCATTTTAGGTGCAACCAGAAATTGGCTCAACTTGTTTACAATGAAGGAGATATCAGATCTTATGTTTGTGAGATATTGGAGAGCACCGATTGTTCTTCGATATAGAGTTGGATCATGAAAAGGTACACCATCAGTTGAAGAAAGTTTAGTACCAGCTGCAACCAGGGTTTCACAAGAATGAGAACCTGCCATACTTGTTTTGTGAAGAAGATCAAAAATAAACTTCGCCTGAGATAGGTACAACCCAGAAGAGTCTCGATATGCCTCAAATCCAAGAAAAAAGTTAACAGGCCCGAGAGTCTTCAAGGCAAAAGTATGATGAAGAGTTGCAATGAGTTGCTTGATCAGGCCAGGACTACTATCAGTTACTAAGATGTCATCTACATATACTAATAAAAATAAGGAATCAGAATCAGTGTATTTGATAAAGAGAGATGAGTCAGAAATCGAGTTCTTGAACCCCCAAGATACCAAGGCTATCTTGAGTTTATGAAACCAACTTCTAGGAGCCTGTTTCAGGCCATACAAGGACTTATGTAATCTACAAACATGATTTGGCTTAGTAGAATCAATGAAGCCCTCTGGTTGAGTCATGAACACCACCTCAGACAAATCACCATTAATGAAGGCATTGTTGATGTCAACTTGGTCTATTTGCCAACCAAAAGACACAGCAACTGGGAACATGACTTTGATTGTAGAGGCTTTAACGACCGGACTAAAAGTACCTATAAAATCCAAACCTGGTGTTTGATGGAATCCTTTAGCCACCAACTGAGCTTTATGCTTCAAAAGGTTTCCATCTTGCTCGTATTTGGTTCTAAACACCCATTTGCACCCTACAACATTCATTTCAGGTGTTAAAGGAACCAATGACCAAGTTTTGTTAGCTTGTAAAGCATAAAACTCCTCCTGTATAGCCTTGACCCATTTTCGTTCCTGTAAAGCAATCTTGGCTGAAGTTGGATCTGTTTCTGACAGATAGCAGCTAGAGTTGAAAGATTTGGGTTTGAAAATCCCATTCTTCGATCTTGTAGTCATTGGATGTTGTGATGTACTAATGGGAATTTGAGGTGGAATGGTTACATGAATATGATTATCATTTGAATCAACTGCTGCATCAGTTGAATCATGAAGAGATCCATTGGTTGGTGAAGAAGATTGCCTTGAATACTGATTTGAGCAGGGTAAAAGAGGACTAATGTTCTCTCGTGAAGTGTTTCTAGGAGCTGAAAAATACTTGTCAGGTCCATTTCCATTTAAGGAAGCAGGTTGCTGCATAGTAGAAAGTGTACGTTTCATAACAGAGAAAGGCAAGCTTGGAGTTGGTGTGGTAGAAACCTTAGTCTTATCTGCTGGAAAAATAGTGGTGTATGGGAGTGTAGACATTTATACCCTTTGTGCACATCACTGTACCCAATAAAAATACATTTGGCAGAATGAAAATTGAACTTTGTGTTGGAGTAGTCTCTTAAAAAGAGGAAGCAACTACATCCAAAAGTCTTGAAGAAATTGTAGTTCAGTCTCTTCTTATATAATTTCTCAAATGGAGAAATGAAATGAAACATGGCAAGAGGCATATTGTTAATGAGAAAAATAGTAGTAGCAAATGCTTCATACCAAAAGTTCAATGGCATGTTAGAGTGAGCAAGGAGAGTCAGACCCGTTTCTACAATATGCCGATGCTTCCTATCAGCAATACCATTTTGTTGATGAGTATGTGCACATGAAAAAAGAGCTTGAATTCCTTGTTGAGCTAAGTAAGAAGTGAAAGCAATATACTCTCCTCCCATGTCTGTATGTAGGCCATTTATTTTCCTTTCAAATTGTAACTCAACTTTCTTTTGAAACTTAACAAAAACACCAAGAGCCTCAGACTTGAGCTTTAATGGAAATAACCAAGTGAATATAGTATATGCATCAATGAATAAAATATAGTACTTATGTCTTTCTGTTGACAGTATTGGAGCTGGTCCCCATCTATCAGAATAGACCAACTCTAATGGTGCTTTTGCAGTGATTTCATGCTTGGAAAATGGTAGCCTATGAAGCTTACCCATCTTACATGAATCACAAAAATTAGGCACATGAAATTTATTATTGAAATGTATGTTATGTAACATTTTCTGCAAGATTAAAGGAGCAGGATGCCCCAATTTGGCATGCCAAACATTGGCACTCATAGCTGCCAAGTTTGCTAGCTGTGAATTGGAAAAAGACATTTGTCCAAGGCTTGTTTTATTACAAACATTAGATAGATTTTCTGTAGCTTTTGAACCTTCAAGTTTGGCAACTCTAAGATCAGTAGAGTCCAAAGGTGGTGCCTCAACAAGTGTTGGACTATAAAGTCCATCTCTAAGAACTCCTCGAAGCAACACCTTCGTCATTTTGATATCCTTTATAACACATTGATCAGTATGAAATTCAGCAATTGCTTTATTATCAAAGGTGACTTTAGATATGCTGAGCAAGTTCTTGGTTATTTGCAGTACATGTAGTATATTTTTCAGTTGTAATCTTTGATAAGGTTTGGTATGTGATTGAGCAAAAGTATCACCAACATGAGATATGATAAGTTGATTACCATTACCTATAAGCTTATGATTACCTCTGTAATTTGATCTCAATGAAAGGTTGTTGAGGTTTGAAGTAATATGATTTGTGGCTCCACTATCCATGTACCAAGCTGGGTCACAGATCGAATCTGGTGTAGCAAGATATGCTGAGTTTTGATTGTAACTGGCTGGAGATTCTGTCATGCCTGTGTTCATGTTGTTGAAATTGCTAAGAGAATATCCTGTCATCAGTTGACTATTGTTTCCTTGAGTTTGATTGAATCCTTGATTTTGAGTGAAGAGTGCTTGATTCTGCTACTGAGGACCTTGAAAACTCTGGTCAAAACTATGGTAACATTTGAGAGCACTATGCCCAGGTTTGTTGCAGACTTGGCAGTGAATTCTACCTCTTCCACCAAACTTGTAGTTGTTTCTTCCTCTTCCTCGTTGTCCACCTCTGTTGAATTGGGTGTAAGTACCATCTCTTTTCTTCTCAAGAATGTTGTTGGACACAAAATTTGCTGATGCTTGACCTATGCTAAGTTGAGTTGGTGAATCCAAATGTTCAAGCCTTTGCTCATGTGTTAGCAACAAAAAATGAGCATCCTCGAAACTAATACATCTTTGTTGTGTGCTGATAACTGAGACAATATCATCAAACTCATGACCTACACCATTCATTAGGCACATGGCTAGATCACAATCTCTAATATCTTCTCCATCTGCCATTAATGAATCTCCAATGTTCTTGATTTTATCCAACTTGATTCCTTAATTGCATTAATTTGGCCATCGATTGTTGAGAGTAGATTCTCTCTAGGCGACTCCACACCTCAAATGAAGTTTGACATCCTACAACCTGACCTATTATACTCTCACTTATAGTTGAAAAAAATCCAGCTCATAAGCAATTTATCAATTCGTTTCCATCCTGAAAACTCTTTGCTTATATGTTGCTCCATCGATTTTTCATCAGATTCATTTGTAATTTCAACACTAACAAACATTTTTAAAGGCTGATTTAAACTTAAGAGAAAATCTTCAAGTTTAAGAGCTTGAATAATAGGCAATACCTGAGTTTTCCAATACAAATAGTTCTACTTGTTTAGCTGATGTGAAGATTGAAATTTAGACTCTTTGAGAGAGTGTTGAACTCCATTTGCGAAGCTGTTGTTTGAAAATTTTGATTATGATCTGAGCTCTGAGATTGAGTCGATGAAGAGGATCTTTGAAGACCTTGATTCTGGTCCTGGATCGGAAAAGAAGACGCCATGACGTTAGCCATTAGCTTTGATACCATGAAAAATCACTAAAGAAGTTTTGACAGGATTAAAACTGTTTGATAAAAGTTCTGAGAGAAATAGAGTATTGAAGTTTTAACAAAGCTCCATTAATGGAGAGAGAACAAAGATTTTTTTTTTTTACTCTGTGACTGTTTTTATTGATCATTTAAGATGATACAAATTACATGATATATCTCCAGAACTTGCTAACAATAACCGTTTTCAGATTACTAACAGATTCCTAACCGCTGACGTTGACTAAAACATTTGCTAACTAACTTGGTAACAGCAACTAACTAACACATCAGAACTTTATTAATCTCACGATCAGTTGTATCATGATTTGCTGATATCTCATAGTGTTGATTGAGCATGGTTGTATACTTGTATTCTGCAGCTTACCGTAGACTAGTATTTTCATCTGCATTCACTTTGATACTCACCATAGTAGTTGGACAGCCATGAGTAGCAGTAGAATATGTCACCTTATCAGGAATAATCAGGTGCAATGCAGAGCTACATATGAAGGTTTGATCAGAAGATCTCATGTTCTCAACCACTACATATGAGGTGAAAGGTCAAGCTCACATATACGGTCTTGATGAAAAATAGTTGTACGCATTATGATGCATGGTGCATCTCCTACCATGATCTCACCGTGATAAATCTCACCGAGTGACAAAAATTGTTTGTGATATCAGAAAGCAGTACAGCCCAACTCCCAAGTCGTAACAAAATTAACTGTAAATACTGACATGTACCAATGATTGGTCAGCAGTAATTCTAGGAAGTTGGAAGAAATACTAGAATATTTCTCCTTTAATATATATTCATTTGTTGAAGCATCTGTGATGTTAATGGATTGTGATCTGTGAAAAACTTATACGGTACGGTACAGGACAATTAAATATTGTATTAAATTTTAAAGGGTAGTGTTAAAGGTTAAAAGGAAAGATTCTTTAATTACAATATATATACATAAACAAGATAATAAATACATTTTGAGTTACCTTTTATATTGTGTTAACCTATGCCCAAGTTAACACTACCCAATTTTAAAATATATCTCTCCAATACAATTGTTTACTTTCATAAAAAATGTCTATTAAACAACTATTTTGTAAAAACTTACAGTAGAACCCCTCTAATTAATATTTTTTGGATCCACTGTTGAGTATTAAATATTAATTTAGAGCAGTTATTAATTTGAAAGGTATTACTTTATAAAATATTATTTTACCTTTAAAAACGTGAAAAAGTCGGTTTTTTTATTTATAGAAAGTTCATTTTTCGGTATCCTTTGTTTAGTCCGTTTTCTTCTTTAAGGATTTTTTTTTCTTTAGTATTCTTTTTTTAAGAAAAAAATTGTTAAGGAATTTCCTATTGAAATACTAAATTTAGTTGAAATATTTTAGTTACAACAAGAAGATATTTATCTTCTTGAGGGCAATCCAAAATATAAATGATGAAATCAAAAATATCAAACATGGTAGCCATGTACAAACTAGCATCTTAAAGTACTTTTATAATTCTTGAATATTATGAATATTTTGTACTTTTATTAAATTATTAATTTGTGTGACAGTCGGGACCGAAATTTTACAATAGAATTCAAAAAGAAATTATTAATTATTACAATAGATGGGTTTATTAATTGGGCTCAAAAAATAAATAACACTTTTTGGAGGTGACGTTTCAACACTGTCACTGCTTTAATAACTTATGTTTAAAAGGCACTAATTATGACGAACGGATAAAAATACCCCCAATAGATTTTCCATCAGAATCTTTCATTCATTTTTTACAGTGAGAGATGAAATAGAGAGAGAAAGTTTCGTTGAAATTTAGGCGCTACGCAGATGCTTTCTGGGGTAGAGCTCCCTGTCGAGCTCTCGGTTGTCGAGCTGCCCGGTCAGCTAGCGAGGGGGCAGGGGGCAGCGCTACTGGAGTTTTTTTTTATGGTCAGTACTTCAAAAAATAAATTCTCGATCCTTTGAAAAATATGCTTGATTCTTTGAAAAAAAAATCATCGATTCCTTCTAATATATGCTCGAATTCACTACAGATATACTCGATCCTTTGAAAAAAATTCTCGATTCTTTGAAAAAAATCTCGATCTTTTGAAAAATCTTCTCGATCATTTGAAAAAAATTCTCGATCCTTTGAAAAAAATTATCGATCCTTTGAAAAAAATTCTCGATCCTTTGAAAAATCTTCTCGATCATTTGACAAAAATTCTCGATCCTTTGAAAAAAAATCTTGATCCTTCGAAAAATATTCTCGATTCAATCATTTGAAAAAAATTCTCGATCCCTTGAAAAATATTCTCGATCCTTTGAAAAATATTCTCGATCCTTTGAAAAAAATCTCGATCATTTGAAAAATATTCTCGATCATTTGAAAAAAAATCGTGATCCTTTGAAAAAATTTCTCTATCCTTTGAAAAAAATTATCGATCCTTTGATAAATATTCTCGATCCTTTAAAAAAAGTTTTCGATCTTTTGAAAATTTCTTGATCCTTTGACAAATGCTCGATTCTTTCAATTCTTTCAAAAATATGCTCGATTCTTTCAAAAATAAGCTCGATCATATTTAAAAAAAGGCTCGATTTGGCTATAAATATGATCGATTTAACTAAACATTATTTTCAAAAATAAAATGCTCGATCCTTTGAAAAATAAAATGTTCATACATGTTCATACGTTTTCATATAAAGACTGGACAACAAATCATAACGAATGAATACATTGTTAAACTACACAGAAATTTATAAAAATATATAAACGAAGATCACAAATATATGTTATCTTCTTCTGCAGAATAACAAGTTTTTTGGAGAGAGAGAAGTTATCGTTTTCAAAGTGTAGATGGAAACACATTGTGATTAAAAAATAGATTATTTAAGGGCAATTTGGGTAGTTCACCTTAATTGGTGCATTTTAAACTTAAGTTATTAAAACGGTGACATCACTGCAACACATATAAAAAAGGTGGTATATCTCACCATTTCTATTTATTAATTTTTACAATGGTCCGAATGGGGACCTGGGTTTTTTATTAATATAAAGAGTTTATTGATTTATAGGAGATTAATTTATAGGGTTCTATTGTAATTGTATTTTAAACAAAAACCTAAAAGACAAATTTTTCATTTGGTTATTTATCAAATATATTTTTATATATTATCGAAATGTGGATATTTTTTAAAATTCAAACAATTTTTATATTAGAGATGCTCATAATTATTTATTTAATCTATTAATCTATGTGATCAATGAAAATCAAGTTTATAACCTCCATTACGAGCTCCATAGCTCCCTGTTAAAAGTTGTTTAGCAAAGACATGCGTGCATATGTTTGTTCATATCAAACATTTTTGTTGAAGTTTCATATTGCATATAACTTTATCAATGCGTTGGATGTGGATCATCAGATTTATATATTTTGATTCAAAGTGTATGCACTTATCAAAGTTTCTCCATAATCAGTGGTCTACATATAACCCACTGATATAAGTTATATCAGTACGCACCGAAGAGAATATATATATACCCTTTCGAGTAATTGCTTCCAAAACAGGATTTTGAGATCACATCTTTAGGGAAACTAATTCTCATGTCCTCATCAATTTTGAAATAATGACCTGTAGGAAAAATCTTAGAATTTAAACATTTCAAAGGCTTTTACTATCGTCGGAAATTATTCCAAAATTACATACGAAAACCATCAAAGAGAATTTGAAAATGGCTAATATTTTAACGAGTATGTATATATCATTTATGTACTACATTTTAATCATAAAAGACAATATTGTCTCATAAAATTCATAATTAATCAAAATTAAAGTAAAACACGGAATACGAGAAGAAGCACTACAACTCACTATAAGGAAGTACGAAAATTAGGTCACGAGTGATATTGTTTTTTAAAAATTAAAAAGTGATTATTTAAGTATTTAGATTGATTTGACGGTAATTTTAAAAAATAAGTGGAAGTCATTTTTATAAAGTGATTATAAAAGAATTATCCGCGGTCAGATTTAATAAATTTTTTTAAAGATTAAATTATTCATATTGATTTAACGTAATGACATTTATATCTCAAGTTAATTTCAAATATTACAAGCATGTTCATTATCGTTGCTTGTCTCCGATCATTGCCGTCGATTGCTCTTCCAATCACAGTGTTTTTCTTATAATTTATTTGTCTTTATTATATATATTTTTCAAATTAGATTTGTTCTGAAATTTTAATGGAAGAAAAAAAAATCTAACAATATTGTTAGCATGGGTGGGCATGGTTCGATTCGGTTCGGTTTTGATCAAAACCATATTGAACCGACATATATTCGGTTTTTAAAAATGTGAATCGGTTTGAACCGTTTAAACTTGAAAACCGAATTGAACCGAACACCTTTATCTCGGTTCGGTTCAATTCGGTTTTGGGCCTAATGGGCTTTAAAGGTTTTTTAATATGTTTTTTTAATTTTTTTAGGTTTTTAAGATGTATTTTTGGCATTTAGCCTTAAACTTTTTTAAGAAAGCATAATATGTAAAAATTAATTTTAGCAAATACAATCCAATTTTGAATCTGAATCTAAAATTTCAATTATATTCGGTCTACATACTCAATCAAAATATAAAATCATCATAATTTCTATAAATAGAAGTAAAAAAATGTAGTATATATATGTAGTCCAAAAATAAAACATCATCAACAAACAATCCATGATAAAATTGAACCTTACAAACTAATTAATTAAGACAATTCGGTTTATTCGGTTCGGTTCGGTTCGGTTTTGTATGTCAAAAACCGAAACCGAACCGAATTCAATTCGGTTTTTAAATTTGAAATCGGTTTGAACCAAATAGAAACTATGAACCGAACCGAACCGAACCAAACACCCTTTTTCGGTTCAGTTCGGTTCGGTTCGGTTCAATTCGGTTTCGGTTTTTATGCCCACCCCTAATTGTTAGGTTTCGGATAAGAAATTGTTACAAGGACGGCATGAACTATATTACTTTTTTTATACGGCTTAATGAATCATTCTTCAACTACGGTGCTGTTTTGCCGCATGAGATGTAGAGTTTCCACTATAATAAGTTTTGTTTGCAATGATGTGAGGCTTTGATAGAACTTGTGATTTTATGATTTGGTTATTGACGGATTTTGTGATTAAATTCATCCATTGTTGTTTTCTCTTAAGCCCTGTTTGATTTTTTATCTGAAAACTGAACAGTACTGAATGTTACTAAACACTGAATAGTGACTGAAAACTGAAAACTGAAAAACATGTTTGTTTTTTTTCACTGAAAACTGAATATAAGTGATAAGTTGTTTGTTTTTTTAAGTTATAAATATCTGAAAATAAATACTTTTACATCTATACCCTTCTAACTATTATTTGTTATATATTTACATTTTAATATATTAAGGACAACTCTAACATGTAAATTAATTCTAAAATAAATTTATTTAGTTATTAAAAATATTTCATACATTATTCCATTTGTTGAAGTACATTAAAAATGAACATAATATTTGATGGTGATACATTCTAAAATTCTCAAGAAATATTAATAAAAACAAGAAATCAACTACTACTTGATTTTGACCTAAATAGCTTAGGGCGGTGCATCTCATCCATATATATATATATAATTTTTTTTTCTTTCTAAAATTAACATCTCAAAACCAAAAAAAAGAAAAAAAAAACTCAAAACAAAATCATCATGAAAACCATTCTCCAATTATTTTTTTAGAACAAGTGAAAAAGATATACTCAAACTGTAATATAAAATTAATAAAACTAATTATCAAATTATGGAAACAAGAAAGAGTTCTTACCGGAATATGCTAGGAAAATTAGTCACCAATTGTTTTTGTTTTGAAGAAGTTAGGTTTTCTGATATTAAAGTTCTTTACGGTGAGAAGAAAAAAAAATATTAATATGATTACGGCTTTAACAAAAATAGATTTGGAAATATACAAAATTAGTGAGGATAGTTTTGAAAGTAAAAGTTTGTAATTAATTTGACTGGATTTGTGTTAAGTGAAAAGTGGAAAAAATTCATTTTTTTTTTAAATGGTTTTAATGGTTGATTAAGTGATTTTAACACTTATAAAATCAAACAAAATAGCTGAATGAAACACATTAAGTGTCATTCAGCGATAAGTCCAAAAATCAAACAGGGCCTTAGTCTTTGACAACTACAAATTAAAGTCAAATTTCTCTTGCAACTGATTTGCTTAGGATTTTTGAGTTTATTCTTCCATCTTTAATACTTTTTTTAATAAATAACACAATTAAACAGAATCAACAATCTAGTTGAAAATTCCTGCACAAACTAACCAACAAGAAATATGAGCTAATTTATAGACCAGATTTTCTTCCAAATATTTAATTCATCTGAAAAAAAAATCATTGAAGACTTCTCAAATCAGAAACCTAACCAAATTCAACGTAAACAAGGACATTGAATGTGAGTCACTCATTTATAAAAGATCATTGATAAGTACATACATGTCAAAGCAAAGTAAGTAAAGTGAGTGACTCACATTCAATGTCCTTATATAATTACATTAGTGCGTACTGACTTGAAAATTTATCTTGTTTTATTGATATATATACGGTCCTTTTCCTATCGGTGTGCACTGATGGAATTATATAAGTCATTGAATGTGAGCCACTCATTTATAAAAGAGCTTTGACAAGTGCATACATATCAAGATAAAGTATGTAAAATGAGTGACTCATATTCAATGTCTTTACATAATTAAATCAGTGCGTACTGACTTGAAAATTTTCGTATATATATAAGACTTCTGTGTAAGATATAATAAAAATTACAACTCTTAGCTAGTACTCTGTTTTTAGCCATTAATGGCAAAGCTTGTATTTCTCGTCTTTCTTAGAGGATTAATCACAAACACCTTGTAGTCTCATTTAATGTTTCTTGGTATCAGAGCCTCTTGACTTGCGTCAAAGGCTTCCTTTTTCAATGGATTCATCAAACCAATATCAAAATCAATAGGTATCTTCTTTTTCTTTATCTAGTATAGATTTCTCAAATCTAGCTAAGACTTTGAACTTCAGTGTTCCAGTAAAGCTTGATAAAAGCAATTACATCTACTAGAAGACTCAGATTCTGCCTGTGATTTGTGCTTTGGATCTTGAAGGTTTCATAACAGGCTCGAAACCTTCTCCAACTGAGATGATAGATTTACAAGTGACGAATGAAGATGGTGAAGTAATCATTGAGCTGCAGGAAAACAAAGAGTACATCTTATGGAAGAAATCAGATCAAATTCTCTTTTTCTGCCTCATCATAACTCTCAGTCAAAAGGTGATTGGTCAAGTCACCGGTTGCAAACCTGCTCATGAATCTTAGATCAAACGCGAGCGACTCTATTCTCAACAATCCATAACAAGGATCACGCAATTGTGTTAACAATTGCAGAGAATCAAGAAAGGATCCAACTTTGTTAGTGATTTTGTGATAGAAGTTAAGAACATAGTGTTGGGGTTTATGCCTTATAGATGTAATTTGTAAATGAATTTATGAAATAAATAAAAAGAAAAAGTCATTTCATTCTTGTTGTGTTGTTTATTTTATAACTTGTGCATATATATTAACATCCAAGATTGCCGGATGTAATCTCGAACTGTGTATATGAGTGTCATATACAGATAGATGCAGCAAGAGACGTGCAATCTAAAGAGTCCAAAGATTGCAAATAAAGCTGTATACTTTATTTACGGTTAATCTGTAGTTGCGGTTCATTCCGTAATGTACAGTGATTTTATCTTGAATCATTCATATGAGATATGAGAATAAAGACACCTTGTATGATGTGATCATATAGGATTGGGTCATGATCTATATGAATTTCTCACCAAGATCCGTTTATCGATGAGATTCATAAATATCAACTAATGATGACTATATGTGGGTGATCTTAATCCTGAGTGTCCTATCGACTCCTTCAGGTTAGATCGTGGTCTTAGATATACCATGGGTGAGGTCAGATGCAGTTCCTGATTAATATACTTCGTATGTTGAAATTGCGGTTTGACCTGTGGCTGGGAAGATTTGTACACAATAGTGGAATCCACTCCTTCTTGTGAGAAGTAGATGGTAATTCCCTTAAGGGTTGATTCGGGGCTTAGACAATATGAGCGCTCTCCTAATTCCGTGAGGAAAAATGATTTATTGTCTATTAGATAATTAACGGTACTTAAAGGATATATGTAATTAGAGGGGTATAACGGACATTATGACCCAACTCTAATTATGAACTAATGTGGAGGATCACACCATATGTAATAGCTATATCGATGGACATCGAGTTGTATCGGTCTGTGTAAAAGCGTCTGCAGTTAAGAGAGTGCACCTTTAGGTTTTTAGTGGAATAACATCGGAGTTAATAATCAAAGAATATTAATCTATTAGATAATTAACGGTACTTAAAGGATATATGTAATTAGAGGGGTATAACGGACATTATGACCCAACTCTAATTATGAACTAATGTGGAGGATCACACCATATGTAATAGGTATATCGATGGACATCGAGTTGTATCGGTCTATGTAAAAGCGTCTGCAGTTAAGAGAGTGCACCTTTAGGTTTTTAGTGGAATAACATCGGAGTTAATAATCAAAGAATATTAATCTATTAGATAATTAACGGTACTTAAAGGATATATGTAATTAGAGGGGTATAACGGACATTATGACCCAACTCTAATTATGAACTAATGTGGAGGATCACACCATATGTAATAGCTATATCGATGGACATCGAGTTGTATCGGTCTGTGTAAAAGCGTCTGCAGTTAAGAGAGTGCACCTTTAGGTTTTTAGTAGAATAACATCGGAGTTAATAATCAAAGAATATTAATTAAAGAGTTTAATTAATGATTCCGAGAATTATTGAAGCTTAAAATATTGTGGGTTCATAGGTCCTCCTGCTAGCCTGATTGATTTAGGTAACAATAGTCACAGTTAATTAATCAGAATGTCCAATTAATTGTGTTATGAAAGTGACACGTATTTATTTAGAAATTAATTAAATAATGAGATTATTTAATTAATACATAATGAGATTATTTAATTAATGAATAATGGGATTATTTAATTAATGAATAATAAGATTATTTAATTATGTTGTTATTCACAAAATGGAGGGTGTTAGTTGATATTTTATTTTAAATAGAATAATATAATAAGATTAATTTATTTTATTAAATAAAATATTTGAAATCGAATTTAAAATGTTTAAATTCAAAAACAAATATTTAATTGTCTTTTAAAGGTTTTAAAATCAAAAGATATATTATCAGTTTTTTCAATATATATATATATATATATATATTTTATTTGAAAAACCAAATAATAATATATATATCAAACTGAAAACACATGAATACACATTAAAAGCAATTAGTGTGTGTGTTACAAACTTAAAATCTAATTAACACACATTAATGAGATTACATGCATTTTAAGTGCAAATGTGTGTGAGTGATATTAGAAATGAAAAAAAAAAAAAGATCACAGTTGCACAACAAATTTTGGTTTTTGTACACTTTGAAACTAAAGAGAAAAAGAAAATATAAGATATATTTTTAACAACTAGAATAATTCGAAGTGGTTTTCTCTAAGAAGAAATAGTTTCTTTGTTTTATCTCTACATCTTCTATTTTAGTTCCTGAGACTGTGACGCGCTCACACGCAGTTACCAGTCTCTGGATATAGCGAGGAAGATCGAGTGGTACAGATCAGGAGTATAACAAGAAATGAAGGAGCCTCCAAACGTTGGTAAGATTCTATTTAAATCTTCTTCTGATTATATCGATTTCAATTTCCTGAATATACGTATATTTTATTATTGTAATAATTTTATATGTATAAGTTCTGAAAAAGAATTATGATCTCAAGTTCACTGGTTACAGATAGTTTACGATTTGTATAAAAAATTATAAAAACCTACTTCCGCTGCGTGACCGGTGAACGGTGTTCTAACAGTTGGTATCAGAGCAAAGACAGTGACGACTGGCCAATCCCCAGGAACTCTCACGCGTGATCGTGTGACGAAGCATGGCTCTCCACCCGGGGGCTTTTTAGAGGAGTGCTCTGATAGGTATCTGTGGGTGTCACCCCACAGAGTTGGGACAGTGCCCACACTTATGAGATTGAGAATTGGAATCAATAATTGGTATCAGAGCCAATTTTATTTTCGGAACAGGAAATTTTTTTCGATGCTCCTATATATATGATTGTGTAGGCATTGTTTAAATTGACTGTATATTATTTTTGTATGTATATTAAATTTGTTAATTTATAAAAACATGATTGATCGTTAATTATATGGTACTGTGGATTTAGGGTTCATGGGTTGTATATATATATTGTTTTTATTTTTTTCACTGTTATTGTATTGTAAATAAAAAAATTTGTAACATATATTAAAGACCTAGAAAAAACATAAAGAATGATTTATTAGATGAATCGGAGTGACTTGATAAGACTAGAAGACTCGAAAATTACAAGAAGATCAATGAATGCCTTGGGGGTATTTTTATTATTTTAGATTCCATTTTTTTAGGTTAAATAATCCACAGTACTCGATCAATTCATGTATGCTTTATATTATGTGATGATAAAAGCATTGTTATGCATACGTATGTCATTTAGATTAGATGTGCCTATACAAATATATTTGATATGTCATACATGCATCATAACCTGATATTTTATATATTTTTTTAATGTGATTAAAATTGGTATATACATAATTGGCTATGAAAATGAGAATAGTTTTTTAATGGTTAAAAAACTTGGTAATTCTCATCAATATTAATCTAGTTATTAAAGTGTTTAATAAGTTAGATTAATAGGGTCATTTATTAGGATTAATTTGATTAATAACCTAATACTCAATGATCCGAATAAAGTGTTAGAGTTTACTTGGTAAACACTAACATAATAATCTCACCTTAGTAAATAGTTTACAAAGGTTTAGATTATTCACTAATAGATTAGATTTTTAATTGTTAAAAATCATTAATAATTTATTAGTTAATTAGAATTTGATTCTATTTAGTTAATGCGTCAAGTAACTTGATTAAAGTTAATCGTTTAATCATGTAGAGTCTAAGTGCATTAACAGATAATACAAAACCCTAATTTTAAAATAGTGAGTGGGAGATGAATATATGACATATATATCCCGCGGTCTCCATCATTAGCTCAACACCATGAGATCCGAGTGGAGCCTCGTGACGGCTTTGAAGGAGGGATTCCACAAAGGTCAATACCAAGGTTGACTTCCTAACGGATAGGATTTCTGAGGGTATTTCAGGATTGACCGACCCTAAGGAGGAAATTCTCGAGTTAAGCTCGTGAGATCTGAAATAGTGGGTTACACTCACGAAGGTTTTGATTAAGTTTGTTAATTAAAAACCTGACTGAATATACGATGATTGAATGAAGAGTTATTCTAGAATATCATTTGATTGAGAATGTTTCGGTCCAACATGCAAAGACTTGACCGACCCTAAGGTGACACTTCTTTGTGGTATGTTGGATTGTTATGGTATAGTAACTAGTTTTAGGGTAGTTATAGTTCGTTAAAGATGTTCATGCATCATGTTTAAATTTATACCAAAGCACTCGCACTTGTTTTAAATAAATGATTGAATGAATGCTTTATTTATATCAGCAATAATGTCTTCTGCATTACTTCAAATTCTCACAAATGACAAATTAACTGATGATAAATACACTAAGTGGAAACTTAACATTAATACAATATTGGTCACCAAAGACCTCAAGTTTATGCTTACAGAGGAATGTCTTCTAGCGCCTGCTGCCAATGCCACACGAATTATTTGTAAGGTATACCAGCGATGGGTCTCATCTGATGAGAAGCCCCAAACATATCTGTTGGTTTCTATGACAAACATTTTTGTCACAAAGCATGAAGTAATGACATCAGAATTCTAAATCGTGGAGTTATTGCAAGCTATGTTCGGGCTGCCCTCCGAGTCCAAGCGACACGAAGCTTTTCGTTCAGCTATGCTTGCTCGCATGAAGGAAGGTACCTCAGTTCGGGAACACGTCCTGAGCATGATGTCCTACTTTAACACTACAGAAGTCAATGGTAGTGCCATTGATGAACTCAGCCAAGTGAGCATCATACTTATGACTCTTTCGAAGAGTTTTGATCAGTTTAAAAGTAACTACGGGATGAACAAGTTAAGGTTCGGTCTCACACAGTTGCTCAATGAGCTCACTACCTTTGAGTCCTTGACTAAGGATTACAAGGGCAAGACCGGTGAGGCAAATGTTGTCGAACCATCTTCCTCTAATAATAAGAAGAGGAAGAGGTCTTTTGGGAAGGCAAAGTGTAAGCTCAAGCCCAAGAAAGCCCAAGGCAAGAAGAAGTCCAAGAAAGTTAAATATGATTTACTTGTTCTTGAGTCATGTTTAGTGGAAGATGATTCTTCACCCTAGATAGTTGATTCAGAGGCCACTAACCATGTTTGTTCTTCTTTGCAAAGGACTGATTCTTGGACACAACTAGAGGATGGAGCCTTCTCAATGCGTGTGGGGTCAGGGGATGTCGTGTCGGCACGAGCAGTGGGCATAATTAGATTACGTTTTTGTAATAATTATATATTGTTGGACAATGTATTTTATATTCCTGGATTTACATGGAATTTGATTTCTGTTTCTAAGTTGTTAGAACAAAAATATTTTGTTTCTTTTAATAATAAGTCTGTTATTATTAGAAAGAATGGTCTGAATATTTGTTCAGGAATTAATGATCGTTAATACATACTACTCTGCTCAACACTGAAATGTTTAAGGTTGAAAAATAAAAAACTAAACGATATAATATTTCTCCAGATAATGACACGTATCTCTGGCATCTAAGGCTTGGTCATATCAACCTTGACCGGATAATCAGACTAGTAAAAAGCGGACCTTTAAGTGAGTTAAAGGTTTGCACCTTACCTGTCTGCGAATCTTGTCTAGAAGGTGAGATGACTAAGAGACATTTTACTGGAAAAGAGCTTAGAGCTAAAGAACATCTAGAGCTTATACATACAGACGTCTGCAGACCGATGAATGTTAAAGCTAGAGGTGGTTATGAGTATTATGTAACCTTTATAAATGACTACTCAAGATACAGATATATTTACCTAATACAACGAAAGTCGAAAACATTTGAAAAGTTCAAAGAATTTTGAGCTGAAGTTGAGAATCAATTAGATAGGACTATCAAGTCACTACGATCGAATTGCGGATGTGAGTACCTTGACCAAGACTTCATGGTCGAGCATGTGATAGTTTCCCAACTCACAGCTCCTGGTACACCTCAGCAAAATGGTGTAACGGATAGGAGAAATAGAACCCTGATGGAAATGGTGAGATCTATGATTAGTTTCTCATTATTACCAAATTCCTTTTAGTGATATGCGTTACAAACAACGGTATACATTTTGAATGTAGTGCCATCCAAATTTGTTCCTAAGACTCCCATAGAGTTGTGGAATGGTTGTAAAGCTAGTTTGTGACATTTTTGTATATAGGGGTATCCAGCACACGTGCTGAAGAACAGAAGTGGAAAGCTAGACACCAATTATATTGTCTGCCTGTTTGTAGGATACTCCAATGAGACCAGCGGTGGACATTTCTGTAGTCCAAAAGATAACAAAGTATTTGTACTGACAAATGCAACGTTTCTTGAGGACAATTATTTTACTGACCATAAACCTTGTTTTAAGATTGTATTGAATGAGTTAGAGCCTGGTGAGACTAGTGCTTCATCAACAAGAGTTGTCGATCCATAAACATCTGAGAGTCAGATGGTTTATGATCAGGATACACTACCACCTAGACGTAGTGAGAGGGTTGTGAGACAACCTAAACACTATTTAGGTATAGGTGAGGGACAAGATGTAGTCTCTGCTGATAGTGTGGATGATCCATTGACATTTAAGAATGCAATGGGAAATCCTAATAAAGAGGAATGGCTTAAAGCCATGAATCTCGAGATGGAGTCCATATACTCTAACTCATTCTGGGATCTTGTAGACTTACTAGATAGGGTAAAATCCATAGGGTGTAAGTGGATCTACAAGAGAAAGAGAGGAGTTGATGGGAAGGTAGAGACCTTCAAGGAAAGACTAATGGCTAAGGTTTATACCCAGAAAGAGGGGGTCGATTATGAAGAGACCTTCTCGCCAGTAGTCATGTTTAAGTCTATTAGGATTCTCTTATCCATTGCTGCCTATTTCGATTATAAAATTTGGCATATGGATGTTAAGACTGCATTCTTGAATGGCAAACTTGATTTGAGAATTTATATGATGCAACCAGAGGGACTCGTGTCTCCAAATAAAAAACAAAAGGTTTGCAAGCTGCCAAGGTCCATCTATAGACTTAAGCAAGCATCTAGATCTTGGAATATTAGGTTTGATTGTGTGATCAAAACCTATGGCTTTGAGCAGAATGTCGATGAGCCTTGTGTCTACTGGTGGATCATTGATAAGAAAGTAGTTTTCTTAGTCCTATATGTAGATGATATTCTACTCATTGGGAATGATGTGAGAATGTTGTCTGATGTAAATGGCAGACTGGCTAGCCAATTCCAAATAAACGATTTGGGAGAGGCGAGTTATGTTCTAGGGATCCAACTTATAAGGGATCGTAAGAACAAACTTATAGCACTGTCTCAAGCATCATATATCGACAAGATTCTTGAGCGATTTCGATTCAAAACTCCAAGAAAGGTAATTTACCTTATGGCATTGGAGTTCACTTGTCTAAGGAACAATTTCTTTAGACACCTCAAGAAGTTGAGGATATGAGACGTGTACCCTATACATCACAGTAGGTAGTCTCATGTATGGTATGTTATGCACGAGACCATACATCTGCTATGTAGTGAGAGTAGTCACCAGATACCTGTCCAACCCAGGATTGGATAATTGGGTTGCTGTTAAGACAATTCTCAAGTATCTTCGGAGAATGAGAGACTATATGCTAGTGTATTCTGGGTAGGATTTGATCCCGTTAGGATACACAGATTTTGATTTTCAGACAGACAAGGATTCTAGGAAATCCATGTCTAGATCAGCATTCTTTCTAGGTGGTGGAGCCATTGTATGGAGAAACATTAAGCAATCTTGCATTGCTGACTCCACCATGGAAGCTGAACATGTAGCCGCTTGTGAAACTGCTAAAGAGGTTGTTGGCTCTGTAAGTTCTTGAGTGATTTGGAAGTTGTTCCATATTTTTGTAGGCCCACACGTTATTGTGACAACAGTGGTGCTGTGACTAATTCCAAAGAACCAATAAGCCACAAGAGAGGGAAGCATATAGAGAGAGATTATCATCTCATTAAAGAGATCATGCAGCGAGGAGATGTGATCGTCACAAAGATAGCCTCATAAGATAATAATGATGATCCATTTATGAAGACCTTACCTGCTAAAGTGTTTTCGGGTCACTTAGATGGTCTACGGTTACGAAACATGCCTTACATGCTTTAGTACTAGTGGGAGATTGTTGAGGTTTATGCCTTAAAGATGTAATTTGTAAATGGATTTATAAAATAAATAAAAAGAAAAATTTAATTCATTCTTGTTGTGTTGTTTATTTTATAACTTGTGCATACATATTAACATCCTAGATTGCCGGATGTAATCTTAAACTGTGTATATAAGTATCATATACAGATGGATACAGTAAGAGACGTACAATCTAAATAGTCTATAGATAGCAAATAAATCTAGGTACTTTATTTACGGTTAATCTATAGCTATGGTCCATTCTGTAATTTATAGTGATTCTATCCTGAATCATTCATATGAGATATTGAATTTGGAGGCACCTTGTATGATGTGATCATATAAGACTAGGATATGATCTATATGAATCTCTCACCAAGATCCGTTTATCGATGAGATTCATATATATCAACTAATGACAGCTATATGTGGATGATCTTAATCCTGATTGTCGTATCGACTCTTTCAGGCTAGACCGTGATCTTTGATATACCATGGGTGAGGTCAGATGCAGTTCCTGATCAATATACTCCAAATGTTGGGATTGCGGTTTAACCTGTGGCTGGGAAAGTTTGTACACAATAGTGAAATCCATTTCTTCTTGTGAGAAGTAGCTGGTAGTTCCCTTAAGGGTTGATTCGGTACTTGGACAATATGAGCGCTCTCATAATTCCGTGAGGAAAAATGATTTATTGTCTATTACAGAATCAACAATCCTTAAATGATATATGTAATTAGAGGGATATAACGGATATTATGACCCAGCTTTAATCATGAACTACTGTGGAGGATCACACCATATGTAATAGCTACATCGATGGACACCGAGTTGTATCGGTCAGTATAAAAGCGTCTGCAGTTGTGAGAGTGCAGATTCGGGTTTTTAGTGGAATAACACATGAGTTAATAATCAAAGAATATTAATTAAAGAGTTTAATTAATGATTCCGAAGATTATTGGAGCTCAAAATACTGTGGGTCCATTACGTCCCCTTACTAGCCCGATCGATTTAGGTAACAAGGGTCACGGTTAGTTAATTGGATTGTCCAATTAATTGTGTTAATAAAGCGACACGTATTTATTCGGGAATTAATTAAATAATGAGATTTTTTAATTAATGAATAATGGTGATTAAATAAATTAAATAATGAGATTATTTAATTATGTTATTAATCACAAAATGGAGGGTGTTAGTTGATATTTGATTTTAAATAGAATAATAGAATACGATTATTTTATTTTATTAAATTAAATATTTGAAATTGAATTTAAAATGTTTAAATTTAAAAACAAATATTTAATTATCTTTTAAAGATATGAGATATTTTTAAAAAGATTGTAAAATCAAAAGATATATTATCAGTTTTTTCGAAAAAAAAAATATTAGATATAATTTTATTTGAAAAACCGAATAATATATATATATATATATATATATATATATATATATATCAAAACTGAAAACACACGAATACATATTAAAAACAATTAGTATGTGTGTGTTAAAAACTTAAAATCTAATTAACACACATTAATGATGTAAGACACACATAGTAACGAGATTACATGCATTTTAAGTGCAAATGTGCATGAGTGATATTAGATATGAGAAACAAAAGAGATCAAAGTTGCACAAAAAATTTTGGTGTTCGTGCACTTTGAAACTAAAGAGAAAAAGAAAATATAAGATATATTTTTAACAACTAGAATAATTCTAAGTTGTTTTCTCTAAGAAGAAATAGTTTCTTCATTTTTTCTCTACATCCTCCATTTAAGTTCCTAAAACCGTGACGCGCCCACAAGCAGTTATTAGTCTCGGGATATAGCGAGGAAGATCGAGTGGTACAAACTAGGAGCATAACAAGAAATGAAGGAGCCTCCAAACATTGGTAAGTTTCTATTTAAATGTTCTTCTGATTATATCGATTTCAATTTCCTGAATATACATATATTTTATTATTGTAATAATTTTATATGTATAAGTTTTGAAAAAGAATTATGATCTCAAGTTCATTGGTTACAGATCGTTTACGATATGTATAAAAAAATTTAAAAACCTACTTCAACTGCGTGACTGGTGAACGGGGTTCCAACACATAGCTGATACATTGGCTGCAATGATATTTCTAATCATGATATTATCTCGTCAATGATGAACATAGTAGGTCATGAATATGACTCTGTTGTTACATTGGTGACTTCTCAACAAAATACCATGGATGTAGAAGATGCTCAGTTTTTGCTTCTTATGCACGAACAACGAATTGAGCGGTTTAACTCTGCAACAAATCTTATCGTGTATGGTGTCTCAGCTAATTTTGCTACAAACTTTTCTAGGGATAAAAGAGATCAAAGAGATAATTTTAACAACAATAGAGGAGGACAACGTGGATTATAAAGAGGAAATAGATTTGGTGGAGGGAGATTATACTGCAAACTGTGTACTAAACCATAACATAATGCTTTTCAATGTTTTAATCGATTTGATCATGGGTTTCAGATACCTAATTCATCTTCTCAAAATCAGGCATTTGTTGATCAAATTAGTCATGGTTTAGAGATACAAACTTAAACTCAAGTTGGATTCAATTCAGGAAATCAAGTCCATTCCTTTCCTTAAGCAAACTATCATCAATCCTCTACTTATATTGCAGCACTAGATTCAGTTTGTGATCCTGCTTGGTACATGGATAGTGGAGCTACGAATAACATCACCTTAGTCCTTAGCAATATGTCACTCAAATCTAAATACAGAAGAAATGAAAAGCTGGTTGTAGGTAATGGCCAACAACTCCCTATATCTAATATTGGTTATACTTGTGTTGATTCACATGATAACAACATCTCTAGAAAACTTCATCTAAATCACATATTGCATATTACTAAGAATTTGCTAAGTATCTCGAAATTCACTAAGGATAATAATGTTGTGGTTGAGTTTTGTGCTGATACTTGTGTTATCAAGGATCATAAATCGGGAATGATACTTCTCAGCAATAAATGGTCTAATTCGGCTGCTAGTTTGAATAAACAAGAAGATAATAAGAGAAGTTTTCATGCCATGTTTGAGAATAATAAGCATGCTTGTAATATGTCACATGCTTCTAACATACATTCCACTCTTTGGTATGCTAGACTTGGTCACCTAACCCCTTTAATTCTAACGAAAATTCTTCATAAATTGCACATTCCTTGTAATATTGGAGCTTTAGAATTTTGTGATTCTTGTAAATTGGGCAAGCTTCACAGATTGCCTTTCACATGATCTGTTATATCAGCTAGTGCACCTTTAGAACTTATATATACAAATTTGTGGGGACCTGTACCATTTCTTTCTATAGATGGATATCGATATTACATACTTTTTGTTGATGCTTTTACAAGGTTTACTTGGTTATTTCCATTAAAGCTTAAATCTATGGCCTTAGCTGTGTTTATATCCTTCCAAAAGCATGTTGAGTTGAAATATGATAGGAAGATCAAATACTTACAAGCTAACATGAGTGGTGAATATATGCCCTTTATTCTTTATCTCTTTCAGCAAGGTATTCAAATGAGATTCTCTTGTGCCTATACCCATCAACATAATGGGATACTTGAGAGAAAGCATATGCATGTTACAGAGATTGGTCTAACTCTTTTGGCTCATGCTAACATTCCTTTAACCTTCTAGTTTGAGGCTTTTACCACAACTACTCTCCTCATAAATAACCTACCAACACCTTTACTTAATTTTGTCTCTGCTTTTGAAAAACTTCACAATAAACCACCTAATTGCAGATTTCTTCACACATTTGGATGTACATGTTTTCCCATTCTCTAAGACTACTCAAAACATAAGCTTAATTTCCACTCATCTAAATGTATCTTCATAGGCTATAGTCTTTCTCACAAAGGGTATCGTTGTCTTCGCCCTTCCGAAAAATTGTATGTGACAAGACATGCATAATTCAATGAAATTGAGTTTCCCTATAATGAACTTTTTCTAAAAGAAGATAAAATTGTTGTGTCCAGTAATAATACACCTCTTTCATCCATATTTGAATTGCTTCCAAGCTCTAATGATAAATCTCTTTCTTCACAAATACCAGGTCCCACGTTATCTCAACCAACAACTTTACCTTCATCAGACTCTTCCCTTGATCTACATCTTAATAATTCACTATCAACAGAAGTCGATCTTTTATCCTCTAGTATGCCAGCTGCACCAACTGTTCCTATTGTTTAGTCACGTCATCCTATGACAACCAAGTCTAGGAATGGTGTCTTTAAACCAAAGGTGTACATATCCATGTGGTCATTGCCTATTGTTTTTTAATGCTAATACGGAACCTAAAAATGCCAAGGAGGCTTTGACTGACACTAAATGGTTTCAAGCAATGAAAGAGGAATACATGGCACTTGTTCAGAATAAAACTTGGTCATTGTACCTTATGATTCTTCAATGAATGTGGTTGGATGCAAGTGGGTGTTTAGAATTAAGTGTGATCCTGATGGCTCTATTCTTAGACTTAAGGCACGTTTGGTAGCAAAGGGGTTTCACCAAACTCCTAGTCTTGACTATCTAGATACCTTTTGTCATGTAGTTAATGCCTCCACTATAAGAGTTATTTTCACAATTGTTGTTTCTTAAGTATGGGATATTCAATAAATAGATAGCAACAATGCTTTTCTAAATGGTGAGATCCAAGAGGTGGTGTTCATGGAACAACCAGAGGAAATCATTGACAATAGAAATCCCTCTCATGTCTGTCTCTTGAAGAAAGCATTGTACAATCTTAAGTAGGCTCTAAGGTCGTGGTTTCATAAGCTTCGGGCAGTTTTACTAAGCTAGGGTTTTGTAAATTCTGCTACTGATGTTTCTTTATTCATTCATCCTAAAGATTCCGCTGTGTTATATTTGTTGGTGTATGTTGATGGTATTTTGATTACTAGTGTATGTTGATGATATTTTTGTTGGGTTTATGCCCCAAAGATGTAATTTGTAAATGGATTTATGAAATAAATAAAAAGAAAAATTCAATTCATTCTTGTTATGTTGTTTATTTTATAACTTGTGCATATATTTAACATCCAAGATTGCCAGATGTAATCTCGAACTGTGTATATAAGTGTCATATACGGATGGATACAGTAAGAGACGTGCAATCTAAAGAGTCCATAGATAGAAAATAAAGTTGGGTACTTTATTTGTGGTTAATCTATAGCTGCGGTCCATTCTGTAATGTCTATCCTAAATCATTCATAAGAGATATGGGAATGGAGGCACCTTGTATGATGTGATCATATAGGACTGGGCCATGATCTATATGAATCTCTCACCAAGATCCGTTTACCGATGAGATTCATATATATCAATTAATGATGGCTATATGTGGGTGATCTTAATCTTGAGTGTCGTATCGACTCCTTCAGGTTAGATCGTGGTCTTTGATATACCATGGGTGAGGTCGGATGCTGTTCTCGATCAATATGCTCTGTATGTTGAGATTGCGGTTTGGCTTGTGGGTGGGAAGGTTTGTACACAATAGTGGAATCCACCCCTCCTTGTGAGAAGTAGATGGTAGTTCACTTAAGGGTTGATTCGAGGCTTAGACAATATGAGCGCTCTAATAATTTCGTAATGAAACAGGATTTATTGTCCATTAGAGAATCAATGGTACTTAAAGGATATATGTGATTAGAGGGGTATAACGAGCATTATGACCCATCTCTAATTATGAACTACTGTGGAGGATCACACCATATGTAATAACTATATCGATGGACACCGAGTTGTATCAATCTGTGTAAAAGCATCTACAGTTGAGAGAGTACAGCTTCAGGTTTTTAGTGGAATAACACCAGAGTTAATAATCCAGGAATATTAATTAAAGAGTTTAATTAATGATTCCGAGGATTATTGGAGCTCAAAATACTGTGGGTCCATTAGGTCCCCTTGCTAGCCCGATCGATTTAGGTAACAAGGGTCACGGTAAATTAATTGGATTGTCCAATTAATTGTGTTACAAAAGTGACATGTATATATTCGAGAATTAATTGAATATTGAGATTATTTAATTAATGAATGTTAATAGTTAAATTAATTAAATAATTAGATTATTTAATTATAATGATAATTGTGAATTATTAATTAACTATTAATCGAAGGGTGTTAGTTGATATATGGATTTAGGTGAAGATAAAATAATAGGGTAATTTTATTTTACTAAATCATTTATCTAAGTATTTGAATTTAAGTTTAAATTTAAAATACTTATTATCACTTTTAATATATTAGATATATTTGAAAAGGATAATTAAAATATATATATATATATCAATTATAACACAAGAGATTGCATTGAATGTAAATTGATGTGTATACATATATAAGTGTTTATATAGGATACAAACAAGATATATATATATATATATATATATATAAAACGATGTTGACTTTTTATCAAAAGTATGAATGCACAACAAAAGTTATATACATATTTCTTTTGAAAACAAAAAGTGTGCAGTGGTGTGATTTCTTAAAAAAAAAAGATAAAAAAAAACAAACTATTCGAGTGTTGAATTAGTGGTGTAAAAATGGACTGGCTCGGTCTGGTCAGTCCAATTCTGGAAACAGGCATGGCTGGAACTGGCACGCGAAGGTGTTGCGGCTCGGCCCGGCCCGGCCCGACCTGTTTCTAGAGAAGCAGGCCCGGCACGGCACGGCACGGCACGCCTGCCTGCCTCAGGCGGGCCTTGCCTGCGTGCCGTGCCAGGCCGGCCCGTCGGGCCCCTCTGGCGGGCCTGGAGGGCCTGGTCCGGCGGGTTAGTTTTTTGGTCATATTTTTTTTTTCAAATTACGTTTTTTTTGGATTTAGGGTACAGGGTTTAGGATTTATAATTTATGGTTAAGGGTTTAGAATTTAAAATGAATGAAGAGAACGAACAATTATTAGGATTTGAAATGAATAAAGAGAACGAACAATTTTTTAATTATTTATTTATTTTTCACTTATGGAATTCAGTAATACATATCTACATGATTGCCTCATTAAAAACCTAATCAAGAAAAATCCTGTGGGATAAAAACTTGGTAAGGGAAAAAGAGCGTTTTACAACTTACAAGTAAATAATAAATACATATGTAAAAGTATAACCTAGTTCTGGCCCTGGCCACTACCTGAAGGGTCATCAATATATAGATTGTCGAAATTTAGATTAAGTTCTTTATCTACAGTTAGATTTTGTAACCTTTTTTTAGCATGCTCCCAATCCCGAAGGCATGTTAATACCACCACCATCTCTGGAGACAAACAGCTTCTTCTTGGTTCAATTATGCGTCCACTGGTGCTTAAAGCTTGTTCTGAAGACACCATTGACACTGGAATAACCAGTACGTCACGTGCTAAGTGTGACAGAACTGGATACCTGTACGTATAGGTCTTCCACCATAACAACAAATCAAACTCTTCCTTGTCTTCAAAAACATCGAACTGTGCTTCAAGGTACCTAATAAGTTAGGTACAAGAAGATGAGCTAGATCTTTGCCCTGAATAAGTACTTGTTGATTTGTTTTTTTTCATCGTTTCAGAAGGCTCCTACTTGTTTGGTTCGGCTCTGTCTCCGGCCGTGTTGATTGAGGGATGTCAATGTTGCCAAACCTGGTCTCATAAATACGAAAAATCTCGAACAACTTGGTTCGAATGTCAGTAATTTGTTCTGAATAATCTATTGACAAATTAAAACCAATAAACTCAAGCAAAACTTCTAAACCAGATAATTTAACCCTGGGATCTATTATAGCACTTAAGGCATAAAGTAGGGGAATGTTAGCCCAATGTTTTTTCAACTTTGTCTCCATGACAACAACTGCAGCGCCTAGATGTTCATCTTCTCTAAAACTGTTTAACAGTTCAGACACTTCCACTATCTGATGGATTGCCTGGGAAGATGTGGGGTAATATACCCCGGAAAGAGTTACAGTGGCATTGTAAAAAATCTTTAAAAATTGAACAAAAATCTTTGCCACATACCAATCGTCTGTGGTAAGTAATTTTGGACTAAGTTGTCCTGTTTCGGTCAATTTTATGTTATTAAAACATGTAATGGTTGTATCATATTATAAGCAATTTTGCAACATTAAATAAGTAGAGTTCCACCTTACCGGCATATCAGTTTGGAATCGTCGGGGATTGAGACCGTTTAATTTACAATGTCTCTTGAATTCACTGAATCTAGGATTAGAACTACAAATCCAAGAAATGGCATCTCTGATGCGATCTATTTGGTCGCTTACCTGCTTTAAACCAGCCTGTACAACTAAATTTATAATATTGCATGCACACTGTTGATGGAATAAATAACCTCCATCTTGCGGGATATTTCTTGCAACAAACAATGCAATAGAGCTAGTATTTGTAGATGCATTATCAAATGTGATTGAAAGAATGCGATGCGTGATTTCATAAGTTTCTAAAACTTCCATTATGACATTAAAAATGTTTTCTACGGTATGTGCAAAATGCATAGGACGAAAACAAAAAATTCTTTTTGTTATCCTCCAATCAGAATCTAAATAGTGTTCTGTGACACATAAATAGTCCTATTTGGAACATGCATTCCAAATATTAGAAGTTAATGCAACAGAGACACTTAAATGCTGTATTTCAACAACTAAGTCATCCATTTGGGTTTTAAACAATCGTATCAAATCATTTCTAGTGGTGGTTCTAGAAACAGGTTCATATTGGGGGTTATATGCAGATGTGATTAATTCTTTAAAAAATGGACTCTCACCAATACTGATCGATTGATCAGTTTGTGCAATGTATCGTGCCAAGCACTCTCTAGCGTGCACGGCGTCGAACTGCCATGTCGTAACGGACCCGTCTGGGTGCCGTTGAAGTTGTGTCTGGGTTGTAGTGTCTACCTGTCCATGTGTAGGCATACATTTGTGCATATACCGTCTCAAATGTTCGGTTCCCCCCGTACTTGTAGCATAATCCTTATGGCAAAACTTACATTTAGCTTTGAGGCCAGACGTCCCGTTTGGGAGTGTCATTTGGACTATGTTGAAACATTGCCACACATCTGATGTTAATTTTCTGGGACGTGATGTTGGTGTAACGCCGGAACCAGAAGGTCCCGCTTGAGTATGGGTCGGTTTTGAAATATCAAATTCATCGTTGAGCATATTCAAACCGTCGGAAAATAAGGCTGCTGGTTAGGATCCATTATCTGAATAAAAATATGAGAACTATAGTAGTTAATAGTCAAATTAAAAATCAATATTTACTAACAGTAATCTTAATTTACTAACAATAATTACTATAACTAATACGACACTTACAATAATTAATCTACTTAAAAAACAAATTAAATAAACAAAAAAATCATAATCAACTAACAAAATTTTTTAAATTCACTAGTTCACTACTACAAATAAAATTGATAAATTTACTAACATAATATACTAACATAAAATTGATGATTTGAACCACTACTCTTAAATTTACTAACATAATCTACAAATGAAAAATTATAATTTATGAAAAAAACAATATCAAAAGTAATTACTACACTTAACATTCATCATTTACTTATTACAAAAAATAATTTCAGTAATACAAATTAACTTTCTAAATTTATTAATAACAAATATTAAAATTACTACTAAACTTAAAAATCTTAATAAACTAAACAAATAATATTATCATTAAAGCCCAAAAATTGATAAACTAACTAACTAAATAGATAATGTTTTCATTAAGTAACTCAAATCTAAACATAAACATATAAATTTACTATGAGAATATGTTAGACCAAAAGTAATAACAAAATTGTACCTTTAAAATTTGGTGTGTTGGTGGAAAATGTAGAGAATTTTGTAGAGAGAGTAATAACCAAATTGAATGAAAAAGTTTAGAGAATTGGAGAATATATTAAAGATTGAGATTTGAGAGAATGAGAGATTGAAAGAATGATAGGGAGAGTTAATGGAAAATGAAATGGATGGAAGTATTTATAGAAAAATTTGATTTGTGGGTCAAAATATAATTTGAGAGATTTTAGGGGGAGTGATTGGTAAATTTGTTTTCCTCCAACGGCTGGAATTGATTTCCAGCCGTTGGAGGAATTTTTTTTTTTTTAAAAAAAAAAAATTGGGCCGAACGGACTTTCGGATCGGTCCGACAGGCTTGGCAAGCAAGATTGGCTTGCCAGGCGGGCCGGCCTGCCGGGCCTCCTCCCAGCGGCCAGGCCGCTGCCTGGCCCTCTTTCTTCACTGGCCATTCCCAGCACAGCCCGTGAACTTCCTGGGCCGGCCGACCCATTTTTTCACCACTATGTTGAATAGAAGACGCAAAATAAAATTATATATATATATATATATATATATATATATATATGTTTTGCATGAGATGTAATTTATGTGTGCGTGAAATCAATATACCAAATTGAGAAGAAAGAGTTTCTTCAAGTATTTCTCTACATCCTTCGTTCAAGTTCCTGAGATCGTGACGGGCACACACGCAGTTACCATATCCGGGAGATAGCAAGGAAGATCGAGTGGTTCAGACATAAACACATCTTAAAGTGAAGGAGTTTCCAAACGTTGGTAAGAGTCAGACAAGAGCACATCGTAAAGTGAAGGAGCCTCCAAACGTTGGTATGTTCTTCTTCTGATTTTTATATCGATTTCAATTTCCTGTTATTACATATTGTATGTATTAGTTCTGAAAAATAATTACGATCCCAAGTTCACTGGTCATAGATACAGATTATGATCTGTATTAAAAAATTTAAAACCTAATTCCGCTATGTAACCGGTAAACGGGGTCTCAACAATTGGTATCAGAGCCAATTTATATTTCGGAACAGGAAAATGTTTTCGATGCCCCTGTATGTATGAATGTGTAGGCACCATCTTTAAGATTGTATGAATGTTTATAATTAATTTGTTTAATTTAAACATGGTTGATCGTAAATTTTTATGGTACTGTGGATTTAGGGTTTATGCGTTGTATAATTTTATTTATTTATTATTATTATTATATTTTTATTTTACTATTATTGTATTGTAAATAAAAAAAAATTGTAACCTATGAACGAAAAACTGGAAACGCGCGCGACGGCGTGCTGTTCCCTGGTACTGTTCACAACACTATTCACAGGTACTGTTTTACAACATTGTACATAGGTATTGTTCACCGCACTGTTCATGCGGTACTGTCCATGCACGGTTCCGTTGGCAAGTGTTACCTAGTGCATTCCGTGTAGATTTCCCGTTTCGAATTCATGAGATGAATCGGAGCAACCTGAAGAGACTGAAAGACTCGGAAATTACAAGAAGACAAAGGAATGCCTTGGGATTTTTTTGTGATTTTAGATTCCAATTTTTTAGGTAAAATAATCCACAGTACTCGGTCAATTCATGTCTACTTTATATTATGTGATGATAAAAACATTGTCATGCATACGTATGTCATTTAGATTAGATGTGCCTACACAAATATATTTGATATGTCATACATGAATCATAGCCTGATATTTTATGTATTTTTTTTATTGTGATTAAAATGGGCAATATACATAATTGACTATGAATAATGAGATTAATTTTTAATGGTTAGAAAACTTGGTAATTCTCATTAATATTAATCTAGTTATTATAGAGTTTAATAAATTAGATTAATAGGGTCATTTATTGTAATTAGGATTAATATGATTAATTACCTAATAATAAATGAACCGAATAAAGTGTTATAGTTTTAATAGTTAAAATTTGGTAAAACATAATAATATGACCTTAGTAAATAGTTTACAAAAGCTTAGATTATTCACTAATAGATTAGATTTTTAATTGTCATAAATCATTAATAATTTATTAGTTAATTAGAATTTGTTTCTAATTAGTTAATGCGCTAGATAACTTGATTAAAGTTAGTCATTTAATCCTGTAGAATCGAGGTGTATTAACGGTTAATAGAAAACCCTAATTTTAAAATGGTGAGTGGGAGAGGGATATATGACATATATATCCCGCGATCTCCATCATTAGTTCAACACCGTGAGATCCGAGTGGGGCCTCATGACGAATTTGCTTTCGTCCTCCCTATGAAGGGTTTCCACAAAGGTCAATACCAAGGTTGACTTCCTAACGGATAGGATTTCTGAGGGTATTTCAGGATTGACCAACCCTAAGGCGGGCAATTCTCGAGCTAAACTCGTGAGATCTGAAATGGTGGGTTACACTCACGAAGGTTTTGATTAAGTTTGTTAATTGAAAACCTGACTGAATGAACGATGGTTGAATGATATGGAATAAGAGTTGTTCTAGAATATCATTTGATTGAGAATGTCTCGGTCCAACATGCAAAGACTTGACCGACCCTAAGGCGGCACATCTTTGTGGTATGTTGGATTGTTGTGGTATAGTAACTAGTTTTAGGGTAGTTATAGTTCGTTAAACATGTGCATGCATCATGTTTAAATTTATGCCAAAGCACTCGCACTTGTTTTAAATAAATGACTGAATGAATGTTTTATTTATTTCAGCAATTATGTCTTCTGCATTACTTCAAATTATCGTAAACGATATATTAACTGGTGATAACTACACTAAGTGGAAACTTAACATTAATGCAATATTGGTCACCAAAGACCTCAAGTTTGTACTTACGGAGGAATGTCCTCCAGCGCCTGCTTCCAATGCCACAGGAATTGTTCGAGAGGCATACAAGCAAAGGGTAAGCCTAAACCTTAGAAATCCCAAAGTAAGAAGAAGTCCAAGAAAAGTAAATATGATTTACTTGTTCTTGAGTCGTGTTTAGTAGAAGATTATTCTTTACCCTGGATAATTGATTCAGGGGCCACTAACAATGTTTGTTCTTCTTTACAATGGACTGATTCTTAGACACAGCTAGAAGAGCAAGCTTTCTCAATGCGTGTGGGGTCAGGGGATGTCGTGTCGGCACGAGCAGTGGGCATAATTAGATTACGTTTTTGTAATAATTATATATTGTTGGACAATGTATTTTATGTTCCTGGATTTACATGGAATTTGATTTCTGTTTCTAAGTTGTTAGAACAAAAATATTTTGTTTCTTTTAATAATAAGTCTGTTATTATTAGAAAGAATGGTCTGAATATTTGTTCAGGAATTAATGAAAACAATTTGTATGTGTTAAGATCGTTAATACATACTACTCTGCTCAACACTGAAATGTTTAAGGTTGAAAAATAAAAAACTAAACGATATAATATTTCTCCAGATAATGACACGTATCTCTGGCATCTAAGGCTTGGTCATATTAACCTTGACCGGATAATCAGACTAGTAAAAAGCGGACCTTAAAGTGAGTTAAAGGTTTGCACCTTACCTGTCTGCGAATCTTGTCTGGAAGGTGAGATGACTAAGAGACATTTTACTGGAAAAGAGCTTAGAGCTAAAGAACAGCTAAAGCTTATACATACAGACGTCTGCGGACCGATGAATGTTAAAGCTAGAGGTGGTTATGAGTATTATGTAACCTTTATAGATGACTACTCAAGATACAGATATATTTACCTAATACAACGAAAGTCGAAAACATTTGAAATGTTCACAGAATTTCGAGCTGAAGTTGAGAATCAATTAGGTAGGACTATCAAGTCACTGCGATCGGATCGTGGAGGTGAGTACCTTTACCAAGAGTTTGAAGACTTTATGGTCGAGCATGGGATAGTTTCCCAACTCACAGCTCCCGGTACACCTCAGCAAAATGGTGTAGCGGAGAGGAGAAATAGAAGCCTAATGGAAATGGTGAGATCTATGATTAGTTTCTCATTATTACCAAATTCCTTCTAGGGATATGCGTTACAAACAGCGGAATACATTTTGAATGTGGTGCCATCCAAATCTGTTCCTAAGACTCCCCTAGAGTTGTGGAATTGTCGTAAAGCTAGTTTGTCACATTTCCGCATATGGGGGTGTCCAGCACACTTGCTGAAGAATAGAACTGAAAAGCTAGACTCCAAGTCTGTGGTCTGCCTGTTTGTAGGATACTCCAAGGAGACCAGAAGTGGACACTTCTATAGTCCCGAACATAACAAAGTATTTGTATCGACAAATGCAACGTTTCTTGAGGACAGTTATATTAGTGACCATAAACCTCGTTCTAATATTGTATTGAATGAGTTGGAGCCTGGTGAGACTAGTGCTTCATCAACAAGAGTTATTGATCCATAAACATCTGAGAGTCAGATGGTTCCTGATTAGGATACACTACCACCTAGGCGTAGTGAGAGGGTTGTGAGACAACCTGAACGCTATTTAGGTATAGGTGAGGGACAAGATATTGTCTCTACTGATAGTGTTGATGATCCATTGACAATTAAGAATGCAATGGAAGATCCTGATAAAGAGGAATTGGTTAAAGTCATGAATCTCGAGATTGAGTCCATGTACTTTAACTTAGTCTGGGATCTTGTAGACTTACTAGATAGGGTAAAATCCATAGGGTGTAAGTGGATCTACAAGAGAAAGAGAGGAGTTGATGGGAAGGTAGAGACTTTCAAGGAAAGACTAATGGCTATGGTTTATACCCAGAAAGAGGGGGTCGATTATGAAGAGACCTTCTCGCCAGTAGCCATGTTTAAGTCTATTAGGATTCTCTTATCCATTGCTGCCTATTTCGATTATAAAATTTGGCATATGGATGTTAAGACTGCATTCTTGAATGGCAAACTTGATTTGAGAATTTATATGATGCAACCAGAGGGACTCGTGTCTCCAAATAAAAAACAAAAGGTTTGCAAGCTGCCAAGGTCCATCTATAGACTTAAGCAAGCATCTAGATCTTGGAACATTAGGTTTGATGATGTGATCAAAACCTATGGCTTCGAGCAGAACGTCGATGAGCATTGTGTCTACAAGCGTATCATTGATAAGAAAGTAGTTTTCTTGGTCTTATACGTAGATGATAACCTACTCATTGGGAATGATGTGAGAGTGTTGTTTGATGTAAAGGGCTTGCTGGCTAGCCAATTCCAAATGAAAGATTTGGGAGAGGCGAGTTATGTTCTAGGGATCCAACTTATAAGGGATCGTAAGATTAAACTCATAGCACTGTCTCATGCATCATATATCGATAAAATTCTTGTGCGATTTTCGATGCAAAACTCCAAGAAAGGTAATTTACCTTCTAGGTATGGAGTTCACTTGTCTAAGGAATAGTGTCCTAAGACACCTCAAGAAGTTGAGGATATGAGACGTGTACCCTATGCATCGGCAGTAGGTAGTCTCATGTGTGCTATGTTATGCACGAGATCGGACATTTGGTATGCAATGGGAGTAGTCATTAGATACCAGTCCAACCCAGGATTAGATCACTGGGTTGCTGTCAAGACAATTCTCAAGTATCTTCGAAGAATGAGAGACCATATGCTAGTGTATTCCGGACAGGATTTGATCCCGTTAGGATACACGGATTCTGATTCTTAGTCAGACAAGGATTCTAGGAAATCCACGTCTGGATCAGTATTCACCCTGGGTGGTGGAGCTGTTGTGTGGAGAAGTATCAAGCAATCTTGCATTGTTTACTCCACCATGGAAGGCGAATATGTAGCCGCTTGTGAAGCTGCTAAAGAGGCTGTTTAGATCCATAAATTCTATCCAGATCTGGAAGTTGTTCCAGATCTGGATAGGCCTATCACACTTTATTGTAATAACATTGGTGTTGTGGCTAATTCCAAAGAACCAAGAATCCACAAGAGAGGGAAGCATATATATGTAGAGAGGAGATGTGATCGTCACAAAAATAGCCGCACAAGACAATCTTGCTAACCTATTTACATGGACCTTACCGGCTAAAGTGCTTTTAGGTCACCTAGATGGTCTAGGGTTACGAGACATGCCTCACATGCTTTAGTGCAAGTGAGAGATTGTTGGGGTTTATGCCCTAAAGATGTAATTTGTAAATGGATTTATGAAATAAATAAAAAGAAAAATTCAATTCATTCTTGTTATGTTGTTTATTTTATAACTTGTGCATATATTTAACATCCAAGATTGCCGGATGTAATCTCGAACTGTGTATATATAAGTGTCATATACGGATGGATACAGTAAGAGACGTGCAATCTAAAGAGTCCATAGATAGCAAATAAAGCTGGGTACTTTATTTGTGGTTAATCTATAGCTGCGGTCCATTCTATAATGCACAATGATTCTATCCTAAAACATTCATATGAGATATGAGAATGAAGGCACCTTGTATGATGTGATCATATAGGACTGGGCCATGATCTATATGAATCTCTTACAAAGATCCGTTTACCGACGAGATTCATATATATCAATTAATGATGACTATATGTGGGTGATCTTAATCTTGAGTGTCTTATCGACTCATTCAGGTTAGATCGTGGTCTTTGATATACCATGAGTGAGGTCGGATGCTGTTCCCGATCAATTTGCTCTGTATGTTGGGATTGCGGTTTGGTTTATGGGTGGGAAGGTTTGTACACAATAGTGGAATCCACTTCTTTTTAAGAGAAGCAGATGGTAGTTCCCTTAAGGGTTGATTTGGGGCTTGGACAATATGAGCGCTCTCCTAATTCCGCAATGAAATAGGATTTATTGTCCATTAGAGAATCAATGGTACTTAAATGATGTATGTGATTAGAGGGGTATAACGGACATTATGACCCAGCTCTAATTATGAACTACTGTGGAGGATCACACCATATGTAATAGATATATGGATGGACACCGAGTTGTATCGGTCTGTGTAAAAGCGTCTACAGTTGAGAGAGTAAAGCTTCAGGTTTTTAGTGGAATAACACCGGAGTTAATAATCAAGGAATATTAGTTAAAGAGTTTAATTAATGATTCCGAGGATTATTGAAGCTCAAAATACTGTGGGTCCATTAGGTCCCCTTAATTGTGTAATAAAGGTCACGGTAAATTAATTGAATTGTCCAATTAATTGTGTTACAAAAGTGACACGTATATATTCAGAAATTAATTGGATAATGAGATTATTTAATTAATTAATGTTAATAGTTAAATTAATTAAATAATTAGATTATTTAATTATATTGATAATTGTGAATTATTAATTAACTATTAATCAGAGGGTGTTAGTTGATATATGGATTTATGGATTTAGGTGAAGATAAAATAATAGGGTAATTTTATTTTACTAAATCATTTATCTAAGTATTTGAATTTAAGTTTAAATTTAAAATACTTATTATCACTTTTAATATATTAGATATATTTGAAAAGGATAATTAAAAGATATATATCTATTATAACTCAAGAGATTACATTGGATGTAAATTGGTGCGTACACATATATAAATGTTTGTATATGATATAAATAAGGATATATATATAAATAAAATGACGTTGACTTTTTATTAAAAGTATGAATGCACAACAAAAGTTATATATATATATATATTTCTTTTTAAAACAAAAAGTGTGCAGTGGAGTGATTTTTTTTTTAAAAAAAAGATATTAAAAAAAAACACCGTTCAAGTGTTGAACAGACGACAAATAGAGATGCAATTTATGTGTGCGTGAAATCAATACACCAAATTGAGGAGAAAGAGTTTTTTTTTAAGTTTTTCTCTACATCTTCCATTCAAGTTTCTGAGACCGTGACGCGTCCACACGCAGTTACCAGATCCGGAAGATAGCTAGGAAGATCGAGTGGTTCAGACAGAAACACATCGTAAAGTGAAGGAGCTTCCAAACGTTGGTAAGAGTCAGACAGGAGCACATCGTAATGTGAAGGAGCCTCCAAACGTTGGTATGTTCTTCTTCTGATTTTTATATCGATTTCAATTTCCTGTGATTACATATTGTACGTATTAATTCTGAAAAATAATTACGATTCCAAGTTCACTGGTCATAGATACAGATTATGATCTATATTAAAAATTTTAAAACCTAATTTCGCTGCGTAATCGGTAAATGGGGTCCCAACAATTTTGATTACCGGTAATAATTCAAGTCTCATTCATCAACTTATTTCTCAGCTCAATTCGACTTTTGCTTTAAAAGCTTTAGGTTCAGTGGATTATTTCTTAGGTTTTGAGGTTTTTCGTGCTGCCTCTGGTCTTTATCTTACTCAATCGAAGTACTTTGGTGATTTGCTAAAAATGAATTCAATAGCTGATTATAAACCTTGTGATACACCAGTTGGTGCTGATGTTAAATTGTCTTTAAGTGGCACTGAAACTTTTAATAATCCCTTATAATATAGAAGTAACATTGGTGCATTGAAGTATCTTTCTCATACCAGACCCGATATATCCTTCATAATCAACAGGTTGAGTCAGTTTTTGGTGGCGCCATCTTAGGCTCACTGGTTTGCTTGTAAAAGGGTCCTTAGATACTTAAAAGGGACTATCAATAAAGGTTTGTGGTTCAAACCAGCTACCAAATATGTATTGGAGGCTTTCACGGACGCTGATTGTGCTAGTAGTCTTGATGATCGTTGCTCTATGAGTGGGAACTCTCTTTTTAGGTGGGAACTTAATTTCCTGGAGTTCTAAGAAGCAACAAGTGATTGCTAGGTCTAGCACAGAGGCTGAATATTGAGCAATGGCTCATATCACCACTGATGTACTCTGGCTTTAGCCTCTCTTTACTGAACTTCGATTGCCTCTTACCGGTCTTGCTATAGTTTGGTGTGACAGCATTGGTGCTAACTTCTTAGCTCAAAATCCTGTCTTTCACTCATGCACTAAGCATATTGAAATCGACGTCTATTTTTTCAGAGAGAAAGTTGCCTCTGGTGTTATTGAACCACTTTGTGTCCCAATAGATTTTCAAGTTGCTGATGTTTTGATAAAGGGTCTCTCTAAAGAAAGGTTTCAGTTTTTATGCTCCAAATTGAACCTTGTTGAATCACCTAGGTTCACTTTGTGGGGGAATGTAAAGGTAGTTGACAACCAAGCTCATTAGGTTCACTCTGCTCACTCGGCTCACTCTGTTTCTGCTCTCTCTGAGAATCATATCGGCCACATTGAGGTTAACCAAAACAGATGGATAGACTGTGGTTAAGGTGTAGTTAGCTAACCAATTAGTTAACTAATGATTATGGTTGGCAGTTAAATAACCGAATGATAATGTCAGCTGATGTCATAGTTAGTTATTGTTTGTTGCCAATTCATTGATTTAAATCATCACACTTTTCGTGTGTTTTACTGATACATATAAGACTTCTATGTAAGATATAATAAAAATTACAACTCTTGAATCTAGTACTCTGGTTTTAGCCATTAATGGCAAAGCTTGTAGTCACAAACACCTTGTAGTCTCATTTACTGTTTCTAAAAGCATATTTTCTTGTATCTATTTTTGTTTTTAGTTTGAAAACCAAGTAAAATATAACAAATTTCTATTTCGTTTCTGTTTGAGTCATTATACAAAATCACATAAATAAATAGTTAAATTGACCAAACGCATGAATACTGTTTTTGATTCCACAACAATTTTAACGACAACAACAACTAAACAGTTGTCTGATAGCATATTATTTTTCTAGCACAACTAACGGTAATTATTTAAAAAGTTACAACAATACCAAACGGACCTTTAGTTTGGGTTATGACTTTAATTAGTCCGTCCCAATTATTTAGTGATATATACGTAATAACATCAAAATGATACCGTAAAAGAGCTTGAAATCTCATTCATAAATCTCTCCGGGTTGAATTCGTAGCCATCGGACCCCTAAATTTCTGAGTTTGTAGGCATGAATAACACCATTGTCCTAATGGTCACATCTTTTGGAATGTTAATGTCTTGAAATTTCATGTCTTTATAGGTTTGTCTTGATGACTCAGTTGCTCATGCAAAGATTTTTGAGTTTAAAAAAAAGCATGTGAAGCTTTTATTGATGGAAGAAATAACTAAGCAAATCATAAAGGAGAATGAAAGGTAATTAAGTTCCATTTCTAACGATAACTTTAATTCGTGATTTGTGTGGGAGATCCATATAATTTGATTTTCAACCGATTTAAATAAACAATGTAAATACAAATAAGGAAATAAATTCATTTTCTCTCGTTAGGATTTCTTATTAATAAACGCCTAGGATGAGAATGTTAACAGTAAGTTGATGATAAAACATGCAAAGCTGCTTCATACTAGCTTCATTTTTTTAAGCATTTTCCCCCTGCAAATTTCAAATAGTTCGAGGCGATCTTGCCAGTCATGATTAGAAGCCAAAAGCATTAAGGACCAATTGGCTTGATCTCCCTTTTATTTCCAAGCATCAAAGTTGGTGGTGGTCCATTGATTCCATCTTTCCTCAACATATCTCGAAGTCTCTCAGGCTTCACCACCAACCTCTTATATAAACTGATCACCAACTGCTCAACAAAATCAATGATCAGCACTACAAAACAAACCAAAAATTCACATTTTCAAACCAACTTCTGGATCGCTTCATCAATAATTATTAATTTTCAATCTCTCTCTCATGCAGCCAAATCTACTCCGTTAGATTAAGAGCATATAAATAATTGATATATTGAAAGTTAAAATTCTAAATCATAAATTTAAATTATTTAACTTGATCCTATATATATATATATATATATATATATATATATATATATATATATAGTTATTATGATTTTAGTTCCTCTAATTTACGTTTATCTTTATTTGATCCACTAGTTTTCGGAATCACTAACATTAGTCCATTAGTTCTCTGACAATACATAATTCAATCTCTACCATCCATTTGCGTTTATTTTTTGTTGACTTTAGTTAGATGAACGAGGGCATTAAGAGAAATTTGATGAAAGCTCCTATAAGCTTTTCATAAGCAAGGGTAAAAATGATATTTTATAATATAAAAATTTAAAATTTTAAAAAATATATTAAAATAATTAAATTTAAAAATAAAAAACACAAACACCCTTAACAAATTTATATAATTAACCTTGACAAATTAAACTTAAAAACAAAAATAAAAAGTTACAAAAATTACAAAACACTTAAAAAAAAATCGATTCATCATCATCATCACCGTCACCGTCACTTCTCTACACTTTTTTTTGGTACCAAAAAAACACAACAATTCCATTAATTAAAAAATACATCCTTCTAAGCAGGATATCCAAGTCTGCTACAGAAGGATGCTTTGTAACTGCCACCACTGCCACCACCATAACCAGATCTATGCCAATTGGGTCTATCATTAGCGAAACTCACAGGATTGCTCCTCCATATCAGCTCCTTGCCATCCGTACCATCAATGGCGTTCTAGGCAATATCCTCAATACAGAAATTAACAAACCCAAAACCCCTTGATCTCCCGGTGTCTCTATCCGAAATAACCTTTGCATCAGTCACCTATGCTTCCTTGAGCAAGTGGTCATCAGTAGTATACGAGAGTCCTCCAACAATATGCCATTGGCACTTGCCCGCTCTGCTTCACAAGCATACCAAGTCTGCTACAGAAGGTCACCAGACTAGATCTTGCACCACAACCTATCCAAACATGTTCTCTCATTTGAATCCCTCTCTCAATATACAAAAAAACAAAAAAAGAACATATTGAACCTAGAACCCAAAATCACCACTACTTATGAAAACAAATCGAAAACCCGAAATCACTACCAAATCAAACCCAGAATCACCAACAAAAACAAATCAAAAACTAGAAAACCACAAAATCGAACAGAAATCAGCAAAAACCAAACCATCCTTCTCTCTTTCTTCACCTCTACCACTCTCCGCGATCTCTCTCTCTCTCATTTTTTTTCTTTTTTTCTTCTTTCTCCTCTTCGATGGATGCTTTGGGTTTGTTTGAGCATGATCAATATTTGGGTTTTAGATGGACGGTGGTCATGGAATTTGATTTTTGATTTGCAGTGGTTTTGTACGAGGATGGTGAGGGTTTTTATGGTTTGATTCACTAGGGTGTGGTTGAGCGGTGGCGGCAGTGGCTAGAGTTTGTGTTTGAGTGGTGGTGAATTAGATTAGCATTTGGTGAAGATGACGATGATGGTGGTGGCAGTGTTTGGAGATGGCAGTTTGGATTTAGTGGATTGGAGGTTTGGGGTGGTGGCGGTGTGGCTTTGGTGGAGGTGGTGGTGGTGTTGGTGGATTGGAGGTGGACCGTGGAGAGATGAACGGTGGAAGATAGGTGTTTGGTTAGACTGATATATATATATATATATATATATATATATAATTAAATCTGATTTGTTATTTATTTACATTCATTTTAAAATTTATAAAATAGGAGGGAATCAAGATGCAATTGGATATGGGTTGAGGTGCGCTTAACAGGCCACACAATCCACTTCATGAAGGGTATAAGGGTCTTTTCACATGTGTCAAAGGCAGTAGGGACATTTTCTTCTCTGACTTTATAATTTAATGAAAACCATTTCAAAAGAACTATAGTTAATAATTTAAAAAAAAATAGTGGATTAAATCCAGATTAACGTAAAATCTTAATATTATATATATATAGTGATATTCACATGAGTGCGCATTCATTGATTTTATATGAGTGTATCGAATATGAATCGTTGGATTCAACTATTTTGATATAGTCTAAATCAAAATAGCTGAATCCACTAAATCAAAATAGCTGAATCCAACGACTCACATTCAATGCATTTATGTATTTATAAAAGTGTGCACTGATATGGACATCAATGTGTAGGATTCAACACAAGGGTGGACTTAAATAATTTTTTTTTATGTAATTAAATAAAAAAACAAATATACACCTACAAAGGAGACATAATGAGTAAAAGACATTCTAAAGAAATGTGTTTTTTTTCAAATATAAAAACAAAATATTAAAAAAAATGGAATTCAAATACAATCAAAGTACACTGATTAAGTTGTGTCCAACTATTTTTTAAAATATCAAATTTATCAATTATAACATCTGGATAAAAAAAATGATAATATAAAGTTTATAAATTAAAATTAGATTAATATAATATTTCAAAATGAAATAAAATAATCAATCGCACGTAACTTATAAAGAATATCTATTTTGAAGACAAAAAAAAAATAATTTGAGAAAGAAGTTGAATCAATTTTAGAGAATGAAAAATAAAATCGGTTTAAAAGTCTCTTTATATATATATAAAAAAGGAAGTATAATGGTATTTTGATAAAATTATATGTTTTTGATAAATTTACCCTAACCCATGTGTAGGTACGTCCCTGCCACCGTGTGTTTATATATATATAGAATTTCTCTATTTGGTTTGTTGAACATGTTTATGTTCAAGGTGGCTAGCTAGGAGTTTATCTATAAAGAGAAGGACAAATTGTACAAACTTTTCATGAGTTTAATTAATATTGCACTCATATGTAACTTTTGATAAAATTATATAAACTTTCCCTACTATTCATTGACTAATTGTTTAACTAGCCTTAAAATTTAAAATGACTAAATTACCAATGAATTGATTATTTTATTATAACAATTATCATATTTAATAATTTTATTATAATAAAATTAATTAACTATTTTTTTAAATTTAAATGGTTAGGACTTTTATAACAAATAGAAAATAACTAATTAACTAACTTTTTTTTTTTGTTTTAAAAACATTTTTATCTATTTGTTTTTATTTTTCTTAATTTTTTTTTAAAAATAAACAATTTTTATTGAATTAATTTGGTTCTATTTGTAATAAACTCCCTAACCGTTTAAATAAAAAAAAAGGTTAGTTAATTAATTAATTTTTGTTTGTTTTAATTGGGTACACCCAAGATGGGTCCAAGCCCAATACCATGGCATTGGCCTATGAAGCCCAACCCAATGTATCCAGATAACTGCAGTAGTAGTTAACTTCTCTTGTTAGCCTATAAAAGATAAGCAGTTAATACAATAGATGCATGATATGTCTGGAAAGTATTATTACGTATAATACAATATAGTGAGAAACAGAGAAAGCAGAGTAAAGATAAAACATACTGTGAATTGAGTTAGAATTCCAATACCGGTGACTCTATCCGACCTGTGATATATTCTTATCGATCCGAAGAAAGGTAAATAATTCTCTAACTTTCTTCTAAATTTAGTATGAATCATCATTGGTATCAGAGTTTTGTTAAATGTATTCAGGTTCTTGATAACATTGAGATGTTTTCATAGAAGTATGAAAAAATTTATTTTTAAAATTATTTAGATATATTTTCACTGTTATATGAATAATATAATGAGGAAGTATGTAATTTTTTTTTTTTCAGATTTATGTTGTAATCCATGAATATATATATGACATGCAATGATATTAATGAGTTTATTGTTAGAATTTTTTTGATGTTTTTCTTTACTGCCTTTGATAAATTCATAAATATATATGAACATGTTTTACTGTGATTCTTTGTTATTGAACAAGTAAAACATATAATTTCGTTTTGAATTTATTATACAATTATTATGACTCTATAAAGTTAGTTTCAATTTATGTTACTATGCCATGAGACTTAATTTATGCATATAAACATTAAGGCATAGAGCCCTAAAACTGAAACTTTGAGGGAGTCGTAAAGGGTAAAAATGGCAGTAATTTATTGTCAAAATGGTATCTTTAGAAACTAGAGATCCCAAGCTTTCTATAGATACCAGGATCGCAAAATTTGGTTTAGTAACGAGTGAGAACGAAGCAATTGAAAACTGGATCGGAAACAAATTTTTCCAGAAATTTTGTTCATGAGGTTGAAGAAAATGAATAGTAACACGCGTCTTAGAGGCGGTGAGTGCGACTCACCTTCGATCCAATTTCCAAACATAAGGGCATTAATGGAATTAGAATAAAATTTGAAACCAAATGATGGTGGTTCGATGACCGGACGATGAAGGAAAGGTGGCGCGTGGGTGACACACACACTTGATGAGAGTGGGCAAATTTAATTCAATTTGTTTTGTTGAATTTGGACCATTCAACTTGTGACACATGTCAAGGTTGTAAGAAAAATTTGACAAGTGGTCATATAATTGGAAGACAAGTGGCACTGATGTGGTGACTTGGTAACCGGCCACCGGAGCGGTTTCCGATGACGGTTTCCGGCAGCGGTTTCTGGTGACGGTTTTCGATAGTGGTTTTCGGTGACGGTTTCCGGCAGCGGTTTCCGGTGACGGTTTTCGACAACAGTTTTTCGACAGCGGTTTCCAACAAAATTTTCCTGTGGATTTTTCCGGTCACTTTCCTGCCACTTTCAGGCGATTTTTTTAAGTTGTTTTTCGACCACAAAAGGCTGTTTTCCGTTAAACTAAAGTGGTTTTCCGGCAATTTTTTTTTTAAATTAATTCCATTGACTAAATTTTCGCTCCATTGGGAGTTGAATATGCCCGATATTTTTTTTAATTTCTCAAAATTTTACTAACAAATTATTAATGGTGCGACTCACCTTCGATCCAATTTCCAAACGTAAGGGCATTTATGGAATTAGAATAAAATTTGAAACCAAATGATGGTGGTCCGATGACCGGACGATGAAGGAAATGTGGTGCGTGGGTGACACACACTTGATGACAGTGGGCAAATTTAATTCAATTTGTTTTGTTGAATTTGGACCATTCAACTTGTGACACATGTCAAGGTTGTAAGAAAAATTTAAGTGGTTATATAATTGGAAGACAAGTGGCACTGATGTGGTGACTTGGTAACCGGCCACCGGAGCGGTTTTTGGTGACGGTTTTCGGCAGCGGTTTCTGGTGACGGTTTTCGATAGTGGTTTTCGGTGACAGTTTTCGGCAGCGGTTTCCGGTGACGGTTTTCGACAACGGTTTTCCGACAGCGGTTTCCAAAGAAATTTTCCGGTGGATTTTTCCGGTCACTTTCCTGCCACTTTCAGGCGATTTTTTTAAGCTGTTTTTCTACCACAAAAGGCTGTTTTTCGGCAAACTAAAGTGGTTTTCCGGTAATTTTTTTTTTATTAATTCCATTGAATAATTTTCGCTCCATTGGGAGTTGAATATGCTCGATATATTTTTTAAAATTTCTCAAAATTTTACTAACAAATTATTAATGGTATATGTTTTTCATTTCTCTGTAAATTGAGGAAATGAGTAACCACAGCTCATCTGACTTTGATCTTCAAGAGGAATACTCACCACTGTCGGTGGAGGAATATTCACCATAATTGGTAGAAAATGATTCACCATTGTCAGATGACTCTGATCCTCAAGAGGAGTACTCACCATTATCGGTGGAGGAAAATTCACTACAATTGGTAGAAGATTATTCACCATTGTCGGATGAAATGTCCACAGAGAAAAATACTATTAATGAGAATATACCTGGGACACTCGAGGATGATGATAGTCAACAGTCTCCAAGAATGGAGATAGATGAAGTGGATATTGAAGGATTTAGGAATTTCGAAAAGTCTCTTGCTAAGTTCATAAACAAACTAGAAGATCATAAAATGAATTTTAGCATTAGTTTATATGAACAGTTGTTGAGTTTTGGGGATCTCATAGTTTCTGAATGGCCTTGGAGTGATAGTGGAATAGAGTTTATATGGAAAGATATAATTCATGTACTCCTTAAGGTACTACTAGAGGAATTACGACAATATAATAATGTAATACTTACATTGCTAGAAACAAATATTCTTACTACTTTTAATGAAGCTTTAGAAATGATATTGGATTATGATGACAATTGAGTGCGTAGAAATCTTAGAAAGCATGCGGCTTTGAGTATGGGTTCTAGTTTAAGAATTCAAAAGGGTTACAGTTCTAAAGCTGGGTGGTATATAAATGCTGTTTTTGGAAAGTGTTGGGTAGATGAACATTACAATCTACCAAAGACGAATGAGCGAAGTATCTATGCACACTTTGAGCAAATCTTGTATGAAATCCCAGAGAGTTTAAGAATTACTGATTGAAATTGTAATTCTTGGAAGTATATATTTGTAAATACTCCTAATGTATATAAACTCTTTGTAATTAATGAAATGGGATATTAGTATACATGATTGTACATATTTTTAATATACTTGTGCTTATTCAAAATGGGTGTTCTAAATTGTAAGAGACAATGTTAGAATTGATTTTCCGCAAAGGACACTAATAAATATAAATTAGTGAATGTTGTGGACTTGGATGATGATCAAGAGCTTTGATTCTTGTTTCGATTCCTATCCTAATATTCCTCTTATTATATTTTTTAGTGTAAGTTTGCTGCATAGCATTTGTCTAAGTGTGAAATTATTAGAAAAACATGCTAGAATAACTATTAATTTAACTATGTGTTACATAAAATTTCAGAAAATGGCTTCTACATCTAAGTCAATTGTTGCTGAGTTGAACAAGGGAGAGAAGCTGAACGGTGATAACTATGAGATGTGGCACCGAAAAATTTAGCTAATCCTTGAAGAGCAAGAGGCTCTGGAAACTCTTGCAAACACTTTGGTAGAACCACAAGATGGTAACACTGCCCAACACAGGAGAGATATGGAAACATATCAGACCTGGAAAAGGAAAAATAGTCTAGCTCGCATAACGATGCTTAGTAGCATGACTGATGCTCTCATGTGTGTATATGAAGAGTATGACACTGCGCAAGACATGTGGATTGCGTTGAAGGATAAGTTTGGTGGTACTTTTACTACCAAACTTAGGAGACTTACAATTAAGTTTGACACCTACAGGAAGTGCCAGAATCATGATATGAGGTAGCACCTGAGAGAGATGTCAAGCATGATACGTGAATTGAAGTCTGCAGGTCATACTTTAACTAATGAGCAACAAATTCAAGCTGTGATCCGGTCTCTTCCGAATAGCTGGGAAAACATGAAGATTAACATGACCCACAATGATAATATCAAGACTTTTGATGATATATCACGTCATGTTGAACTGGAAGAACAGCGCCTAGGGGCGGCTAAGGCTTCTAGTCAGGTTTACATGGCTGAGTCCAGCAAACGCAAGGTAAAGAGCTTCATGCGCAAAGAAAAGAAAGGGAACTTCCAAAATCAAAAAGGGAAGGGTCCTAAACAGAATTTCAACAAGAATAAGACCGAAAATCAGAAAAGAGGCAAGAGTGCTGGTGTTAAGAAGGACAAAGCCAAGTTGAAGTGTTTCAATTGTGGCAAACTGGGTCATTATGCTCTTGAATGCATTGAGCTGAAAAAGGTATGACCCAACTTAATGACTGATAATTATGCTTTAGTTTCTAGTTCTTTTTTACTTACTGAATCTCGTCCTTTGTGAACTGTAGACTCAGGAGCCACAGACCATATAACTAGAGACAGAACAACATTTGTAGAATATCGTCGGATCTGTCAGGGAACTAGATGGATTTACGTGGGGAACAACTCGAGAGTTGAAGTGAAGGGTATTGGCACTTGCAAATTAATGTTGCATGGTGGTCAAATACTTTATCTCCATGATGTTTTATATGCTCCTGAGATTCGACGAAATTTAGTTTCAGTTATTGTCCTCTTAAGTTTAGGTTACGAACTTAACTTTCATGGTGGTTGTATGAATATTATTTATAATTCTGTTCGTATAGGTACTGGTTATTTGTTGAATGGTTTTATTGTATTAAATACCGAGTTGGACGGTTTTAATTATGATAATGGTTGTTTTTCATTAATTGCTTCCGCTAATGATGTCAATGTTGAAGTAAACATTTGGCATGCTAGACTGGGTCATATTGGCCAAGATAGGATGAACAGATTGGCTAGAGAAGGCCTTTTAGGTTCATTAAATAAAATAGAGTTACCTATCTCTTAAAATTGTCTAACTGGAAAAACAACTAGAAAACCATTTGGAAAGGGAACTAGAGCTGAAAATCCATAACAATTAATTCACTCTGACATTTGTGGTCCAATGAGTGTAAAAGCAAGGCATGGTGCCTCATACTTTATTACATCCATAGATGACTTTACCTGTTTTGGTTATGTCTACTTGATTTCTCATAAGTCTGAAGCATTGGATTGTTTCATATCATACTTGAACTTAGTAGAAAATCAATTAGATAAAAGGGTTAAAGCATTACATACTGACAGGGGACGTGAATACCTTTCAGATCAATTCAAGGAATTGTGTGATGAAAAAGGTATTCAAAGATAGTTAACTATTCCTAAGACTCCACAACAAAATGGTGTAGCGGAAAGGAGACATAAAACATTACTTGAAATGGTTAGGTCTATGATGGCTCAAGCAAATCTACCAGTACACTATTGAGGAGATGCTTTGCTAACTGCCACATATGTACTTAATCGAGTCCCCATAAAGTCGGTTACTTCCACACCTTATGAGTTATGGACAAGTAGAAAACCTGACTTAACATATCTGTGACCTTGGGGGTACGCGGGTTACGTACATAATCCATTTGACAAATATGGAAAATTGGGTGCAAGAGGAAAGAAATGTATCTTTGTTAGATACTCTGAGCATTCAAAGGGATATGTACTCATAGGTGAAAACTCAGATGGAAGTGTGACTGAGATAGAATCACGAGATATGAATTTTTTAGAGAGTGAATTTCCTAATAGAGGTGAAGCTGATAGAGATATCTGATTCTACGAATTGGGTAATCAAAACGAGGAATCAAATCTAAATTCTCCATCAGAAGTTGATGTGGATCTATTTGGGACTTCTGTCCCTAGTGGGAGTGATACTCCACTTAAAATAAATACAGATCTACCTGGACCTTCTGATCCTAGTGGGAGTAATAAAGTTGTTGAGACAATATTTTTGGATTTACCAACTCGTAGAAGCAATCGTGGAAATGTTCCTCGTCATCATTTTGAGATTGAAGGGGAAGCATTTATGATTGCTTCACATGATTCTGATGAGCCTAAAAATATTAATGAGGCTTTCAACTCACCTGATAAGGGATTATGGATAAAACATATGCAAGAGGAGATGGATTGGATGAAAAGTAACCATGTCTGGGACTTGGTTGACTTGCCGCCTGGAAGAAAAGCCATTGGTAATAAATGGGTTCTTCGTATCAAAAGAAAGGCAGATGACACAGTAGACAGACATAAAGCACACTTAGTCGCAAAGAGGGTATTGACTATGAAGAAACTTTTTCCCCAGTGGTTAGGTTTGCTTCAATACGCCTCATTTTGGCAATCGTCGCACATATGGACCTAGAATTGCATCAAATGGATGTAAAAACAATGTTTCTCAATGGAGAACTAGATGAAGAAATTTACATGGAACAACCTGTAAATTTTGTTTCAAAAGGCCAGGAGCGTAAAGTTTGTAAGCTCAAAAGGTCAATATATGGTTTGAAACAATCATCCAAACAATGGTACCTACGGTTCCATGAGGCTGTTGTGTCTTATGGGTTCAAAATGGCTGAAGAAGACCATTGTGTGTATATAAAATGAAATAAAAATAAGTATGTGATATTATCTTTATATGTGGACGATATTTTGTTGGCTAGAAATTGTAAAGAGTTTGTGTTGACCATTAAGAAATGGTTATCTTCAAAATTTGAGATGAAAGATATGGGTGAGGCTGCCTATATTTTAGGAGTCAAAATTACAAGAGATCGTTCGAAGAAACTTCTTGCTATGTCGTAAGAACCTTATATAAGGAAAATTCTTGAACATTTTAACATGGCTTATTGTAAGCCTATGGATACACCTATATCAAAGGGACAAACTCTTAGTTTCGACATGTGTCCTAAAACTCCTCAAGAAATTGAAAAAATGAAAAATGTTCCTTATTCCAGTGTTATCTGCAGTCTCATGTATGCTATGATGTGTACAAGACCTGATATCTGCTATGCGGTTGGTTTCGTAAGTAGATATCAATCCAATCCTGGAAAGAAACATTGGGTTGCCGTGAAGAGAATATTGGCATATCTTAAGGATACTGCTGATTACTCCCTTTGTTACCAAGGTGGAGATTTACGTCTCATTGGATATATAGATGCCGATTGGGGAGGTGATCTGGATGAGCGAAAATCAACATCAGGATATGCTTTCCTACTCAGTGATGGTGCTATCTCTTGGAGTAGCAAGAAACAGACATGTATTGCTCTGTCAACTATGGAGGACGAATTTGTGGCTTGTTCGGCAGCAGTACAGGAAGCTGTCTGGCTCAAAAGATTTATAGAAGATTTGGCCGTCTTTAAGGACAAAGGGAAGCCAGTAACCATTTACTATGATAGTCAAGCAGCAATTGATTATACTAAAGACTCCAAGTATCACAGTAAATCCAAACACATAGAGACAAAATATAATTTTGTCAGAGACATCGTGTTGAAGAAAGAAGTAATGATTCAATGCATTTCAACCCATGAGATGGTGGCTGATCCTCTCACTAAAGCTGTGACTAGAGATGTTTATGAGTCACATGCCAAGTCATTAGGGTTGCGCAGATTATAATGATAGATTGAATCACTGTACTAAACGATGTTATTATAGTTATAAATAAAATTGATTTCTGTTTGAAATTGTACTAGCATGTTATATTTTATATATAATTATGTCATCAGGTTGAGACCATCATTCTTGCACGTACAATCGCCTCAGTTGTTTAGAGAAACAAGCTGAGATGAGACACATAAATATTGAGGGTTATATGAGAAATATATTCTTAAAGGAGCTTGTATAAATATATATGAAAATGTTGCCTTGACTATGTCAAGATGAGGTTCTTAACAAATATACATATAAATATCTTAGAATCGATCATGATAGACCTTACTATCATTGATGCCTGATTAAACCATATGTGAGATCTTAATATGGCGCTAAAGGGTGGCGAGCTTTTTAAGAACTCAGGTTAGTCGCAGGGTGTGTGACTGAACTTGAATCTGTACAGTGATTTAAGAAAAGACATAACCATTCATATTTAGAATGAAGATCGCTGTAACACGTGTTTCATACTGCATGTGCTATCTGTGGCCGATATGGAAAATGAGAGAATGAATCCCTGTTTCCTCATTGTGTAAGTTCTACTGAAGTTATATTAAAAACTTCAAATGATGTCCTTATGACTATTCGCTTTGTCTTGAAGTGACAGAATAGTGTTAGCACCTTTAGCATGTTATTTCTATGGTTATGATAATTCAGCCTATGGGACATGTCTAAGGTAGCAGCTGTTTTGGAGACTAAAAGACAAAGATGGAATGAGAAGATTTAATAAATTTTTATCTTAATTATGTATTTACCGGCTAGCCAATTATATTTAGAGATACAATTGTAAATACATGAAAAATGTGATAAAGTCAAGCATAGTTTCTTGAGGGATTAAGTATACTTTTTGGACTGATAAAAATTTAAGAAATTAAATATAGGACATAACAAATGAACAATGTTGTTTCTCTAGTAAATAATTGTCGTATGTGAATTTTACCAAGCATACATGTCATTGGCAGGAAGGAGAAAATAGCCAGGTGAACGCCCAAATGAGCATTCAGGAAATATCCTACGATGCATCATTAAAGAGAAGAAAGCCCGAGTAAGCATATATTGAATGAAACCTACTCGGGATCAGCTAACAACACTCGGGACTGGTTAAGCAACGCTTCCACTCGGGCTTAAACGGCGCTACTCGGGACCATCAGGTATTACTCTTACTCGGGACCATCAGGTATTACTCTTACTCGGGAATAAATACGACTCGAGTAAGAACTTGGTGCTTATTTCACACAGATTAAATCATTAAATAGGTGAATATATCCATCAGGAAGGAATCCCAAATAAAATGGAACATTAAGTTAAAAAATTCCCCAATCAAGAAATAACTTGATTACTTTACGAAGACTACATTCTTATAAGGAAACAAGTCCAAATTGAACAGCACTACTAGAATCCCACTCGATTTCCATAAGAGACTCCGAAACAGGAAAGAAGACAAATCAACCTCAAGCAAGTAACCGAATCACAATTAAATACAAAGATCTTGTATTACTTGTACAAAGCAGATTAGGGTTCTATAAGCATATAAATAGACCCATAATCTGGCTCCAAAAGAGCATACAACAATCATAGCAAATACAGAGAGAAAAAGAGAGATCGAGAGCTTGTAAACATCATATTTTCATAGTGGATTTTGGCTTGGTTGATCCTTCAACCACCCGTGGACGTTTCTCTGGTCATCGGAGTTTTACCACGTAAAAATTGTCTTCGTTACTCTCTCTGAATCTCTTTCTCTTTGAATCAATAGCCGAAATCCAATCCTTGTTGGCTTTTCTGACATAATCCAGAAATCGACGTCAACAATTGGAGCTAGAAGAAGGGGGTGAACCTCCGAACTTGTTAAAAGCAATGGCAGGAAGTAGAAGCAGTTCAGGGAATGGCCAAAAATCACCAGGCGATTTCCATGTTGGCAACACGTCACAAGATCCTGCAGCAAACACAGAAAACCAGCCTGCACACCTGGCAGGGATCCAATAAGTTCCTCCAACCAACAGAGATCTTACTTTGCGTTTCCAAGAGGCCTTGCAGCAATTGGTTACAGACGCAGCAAGGGAAGGGATTGATTTACTGGCTGCAGGAACACATACTCCCAATTCTCCACCCGTAAGGCTCCGTTCGGTGGTGGTTGGGCCAGGAATAACTATGTCAGAAGCCAGAAGGAACTCTTCCCCAATCAATCCGGTTGGACAGGAAACACTTGAAGAGGGACATCACCAGAGGCTGGACCACAATCAAACAGTACACACTAGACACCGTAAAAACGACCGGCACAGGGATCAGTCTTCATCAGAATATAGCGATCGACCTCATCGCAAACGTCATTACGGAGTCATGCGAGAACTCGGCATCAAAGTGAAAAGCTAGAAAGAATGACAGTTACCCAACGGTTCAACCGTCGAGGAAGCCCGGTGGGGAACAGAGATGTCATGATCCAGAGCCTAACTCAAGAAGTCGAGAACAATAGGCGTCAGATGGATGCATTGGTCAGACGTTATGGCTATAACGATTTATCTGTCGATGACCCAGACAGCCCATTTACCAAGGAAATCTTACGGACCCTTTCCCAGAAAGGTTCAGGATGCCGTACGTGGAGTAGTTTAAGAAAGACACGGACCCAAAAGAGCACGTAAGACGCTATAAAAGTGCCATGGCCCAGTATGCCCACATCGATCCCTTATTATGTCTCAATTTCCCACAAACTCTGGGAGACATGGGGTCGAGGTGGTTCGGAAGGTTACCTTCAGCAATCATCAAGAGTTTTAGTGAACTAAGCAGGAGCTTCTCAAGGCAATTCCTGAGTAACGTTCACAGGAAAAAGTCAGTGGCTCACCTTGCTCAAATAAAACAAGGGAAAGATGAGTCACTGAAGAAATATCTAGGGAGATTCGGCCAAGGGGTATCAGAGATTGGCAGTGCAAACGATGAAGCCATAATCGCTGCATTCATCAATAACTTATAGAATGGACGGCTATCCTTTGATTTGAGAAGAGCACGGCTGACTAGGTATGTTGTCATGATGGATATGGTAGGAGGATACGCACTGGCCGAAGAAGAAGAATTAGCTACAGGAGGAAGCTATATGCACGGGGGAAAGCCTGAACAGAAGGATGCTGAATCCAAGAGGCAGAATCAAAATGGAAAGCTAAAAGGGAACGAGAATGAGAAAAATAAGGATGGGGGTAATGGGTTCAATGCCGAGCGGTCCACAGAGAAATACCGAGGCAGATATACAAATTACACCCCTCTTCGAAAGAAACAAGAAGAAATTTTAGCCATCTTGGAAGAGAAGAATACGGTGTAAGAGCCGTGGCGACAATCTTAGTTTGCCCGGAGAGATACAACAAAGTATTGCAGGTTTCACAAGAAAACCGGGCTTCAGACTTCAAAGTGTTTCCAGCTCAGAGATTACATAGAGACTCTTATTCAGGAAGGGCACCTGCGGGATGTAATCTTAAAAAAAATGAGAAATCAGAAACTAAGAGAGAATTCAAGGTTGATCACAACTTTGGTCAAAATCAAAGAACCAGCCTCGAAGCCAATCAAGTAATACATACAATTGTCGGAGGACCCTCTACTGGGAGAAACAACCGAGAACGAACTCAGGAAATCAGAGAAGCAATAGAAGCAAGGAATAACTTCGACGTAAACTCGGTTGAGCCAGACCCAAAAAGGGTAAAGGAAGGATGAGACCCAATAGTCTTTACAGAGGCAGACTCCCATGGCGTCGATGTTCGACCTAATGACGCTTTGGTTATAAGTGTCCGGATTGGCCAAAGGGAAGTCCGGAGAATTTTAATAGATAATGGGAGTTCAGCAGACATCCTAAGCTTGGTTGTGTACGACCAGCTAAGACTAGACTGAAAAGATTTACAGCCTTTCCATACTCCATTAAAAGGGTTTGGAGGGATAGAGGTCAGGGCAATAGGGACGGTAAAACTACCCGTAAAGATCAGAACGACACCATGTCAGAGGACTGTCCTGCTCGACTTCGTGGTGGTTGACTTGGATAATTGGCTGTATAATGCATTATTGGACTGGCCATTCCTGAATAAAACAAGGGCCGTGACGACCACTTATGCATTAATGATCAAGTTCCCAACATAACAAGGGGTTGCGATAGTCAAGGGATCCCAAGATATGGCCCGAAGAGCAAACCTGTCAGTATACGAGACAAGCATGATGCTGAACAAGTGTGCACCATAATGCAGCCAAATCAGTGTAAAGAATCCTTGTCATTCAAACTGGATCCAAGGGAAGGCTCGAATGAAAACAAAACAGAATTGGTTGAAGTAGTACTTGAAGAAGACGAACCAGATAAGAAAATCAAGATCGGGGCCAACTTGGATGGAAAAGTCAAGCAAGACTTAACCAATCTGCTTAGAGAGTACAAAGATGTATTCGCTTGGAGTCACGAAGATATGATCGGAATAGATGCCCGAGTAATATCCCACCACCTCGCAGTTAGCCAGAATACAAAACCAGTAATACAAAAGAGAAGATCGTTCAATCCTGAAAGAAGTCAAGCAATCAAACAAGATGTGGAAAAGCTACTGGCAACTGGATCAATCAGAGAAGTCAGCTACCCTCAGTGGGTAGCCAACGTAGTCCTCGTCCAAAAGAAAAATGGACAATGGAGGATGTGCGTAGATTTCACGGATCTAAACAAGGCATGTCCAAAGGATAGCTTCCCACTTCCAAGGATAGACCAGGTGGTGGATGCCACAGCAGGTCACGAATTGCTCAGCTTCATGGACGCTTACTCGGGATACAATCAGATCCGGATGAACAAAGCTGATGAAGAAAAAATAGCTTTCACAACGGATCAGGGTTTATATTGCTACACAGTAATGCCCTTCGGTTTAAAAAATGCAGGAGCTACGTATCAAAGGTTAGTCAACAAAATCTTCACTCGGCAAATAGGAAGGAACATGGAAGTGTACATTGATGACATGTTGACTAAAAGCGTCTCGGCAGATGAGCATGCCCTGGGACCTCCGAGAGACATTTGATGTTCTAAGAAGATACCAGATGAAATTAAACCCGAACAAATGTTTATTCGAGTCCATTCGGGGAGATTCTTGGGTTTTCAAGTCCATCAAAGAGGAATCAAAGTTAATCCTTAGAAGATCCAGGCTTTGCAAGAAATGACCCCACCTAAAACATTGAAAGAGGTACAACGCTTAACAGGGTGTTTAGCCTCCTTGGGAAGATTCATCTCAAGGGCTACAGACAGGTGCACACCCTTCTTCAAGATAATCAAAAAAGGGAAAGGACTCGAGTGGAATAAAGTGTGCGAGCAGGCATTCTTAAAAATAAAAAAGTACTTGGGACAGGCTCCCGTTCTCTCAAAACCACAAAAAGGAGAAATATTTCAGCTGTATCTGTCAATAACCGAGCTTGCAGCAAGTTCAGTATTAGTCAGAACAGAAGATTGAGTGTAGAAACCAGTGTATTATACCAGCTAGGCACTCTTACCGGCTGAGACCAGGTACTCACAGGCAGAGAAGATGGCCTTAGCACTGGATTCAGCAGTAAAAAAACTGAGACCATATTTTCAGGTCCATACAATCCAGGTTCTCATCAATTGCCCATTAAAACAAATTTTACAAAAACCAGAAATATCAGGAAGACTTACCAAATGGGCAATCGAGTTAAGTGAATTCGATATTCATTATGTCCCTAGAACCTCCCTCAAAGGACAAGCTGTGGCAGACTTCATAGCCGAGTTCATAGAACCAAACCTAGAAGCAAAAAGACTCTTGGATAAGAGTTTCCCATGGAAACTGTATGTTGATGGCTTTTCAAATACTCATGGCAGCGGGACAGGGATCGTAGTTCTCACCCCAGAAGGAGATGATGTTGAATGTGCCATGAGATTTGATTTTAAAGCAACCAATAATCAAGCCGAGTACGAGGCATTGTTAGCTGGAATCAGAGTCTGCATAGCTCTCGGGACAGATGAAATTGGATATTCAGCGATTCACAGGTAGTTGTCAACCAGGTTATGGACGAGTACCAGGCCAAAGATGAAGGTATGATAGCCTACCGTGACATCGTAAAACAGCTCCTCCAAAAAATTAAAGAATACAAGATCGCTCAGATCCCCAGGGAAGAAAATGAAAAGGCTGACACATTGTCTAATTTAGCGTTAGCAACAACCTCAATCAGACCAAAGACCTTTCCGGTTGCATACCTCCTTAAACCGAGTACAGTTGAACCTGAGCAATTGGAACTTTCAGAAATTCGAACACCGCAGTGCTCCCCGAAGATCCGGTACTAGTAAAGCGCATCAGGTATCGACCGGCTAGGTATACCATGATCAGAGGAGAATTATACAGAAGGGGGTTTTCCCAAACTCTCCAGAGATGTGTACCAGAAGAAGATGCACATCGAATACTTCAAGAGATCCACGGAGGAGTTTGCGGGAACCACACTGTGGGTAGAAGTCTGGCGCATAAGGTACTCAGGCAAGGCTATTACTGGCCTACGCTTTTCTCAGACGCACAACAATGGTCCGAAAGTTGCAATATCTGTCAAAGGATTGCTAACGATATCCGACAACCCCCAGAAAAGCTCAGAAATCTCACTGCCCCATGGCCATTAGCCATGTGGGGCCTAGACCTGATCGGCCCAATGCCAGCTAGGACAGGGGGTAGAGCAAAGCACGTCATAGTCGTTGTCGATTATTTCACAAAATGGGCAGAAGTTGAAGCGCTGGTGCATATCACAGAAGCTAACACCAAAAATTTTGTAAAGAAAAACATACTTTATAGGTTTGGAGTTCTGGACACTATAATCATTGACAATAACACCCAGTTTGATAACCTAAAATTCAGACAGTTATGCGAGAAGTACCAGATTGCTAATTACTATGCCACACCAGCCCATCCTCAAACAAATGGGCAGGTAGAAGTAGTAAATAAAATTATCAAGCACACCATCAAAGCAAAGTTGGATGCCAAAAAAGGAAGCTGGGTTGAAAAGCTTCCCGAAGTATTATGGGCATACCGGACGACAGCGAGGACTTCAACATGAGAGACTCCATACACTTTAGCATTTGGAACAGAAGCTGTTATTCCCATAGAAACATCGTATGCGTCACCACGGGTCAGGATATACGATGAAGAACAGAATGTTGATATGCTATTACAAAGTTTGGATGAGCTAGCAGAAAAGAGGGAAAAGTCCCGAATAAGAAATACAGCATATCAACAAAGAGTGGCTCGCCACTACAACTCTCGTGTTCGGATCAGGAAATTCCAGCTAGGAGACCTGATGCTCAGGAAGGTGTCATTGAACACAAAAAATAAAGCAGCAGGATCCCTGACTGATAAATGGGAAGGTCCATACAAGATCGAGGGGATAGCTGGCCATGGAGCTTATTGGATTGCTCGACCCAATAGAGGGGTTTTACCCCGACCATGCAATGTCCAATATCTGAAGATTTTCTATCCTTAAAATTACATGTTCTTTTTTCTAATCAGGACAATATTAGTTAGGATAAATATTAAACTGTAATGTGAATCTTTGTTGATTTTTGCAATAATAAATAAAACTACTCGGTTGTTGATTTTTGCAATAATAAATAAAACTACTCGGGATTTCCGAAAGAAAGCATATGATAATAAGAACATATGGAAGAAGAGCATGATAATAAGAACATGCAAATAGAATTCTCGGGACCATCAAATCCCGAATGGGAGGAGAAGCTCGTAGGAGCATGCCAGTCAAGCAGGGTCAAAATGACCTTCGTAAAAAGGTAAACCCGATGCACCGGACTCTGGGAAAAAGCTCGGGACGCTATAGGAAGAAATTCCGATGAAATGCGTAGCTGTGTTGAAGCAATTTATTTTTAAAAAAGAGCTCAATGATTCGGCAAACCCTTGCGCATAAAAACTGGGAAACATCCTTGGTATTGCGTAAGGACTCGAACGTATAATCATGGTGAGCCTTGATGTAATGTTCGGGTAGCAAACGGGTATGAAACACAAGTGTAAACTTGTCTGTTTCAAGATGACTCGGTTAATAATAAAGAGCCAGTTTAATAAGATACTTGACAATTGAAGTCATTCGGGTAACAATCGGTTTAATAAAATACTCGGTTAAGTTGCCCGAACCTCGAAGAAGCCAGTTTAATAAGATACTTGGCAATTGAAGTCATTCGGGTAACAACCGGTTTAATAAGATACTCGGTAAAGTTACCCGAACCTCGAAGAAGCCAGTTTAATAAGATACTTGGCAATTGAAATCATTCGGGTAACAACCAGTTTAATAAGATACTCGGTTAAGTTACCCAGACCTCGAAGAAGCCAGTTTAATAAGATACTTGACAATGAAAGTCATTCGGGTAACAACCGGTTTAATAAGATACTTGGTTAAGTTACCTGAACATCAGCCAGTTTAATACACCACTCGACAACAATCAACAATAAACAGATCAAGACCATTCAATTCAAAATAAAAAAGAATTTTATTTCTCCTAAAAGAATGGTTACAGTTCAAAGAATGGTCCTGTACAAGTAAAAAATAATCAGAATTTTCTACAATTCTATAAAATTAAGGTTGCGATGATTTCGAGCCTTTGCCAATACTCAGATCTGGCACCATCTCGTACTCACGAAGCAGGCTCTCATTAGACGGCCAAGTGATATCGTCGACAGTATCATCCATCTACTGGCTGTAATCTTCACCCGGGACTGGCCCGACATCTGGGACTACACCCTCAACCGACTCTTGACTTGTATAAAAGGTCGAGAGAGAATTCTCTAACAGAATCTCTAAATGCATGGGATGTGGCTCTTTACCTTGACTACGGCAGTAGGCTCTCTATTCCTTCATCTTAATCCGAAGAGATTCCAAGGACCGGTCCACGTGATGTTTGATTGATAGCTCCCAATTAGCACGGGTCTTCTCAGTCACCATATTCTTAACTTTGAAGAACTCACCGGCCGAAACTAGCCCACGTTGAAATTCCCGAAGAAGTAGGGCATCTTAAGTAGGAGATCTTTTAAAACGATCCACCTCTTGGACTTCAAGTTCCAACCTGGCCTCTCGGGAAAGGGATTCAACTGTCAGCACTTTGCGCTCCAGATCTTCGATTTTTTGGTCATACGCAGACTTCGCCTGCTCCGCCTCCTGCTCGGCCTTGAGCATGGATTCTTCAGCAGAAGATAGAAGATTTTGAAGTGATGCAACCTTCTCCTCTGCCAGAGATGCCTTGTCCTCGGCTTCAACCTGCTTCGCCAGACAATGGTTTGTAAATATTTGTACATAATCGACCTCCTATTGGTAAGCTTTCTCGGCTCGAGCACGACCTTCCTCACTCGCTTTCAACTTAGCCTCTAGACGCCTTATTCGATCGGCTTGATGTTACTGCGTCTGAAAAAGCTCAGCAAATTCTGTCACCATCTGTTAAGGAACATATTTAGAAATCTGGCAGAAGCAAAACAATAAAGGAGTCAGATTTAACTTACATAAGATGCACCGTTGAAAATATTTTGGAGCTGTTCGGACAGTGAACCATCTCTAAAACCGCTCCAGCGGTCCTCCCCCGATAAAAGCCAGATCGGAGGACATCCCCCGTCGTATTTCCTGGGGAGAAAGGAATAAAGAAACCCTCGAGGGTTCAGCTCCCAGATTTCTAAACTCGGGGGCAGGAGAAGCCCTGTTCGGTTCTAAGAATGGAGAAAGATTTGAAGGAACCCTCGAAGGTTCAGCCCCCATATTTCCAACCTCGGGGGTAGAAAAAGTCATACTCGGTTCTAAAGCGTCTGCACCTACTGATGCTCCAGCGCCAACACTCGGGGCAATCTCATCCGCAACATCTTCGTCACTGGAGTCAATAAATGAGACTACCCGAGGAACTTTGAGAGGACGAGATGGTGAACTAACTGCCTTTCGCTTCTCATCCAGAGAACGGTGGAAATTAAGATCAGCAACAGGATCTTCTACGGATCATCCAGAAAAGACTCAAAGAATTCATCACCTGCAGGCACTTGATCCGTCAAGACGTTACCACAGTCGCCGGCTTCAAACCCTCCAACAGGCTCTTCACACCGGCCTTCACTCTGGCCACTTGGACCAGCAGAATCCTGAGTAAGAGGCTGAACACCCTGAACAACGCACTAAGGAATTCGTTCCTAAGCAGTGTCTGTTTCCCCATCAGACTCCAGTGGAGCAATACCCTCATTGCCCTGACGGGAAGCTTCCTTTATACTCGCTTGCAGAATCGCCTTCACCTGGCGAGCCTGAAGTTCGCTGACAACGTCCGTATCGAAAAGCAGAAAAATACAACAGAAAGGGCACCGGGTTACTTACATCGCCTGCGATGGTCCGAAATCTGTCTGAAGAAGTCGAGCTTTATCAAATCCTCCTCTTTAAAAAGGTAGCTCTTGCTCCTCTTCTCCAGAGTACTAACAACTGCCTGAGTCAGCCTCTTCAACTCAGAATCATTATAATCAATTATTTTTCTGTTCCACACTTCGGGGGAACAGAAGAAACGGGGAACACTCAACACCGTTCGGGAATCCCCAGATCCAACAGTGACGTTGAGCCCGAGAGCCCCTCCAGTAAAAAACCAACTGTTCTTCCAAAACTTGTTGGATGTAGGGAATCCCCATACAAAACCCTTCTTTTTTGGATCATCAGAAACATCGACCTCTTGATTCACCTTTGCTTCTTTGGAGACCCAACCGTCCGATGGAGTAGATGCAAGAAAATAGGTCCCCATTTTGCTAACCTGCCTTAGCGTAAAGAAATGCCTGATTTCATTCTGGGAAGGCGGCGAAAGGTTCATTCGACTGAACATGTGCCACATGCACATCAAGACTTTGTAATTATTCCGGGCCAATTGAGCTGGGGCTATCCCTGTTTCAGCTAAAAACCAAGCAATAAATGGTTGAAAGGGAAGTGTGACGCCGCAACAAAGCATGGATCCATAAATCGCCACCATACCCTCAGGAGGATTCCATACGGCTTTATCCCCCATAGGAACCAAAGTGACTGAGTCGGGCAAGTCGAATCTGGAGCGGTATTTTTCTATTTCAGCTGGCCCGACCACATTCGGCTCAGTATCAAAGCCACTCAGACGAGTATCAAAAAACAAAAGACGAGATGCCCTGTACACTTCATCAACGTCACCTTCGTTAACAGTCTGTTCCCTGGTCTGAACGCTGCTCGAGCCGTGCTTGTATACCTTACTTCTGCTCTGATGTTTACCCATCCTTCGAAAAGATACCCTGTGATCAGAAATATCAGAATCAGAAATATCAGAATCAGAACTAGATAGAGAACTCGATACAGGGCTAAAAGTGACATCAGGGTGAAGGCTAGAAACATCAACCTCTAAGAATGGAGGTTCATCTATTGGGATATCCCCCAGTAATCATTTAATGCAAGAAACTAACTAGAAATCCCCACGTTCTAATGCATCAAAAGCGATTTTAAAGAGACGATGGTGGGAAGATGGCCCCATTAAAACTAACTTTGAATTGAGATTAATGCAAGATCTTTAAACGGAGAATCGCGAACTTCTGGATAAAGAAATCTGAGTTTAAAGAAATTTCTGCTGAAAATTGTTGAAAATAAACCAACGATGTCTCTCAACAAAGAATTAATGAAGAGACGGCACAAAACCCTAGGATTTCAAAGCGGAAAAAACTTATGACGAAACTCGATGACGTAGGTGGCGTTTGGGGAAATGCAAAAATCATTTCTCATAAATGATATTGAAAAATGAAGAGACGAGGGACGCGTGTCAAAACAGGAAGTAGCCCTCGACCGTCAGAACTTCAAAACGTCGCCATCATTTAAGATCTCGCGTGATGAAGCGAATCGAAATTACAGGGTCACCATTAAGACAGGCCATTATGACAAGACGGCTATTCTGACGAGTGAAAATTAAGACGATTAAAATACTCTTGCCCGAAATGAAATTTACTTGGCAAAAATATTTTAAGGGGTTATTGTCGTATGTATATTTTACCAAGCATACACATCATTGACAGGAAGGATAAAATAGTCAGGTGGACGTCCAAATGGGCTCTCCGGAAATATTCTACGAGGCATCATTAAAGAGAAGAAAGCCAGAGTAAGCATATATTGAATGAAACCTACTCGGGATCATTTAACAACACTCGGGACTGGTTAAACAACGCTTCCACTCGGGCTCAAACGGCGCTACTCAGGACCATCAGGTATTACTCTTACTCGGGAATAAATACGACTCGAGTATGAACTTGGTGCTTATTTCACACAGATTAAATCATTAAATACGCGAAGATACCCATCAGGAAGGAATCCCAAATAAAATGGAACATTAAGTTAGAAGAGTCTCCAATCAGGAAATAACTTGATTACTTTACGAAGACTACATTCTTATAAGGAAACAAGTCCAAATTGAACAGCACTACTAGAATCCCACTCGATTTCCATAAAAGACTCCGAAACAAGAAAGAAGACAAATCAACCTCAAGCAAGTAACCGAATCACAATTAAATACAAAGATCTTGTATTACTTGTACAAAGCAGATTAGGGTTCTATAAGTATATAAATAGACCCATAATCTGGCTCCAAAAGAGCATACAACAATCATAGCAAATACAGAGAGAAAAAAGAGAGACCGAGAGCTTGTAAACATCATATTTTCATTGTGGATTTTGGCTTGGTTGATACTTCAACCACCCGTGGACGTTTATCCGGTCATCGGAGTTTTACCACGTAAAAATTGTCTTCGTTACTCTCTCTGAATATCTTTCTCTTTGAATCAATAGCCGAAATCCAATCCTTTTTGGCTTTTCTGACATAATCCAGAAATCGATATCAACAATAATAGATTTACAATTGAGATTCCAAAAGCTCCTCTTATTTATATTGATTGTTCATAGGTCACACAGTACATTTATCTGTTTGAATACTCTTTTATAATTTTATGATGAAATCATAAATGTACTATTTCTAATGGAGTTAAGTTGGACCCACTTGTACGAGTGGGAGATGTTGGTTTTAATTGGGTACACCCAAGATGGGTCCAAGCCCAATACCATGGCATTGGCCCATGAATCCCAACTCAATGTATCCAGATAACTGCAGTAGCAGTTAACTTCTCTTGTTAGCCTATAAAAGGTAAGCAGTTAATACAATAGATACATGATTTGTCTGGGAAGTATTATTACGTATAATACAATACATTGAGAAACAGAGAAAGCAGAGTAAAGATAAAACATACTGTGAATTGAGTTAGAGTTCCAATACCGGTGACTCTATCCGACCTGTGATACATTCTTATCGATTCGAAGAAAGGTAAATAATTCTCTAAATTTCTTATAAATTTAGTATGAATCCTCAATTTTATTATAATAAAAATTTCATATATAATAATTATTATAATAAAATAATTAATTCATAGGTAATTTAATTATTTTAAATTTCAAGACTAGTTAAACAATTAGTTAATGAATAGTAGGAAAAGTTTGTATAATTTTAGTAAAAGTTATAAATGAGTATAATATTGATTAAATTAATGGGAACTTTGTACAACTTTTCCTAAAGAGAATGTCACTAGGAGTGAGAAAAGAAGAACAACAGAATAGAGGATGTAGAAAAGTTGTTGGCAGTTCGAAGTAATTTTGAAGGACACGTTTTGCTTTCCATAAAGAAAGAAAGACCCTGAAACAAAAACATTTGGGCAGTTTCTTTACGTTAAGATTTTCAATCGGGTATCGTGTCACATGACTCACATGTGCCTTAATATTAACAAATGGTTTAATATTACATTTGAACACTATATTACATTACATAGCGAAAGACATATGTTAATACAATATTCCTTATTAATAATAATAATAGTGGTATGACGATACGAGATTGGTTTGGTAGTAAATCTCTCACACCTATAAAATATTATGAATTTGAATAATATTTCTTTTTACGATTTTAAAATATTATAATATTTCAAGAAAAAAAAAAGGCTATATCATTATTAACAATCACTATCTAAGTCAAGGTTTCCTTATTTTAAATAAAAGCATCTATGGTCCCTGATTAAAAATATTGGGCAAGGACGGAACCAGGCCAGCAGCCAATATAGTAAAACAAAAATGTCTGGCCAATAAATAAAGTTTAAATAAATGAATACTAACTGCTCAATTGAAAGAGTTTCTATTGGCCGAAAGAGTTTTTTTAATTCATAAAGCTTTTAAAAAAATAAAATAAAATTGTATCGTTTAATTGTACTCAATAGAGTTTTAAGATGATTAAAAAGGTTGTTTTACGTTTACTTAGAGAAACTCAAATTTTAAGTTTTTTCAAATATATATTTTTAAGCTTTTTTTTAAATCATTAAAATGTTTTATATACCCTTATTATTTAAAATAGTTTTTGAATATTTTAGTAATCCTACCATTTTAAAAAAATATTTTTTAATTGATAACCAAATGATCAACATCTTCCTATATATTAACAGCTCTGCTTGTAGAAATTCTGTTTTAAATTAAAGATCTACTCCTAAAATATCTATCTGAAGAAGCTATTATGAATAGAGCCTTATAAATTTTATATAAACATATCCTAAATTCCATATTTAATTTTAAGCTATGTTGTATTTTACTTATAACCTTAACTTTATTCATTTAATTTATTATTTATTTTTTGATTTATTTTTTGCTGAAGTTATGTATTTTAAACATTTTTTATGTTTTTTTTTTATAATTTTTTTTTTCCGAATAGATCAACCTGAAGGAGTGTTGCATTGTAAGAACCATGTGATCCACTTCTAAAAGCACCTATAATTATGTGCAAAGAATCATCCTCCATTTTTCTACACAGTTTCTTGGTTAATTAATTAGTGAGAATTAACAAGACAACAATGAATGTCACTGTTGGGATTTCATTTTCACAGAATTTTCCTCCTCTTCAATATAATACTTTCTTCGATTCTTTGTTGAACATAACAGTTATTGGAGTCTTCTGTTCGATCCCACAATAAAACCATGTAATAATGTTCCCATTTAGCTTTTTGGTCCGTGGTATTTCAGTATTTGAAATAATTTTATCTTACCACAAATAAAATTAATTATAAGGGTATTCAATTAGAAAATAATTAAAATTTACTAATGGTCAATTGTCTTGATGATTGGAGAATTCAATAGGAAGCTTCACCACTAAAGTTCAAACCTAGTATTTGTAAATATAATTTACATTTTCCTATTAAATTGTAAAGTATGAGAAAACTTTTCTCTTAGAATGAAAATTACTTGTGGAGTCTAATCACACCATGTCCCAACAGACCTCTGTCGATAAACAATGATGTCAGTTTTTGTTTTTAAAAGAAGATCAAAATACATTAATTTTAAAAGAAGATCAAAATTTCTTAAGAAGATCGCAATCCACTAATTTTACTGGGGTTCATTTTTGGAGTTGCTTGTTTAAACTTTAAATAGAGATGTAAATATAAATATATTTTTGTTTTTCAGAAAATAAAAGAAATAAATCATTTATCTATTGCTTGCTTTGCAAACTAAATTAATTTTAATCAATTATCAAAACACAACATTAAGAGGAATTCGTACCATTGACTAGTGGTGTAAAAATGGGTCGGCCGGTGACAGGTCGGTCCGATATGCCCATGAAGTTCACAGGCCGTGCTGGGAACGGCCCGTGAAGGAAGAGGGCCAGGCCACGGCCTGGCTCGGGACTGGCCGCTGAGAGGAGGCCCGGCAGGCCGGCCCGCCTGGCATGCCAATCCGGCGTGCTAGGCTTGTCGGACGGATCCGCCGGTCCGTTCGGTCCAATTTTTGTTTTTCTTATCAAAAATCCTCCAACGGGTGGAATTTTTTTCTAGCCGTTGGAGGAATTTTTTTTTACCAAAACCCCCCCTAAAATCTTTTAAATTACATTTTGACCCACAAATCAAATTTTTCTATAAATACTTCCATCCATTTCATTTTCCATTAACTCTCTCTATCATTCTTTCAATCTCTCATTCTCTCAAATCTCAATCTCTAATATATTCTCCAATTCTCTAAATTTTTTCATTCAATTTGATTATTACTCTCTTTACAAAATTCTCTACATTTTCCACCAACACACCAAATTTTAAAGGTACAATTTTGTTATTACTTTTGGTCTAACATATTCTCATTGTAAATTTATATGTTTATGTTTAGATTTGAGTTACTTAATGAAAACATTATCTATTTATTTAGTTAGTTTATCAATTTTTGGGCTTTAATGTTAATATTATTTGTTTAGTTTATTAATATTTTTAAGTTTAGTAGTAATTTTAATATTTGTTATTAATAAATTCAGAAAGTTAATTTGTATTACTGAAATTACTTTTTGTAATAAGTAAATGATGAATGTTAAGTGTAGTAATTACGTTTGATATTGTTTTTTTCATAAATTAAAAATTTTCATTTGTAGATTATGTTTGTAAATTTAAGAGTAGTGGTTCAAATCATCAATTTTATGTTAGTAAATTTATCAGTTTTATTTGTAGTAGTGAACTAGTGAATTTAAAATTTTTTGTTAGTAGATTATATCTTTTTTGTTTATTTAATTTGTTTTTTAAGTAAATTAATTATTGTAAGTGTCGTATTAGTTATAGTAATTATTGTTAGTAAATTAAGATTACTGTTAGTAAATATTGATTTTTAATTTGACTATTAACTACTTTAGTGCTTATATTTTTATTCAGATAATGGATTCTAACCAGCAGACTTATTTTCCGGACGGTTTGAATATGCTCAACGATGAATTTGATATTTCAGAACCGACCCATACTAAAGCGGGACCTTCTGGTTCCGGCGTTACACTAACAACACCGCCCAGCCCCTTAACCATAAACTATAAATCCTAAACCCTATACCCTAAATCCAAAAAAACGTAATTTGAAAAAAATATTGGACCAAAAAACTAACCCGCCGGACCAGGCCCGTTAGGTCTGGCCTGCTGGACCAGGCCCTCCTGACCCGTCAGATGGACCCGACCGGTCGGCCTGTCACGGTACTCAGGCACGGCCCGCCTGAGACAGGCCAGCGTGCCGTGCCGGGCCTGCTTCTCAGGAAAAAGGCCGGGCCTGGCCGGCCGGCGACACCGTCGCGTGCCAGGCCTGTTTCTAGAAATGGACTGGCCAGACCGTGCCTAATGGACCGATCCAATCCATTTTTACACCACTATCATTGACATTGATGTGAAGTAGTCATGAATAACGTGTTAGACTAAAATGACTTCCAAAATCAAAAGCTTATCTTCACACTTCATTGAATTTTATTAATTTATTATGAGGATACCAGTAGCGAAACAACAATAAACTCAGAAGTCTTACGTAGAACGTAAAAACATTCAAAACTACTGCAGAGTTGTGGCTTATGAGTGGTTGATTCCACAATGATCGAAAGTGAACAACAAGTTTTGTTAGAAATTGTGACAAACTCTTAATTTGAGAGTATAAATTGAGTATGATAGATTCCATAAAAGTGGAATACTAAATTGGATTCGAATTCACCTAGAACTTCAAAATAGTATACTTAAATTTACAAAATGGTTAATGGGTGAATGAGAAATTGAGTCTCAAAGTGAACCCATTGTGTAGGGATTAAAGTGAATCTCACATTGCTTAGGGAAATCATTTATATGTAGTATATAAGTGAATGTGTGATATGAACTATCAACAATGTGTGATATGGAGGCTCTCTCTCGCGCGCACAGAGGGATGCAAATCATGGACCTCGAACTTTTGAATGCACGACTCGTGTGTGGGCATGAACGCTGCTCTGATTACGGGCCTCAATTTTACTACTTTTTTTTCGGATTGTTACTTTCTACAGGTCGAACCGGGTTGTTTTGTGTTTTTACAAACAACAATCTTAAGACAATTTTTCTGTTACGTCTTTCTTCTGTTTTATATAAAACTTTTGGTTCTGGTACAGATAGTAGTAAATTTGAAATATCAGTGGTTCGATTTGAAATTAAAAAAAAAAATGTTTGTAGAAATTGGGTCTGTTTTTCAGGTGTTGGTTTCAAATAAATAACATCAATCTGTGGAAATTGGGTCTATTTCAAGACTCTGATTTCATTAATAATCTGAGTTCTACTTTGGCAAATCGGGTCTATTATTAGACACTAATTTCGAAATCAATTGTGATTTCAACTGGGTAATCGGGTCTGTTACATCAGACACTGATTGTGATTTCCATCGTGAAATCTGATTTGATATCAACTGATATACGTGCTATTATTTCTGTGATACTAAAAAGATTTTGTTTTTGTTTCAGATACTATGGTAAACAAAACTAATGTGAACTCCGGTGTTCCACTAGAGACTCCAGAAGTTAATCCAATTATGAGCTTAGATACTTCGACTGTGAATTCTTTGCTTGTGGGCGAAGTACGCGTAATATTGCCTTCTGTGGCCACAACGACTCCGGTGATCAACTCCTTCGTGAGAAACATGTCTGATCTGGTGATGAGTCAGTATATGAGTCAAGGAAACGTTCCCATGGCAAATCCTTACATGAATTCGGTACTTTTACCGATGAATCATATGGAGAAGCCTGATAAGTTCAGTAGACCGAATTTCAAACGATGGCAGTAAAAGATGCTGTTTTATCTGACCACACTAAACCTTGACAGGTTCTTGACTGAAGATGCTTCTAAACCTAATAGTGGTGAAGAGCGAGATGTTTATGTATGGAATGCTATTGATGCATGGAATCACTCAGATTTCTTGAGCCGTAATTACATACTAAACGGGCTGTCAGATTCGTATTAAAATAGCCAAAGAACTGTGGAAATCATTAGATCGAAAATACAAAACTGATGACACTGGTTCTAAGAAGTTTATTGTGGGCCGGTTTCTTAATTACAAGATGTGGGATTCCAAGATAGTTATGAGTCAAGTCCAAGAACCACAGGTGATTCTGCATGATATACATGCTAAAGAGATGACTCTGAGTGAAACCTTTCAGGTGGCTACAATCATTGAGAAGCTTCCTCCTTCATGAAAAGAGTTCAAGAACTATCTCAAACACAAGCGAAAGGAGATGAAGATCGAGGATCTGATTCTCAAGCTTCGTATTCAAAGAAGATCACATGAAGTATGACAAGAAAGATGTTAATACGCCTGAAGTGAAAATCAATGTAGTTGAGCATGGGAAAATTTCTAAACCAAAGAAGAACAAGTCTATGAAAGGATCCAAATTGGGTCCTAAGGGAGGAGTCTCTAAGAAGCCAAAATCCCAAGGGAAGTGCTTCAACTGTGACAAGCTGGGTCACAAATCTTCTGAGTGCAAGTTGTCAAAGAAGAATAAGAACCACGAGGCAAACGTGGTTGTTGAGATCTCAAAAGATGTATCCGAGATCAATCTCTCTACAGTTGTGACAAAAGCAAACCTGGTTGGGTCAAACCCAAGGGAGTGGTGGTTGGATACTGGGGACACTCACCATATATGCTCTTATAGGGAGATGTTCAATATGTTTGAAGAAGAGGTGAATGAGGAGAAGCTATATATGGGAAAATTAGCCACATATGATGTCAAAGGATGTGAGTAAGTTGTTCTCAGGATGACCTCTAGTATAACCCTAAGCTTGAACAATGTGTTGTATGTACCTGAAATTCGTAAGAACTTGGTGTCCGGTTCGTTGTTAAATCAGCATAGGTTCAAGATGGTCGTTGAATCAAACAAAGTAGTCTTGACTAAGCAAGGTACTTATGTGGGTAGGGGATATGTAACTGAAGGGCTTTTTAAGCTCAATGTATCTGTTGTTAAACGAACTATCAATAAAGATAACACTTCATTTTATTTACTTGATTCTTCCAATTTATGGCATGGTAGACTAGGACACCTTAATTATGATACTTTTCGTATATTAATTAACTTAAATCATATTCCTACATTTAATATTGATCCTAAACATAAGTGTGATGTTTGCTGAAGCAAAACTAACAGTCATCATTTCAAACTATTGCAAGGAAATTTGAACCTTTTGATTTAATTCACACAGATATATGTGACTTAAAATTTATTCAAGCAAGAGATGCAACAAATATTTTATCACATTTATAGATGATAACACCAAATACTGTTATGTATATTTGTTGAAAAACAAGGATGAAGCTATAGAAAAGTTTAGTCTTTATAAAACTGAAGTTGAGAATCAACTCAACAAGAAAATCAAGGTACTGAGAAGTGACTGAGGTGGTGAGTATGTAGCACTGTTTGATGAATTCTGTACACAACACGGAATCATACATCTAACCATTGAACCATATTCCCCTTAGGAAAACGGTATTGCAAAACGTTAAAATCGTACATTGAAAGAGATGATGAATGCAATACTGATAAGTTCTGGATTGCCTCAGAACATGTGAGGTGACGCTATATTGTCTAGCAATTACCTTTTAATCAAGGTACCTCGAAAGAAAGAAGACAAGACCTCATATGAACTATGGAAAAGAAGAAAGTCTTCCTATAAATTCTTATGAACATAGGGGTGTCTTTCCAAAGTAGCCGTACTATACCTAAAAATGTGAAAATATGTCCAAAAACTGTTGACTACATTTTCATTGGATATGCACAAAACAGTAGTGCTCATCGATTATTGGTGTATAAATATGACATATCAGATATACACAAAAACAAGGTAATGGAATCTAGAATGCAGTGTTCTTTGAACATGTATTTCCATGTAAATCCAATGATGAAGCAAGTTCGTCAAAACGAACACATGTTGATAGTTGTGAGGATCAAGAACAAGGGAATGAAGTAGATGATAAACCTAGATGTAACAAAAGAGCAAGGATGAAAACTTGTTTTGGTCCATATTTTATTACCTATTTGCTAAAAGGTGAACCTCAAACTTTCAAAGAAGCGGTAAGCTCTTCAGAAGAACTCTTGTGGAAAGAGGCTATTAAGAGCAAAATTGATTCCATCCTTCAAAATCATACTTAGGAATTAGTGGATCTTCCTCCAGGATGTAAACTGCTAGAATCCAAATGGATTTTCAAAAGAAAGTAAAAGCAGATGGATCAACTGATAAGTATAAGACTAGACTTGCAATATCTGATGATCCTGAGTAGCGCCGTTTGAGCCCGAGTGGAAGCGTTGTTTAACCAGTCCCGAGTGTCGTTAACTGATCCCAAGTAGGTTTCATTCAATATCTGCTTACTCGGGTTTTCTCTTCTTCGGCACTATCTTGTAGGATATTTTCTGAATGCCTATCTGGATGTCCACCTGACATTTTATCCTCTTTGTTTGATGACGTGTTCATAGGATGAAATTTACATATGACAATCTCCATTTAAGAAAGCCATTTTCACATCCATTTGATGTACTTCAAGATTTCGTAGAGCTAAGATTGCAAGTATCATCCTAATGAAGGTTATTCTCGTCATGTGTAAATTTTATTCTATGAACACGTCATCAAACAAAGAGGATAAAATGCTAGGTGGACATCCAAATAAGCATTCAGAAAATATCCTACAAGATAGTGCCGAAGAAGAGAAAACCCGAGTAAGCAGATATTGATTGAAACCTACTCGGGATCAGTTAACGACACTCGAGACTTGTTAAACAACGCTTCCACTCGAGCTCAAACGACGCTACTCGGGACCATCAGGTATTGCTATACTGAAAACCGAATAGGAAGCTTAGTGCTTAGTTCACACGAATTAAGTCATTAAATACACGAAAATATCCATCAGGAAGGAATCCCAAAGAAAACGGAATACTGAGCTAGAAGAGTCCCCAATCAGGAAACAACTTGATTTCTTTATGAAGACTACATTCTTACAAGGAAACAAGTCCAAGTTGGACTGCACTACTAGAATCCCATTCGACTTCCATACAAGATTCTGAAACAGGAAAGAAGACAATCAGCCTCAAGCAAGTAAATAATTGTAATTAAATACAAAGATTCATTACTTATACAAGGCAGATTAGGGCTCTATAAACATATAAATATACCCATAATCTCCCAAAAGAAATATAGACAACAAGCAATAGGAAAATACAGAGAGAAAAAAGAGAGATCGAGAGCTTGTAAACATCGTATTTTCATAGTGGATTTTGGCTTGGTTGATCCTTTAACCACCCGTGGACGTTTCTCCGGTCATCGGAGTTTTACCACGTAAAACTTGTGTCTTGATTACTTTCTCTAAATCTCTTTCTCTTTGAATTGACAGCTGAAATCCAATCCTTGTTGGCTTTTCTGATACAATCCAGAAATCAACGTCAACAATTGGCGCTAGAAGGAGGGGTAGAACATCCGATTTAATTAATAGCCATAGGAGGGAGCAGAAGAGATTCCGAGAATGGCCAAAAGTCACCTGATAACTTCCATATTGGCAGTACATCACGAGATCTTACAGCAAGCACGGAAAACCAACCCACACACTTGGCAGGGATCCAGCAGGTTCCTCCAACCAGCAGAGACCTGACGCTGCATTTTCGAGAGGCGTTGCAGCAATTGGTAGCAGACGCAACAAGGGAAGGGGTTGATCTATTGGCTGCAGAAGCACAGACTGTTGATATACTGGCTGCGGAAGTACAGACTCCTAATCTTCCACCTGTAAGGCTTCGTTCGGTGGTAGTAGGGCCAGGAATAACTATGTCGGCAACCGGAAGGAACTCTATCCCAATCATCCAGAATAGACTTAAAACGCCTGAAGAAGAACAACCACGCCAAAAGCTGGACCAGGATCAAACAGTTCGTACCAGACACCACAAACATGATCGGCACAGGGATCAGTCGTCATCAGAAGATTTAGATCAGCATTATCGTAAATGTCATCACGGAGTCACGCGAGAAACTCAGCATCAAAGTGAAGAGCCAGAAAGAATGACAGTTACCCAACGGTTCAACCGTCGGGGTAACCCAGTGGGAGACAGAGATGTCATGATCCAGAGCCTAACTCTGTCGAGAACAATAGACATCAGATGGATGCACTGGTTAGACGTTACGGGTATAATGATTTGTCGGATGACGATTCTGACAGTCCATTCACCAAAGAAATCCTGCGGACCTCTTTCCCAGAAAGATTCAGGATGCCACACATAGAGCAATTCAAAAAAGATTCAGATCCAAAGGAGCACGTGAGACGCTATAAAAGTGTCATGGCCCAGTATGCCCACAGCGATCCCTTACTTTGTCTCAATTTCCCACAAACTCTGGGAGACATGGGTTCGAGGTGGTTTGAGAGGTTGCCCCCAGCAAACATCAAAAATTTTAGTGAACTGAGCAGGAGCTTTTCAAGACAATTCCTGAGTTATGTTCACAGGAAAAAGCCAGTGGCTCACCTTGCTCAAATAAAACAAGGGAAAGATGAGTCACTGAAGAAATACCTAGAGAGATTCGCTCAAGCGGTATCAGAGATTGGTAGTGCAATCGATGAAGTAATAATCGCTGCATTCATCAATGACTTGCATAATGGACGACTATATTTTGATTTGAGAAGAGCTCGACTGACCAGATATGCTGATATGATGGATATGGCGGGAGGATACGCATTGGCCGAGGAAAAAGAGTTAGCTACAGGAGGAAGCTATATGCACGGAAGGAAAGCCCGAGCATAATGATGTCGAATCCAAGGGGCAGAATCAAAAAGGAAAACAAAAGGTAAACGGCAACGAGAAAAGTAAAGACAGGGGTAACAGGCATAATGCTGAACAATCCACAGAGAAGTACAGAGGCAGATAAACCAATTATACCCCTCTTCGGAAAAAACAGGAGGAAATCTTGGTCATCCTGGAAGAGAAGAATATGGTACAAGAACCACGGCGAAAATTTCAATTTACTTGAAAAGATACAACGAAGTATTGCAGATTTCATAAGAAAACCGGTCACGAGACTTCAAAGTGTTTCCAGCTCAGAAATTACATAGAGACTCTTATTCGGGAAGGGCACTTGCGGGATGTAATCTTGAAAAAAGATGAGAGATCAAAAACTAAGAAAGAGGTTAAGGCTGATCTCAACCCTGGTCGAAATCAACGAGCAAGTCCCGAAGCCAATCAGATAATACATACAATATTTGGAGAACCATTTACTGGGAAAAGCAACCGATAACGAACTCAGGAAATCAGATAAGCAATAGAAGGAAAGAATAACTTTGACGTAAACTCGGTTGAACCAGACCCGAAAAGGATAAAGGAAGGATGGGATCCGATAATATTCACAGAGACCGATTCCCTTGGCGTCGACGTTCGGCTCAATGACGCCTTGGTCATAAGTGCCCGGATCGGTCACAGGAAAGTCAGGAGAATCCTGATAGATAATGGGAGTTCGACAGACATTCTCAATATAGCCGTTTACGATCAACTCAGGTTATACCGAAAATATCTACAGCCTTTCCATACTCCACTCAAGGGGTTTAGCGAGGTAGAGGTCAGGTTACTCGGGACGGTCAAGCTACCCGTAAAAATTGGAACGGTACCATGCCAAAGGACTGTCCTACTCGACTTCGTGGTGGTAGATTTGGACAATTGGCCATATAATGCATTATTGGGTTGACCATTCCTGAATAAAACAAGAGCCGTGACAGCCACTTATGCATTAATGATCAAATTCCAGACAGAACATGGAGTCGTGATAGTCAAGGGATCCCAAGAGATGGCCCGAAGAGCAAACTTGTCAGTATACAAAGACAAAAATGATGCTGAGCAGGTGTGCACCATAACGCAGCCAAGTCAACCTAGAGAATTCTTATCATTTGAATTTGACCTAAGGGAAGGGTCGAATGAAACCGAAACAGAATAAGTTGAAGAAATTGTACTAAAAGAAGGTGAACCAGATAAGAAGGTCAAGATTGGGGCTAACATGAGAGGGAAAGTCAAACAAGACCTCACCAATATGCTTAAAGAATATAAAGATGTATTCGCCTGGAGTCACGAAGATATGGTCGGGATAGATGCCCGAATAATGTCTCACTATCTCGCAGTAGACCCGAATGGGAAACCAGTGAGATAAAATAGAAGATCGTTGAAAAGCTACTTGCTACAGGATCAATTAGAGAGGTCAACTACCCACAGTGAGTAGCCAATGTAGTCCTTGTCCAAAAGAAAAACGGGCAATGGAGAACGTGCGTAGATTTTACGGATTTGAACCAGGCATGCCCAAAAGATAGCTTCCCACTTCCAAGGATAGACCATCTGGTGGACGCCACAGCAGGCCACGAATTACTCAACTTCATGGATGCCTACTCGGGATACAACTAGATCAGGATGAACAAGGCCGACGAGGAGAAGACTGCCTTCACAACAGATCAGGGTTTATACTGTTACACAGTAATGCCTTTTGGTTTGAAAAATGTGGGTGTTACAAGTCAAAGGCTAGCCAACAGAATCTTCACTCGGCAAATAAGAAGGAAAATGGAAGTGTACATTGATGACATGCTGACTAAAAGCGTCTCGGCTGAAAAGCATGACCTGGACCTCCGAAAAACATTTGATGTCTTAAGGAGATACCAGATGAAGTTGAACCCGAACAAATGTTTATTCGGTGTCTTTTCAGGAAGATTCCTGGGTTTTTAGGTTCACCAAAGAGGAATCGAAGTTAATCCCGAGAAGATCCAGGCCCAGCAGAAAATGATGACAGAATCTTCACTCGGCAAATAGGAAGGAACATGGAAGTGTATATTGATGACATGCTGACTAAAAGCGTCTCGGCTGAAAAGCATCCCTGGACCTCCGAGAAACATTTGATGTCTTAAGAAGATACCAGATGAAGTTAAACCCGAACAAATGTTTATTCGGTGTCCTTTCAGGAAGATTCCTAGGTTTTTAGGTTCACCAAAGAGGAATCGAAGTTAATCCTGAGAAGATCCAGGCCCAGCAAAAAAATGACCTCACCAAAAACGTTAAAAGAAGTACAGCGCCTAACAGGGTGTTTAGCTTTCTTGGGAAGATTCATCTCAAAAGCTACTGACAGGTGCGCGCCTTTCTTCAAAATAATCAAAAAAAGGAAAGGACTCGAATGGGATGAAGAGTGCGAGCCGGCATTCTTAAAAGTAAAAGAGTACATGGGACATGCCCTAATTCTTTCAAAACCAAAAACATGAGAAGTACTTCTGTTGTATCTGTCAATAACTGAGCTTGCAGCAAGCTCAGTCTTAGTCCGAACAGAAGATAGAGTGCAGAAACCAGTATATTATACCAGCAAGACACTCTTACCAGCTGAGACAAGGTACTCACAGGTAGAGAAAATGGCCTTAGCATTGGTTTCAGCAGCAAAAAAGCTAAGACCATATTTCAGGCCCACACAATCCAGGTTCTCACCGACTGCCCATTAAGACAAATTTTATAAAAGCCAAAAATTTCAGGAAGACTGACCAAAAGGGCAATTGAGCTAAGTGAATTCGACATTCATTATGTCCCCAGAATATCCCTCAAAGGACAGGTCGTGACAGACTTCATAGCCGAGTTCACAGAGCCAAACCTAGAAGCAAAAAGAATGTTGGGTAAAAATTTCCCATGGAAACTGTATGTTGATGGTTCTTCAAACACTCATGGCAGCGGGGCAGGGATCGTAGTATGCACTCCTGAAGGAGATGATATTGAATGTGCCATGAGATTTGATTTCAAAGCTGCAGGTTCCCTAGCTAATAAATGGGAAGGTCCTTACAAGATCGAGGGAATAGCTGGCCATGGAGCGTATTGGATTGCTCGACCCAATGGAGGGGTTTTACCCCCACCATGCAATGCCCAATATCTGAAGATTTTCTATCCTTAACTTATTTTTCTTATTTTTCTTATTTTTGTTCTTTTTCTAGTCAGGACAATATTAGTTAGGATAAATATAAGCTGTGGAATTTAAATCTGATGATTTTTTGCAGTGATAAATAAAAATTACTTAGAATTTCTGAAAGAGCATATGATAATAAGAGCATATGGAAGATCATGATAATAAGAACATGGAAATAGAATTCTCGGGACCATCAAATCCCGAACGGGCGGCGAAGCTCGTAGAAGCATGCCAGCCGAGCATGGTCAAAATGACCTTAGCAAAAAGGCAAACCCGATGCACCAGACTCTGGAAAAATGATCGGGACGCTATCGGGAGAAATTCCGGTGAAATACGTAGCTGTGTTGAGCAATTTTTATTTAAAGAACTCAACGATTCGGCAAACCCTTGCGCATAAAAATTGGGGAGACGTCATTGGTATTGCGTACGGACTCGAACATATGATCATGGTGAGCCTTGATGTAATGTTCGGGTAGCAACCGGGTATGAAACACAAGTGTAAACTTGCCTATGACTCGGTTAATAATAAAGAGCCAGTTTAATAAGATACTTGTCAATTAAAGTCATTCGGGTAACAACCGGTTTAATAAGATACTCGGTTAAGTTACCCTAACATTGAAGAGCCAGTTTAATAAGATACTTGGCAAATAAAGTCATTTAGATAACAACCGGTTTAATAAGATACTCGGTTAAGTTACCCAAACATTGAAGAGCCAGTTTAATAAGATACTTGGCAAATAAAGTCATTCGGATAACAACCGGTTTAATAAGATACTCGGTTAAGTTACCCGAACATTGAAGAGCCAGTTTACTAAGATACTTGGCAAATAGAGTCATTCGGATAACAACCGGTTTAATAAGATACTCGGTTAAGTTACCCAAACATTAAAGAGCCAGTTCAACAAGATACTTGGCATCTAAACTATTTGGGACGCGATCGGTTTAATAAGATACTCGGGTAAGATACCCGAATGTCAGCCAGTTTAATAACACTCGGCAAAAATCAACAATGAACAAGATCAAAACCATTCAATTCAAAATAATAGAATTTTATTGATCTTAAAAGTGGTTACAATTCACAAAAATTAAGGTTATGAAGATTTCGAGCCTTTGCCTATACTCGGGTCTGGCACCATCTCATATTCACAGAGCAGACTTTCGTTAGACGGCTAAGCAATATCGTCGACAGTATCATCCATCCATTGGCTATAATCCTCGCCCAGGACCGGCCAAACATCTGGTGCCACACCCTTGACCGACTCTTGACTAGCATAAAAGGTCGAGAGGGAGTGTTCGAAAGGAATTTCCAAGTGCATAGTATAGGGGCACTTTTCCTCGGCATCGGTAGTAAGCTCTTCATTCCTTCATCTGAGTCTCAAGAGACTCCAAGGACTGGTCTACGTGATGCTTGATTGACAGCTCCCAATTGGCTCAGGCCTTCTCAGTCGCCCTATTATTAACTTTAAAGAACTCACCGGCTGAAACTAGTCCGCGCTGAAACTCACGAAGGAGTAGGGTATCATAAGCAGGGGATCCTTTAAAGTGATCCACCCCTTGTACTTCAAGTTCCAGCCTAGCCTCCAATTTCAAGATGAGCAGCTCTTTGCTCTGTAAGATCTAACGGTTCCATGGTTTGCCGACTATGTGAACTATCTAGCTAGCCCTATCATGCCAATTGACATGAGCTACAACCAGAGGAAGAGGTTTTTGCATGAAGTAAAGTGGTATTTGTGGGATAATCCCTTGTTGTTCAGAACTTGTACGGATGGAATGATAAGAAGGTGCTTACTGGAAGAGGAGATGAATAGCGTATTAGGTCATTGTCACTTCAAAGAATGCGGGGGACATTTTGGTAGAATCCGAACAGCATGAAAGATTCTTCAGTCGGGTTTCTGGTGGCCTACCTTTTTTCATGATGCTAGAAGCTTTGTAGAAGTGTGCGACCGGTGCCAAAGAACCAGAAACATCAGTAAAAGGGATAAAATGCCATTGAATTTCTTGTTGGAGGTGGAATTATTTGATGTCTGGGGTCTAGACTTTATGGGCCCTTTCCCAAATTCATACAGGAATCAATACATACTTGTAGCAGTGGACTATGTGCCCAAATGGGTTGAAAGTCATGGCCACTACATCAAGTGATGCAAAAACAGTCACTGAGTTTCTGAAGAAACACAGTTTCTCATGGTTTGGCACACCAAGGGCAATAGTGAGTGATGGAGGGTCATATTTCTGCAATAAACAATTTGAAGAATTGCTAAGAAAATATGGTGTAAGATATAGAGTGACCACTCCTTACCATCCGCAAGCAAACGTGCAAGTTGAAATATCGAACCGCGAGCTCAAAAGTATTCTTGAGAAGACCGTGGTGGTTCGAAGAAAAGATTAGGCAAAACAGCTCGATGATGCATTATGGGCATACAGAACCATTTTCAAGACTCCAATTGGCATATCTCCTTTCAAGTTAGTGTTCAGAAAAGCATGTCACCTTCCAGTTGAGTTGGACCATAAAGCCTTTTGGGCGGTAAAGGCATTAAACTTTGATATGAGATCTTCTGGTGTAAAGAAACTCATCCAGTTGAATGAGCTAGACGAAATGTGTCTAGATTCTTATGAGAATGCCCAGATTTACAAAGAGAAAAGTAAGAAATTGCATAATAATCGATTGGTGAAGAAGGACACTCAGATGGCTTGCACACATTTTACCGGGCTATATAGTGTCCCAGTGAAGAGGGTAGCGTGCTTGAAATGTTTAGGCCTTTAGTGGAGACTACCCTGTAAGTCTATAGAATCCAGAAATGCGTCACTTGAGCGATAATGTTATTTACCTCTCTATACACTTTTCAGTTAGGCATTTAGAAGGCATCATTAGGAATCAAGCATGTTTTTAATTCTTTATGAGTTTGTTGCCATGGTTTCTGTAAAGTTCTCAATTGTTGATTGGCTTATTTCGTGAACAAATCACTTTTTTGGGTATTATGTAAGGGTAGTTTAGGCTCTCAAGACTTCAAGAGGAGAAGCATCGAAGGTAAAATTATTGTGCTTACTTGCTTTGAAGAGATAGTTGCACACACTCATATATTCATGCATAACTCTTATTCATATATGTTGTGTGTTTATTCTTGTGTGCATTTTGATTTAAATGACTCTTGTTTGATATATCTGTATCTTGTAATTAAAGTTTCATGTTATGCTAGGCATTAGAATAGGATGCACTTTCATCACTCTTGAACTTGTTGATTTTATGTGTTTGAGTGATTGAAAAGTAGGCTTTGCGCTGGTGGTGTGCTACTCGACCAACGCACCTCACCAGTGCAACATTCCAGTGGATCGTCGCATGTGTTGCTCCACTGAGCTGCGATGTTGCACCCTCGCACAGTTGAAAAAAGTGGACGTGCGCTGGTGGTGCGCCACTCGTCTAGCGCAGCCTCACCAGCACAAACAATCCAGAGAATTTACGCATGTGTTACGCCACTGAGATGCACCACTCGTCCAGCGCCTATTGTAAAATTAGGTTGTGCGCTGGTGGTGCGCTACTCGACCAGCGCACACAGAGGAAGCTGGAACGTTTTTTTCAAAACGATCTCACTTTGTTAGGATCTCATATATATATATAACTCATTGATTTAAGGTCGTGTAAGAGTTCAGAAAATCATATGTGAGCAAATAGCTCTTTTTAATAAAAAAACGTGTTTTATTAAATTTATAAAAAATTAGTACGATGATTGTTTTTGCCAAACAATCCACTGAATGGACTAAATTGCTCATGTATTTCAAATTTTAATTATTTTTCTTACTTTTATAGTTTGTTTATCAAAAAAATACGTTATCTGTTTTTTTTTATCATTATCTTCTCTCTTTTCCCTCTTTCTCCACCATTTACGTTCTCTCTCTTCCATAAAATACATATTATCTCTTGCTTTTACCATTATTTTGCTTGGTTTAATAGTTTTTGTCTTAAATGACATCTCTCTCTTCGTTCTCTCTCCACCATCTACATTCTCTCTTCCAAAATCTTTCTCGTCTTTCTCTCTGTTTCAGATACCTTCTCGCTCTTAAACCTCCAAAAATATTTTTTGACTAAAATTATATAATTCTTTATAAATTTCAGCCTTAAACAATATCTATATGAAGAATCCCTTTAAGTTTGAACCATTGTTGTTATAAACAAAATCAATGTGGCAATACCCTTGTTCAAACCCATTTTTGTTTGTTTGTTCAAACCCATCAAACTCGGATTTGGATTCATTCGATGGGTTTAATTGACCACCCTGGTGTGTTTAATCGACCACCCTGGTGTGTTTAATTGTCTTGGCCTGGTGTGTTTAATTTTTCGGCCTAGTGTGTTTAATTGTGTTCCCTGGTGTGTTTAACTACATGTGCATAGTGTGTTTAATTTCCTTGGCCTGATGTGTTTAATTGTTGATCTGGTGTATTTAACTGTCTTGGTCTGGTGTGTTTAATTTTTGGCCCTTTAATTTTAAGTCATTGTTGTTGTAAACAAAATCACTATGACAACACCATTGTTCAAACTCATATTTGTTTTTGTGTTCAAACCCATCAAACTCGGATTTGCATTCGTTCGATGGGTTAAATTGACTACCCTGGTGTGTTTAATCGACAAAGCCTGATGTGTTTAATTGTTGTGTCTGGTGTGTTAATTGACAAAGCCTAGTGTGTTTAATTGTCTTGGCCTGGCGTGTTTAATTGTCTTTACCTGGTATGTTTAATTTTCCTGCCTGGTGTGTTTTATTGCGTAGACTTGATGTGTTTAAATGCCTTGCGACCTTGTCTAGTGTGTTTAATTACGTATACATGGTATGTTTAATTGTCTTGCTTGGTGTGTTTAATTGACTCTGTCTGGTGTGTTTAACTGCGTTCCCTGGTGTGTTTAATTACAGTGCATAGTGTGTTTAATTTTCTTGGCCTGGTGTGTTTAATTGCCTTAGCATGGTGTGTTTAATTATCGATCCGGTGTGTTTAATTGTCTTGACCTGATGTGTTTAATTGTGTTGCTTGGTGTGTTTAATTTTTGGCTTGATGTGTTTAATTTTTTCAGAACTGATGTGTTATTGTTCAATTAAACACATCAATAAACACACCAAATCAATAACATTTGTATTCCTTTCCAACAATCCAACAACCATAATCAATATTTCTGTAACCATAATCAATATGTTGTAAAATCATAGACGAAATCAATATTGTTATATTAAATCTTAATCTCTATAGGAGACTTATATATAATACTATTATTATATATCTCGAATGCAATTTCTTTTCGGAAGACTGATATTTCTTATGACCCCATTTCCAGTCAGCCTTCATCACAATTGCCGTCTCTGTATACTTACAAATAAATACTCAACAACTACATGTGTCGACCTGTCATGGAATCTTTTGATTGGTCGATACACCAATCGTAAACATACTTCATAGTCTGCAACGAACGAGTATTAAACACACCTCTACACAATAATTAAACACACCACTGTACAACTCAATTATACACATCAGCTTTATTCGATTAAACACACCGAGTCTACTCAATTATACATCAATTCAATTACACACACCGTCTCAACTCAATTAAACACATTAGTCCAAATCATTTACACAAACTAGTTCAACTGAATTACACACAAGTTCAACACAGTTCATTCACTTTCTTCATCAGCATATCAATCAATGAACAAACAAGGGTGTGACTTGATCAATGTTAGGGAAGTGTGAAAACTTAAATCAAGAAGAATCAAAGTCAAGTTAATTAATTTATTTTGTCTTTTACGAATTAATTAATAAGAAAAAAATAAAGCAAAGTCAAATTTGCTTTATTGGAATTGTAGATCAAGTCATGACAAAAACAAGTACAAAATTAAGCTGTTTCATTCACAACGATGTGAATGCATGAGTAGATATGCACATTTGAAGAATAAAGATGGATATAGGTCCCCCATTCTCAGACCCTTTCCTCATCCTCTCATTTCCATATTTATGAAAAATAGGGATATAGATTTTTAGGGGGAGGTATATTCATCCTCAACCCCGGTTCTCAATTTTCTCCATTTTCTCCCTAAGTTGAAAAACGTCCTCTGGGATGTCTTCGGGAATCTGCTCCTCAGCGGCATCAGTCTCTTCATCCGACTCAGGCGGGCGGGGCGATGCCTTCGCCACCTTGACAAGTCGCCTCTTTTCGACTCGTCTGAATGATTGACTTCACTTGGCGAGCCTGAAGATCACAGACGACGTCCGTATCAAACACTAGAAGAAAAAAGGAAACCGAGTCAGAATGCAAAACAAACAAAAAAATAATGAAAGGAAAAGGCTGCAAAAACCACTTACATCGCCTACGTTGGCCCGAAATCTTTTCGAAGAAACCAAATTCAATCATCTTCGACTCAACGGAATACTGAGGGGTTTCAATACTGTTCGAGCACCCCCAGCCGAAACAATAACTTCAAGCCCGAGACATCCTCTAGCAAAAAACCAACTGTTCTTCCAGATATAAAACCCCTCCTTTTGGAGTCATCAGAGGTATCAGCTCCCCGACTCACATCAATCCCTTTGGAGACCCAGCAATCTGATGAATTGGACATAAGGAAGTAGGTCCCAGACTTACCCGCTTGCCTCAGCGTAAAAAAGTGCCTGATTTCATTCAGGGATGGCGGCAATAAGTTCATACGGCTGTACATATGCCACAGACACATCAAAATCTTGTATCTATTTAGAGCTAGTTGTGCCAGAACGATCTCTGCCTTAGCCAGAAACCAGGCAATAAAAGGCTGAAGGGGAAGAGTGACGCCACAGTAGAGCATGGATCCGTAGATTGCCACCATACCTGGGGGTGGGTTCCACTCAGCTCTATCACCCGTTGGAATCAGAGTGACCGAGTCGAGCAGATCGAATCGGGAATGATACTTTCCTATCTCATTAGCTTTGAACACATTCGGTTCAGTGTCATACCCACTCGGGCAAGCAACGGAGATGGAAATGAGAGATTTTCTAAACGCCTCTTCAACTTCGTTCTCGTTGACAGTTTTCTCTCTGATCGAAATATTGCCCGAGTTGTGTTTGCGAACTGCACTCCTGCTTTGATGTTTTCCCATTCTTCGAAAGGGTATCCTGTGATCAGAAATATCGAATCAGAACTAGATGAAGAACTTGATACAGGGTTGAAAGTGACGTCAAGGTGAAGCCCAGAAACATCAACCTCTAAAAATGGAGGTTCATCTACAGGGATATCCCCTAGTAATCGTCTAATACAAGAAACTAACTGGAACTCCCCACGTTCTAATACGTCGAGAGCAACATTAAAAAGACAATGACGGGAAGATGACTCCATGGGAAACTAACCTTAAATAAAGAGTTGATAAGATCTTCAATGAAGATTCACGACCATCTGTAAAAAATCTGGGTTAGAGAAAAGTTCTTTCTGATGCAAATTTTTCCAAATGAACCAGCACAACCTAAGATAGAATTTAAAGAGAAAACGACATGAAACCCTAGGGTTTTGAGGCGGTAAATAATGATGACAAGGTTCAATGACGTAGGCGGTGCACAGGGAAGCAAGTATGTCGTTTCTCATAAATGATATCGAAAAACAAAAAGGCAAGAAACACGTGTCAGATGGAGAATTGGCTTTCTCTGTCAGAACTCCAAGACGTCGCCATCATTAGAGATCTCACGAAAAGAGGCAAATCGAATTTGCAGGGTCTCCATTAAAACATGTCATTATGACAAAAAAATTAGTCGGACACTGAAAAGATATTGATAACTAATTAAAATACTTTTTCCCGAACAAATCTTGTTCAACAAAAATATTTTAAGGGGGTATTGTCATATGTAAATTTCATCCTATGAACACGTCATCAAACAAAAAGGATAAAATGCCAGGTGGACATCCAAATAGGCATTCAGAAAATATCCTACAAGATAGTGCCGAAGAAGAGAAAACCCGAGTAAGCAGATATTGATTGAAACCTACTCGAGATCAGTTAACGACACTCGGGATTGGTTAAACAACGCTTCCACTCGAGCTCAAACGACGCTACTCGGGACAATCAGGTATTGCTCTTACTCGGGACAAATGTGAAAACCGAATAGGAAGCTTAGTGCTTAGTTCACACGAATTAAGTCATTAAATACACGAAAATATCCATCAGGTAGGAATCCCAAAGAAAACGGAATACTGAGCTAGAAGAGTCCCCAATTAGGAAACAACTTGATTTCTTTACGAAGACTACATTCTTAAAAGGAAACAAGTCCAAGTTGGAATGCACTACTAGAATCCCATTCGACTTCCATACAAGATTTCGAAACAGGAAAGAAGACAATCAGCGTCAAGCAAGTAAATAATTGTAATTAAATACAAAGATTCATTACTTATACAAGGCAGATTTGGGCTCTATAAACATATAAATAGACCCATAATCTCGCAAAAGAAATATAGACAACAAGCAATAGGAAAATACAGAGAGAGAAAAGAGAGATCGAGAGCTTGTAAACATCGTATTTTCATAGTGGATTTTGGCTTGGTTGATTCTTTAACCACCCGTGGACGTTTCTCCGGTCATCGGAGTTTTACCACTTAAAACTTGTGTCTTGATTACTTTCTCTAAATCTCGTTCTCTTTGAATTGATAGCTGAAATTCAATCCTTGTTTGCTTTTCTGATACAATCCAGAAATCAACGTCAACAGAGATTTAGATGAAGAAATTTACATGGAACAAACTGAGGGTTTTTCTACTCCAGGACAAAGAAAGAAAGTCTGTAAATCGGTGAAGTCTTTATATGGTTTAAAACAAGCACTAAAATAATGGCTTGAGAAATTTGTCAATGCTATGAGGTCAAATGGATTTAAGTTCAACGAATGTGACAAAAGTGTTTATGTCAAGGACACAGAAAATGACTATGTCATTATGTGTCTTTACGTTGATGACATGCTCATTATTGGTAGTGATGATAAAATGATCAAATCTACCAAGGATATGTTGAAATCAAGCTTTGATATGAAAGATATGAGACTAGCTGATGTAATGTTGTGAATGAAAATCTCAAAGACATCTAACAAACTCATACTAAGTCAATCACACTATATTGACATGATTCTTGAAAAATTCAACAAAAATGATTATGGAATTTCCTAAGCACCAGTATATACAAATCTACATCTATCCAAGAATAAGGGTGAGAGCATCTCTCAACTAGAATATTCTCAAGTGATAGGAAGTCTGATGTACTTAACAAGTTATGCATGACCAGACATAGCTAATGCAATCAACAAATTAAGTAGATACATGAGTAATCCAGAAATCGATAACTGAAAAGGAATAGTAAGAGTACTCAAGTGCTTAAGATTCACTCGTAATCATGGGCTGCATTATACCAGATATCCAACTGTCCTAGAAGGATACACTGATACTAACTGGATATCTGATATAAAAGATTCAAAATCCAATAGCGGATATGTATTCACACTAAAAGGTGCGGCGGTATCTTAAAAATCCTCCAAACAAACATGTATAGCCAGATCCACCATTGAATCTGAGTTTGTAGCATTAGTTAAATGCGGTGAGGAGGCTGAATGGCTATGCTGATAAGCTCGTTTTTTATGCTTTACGTACCCATCATTTTGTATAGTTTTGCTCTCGTTTTCTTTGCAAACTCCATCTTTTGATGTTCTAAGTACTTAAACAGGTCCTCTATAGCCAGGAGTTATCCTTGTACGAAACCGGGAGCTTTTAGAGCGAAAAGAAGGTTTTTATCTTAGTATAGAATGAGAAGTGAGGTACGCGTACCGCACTAGAAGGAAGTGCGTACCGCACTTTTTACCGCGCAGCAGGACAGCAGAAATACTAGAAGCAAGTGCGGTATGTGTCATCGAAGTGAACCACACTTCGTACCGCGTGAGATGGCGTATGAAACTATATAAGGCTTCAAGTGTGGTACGTGTACCGCACCAAAAGGAAGCGTAAACTGCATCACGTACCGCGTAAGATTCCAGCAATTAAAATTAAACTGATGTGCGATACGATTGTTCAAATAAATGACAAGCCTTTGAATTCCAGTAATCATAACCTTTTTTTCCTATGGGAACGATCCTTGCGTTGTCACTATACTATCGTTCCGACCTCGTGCTATTGCGAGAGTCAACAAGTCTAGTTTGACACGATCAATTTTTGGCGCCGTTGCCGGGGATTAAGTTGTATTTGATATTGGAAATATTTGGTTATAGCTAATTTGAACGTTTTAATTTTAAATTTCTTATTGTATAATTTCTGGCAAGTTGCTCTTGTATGCACCAATGTACAAGGAGTAACAGTCTGTAAGATTTGCAATTTGATCCAGATATTGAAGGAACGATAAGAAGAAATCACTGAAATCGATGAAAAAAAAAGCAATGACAAATTCTGCTGATGTTCAAAATCCTCCCATAGTTACGGATCAACCAGAACTGGTCCAAGGACCAGTAGATATCAGGGAAGTTGACCAAAGGAGTCTCCACGAGATTATCAGTCCAAAGGTGGATCAGAATGTTTCGTCCATTAGAAGACCAACAGCTGTGGCTAATAACTTTGAGATCAAGCCAGCTTTGATTCAAATGATCTCGAACATGATTCAAATCTATGGCCATCCACTTGAAGACCCAAACCAGCATCTCCAGAACTTCAATGAGATATGTGAGACCTTCCACTGCAATGGAGTAAGAGAAAACTTCATCAAGCTGAAGTTGTTTCCGTTCTCTCTGAAGGACCTAGCAAAAGCATGGCTACAATCACTACCAGCGGATTCCATTGAATTATTCGAGCAGTTGGCTCAGCAGTTTCTGAACAAGTATTTCCCTCAGAGAAAAGATGCCCGCAGACACGCCTTTAAGAAGTGTTCCTACTCTCAAGTATAAGAGTGTCAAAGAAATAAACTAACCGGTAAGACAGGGTCGAACCAAAGGGAAGTTGTTCACTTGTCCTAGTAGAATTAATTATCTAAATTAATTACTAAGCTTGTTATAAAATGAAAATCAATTAAAATTAATACTGGGCTAAGGGATCCACTGTTGGTAATTCGAATATGATCCAATTATTAATATTTAGTCCAGATTAGTGGGATGGTATTCCACTCCACTGACCACTCTCTAATAGATGTGGGTAAAAGTACTCACTGTGCCAGAAAATATATGTCTGTCTACAGTGAGTCAAAAACTCCACAAAGAATAGAGGGGATAAACCACTCTCTGATAGATATGGGTATAAGTACTCACTATGCTAGACAATATCTGTCTATCTACAGTGAGTCAAAAACTCCACAAAGATCAGAGGGGAGAAAGTATAAAAATAAAAACCTTACCAAAATTGGATCATATTTTCCATACCAACAGTATCACCTTTGGCCCCAGCTATATAAAATTAGCTAGACATAATTAAACAAGAAAATAGCTATTTTATTTAAACTGAAAATTTGAGAATAAAGGATAGAGAATTTCAAATCTAATATCAGATTTGGATTCAGAACATGAAAATTAGGGGGGAGACCCCCTATTTATACAAAATACGGATGAAAATTGACCATCGGATGAATTTAGAATGGAGCGCCAAATTTCGCCACTTAATCAGTGAACAGTGAACAGTAACCCATCCATGAGTGAACAGTAGCATCTGAGAGTGAACAGTACGCATTGTGAGTGAACAGTGAAAGTCAAATGTAAACAGTAAAAGTCATCTGTGAACAGTGAAAAGTCAACTGTGAACAGTGAAAGTCAACTGTGAACAGTGAATAGTCAAAATTATGAAATGCCCTTCGTGGTCTTCTTAAGGTTTTTTGACGTTCTAAACTTGCAAAACGATGTTTGTTTTACCTCTGAAATACAAAGAAAAATACATTGATTACTACACAACACATTTATTTAAGCGAACGAACGAAATTATGTCTAAATTGGTTAATTAATCATATTGAAAGTGTAAAATGATGATATTATCCCTTAGTAAACATTCACTTTTCAGTGTTAATCACACCTCCCAGCCAGCTTATTGCTAGTCCCTAGCAATTAAAGCAAAAACAGTAAAAACTCAAATTCAAATATCTAAACTACCAAATAGACAAACTCTCTCATACCTCTTTTCTCACCCTTTGACAACCAGTCATCAATTGAGTTATCTATCAAACTTTCTTGTGCTCAATAAAGATCAACACGATAACTATGAGATTCAATTGAAATCAAACAACATTTTCATTCCGAAATGTCACCAGGGTTTTTCCTTAGGCAGCAGTTTTATTCTTTTCTTTTTTTTTGTTGTTTTTTTTTTTTGGTTTTTTTTAATATAACAAAATTGGAAACAAACATTCCATCTTTAATCCATGTAGCGACCTTTAGGGCAATGACTCCCAAACCAATTGGTTTTAGGGCATTAAGTGTTAAAACACTCCTACGGGCTTAATAACTCGGACTGCAGATGTTTTTTTTTAGTACAATTCCCTTAAGCTTTCTCTTTAACCCGTGTAACGAGCTTTGGGTCATTGACTCCCAAACCAGTTGGTCTTAGGGACATTAGGTGTTAAAACACCCCTCGGACTTAATTGCTCGAGTTAAAGAGGCTACGGAACTGTACTTTATTCTTATCCAGACTCCACCGTTTTACACGAACACTCTATGCTTACTGAGGCATGATGCCCGGCTACTAAGTAAGAGTTTTGGTCACAACACACAAAATTATTATTATTATTATTACTATATATATTTTTAAGCAAGACCACTGCCTTCGGTTGTTACCCTTGAATGATGTTTGAGAACTAAATATCGTAAAATCTCATCTTACTGCACATAATCAAGTGTCAATGTGCGTGTGTGTCTAGAATAGTTCGAAAAATTTCTCAAGATGACTTAATGAACAAAAGGGTTAGTCAATGATATCACAATGGAGAGTTTATAAATTTGAATAGTCAGAAGAGAGGAAAAAAATGCATCAGAACTACAAAGATGAGTCTCAGAAGTATCTAAATGATCTTCTTACTCGACCATCTTTACAAAAAAATGGTCAGAAGATAGTTTTTTTTTTTTTTAGAAAAACAAAAGTTATTTAATCAACTATCGCCTCCCTCCAACCAGAACGTGACATTGTCCCCAAAGTCATTAGAAAGAGGTAAGGTTTAGAAGATATCACCTGAACAACTTGAAAGACAACAAAATCCTGCAAAACAATAAAAGAAATACAAAATATAGAAAAATAAAATGCATAAAAACCATGGGACAATCACAAACTGAGATTTATATCAATTCTACATTACTTGTTCTCTTCAAAAATCAAAAGTAAACAACAATAATTAAAAAAAAGACATAAAATGCGGAAGGAAAAAGATAATAAAAACAAAACGATATTTACTGGTAGTTGTGATTGTGGCTCACATCTTCCTCTGGTTTTACGTCCAGAAACGTCTTCAATGCCCTTTATAGGCCGGGGGTATGCTTCCCATCCAATTTTCTTATAAATTGGCAAACAGGGTCTTTTAAAGTCATATTCTCAATACTACATTGTGCATGTTCTTTTTGAAATTGTGGCCATAATCGGTCAATTGCCATTTACACATATCCACTAGGATGTGCATCAAGAGTCGTTAGGATATTATCTAATGACTCCCTTACGTCAACCATGCCTAATGAATAAAATTTTATCTTCCCGATTATTAGACACCATTCCTAAAGAACGACAACGTGTGTTGCAAGTTGTACGTGCACATTTGTGAGAAGTAACCCCTAACTTCTTAGCTCTTCATTTTTTTGCAAGGTTACTTCTTCCAAAACCAGGCATGTAAGATATAAATGAATCAACAGACTCACCTGCTAGACGTACCTTATCTTCGATCAATTAGCGAATTTCAACAGGAATGTTGTTTATCTTCAGTAAGGGTAATCTTTCGGAACGTGCTTTGTAAATCTTTTTCAGAGCATTTTGGGCAACGATGGAAAATGTTTTCGCAGGTTTGTGAAAATTTCATCCGTGCCTTGTTTTGGGGATCAGTTATTTAGGAAACTGAATTAAACCGATTTGAATTGTCACGGAGTACCGTTATCCGCCACTTAAACGGGGTTATATAGCAAAACACACCAAGGAAAAATTGAACCTAGAAATTAATCCTGTAAAAATTCAAAACATAAAAGCGAACAAAAACAAAAACAATAATTGCAAACACAAATAAAGTCAAAAGCAAAAGATTTGTTTACTCACCTTTGTAACAAGGGTCAAAAAGGACAGCAGAGTCTTTTTAAAAATCTGTATTTTCTAAGAATGGTTTCACACGTTGTCCATTTACTTTAAACACATTACCATTTCTAGGATTCTCAATGTCAAGGGCACCATATGGATACACCTGTTTCACAACAAATGGACCACTCCATTTTGATTTCAATTTTCCAGGAAATAAATGAAGTCGAGAATTATAAAGCAAAACCTTTTGACCAACTTCAAATGATCTTCTTAAAATTCGTCTGTCATGAAAGGTTTTAGATTTTTCTTTAAGAATTTTTGCATTTCCGTACGCATCATTTCTTAATTCTTCAAGTTCATTTATTTGCAACTTGCGCAATTCACCAGCATCATTTAGGTTAGAATTGAAAGCTTTAATGGCCCAATATACTTTTTTCTCAAGTTCAACAGGTAAATGGCAAGGTTTTCCATAAACTAAACGATAAGGAGACATACCCAAAGATGTTTTGAATGCAGTGCGGTAAGCCCAAAGTGCATCATTTAGCCTAAGAGACCAATCTTTTCGATCAGGGTTAACCGTTTTTTACAAGATATGTTTTATCTCCCTATTTGCTAACTCAACTTGACCACTTGTTTAAGGGTGGTATGGTGTGACAATTTTGTGTGTGATTCCATATTTCTTCATTAAAGACTCAAAAGGTTTGTTACAAAAGTGTTTACCTCCATCACTGATAATCACTCGAGGGATTCCAAATCGACTCAAAAGATTTTCCTTTAAGAACTTAATCATTGTTTTATGATCATTATTTCGACAAGGAATTGCCTCAACCCATTTTGACACATAATCAACGGCAACCAAAATATACAAAAATCCAAATGACGATGGAAATGGACCCATAAAATCAATTCCTCAACAATCAAATATTTCAATGACAAGAATGGGGTTTAAAGACATCATGTTTCGCTTAGAAATAGATCCTAAATTTTGACATTTTTCACAGGTTTTACAGAATGCATGTACGTCTTTAAACAAGGTGAGACAATAAAATCCACACTGTAAGATTTTTGTAGCCGTTTTCTTTGATGAAAAATGACCACCACATGCTTCAGAATGACAAAATTCAATGACACTACTAACCTCATTGCCTGGAATACACCGTCTAACAATTTGATAGGGGACAATACTTGAATAAGTACGGGTCATCCCAGTAAAAACGTTTTACCTCGGTCAAAAATTTATTTATGTCCTGTGCATTCCAATCGAGTTGCATCATTCCTGTTGCAAGATAATTAACAATATCAGCATACCAAGGCAAAGTTGTGATAGAGAATAAAGGATTATCAGGAAAAGAGTCATTGATGGGTGCTTTTTCTTCTGGCTCGTCATCTTTCTGTTCTAATTCTTCAAAATCTAAAGTGTCTTTTTCTTCTTCGGCAACCTGCAAACAATTATCAAGATGTGAATGCGAGCTTGACTCAGGTGAATTGATCAAACAAATTTCAGATGAGTTAAAAGAATCCTTTTGAACATGATCTTCAACAATGGTTTCAATAATGTCTACATCTTCATCGTCATTTTCATCATCAAATGGTTTTTTAGACATGTTGAAAACATTAAGCTTAATTTCCATATTTCCAAAAGACATGCTCATTATTCCATTCCTGCAATTAATCCAAGCATTAGCAGTAGCCAAAAATGGTCGGCCCAATATAACAGGGATTGATTGGTGCTCATTAACAACAGGTTGTGTTTCCAAGACAATAAAATCTACTGGGTAGATAAATTTATCAACTTGTACTAACACATCTTCCACTATTCCTTTTGGTATTTTAATTGACCTATCAGCAAGATAAAGTGTGGTTGAAGTCGGCTTTAACTCACCAAGTTTAAGTAGCTGATAAACTGAGTATGGGAGCAAATTTAAAATAGCACCTAGGTCAAGTAAATCATGCTCAATTTTACAGTTACCGATTATGCAAGAAATAGTAGGACAATCAGGATCTTTATATTTCAAAACATTTTTGTTGCAAAGAATAGAACTTACTTGTTCAGCCATAAAGGCTTTCTTTCTTACCTGATGCTTCATTTTCACAGTGCACAGATCCTTTAAAATTTTGGCATAGGAAGGTACCTGTTTGATTGCATCCAACAGAGGGATATTGATATTTACCTTTTTGAAAATTTAAAAAATCTCTAGGGGATGCTTCAATTTTTATGAATTTTTAAAAGCCAGAGGATATAGAAGTGTTGGTGGGGATTCAATTATTTCTTCGTCAACAGTGGTTTCATCAACCCCTTCTTACCCTTTGAAAATGAATCATCATCATTTTTACAAGATTCAAGAATAGGTTTTTCGATGACTTTACCACTACGAAGAGTGGTAATTAATTTGACATGATCTGGGCGTTGGTTATTATCATAAGAACTTGACTAGCTCTTGGGATTTGGTTGTGGTTGAGATGGAAACTTACCTTTTTCGAGTGTCGTGAGTGTAGAAGCAATCTCAACCAAAGTATCTTTAACATCTATCATGGTTTGTGCAGTTTGGTTGTTAATGAATTATTGCTTCTCAATGAATGAGTACAAAGTGTCTTTAAAGTTTTTCCTAGATGGTAGGACATAAGGTGAATAACCTTGTGGGTTTTAGAAATTCTGGTGTGTTTGTGGATGTGATGGACCTGGTGGTGTTGAAGACTTGGCTTGATTGTTGTTTCTCCAATTAAAGTTTGGATGATTTCTCCAACCAGGATTGTAGGTTTGTGAGTATGGGTTGGAATTTGGCTTGTTGAAAGTGTGAAAAACATTGGCTTTTTCATGAAGGCAATCTTTTATGGCTGGCAAAGTTGGGCAACTATGAGTGATGTGATCATTAGAATCACATACATGGCATGCAATTTCTTATACAGATTTTACATGTTCACTCTTTTTAGTTTCTAAAGCTTCAACTTTCCTAACTAGAGATGCAAATCTAGCTTGAAGGTCATGGTCTTCCCTAAGATTGTAAATGCCTCCACTAGATGGAGATGGTTGTGGTTTACTCTTGGACTCATAGGAATCAATGGTGTCCCAATTTTGAGCACTTTCGACGATATGGTCAAGATAGTCAAGTGCTTCTTCAGAATTTTTGTCACTGAACTCCCCATTACGCATCATTTCAATGACTTGTCTACTTTAGGGTGTGAGTCCCTCATAGAAATGTGACACTGTCCTCCATGTTTCAAAACCGTGATGTGGACAGACATTTAATAACTCTTTGAACCTATCCCAACATTGGTAAAGTGTTTCCCAAGGTTTTTGGGCGAATGAAGTGATTTGCCTCTTAAGAGAGTTTGATCTATGAGGTGGGAAAAATTTCTTTAAGAACTGTTGTTGCATATCATTCCAAGTTTGGATTGATCCTAACCTAAGGTTTTGTAACCAAGTTTTAGCTTTATCTTTTAAGGAAAAATGGAAAAACTTAAGCTTGATTATATCCATGCTAACATTTTGGTCAGTGCAAGTGTTACAGACTTCCTCAAACTCTCTAAGATACAAATATGGATTTTCAGATACAAGACAGTGAAAACTGGGTAAATGTTGAATGATTCCTAGTTTAAAATTAAAGTGTGTTGCATTTGGTGGGAAAGCTCATGAAGGTGCTCTAGTGCGTGTGGGGTTCATGTAGTCTCTAAGAGTTCTAGGTGGATTTGGGTTAATGTGTTGGTCATGGTTAACATAAGACGGATGGTTGCTGTATTGAGATATGTTGTCAATGGTGTCTAAAAGGTTTTCGGCTTGGTTTCCTGCTGGATGTCTAAGTGGGTTTTCAGCCATTTTGTTAGTGAATATGGGTGATTGTGATCTCCTAATTAATCTACCACTAGATGTTCGAGACCAACGTCTTATGCAAATTTAACGAGGGTTAATAGAGATGAAATACACCAAAATGAAGAAAATAAAAGAAAATTGATAAAAATAACAATATGCAAAATTCTAGGGGTGTAAATGCAAATATGCACAAGTATTGGGGTAAAAGTGCAAATAATTAAAAATATAGGCACTAAAGTGAAAATATGATAATTATAGGGACTGATATGTAAAAATATAAAATAAAATGACCTATATGCAAATATAAACTAGATCTAAGCTAAAATGCAAATAAAAAGTACAAGGATTAAAATGCAAAAATGTGATTAAAGATAACAAGTGCTTTTTTTTTTCAAGTGGATGAAGTTTATGATTGAGATGAGTGATGCAAAATTAAATACAAAATAAAAATAAAGAAGATAGAAAAAAAAAAAGCAAAACTAATATAAAATTGAAAAGAAATTACTACTACAAAGAAAATGTAGACTTACCTCCCCGGCAACGGCGCCAAAAACTTGACACGTCCTAAGGAACTGTTCCTACTCTCAAGTATAAGAGTGTCAAAGTAATAAATCAACCTACCTGTAAGACCGGGTCGAACCACAGGGAGGTTGTTCACTTGTCCTTGTAGAATTAATTATCTAAATTAATTACTAAGCTTGTTATAAAATGAAAATCAATTAAAATTAATATTGGGGCTAAGGGATCCACTATTGGTAATTCGAATATGATCCAATTATTAATATTTAGTCAGATTAATGGGATAATATTCCACTCCACTGACCACTCTCAAATAGATGTGGGTAAAAGTACTCACTGTGCTAGACAATATCTGTCTGTCTACAGTGAGTCAAAAACTCCACAAAGATTAGAGGGGATAAACCACTCTCTGATAGATATGGGTAAAAGTACTCACTGTGCTAGACAATATCTATCTATCTACAGTGAGTCAAAAACTCCACAAAGATCAGAGGGGAGAAAGCATAAAAATAAAAAACTTACCAAAATTGGATCATATTTTCCATACCAACATTATCACCTTTGGCCCCAGCTATATAAAATTAGCCAGACATAATTTAACTAGAAAATAGCTATTTTATTTAAACTGAAAATTTGAGAACAAAGGAGAGAGAATTTCACAAATCAAATATCAGATTTGGATTCGGAACATGAAAATTAGGGGGGGGCTATTTTATAAAAAATACGGATGAAAATTGACCATCGGATGAATTTAGAATGGAGCGTCCAGATTTCACCACGTCATCAGTGAACAGTGAATAGTAACCCATCCATGAGTGAACAGTAACACATTCGAGAGTGAACAGTGAAAGTCAACTATGAACAGTAAAAGTCAATTGTGATCAATGAATAGTCAAAATTATGAAAATGCCCTTCGTGGTCTTCTTAAGGTTTTTTGACGTTCTAAACTTGAAAACGATGTTTGTTTTGCTATCTGATATCTCCATGATTCTGAATTGATCGAAATACCTCTGAAATACAAAAAACAATACACTGATTACTACACAACGCATTTATTTAAGCGAACGAACGAAATTATGTCTAAATTGGTTAATTAATCAGATTGGAAGTGTAAAATGATGATATTATCCCTTAGTAAACATACACTTTTCAGTGTTAATCACCCACCTTCGAATGACGTAACTTCCTTTATGGCATTTGATAAGGAGAATCTCTACGAATCATGAGAGAGATTCAAGGAGCTGATTAGGAAGTGTCCATATAATGGATTGGCAAAATGGCAGATTTTGGAATCCTTTTACAATGGAATCTCAGAAGCAACTAGGAATTTTGTTGATGCGGCTTTAGGAGGTTCGCTTCTGGCCAAGACAACAGATGTGGCCTATGAGTTCATAGAAGGAATGGCCAGTAATAATAGCCATTGGGGGGAAGAAAGACAGGTGCTAAAAAAGGGTCATGGCGTCCTCGAGGTTGACGAAATGACAAGTGTGAAGGCTCAACTTGAATCACTTACTAAGCAAATGAATAGGATGAATGCGGGGAGTAGTCATGCTATAACTGCTTTCTGTGAACTATGTTCAGGACCACATATGAGTTCCGAATGTCAGGATGGGAACCCCTTTGCTTCAGAGTCGTCAGATTAAGTTGCTTTCGTTGGATATAACAGAAAATTCAGCAACCAACAAGTAACTCAGAATCCTCAGAACAATCCTTATTCAAACACGTATAACCCAGGATGGAGGAACCATCCAAACTTCTCTTGAAAGGATAACCAACAAAAACAACCAAAACCACAACAGAATTTGATCCAGAGACAACCTCCAGGCTTTGACAACCAACAACAACTTCAGGGTTACAACCGACAGAATCCTAGTTATCAAAACTAGAATGGAGCCTTTGAGGCAGAAAGGAAGCCAGCAATTGAAGATCATCTTTCCAAGTACTTGGTGAAGATAGACGGGCGCATGGACACCTAAGATGCCACACTTAAGAAGCTAGATGATAAGATGGACCAGATATCGCAGCACAACCAAGCCTCCATTAAAAATTTAGAGATGCAAGTCGGTCAGTTAGCCAGGGGAGCCCAAATGAGACAGTAAGGGACCTTTCTCAGTGATACGATCACGAATCCGAAAGATCAATGTCAAGCAATCACTCTAAGGAGTGGAAAGAATGTAGAGTTACCGAAGGACTTTGGGGTAAGAGAGGAGGTGGTGATGAAAGATAGAGAGGGAGTTGAGGTTGATGAGAATGAAGAGTTGAGAAATGAGGAAGTGATCTTGGAAAAGGATCAAGAAAGTGAACCACCAACACCTCCACAAGTCAAAACATATGTTCCACCTATTCTATATCCGGAAAGGCTGAGAAAGCATAAGGATGCCCAAAGCTTTGCAAAGTTCTTGGAAATGTTCAAGAAATTGCACATCAACATCCCGTTTGCCGAAGCTCTAGCACGGATGCCGACCTATGTGAATTTCTTGAAGGAGCTTCTATCTAACTAAAGGAAGCTAGAAGAGTTCAAAACGGTGACTTTGATGGAAGAATGTAGTGTTATACTACAGAACAATCTTCCACCCAAATTGAAGGATCTGGGGAAATTCACCATCCCTTGTACCATTGGTACGTCAGAATTCAGGTAAGGCTTTAACTGATTTGGGAGCTAGCATTAATCTAATGCCGTTCTCAATTTTTCAAAAGTTGGGAGTCGGAGAAATGACTCCTACCAATGTCACTTTGCAACTAGCGGATCAATCAATAAAGTATCCGAGAGGAATGATGGAAGATGTTTTGGTCAAGGTAGACAAGTTATACTTCCTAGTTGACTTCGTGATTTTAGACATTGAGGAAGATGTAGAAGTACCTCTACTCTTAGGAAGACCATTCTTGAAGACTGCCGAAGCTATGATAGACCTAAGGGATGACAAGATGACTTCAAGATTTGGTGAGGAAAAGGTCATATTTGATATGGTTAAAATTGTGAAGAAGCCGGATCCAGTAAATGATTGTTTGAGAGTGGAGAGTATGGATACAAGTGTGGATAAACTTCTAAGAATGAAGGAAATGGATGCACATTTGCTAGCTTGCATCAGTAAAAGCGTAACAAATGAAGATAAGGATGAGGAAGTAACAGAGTGTGCGGCGAGTTTGGATGTAAAACCGGTGTGGCGAACCAAGAATAGATGGAGATTCGAAGACCTTGGCCAAAGCAAGATAAGAATTCCCCCCTCTATAGAAAGGCCTCCACTACTTGAGCTAAAAAAATTACCTTCTCACTTAAGGTATGCCTTCCTAGAAGAACCAATAAGTTTACCGGTGATTTTGTCATCTCTGTTGAATAAAGTGGAAGAAGGAAAGTTGTTGAGAGTTCTTAGAGAGCATAAGAAGGCTATAGGGTGGTCTATTTCAGACATTAAGGGAATTAGCCCATCCTTGTGTATGCACAAGATCTTGATGGAAGAGTAGTTCAAGCTATCAGTGGAGCACCAAAGGAGATTGAACCCAAACATGAAGGATGTGGTAAAGGCAGAGATCTTAAAACTTCTAGATGCATGAATTATATATCCAATTTCGGATAGTCCGTGGGTAAGCCCGGTTTACGTAGTGCCAAAGAAGGGTGGGATCACCGTAGTATAAAATTCTAACAATGAGTTGATTCCCACCTAAAAGATTTCAGGATGGAGAATGTGTATAGACTACCAGAAGCTGAATAGTGCTACAAGGAAAGATCATTTCCCGCTGCCTTTTATTGATCAGATGCTTGAAAGATTGGCGGGACACGAATACTACTGTTTCCTTGATGGTTAATCAGGATATAACCAAATCCCTATAGACCCCAAAGACCAGGAAAATACCACATTCACATGTCCTTATGGGACATTTTCCTACAGAAGAATGTTGTTTGGGTTATGTAATGCTCCGGCTACGTTTCAGAGGTGTATGACGGTAATATTCTCCGACATGGTGGAGAAGTTTATAGAAGTCTTTATGGATAACTTCTCGGTTTTCGGGACATCTTTTGATAACTGTTTAAAGAAATTGACATTTGTGTTGGAGAGATGTGAGGAAACGAATCTTGTTCTAAATTGAGAGAAGTGTCTATTCATGGTAAAAGAAGGGACAGTGCTTGGTCATCGAATTTCAAGCCAAGGAATAGAAGTGGATAGAGCTAAGATTGAAGTGATAGAGAAGTTACCACCTTCTGTGTCAGTTAAAGGCATTAGGAGTTTCCTAGGGAACGCCGGGTTTTACAGGCGCTTCATCAAAGACTTTTCAAAAATTTCGAAACCCTTGAGTTCTTTATTGATGAAAGATTCACCATTTGTATTTGATGTAGTGTGTCATACAACTTTTGACCTCTTGAAGAAAGAACCTACATCGGCTCCTATCATTTATGCCCTAGATTGGAGTTTGTTGTTCGAATTGATATGTGATGCTAGTGATTTTATAGTGGGAGCAGTTTTGGGGCAACAGAACGAGAAAAGGCTTCATGTGATCTACTATGCAAGCCAAACCTTGAATGATGCCTAAGTCAACTATGCAATAACAGAAAAGAAGCTTTTGGCTACAGTGTTTGCATTCGAAAAATTTAGATCGTACTTGGTAGGTTCAAAGGTCATCGTGTACACAGATCATGAAGCCATCAAGTATTTGTTGAACAAGAAAGATGCGAAGCCTTGATTGATAAGATGAGTTTTGCTCCTACAAGAGTTCGACTTGGAGATCAAGGACAAGAAAGAAACATAGAACCTTGTAGCAACCTACTTATCCAGGTTAGAAAGATACGAGAAGGAAGAGGTAGTGATTCCAATTAATGAGCAATTTCAAGATGATCAGCTCTTTGCTCTATAATATCTGATGGTTCCATGGTTTGCCGACTATGTGAACTATCTAGCTAGCCCTATCATGCCAATTGACATGAACTACAACCAGAGGAAGAGGTTTTTGCATGAAGTAAAGTGGTATTTGTGGGATAATCCCTTGTTGTTCCGAACTTGTGCGGATGGAATGATAAGAAGGTGCTTACTGGAAGAGGAGATGAATAGCTTATTAGGTCATTGTCACTTCAAAGAATGTGGGGGACATTTTGGTAGAATCGGAACAACATGAAAGATTCTTCAGTCGGGTTTCTGGTGGCCTACCCTTTTTTCATGATGCTAGAAGCAGTGTAGAAGTGTGCGACCTGTACCAAAGAATCGGAAACATCAGTAAAAGGGATGAAATGCCATTGAATTTCTTGTTGGAGGTGGAATTATTTGATATGTAGGGTCTAGACTTCATGGGCCCTTTCCCAAATTCATACAGGAATCAATACATACTTGTAGCAGTGGACTATGTGCCCAAATGGGTTGAAGTCGTGGCCACTACAGCAAGTGATGCAAAAACAGTCACTAAGTTTCTGAAGAAACACATTTTCTCACGGTTTGGCACGTCAAGGGCAATAGTGAGTGATGGAGGGTCATATTTCTGCAATAAACAATTTGAAGCATTACTAAGAAAATATGGTGTAAGGCATAGAGTGACCACTCCTTACCATCCGCAAGAAAATGTGCAAGTTGAAATATCGAACCTCAAGCTCAAAAGTATTCTAGAGAAGTCCGTGGTGGTTCGGAGAAAAGATTAGGCAAAATAGCTCGATGATGCATTATGGGCATACAGAACCGTTTTCAAGACTCCAATTGGCATATCTCCTTTCAAGTTAGTGTTCAGAAAAGCATGTCACCTTCCAGTTGAGTTGGACCACAAAGCCTTTTGGGCGGTAAAGGCATTAAACTTTGATATGAGATCTGCTGGTGTAAAGAGACTCATCCAGTTGAATGAGCTAGACGAAATGTGTCTAGATTCTTATGAGAATGCCCGGATTTACAAAGAGAAAAGTAAGAAATTGCATGATAATCGATTGGTGAAGAAGGACATTCAGATGGGTAATCAAGTCTTACTGTACAACTCAAGACTTCGTCTTTTCCCTGGAAAGTTGAAGAGCAAATGGACAGGGCCATATACTGTGAAGCATGTTTTCCCATATGGAACGGTGGAGATCGAAAATGACGCAAGGGAAAGCTTCAAGGTAAACGGACAAAGGCTGAAAATCTATCGGGAGCATGAGACTGATCAAATCATGGAGGTAATCCACCTCCGAGACCTCACCTGAGAACGAAGGAAAGGTACCATATCTGTAAATAGTAAATTTAGTTTTTCGTATTAATTTAAATTTCCTTTCGAATGGCATAATTGTTTTTGGTTTTATTGCATGGTGAATCACCCATTTTCACCTTCACATTTGATGTGATTTTGTGAGTTTTTGAAAGAGTTTAGGAGTGTAAACGGGAGGGAGAAAATTCTGGAAAAGACTAGAGCCAAGGAATGCCTTCATCAGGCTATGGCTGGTAAGAAGTGTGGTAAGCGTACCGCACTAGAAGGAAGTGCGTACCGCACTTCGTACCGTGCATAACGGCAGAAGAATTTAAATGCCCAGGTGAGGTACGATGCGTCGATGTGAACCGCATCTCGTACCGCAACCTGGGCCTTGAAACAAGCGATGTATATGCCATATGCAGGTAAGTGCGGTACAAAGTGTCAAAGTGAACCGCACTTCGTACTGAATCTCGTGAGAATTTTTTAGATTTAAAGAGCCAAGTCTCGACATTCTCTCATTCTCACCCTCTTTCCCCTCTTTTCAAAACTCTCTCAAGCTAAGGCCTTCCATGAATTCAACCGGTATGTAACTCTAACTTCCTCTTCTCTCTCTCTTTATCTTTTATTCATGGAATCATGCCCTAGATTAAGCATACGTCAATCAAATCAAGCTAGGGCATAGTTTTATGTATGATTGTATAGGTTAGGGTTTCGAAATTTTGAGGGTTTTTCTTGTAGTTGCTTTTCTTGAGTTTCAATTTGTTACGTAGACCACAATCACAAACAAAATACCATAATATAGTATTTATAGATTGTTTGAGCAATTTTTGTGTGTGGATTTGTGGGTTTTTTAAGAGATTCCAATTTTAGGGTTATTGTGGGGTGTAATTGAGTTGTTTTTAATATTTGTGTGAGTAGTTTTTCGCCTATGATAGAAGAATAATCGATAAATTGGGCTATATTTATGGCTATGCTTGACATCAATTTTGTGAAAGCTTAAAAGGAGATTGATGCTTTGGGTTGTCATGTTGATTGTGTTGTTTGAAGTGATAGAACTAAGAGTGGTTGCGGATTTACGTGTTTTTGTTTTTTCTTGGTTTGTTTTTGTAGGAACATAATCTCACGACTAAAGATGCCACCCAAGAAGAATACAAAGTCTGTTCTCGCCGGAATGAGGAAAGTCGGATCATCATCCAGAGTGATGCAGCAGTTTGTGAGGAACCGTGATTATGGGAGACGGATGGAAAAGCTCAACGATGCAAACATCATTTTTGAGAGAGGTATGCACCTTGTGGAACTCAAGGACACACCAATTCCCACGACCGTGACACAACGAGGATGACAGAATTTTGTCAGTGTCCCGGCGGATGCCAATGTTTCATTGGTAAAAGAGTTCTACACCAGTATAATATCAGCGGCAGTGAAGGAAGGTAGGTCAGTTTTGGTAAGAGACATATCGGTCATGATCAATGCCACCAAGATCAACGCTCACTTTGGCACATCAGACTACCCACAATTCAACAAAGGGTATATGAGCAGGCATAACACTAAGTCAAGTTTGGCTATGGCGCTCAGAGGGACAGATAATGGTGTGTGGGAGCATGGTCACATGCTTAAGCAGTCAGAGCTTCCTCAGGAGTTGGCATTTTAGAACCTTTTCAACACTTTCTCCCTCCTACCAACCACTCACAGAACTACAGTTTTAGAGCCGAGAGCATATTTACTCAGTTGCATTCAAGATCAGACAAAGATTGATATAGGCCAAGTCAAAATGAATGCAATTTTATAGGCAGCCTTGATTAATGTGCATCCGCAAGTAAAGCCAAGGTCAATCATCTTTCCTAGCTTTATCACTGCTCTCCTGAAGAATGAAGGAGTCCTGGAAATTGCCATAGATGAAGTAAATATCAACCCCATAAGGGACCTTAATAAAAGATCATGGCAAGACGTTACAATCAAAACCAAGGGAAAGAAGAGGTCGAGGATTACTAAGGGTCCATCCAGCACTCAGGGTGAATATGAACCTGATTTTGAATTTGGGGAATCAGAGGAAGAGGACCAAGACTACGAGGACCCTGCATCACAGTCCATGCTAGCCAAGATTTTGAGTGCTGTAGAGGGCATCCAGCTTGGTATGACTGGCCTCGAGGATAACCTGCAGGTAATGAGGGAGATGACATATCTGATCAATTCTAGGATAGATCTCTTTGAGGAAGAGATGAGAGATCAGAGAGATGATCTTGCTGACATCCGGTGGTAAGCTGGCTTCCAGACTTATCAGAGGAGGAGGAGACCTCGCTCGTCTTCTACCGGTAACTCAATTTCAGAGAACCAGGCTGCCTAGAGGGCTGCAGCAGAGGTTGAGAGGGTTCGAGCAGAGGTGGCAGCTGCATGGCAGGACAGAGGAAAGGGACACATATAACACTAGTAGTCTACTACCATGATATCTCTAACAAACTTTTGTGTTTATGTTTGTTTTTCCATATTATTATTGTTTTATTGATTATAACTAGTAGACTTAGCATATGTTACTAAATGTGTGGATAGCTCATTTTGGTTTTTGTTTAGCATATTTCGTATTTTTTTGGATTTATTTAGTTTTCGCTTCGAATTTTCATTCAGAATAATGTTAGATTTGGGTTGGGGGTGTTGGAATAGAAATTTAGAGAACATGATACATTGTACAAATTTTTTTGTTTTTTTTTGCCAAGTAGAATTTCAGAGCACTAATACTGCTCGAACGAGATACTTTTGGGTTGTGCCTTTTTCAGGCAGTTGTTGCATATTTTGTACCACTAGGGTTGTGCTTACTAAAGCTGCACCACATGGCTTGCACACATTTTACCGGGCTCTATAGTGTCCCAGTGAAGAGGATAGCTCGCTTGAAATGTTTAGACCTTTAGTGGAGACTACCCTGTAAGTCTATAGAATCCAGAAATGCGTCACTTGAGCGATAATGTTATTTACCTCTCTATACACTTTTCAGTTAGGCATTTAGAAGGCATCATTAGGAATCAAGCATGTTTGTAATTCTTTATGAGTTTGTTGCCATGGTTTCTGTAAAGTTCTCAATTGTTGATTGGTTTATTTCGTGAACAAATCACTTTTTTGGGTATTATGTAAGGGTAGCTTAGGCTCTCAAGACCTCAAGAGGAGAAACACCGAAGGTAAAATTCTTGTGCTTACTTGCTTTAAAGAGATAGTTGCACACACTCACATATTCATGCATAACTCTTATTCATATATGTTGTGTGTTTATTCTTGTGTGCATTTTGATTTAAATGACTCTTGTTTGATATATTTGCATCTTGTAATTAAAGTTTCATGTTATGCTAGGCATTAAAATATGATGCACTTTCATCACTCTTGAACTTGTTGATTTTATGTGTTTGAGTGATTGAAAAGTAGGCTTTGCGCTGGTGGTGTGCTACTCGACCAACGCACCTCACCAGTGCACTATTCCAGTGGATCGTCGCATGTGTTGCTCCACTGAGCTGCGATGTTGCACCAATGCACAGTTGAAAAAAGTGGACGTGCGCCACTCGTCTAGCGCAGCCTCACCAGCACAAACATTCCAGAGAATTTGTGCATGTGTTACGCCACTGGGATGCGCCACTCGTCTAGCGCCTATTGTAAAATTAGGTTGTGCGTTGGTGGTGCGCTACTCGACCAGCGCACACAGAGGAAGCTGGAACGTTTTTTTCAAAACGACCTCACTTTGTTTGGATCTCATATATATATATATAACTCATTGCTTTAAGTTCGTGTAAGAGTTCAGAAAATCATATATGAGCAAATAGCTCTTTTTAATAAAAAAATGTGTTTTAATAAATTTATCAAAAATTAGTACGATGATTGTTTTTGCCAAACAATCCACTGAATGGACTAAATTGCCCATGTATTTCAAATTTTAATTATTTTTCTTACTTTTATAGTTTGTTTATCAAAAAAATACGTTATCTGTTTTTTTTATCATTATCTTCTCTCTTTTCTTTCTTTCTCCACCATTTACGTTCTCTCTCTTCCATAAAATACATATTATCTCTTGCTTTTATCATTATTTTGCTTGGTTTAATAGTTTTTGTCTTAAATGACATCTCTCTCTTCGTTCTCTCTCCACCATCTACATTCTCTCTTCCAAAATCTTTCTCGTCTTTCTCTCTGTTTCAGATACCTTCTCGCTCTTAAACCTCCAAAAATAATTTTTGACTAAAATTATATACGTCTTTATAAATTTCAGCCTTAAACAATATCTATATGAAGAATCCCTTTAAGTTTGAACCATTGTTGTTATAAACAAAATCAATGTGCCAATACCCTTGTTCAAACCCATATTTGTTTGTTTGTTCAAACCCATCAAACTCGGATTTGGATTCATTCGATGGGTTTAATTGATCACCCTGGTGTGTTTAATCGACCACCCTAGTGTGTTTAATTTTTCGGCCTGGTGTGTTTAATTGTGTTCCCTGGTGTGTTTAACTACATGTGCATAGTGTGTTTAATTTCCTTGGCTTGATGTGTTTAATTGTTGATCTGGTGTATTTAACTGTCTTGGTCTGGTGTGTTTAATTTTTGACCCTTTAATTTTAAGCCATTGTTGTTGTAAACAAAATCACTATGACAACACCATTGTTCAAACTCATATTTGTTTTTGTGTTCAAACCCATCAAACTCGGATTTGCATTCGTTCGATGGGTTAAATTGACTACCCTGGTGTGTTTAATCGACAAAGCCTGATGTGTTTAATTGTTGTGTCTAGTGTGTTAATTGACAAAGCCTAGTGTTTTTAATTGTCTTGGCCTGGTGTGTTTAATCGTCTTTACTTGGTATGTTTAATTTTCCTGCCTGGTGTGTTTAATTGCGTAGACTTGGTGTGTTTAAATGCCTTGCGACCTTGTCTAGTGTGTTTAATTACGTATGCATGGTATGTTTAATTGTCTTGCTTGGTGTGTTTAATTGACTCTGTCTGGTGTGTTTAACTGCGTTCCCTGGTGTGTTTAATTACAGTGCATAGTGTGTTTAATTTTCTTGGCCTGGTGTGTTTAATTGCCTTAGCCTGGTGTGTTTAATTGTCTTGGTATGGTGTGTTTAATTATCGATCCGGTGTGTTTAATTGTCTTGACCTGGTGTTTTTAATTGTGTTGCTTGGTGTGTTTAAACACATTAGTCCAAATCATTTACACAAACTAGTTCAACTGAATTACACACACAAGTTCAACACAGTTCATTCACTTTCTTCATCACCATATCAATCAATGAACAAACAAGGGTGTGACATGATCAATGTTAGGGAAGTGTGAAATTAAAGCCCCGAGTAAAAATGTGCATCTCTATGCGTGAGAGACAACGGACAAATATTTTTTGCACACTACTGTGAGTGTTGGAGCGTAAGGAGCAGCGGTCCGCAGTTAATGAAGAGGCATTTTGATAGCGCTGCGAATTACCACAACGGTTCAAGATCAGTGGGTGTAGCTGTTGGAGCGTTGTGGATACCTACAATGGTCAGACACAATTTTATGAGAAATTGGATTTCTTGTACAAATAAGTAAGTGGAAAAGGAAATAAATCTCAATTAGGATTTGACCAACTCTAGTGCTCCTATATAAATACCACCATTATGTGTATTCTGATTTGGTGTGTAGTGTGTGAGAAAAATTGCTAAAGAGAGAGAGAGCAATTTTAGAGAGATTGAAAAAGAGACAGAGATTGTATTCAACTCTGAAAATAGTGGATTGAGTGTTGTGCGTTCCGTGGATGTAGATAAATTACTAAACCACGTAAAATCTTTGGTGTCATCTTTTTTGTCTTATTGCTTTCTTATTAATAGTCAAAAATCAAAAGTAACTCATCACATCATCATGAGAAACTCAAATAATCAAAATCAAAATCCTGACAAACTATTCACAGTGGCAAGAAATTAAGTGAAAAACATAATCACAATTAAAATCAGATTAATCTACATCCGGAGCTCAAGTAATTCGACCAATGCAAGCAAAAATCAAATAATACGAAACCTTAAACTGGAAATAACAAGTAGTTTGATTTGTATATATAAAAAAACACTTGTTATCTTCTACGCGTGACCGGAGACCATAGTGGTGTCTCGTCACAGTGCCAGAGGGATCCACGCGGGTCGGGTCGGGGACCAGTGCACGGTCCTCTCGCAACACATCACCTCTCCTTGGTTACTTGGTTGTCGTTTGGTCTGATCTCGGCTTCTCTCTCTCTCTCTCTCTCTCTCTCTCTCTCTCTCTTCTGTTGTTTCAAAACACTGAAAGTAGTGATACTTTTGCTTTTTTATTTTTTTTCGTTGTTTTTATCTTTTGCTTTTTTAATTTTAGTTTTCTTTTTTCTTTTATTTTTTTATTTTTTTCTTTTTTTACCTGTTCTCTTTTTATTCATTTTATCTAGAGGGTACTTTTATCCCAATAGTAGATTGTTTGCTACAAACAATCAAAATACTAATCTTGGCTAAAATTAATTAACCCCTCACCCTATATATATATATATATATATATATATTATTTTTATTGTTAGTTCGAACTAATATAAAATTTTATATCAGTTTCTTGTATGTAAACCATTAGATTTAAAAGATGTTTTGACAATTGAATACATCCAAATAAAAACATTTAAATTCAATGATCCACATATAAGGAACTGATATGATAATATATATATATATATATATATATTAGTCATTTTCTCTTTAGTGCACCCTGATATAAAATGCATCAATGCATTGTATAGAGGCTATAGTTTATGGGTCAGCACTGACAAGTGCATGCAGACTTAGTCAAAGCAATTGATTCTAATAGTCCACAAACAAGACATTGATATATATATTTATCGGTGCGTATATATTGAGAAGAAAGATTCATATATATATAATTTAGAAGATATATCAATTCTTTGTATGTGCACCATTGGATTTAAATGTTTTGACTTAATTGCATATACTTGTCAAAGTATCTTTTAAATACAATGGCCTCATACAAGAAAATGATATATTTTATATCAGTTCGAACTGAAAATAGAAAGACTTTATATATATATAACTTCACATAAGTACGCACTAATGGAATTATAAAATGACATTGAATGTGAGTCACTCTTTTTACATACTTTGACTTGACACGTATGCACTTGTCAAATCTCTTTTATAAATGAGTTACTCATATTCAATATCTTTATATTATTCTATCAATACACACCGATAGGAAAATGACTATATATATATATATATATATATATATATATATAATTTCACATAAATACGCATTAATAGAATTATAAAATGACATTGAATGTGAGTCACTCTTTTTACATACTTTGATTTGACACGTATACACTTATCAAATCTCTTTTATAAATAAGTTACTCACATTCAATATTTTTATATTATTCTATCAATACACACATGAATTGCCCTTATATATATATATATATGAGCCTTAAGTTTTCAAAAGGGCAATTCATGGAAGAATGGAATGAATTGGCTTAATACCTTCTGTATCATTTTCATTTATTTCCAATCTTTTTTTTTACTTTTCTCTTTTAACGTGTCACTCATGTATTATTTGGGATTGAAGGTGACAAAGCTATGCTAGGCTAGGTTGTTGAGGGAAAGATGTGGAAAAGTAAGGATAAAATAAAGGAAGAGGAATAGGATCAGAGGAATGAGTCGGTACAAAAAAAAAAGTACAAAGGAGGAAAAAAAAATTGATTGTCGGAACTAACAGGTACCGGAATACAGGCATCACATCTAGGCTTGTTGGATTTGATTTTGAATTAATTGTTTTAAAACTCATTGATATTGTTGTATAAAGGTTGTAGTTGTGATGATGATGGTTGGATATGATTAATTTCTTTTTATTGGGTTTGTTGAATTTAAAATCACAACGATGAACAAAAGAGATACTGAAAAACAAGAATAACCTAGAACGGGAGAAAATAACATGTGTGACCCAAATCAAATTGTAATCAAAATCTTCTATAGAGATAGAAGATACATAGCACATCAATATAGAACCTAAAAACAATCATATAAAAAGCAGTTACAAAATAACCAATTAGTGAACAAACAAACCAAATTATATCAAAATATAAGTCGATTCGGTTGATAAGAAATAATTAAAATGACAAAAAAAGAACTTGAAAACAAAAATCTAAACTTGAAAAGAAAAATAGAATATAAATATAAACAATAGGAAAAAAAAGTTAAGGAGAAAAGAGAAACCTTCAATCGAATAAAACATAGATCTTGTTGGAAGATTTGGTCGACTCAAATCAACCAACCACACCTGTTCTTAGATCTAAATCCTGTAAGAAAACTCTTACATCAGACAAGAACAAAAATAAAAAAATACCACAAGATTTACAACCAGTAAAATAACCAAGTAATCAGAAAGTAAAGTAGACAAGAAAAGAGTTAACACGAGTAACGAAGAAACAGAGAAGAGAAACACGTCACATCCAAGTCATTGATATTGTTATATATATTGCCTTTACAAGCAAGAATTCACAGCCAAAACACCAAGTACAACCCAAAAATCTACCATAAAGTAGATTTACAACTCTGAAAGTGTTTAACCCCAAGTCTCACTCAAAACCTCACAAATTACATAAAGAAACCTCTCAATCTTCCTTTACAAATGTGAACATTCACACCGATTACACTCAGAGAATACTATATCACAAATATTACACAAAGTACTCTTGGATTCACCAAGAAAATACAAAGAACACGAGAGCGCTTGAGAGAATTCTGAGAGAGTAAAAAACAATTCAAAACCTAATCTGTGAGAGAACGAATTAATTGAAATCTTTTTCTCTCTCATTTTTCTTTATATAGGTCTATCTTATGACTCATCATCGTAATCCTTCTTAGCCAATGAATGCTTGCCACCTTGGATTTCATCACATGGCTCATTGACTAATCTGAAAATAACAGATGCTCAAAACACTGCGTTTTACTCATGCTTCCGATTTGAATAATATATGAAATCTTCTGGAAGGCTGAAGTAATTGATTCCTGACTTAGGCTTCTGGATTGGTTATTGACTTGGGCTTCTTGCTTGGGCCAGAATTTATAAGATGGGCTAACCCATCTCACAGATTTAAACAAAACATCTAAATAAAAGAAGAGGCAAATCAAAATAGGTAAAAGAGAAAATAATAAAGTGCTATAAAGAAATAAAAATACAATCTTTCATAATCAAAATTCGAGAAAAAAAAATTAGATTTCGAAATCCATATATAATTTTCTTAAAAAAAAACAATTACAAAAAACAAATATATATATATATATATATATATATATATATATATATATATATAACATGGATCTAAAAAAAAGTTAAGGAGAAAATAAAAGTTAACCTTAAATCCATTAAAGCAGTAATCTCAACTAAAGATGTAATTATGGAACGGCCGACCTGTTTTCGAAAACGGAAGCACATCACGGCACGTCGGCCTGCCTCAGGTAGTTCTAGCCTTTGCCACTACCTGCAGGTTCATCAATATATAGATTGTTGAAATTTAGAATAAGCTCTTTATCTACAGTTTGATTTTATAACCTTCTTTTAGCATGCTCCCAATCACGAAGGCATGTTAATACCCCTACCATCTCCGGAGACAAACAGCTTCTTCTTGGTTCAATTATGTGCCCACTGGTGTTGAAAACTTGTTTAGAAGACACCGTTAACACGGGAATAACCAGTACGTCACGTGCTAAGTGTGACAAAATTGGATACCTATACGTATAGGTCTTCCACCATAACAACAAATCAAACTCTTCCTTGTCTTTAACAGCATCGAACTGTGCTTCAAGGTACCAAATCAGTTCGGTACAAAAAGATGGACAAGATCTTTGCCCTGAAGAAGTACTTGCTAATTTATCCTTTTTTCGCCGTTTCAGAAGGCTTCAACTTGTTTGCTTCAGCTCTGTCTCCGGTTGTGTCGATTGGGGGGGGGTGTCAATGTTGCCAAACCTGCTCTCATAAATACGAAAAATCTCGAACAACTTGGTTCGAATGTGAGTAATTTGTTTTGAATAATCTATTGACAAATTAGTACCAATAAACTCAAGCAAAACTTCTAAACCAGATAATTTAACCCTAGGATCTACTATAACACTTAAGGCATAAAATAGAGGAATGTTAGCCCAATATTTTTTGAACTTTGTCTCCATGACAACAACTGCAGCGCCTAGATGTTCATCTTCTCTATAACTGTTTAACACTTCAGAGATTTCCACTGTCTGCTGGATTGCCTGGGAAGATATGGGGTAATAGACCCCGAAAAGAGTTACAATGGCATTGTAAAAAAATTTTAAAAATTGAACAAACCCTTGCCACATACCAATCGTCTGTGGTAAGTGCTTTTACTTTAGAACGACCTGTTTTGGCCAATTTTATGTTATAAAAACATGTAATGGTTGTATCATATTCCAAACAATTTTCCAACATTAAATAAGTAAAGTTCCACCTTACCGGCATATCGGGGTATGAGACCGTTTAATTTACTGTCTCTTGAATTCGCTGAATCTAGGATTAGAACTGCAAATCCAAGTAATGGAATCTCTGATGCGATCTATTTAGTCGCTTACCTGCTTTAAACCAGCCTATACAACTAAATTTATAATATGATATGCACACCCGTTGATGGAAGAAATAACCTCCATCTCATGAGATATTTCTTGCAACAAACAATGCAATAGAGCTAGTATTTGCAGATGCATTATCTAATGTGATAAAAAAGATGTGATGCGTGATTTCATAAGTTTCTAAAACATAAATAATGACATTAAAAATATTTTATGCGATATGTGTAAAATCCATAGGACGAAAACCAAGAATTCTTTTTGTTATCCTTCATTCAGAATCTAAATAGTGTCCTGTAACACATAAATATTCATGTTTGGAACATGCATTCAAAATATCAGAAGTTAATGCAACAAAGACACTTAGTTGTTGTATATTAGCAATCAAGTCATCTCTTTGGGTTTCAAACAATCTTATCAAATCATTTCTAGTTGTGGTTCTAGAAACAGATTCAAATTGAGGGTTGTACGTAGATGTGATTAATTCTTTAAAAAATGGACTGTCGCCAACACTAATCGGTTGATCAATTTGTGCAATGTATCGTTTCAAGCACTCTCTAGTGTGTATGACGTCAAACTGCCACGTCGTAATGGACCCGTCTGGGTGCCGTTGTAGTTGTGTCTGGGTTGTAGTGTCTACCTGTCCTTGTGCATGGCATACATTTGTACATATACTGTCTCAAATGTCTAGTTCCCTTCCTACTTGTGGCATAATCCTTATGACAAAACTTACATTTAGCTCTGGGCTCGGACGTCCCGTCTGGGAGTGTCATTTGGACTATGTTGAAACACTGCCACACATCTGATGTTAATTTTCTAGGATGTGATGTTGGTATAACGGCGGAAACAGAAGATACTGTTTGAGTATGGGTCGGCTCCGAAATATCAAATTCATCGTTGAACATGTTCAAACCGTCCGGAAAATAAGGTTGGTGGTTATTTATCCATTTCCTGAAGTAAAAATATGAACAGTATAGTCATTAATAGTCATATTAAAAATCAATATTTAGTAACAAAATAATTTTAAATTAATTACTACCCTTAACAATCTTAATTTACTAACAATAATACGACACTTGAAAATATTATTTTACTTAAAAAAAAAAAAAATAAACAACTACACTAAAAATTCATAATTTACTAACAAAAAGTATTAAATTCACTACTACAAATTAAATTGATAAATTTACTAACAACAAATATTAAATCAAATACTACACTTAAAAATCTTAATTTACTAATAAAACTTATTAAAATTAATCACTACACTTAAAATTCATAATATACTCACACAGAAAATTAAAATAAACAACTACACTAAAAAATCATAATTTATTAACAAAAAACATTAAACTTAACTATTACACTTAACATTCATAATTTACTAAGTAAAAAAAATTAAATTCAATAATACAAATTAAATTTCTAAATTTACTAATAACAAATATTAAAATTACTACTAAACTTAAAAATCTTAATATACTAAACAGTAATATTAACATTAATGCACAAAAATTAATAACTAACTAACTAAATAAAAATGTTTTCATTTAATAATTAAAGTCTAAACATAAAATTATAAATTTACTATAAAAAAATGTTTCAACAAAAGTAATAAGAAAATTGTACATTTAAACTTTGGTGTGTTGGTGGAAAATTTAGAGAATTTTGTAAAGAGTGATAATGAAATTGAATAAAAAAGTTTAGAGCATTGGAGAATGTAGAGATTGAGATTTGAGAGAATGAAAGATTGAAAGAATGATAGAGAGAGTGAATGGAAAATGAAATGGATGGAATTATTTATAGAAAAATTTGATTTGTGTGTCAAAATTAAATTTGGAAGACTTTAGGGGTTTTTTTTTGTAAATTTTAAAGCCTCCAACGGCTAGAATTCAAAATCCAAATTCCAACCGTTGGAGGGAATTATTATTATTATTATTATTATTATTATTATTATCATTATTATTATTATTATTATTATTATTATTATTATTATTATTATTATTATTATTATATATTTAAAAATAATAATAATAACATATATGATTACCACGTGTCGCAACCACATCAAAAGTATAAATAAAAATGAGGGACGACATATATATATATATATATATATATATATATATATATATATATAAATTTTATATTGTCAGTTCGAACTAATATAAGATATATCAGTTTATTGCATATGGATCATTGGATTTAATTGCTTTTATTTGATTGTATGTAAATCAAAACATCTTTAAAATCCAATGGTCCACATCCAAGTAGGCATGCCCACGGTTCCATCCGGTTCCGGTTCCAGAAGGAGCTGAACCGGAACCGGAACCGGAACCAGAACAGGAACCGGAACCGGAACCGGAACCGGAACCGTCGATCGGCGGTTCCGGTTCGGTTCCACTGATTCCGCCGGTTCGGTTCCACCAGATCCGCCGGTTCGGTTCCACCAGATCCGCCGGTTCGGTTCCTTTTTTTTTTTTTTTTTACAATTTAGCATAAGAAAAAAAATATATATATATATATATTTTCTGGAACCAAACCATCGGTTCCATGGCGGTTTTTTCAGAGGAGGAACCGGAACCAAACCACCTCCCCCACGGTTCCGGTTCCGATTCCGGTTCCGGTTCCGGTTTCGTTTTCGGTTCCGGTTCCGGTTACGGTTACGGTTACGGTTACGGTTACGGTTACGGTTCATTTCACACGGTTACGGTTCGGTTCCACGGTTCGAACCGAACCGTGGTCATGTCTATATCCAATGAACTGATATATTTTATGGCAGCTCTAACTGATAATAAAAACACTATATATATCGTGGTTCGTTCATGGGGGATCTTTGATTTTAACATAAAGTAAAGACCATTATGAAATTCATCGATTTGAATGAATTTTAATTTTAATTTTAATTTTTTATGGATGATAAGTTCAATGAAATTTACTTGTATACAAAATTTAATTTTTTTTTCAAACACTACAAAATTGTTTTTATTCCATTGAGATTAATAAGGCAAACTTGAATCCTCGTTATAATGGATAACTTGATTCACTCCTACTCGATAATTGATTATTATTTTTTTCCCCAAAGTATGAAAACATAGTTTTTTCTTGACTTTGATGTATGATTGTTTGGCATTGTAATCTAAAATTAACAAACAATCTGTCTAAATGATATTTTATAAATTATAATATAACACTGAAATAATAAATTACAATAATAAAATAAATTCATTTTTTTAACAAAACAGTATCTTAAAATTATAAATAACAAACCTAAAACTCTAACTTATTAATTAGAAAAGTAAATTTTAACTAAAAAAATACCTAAATTAGAATGAGTTATTCTCGGACGACGGTAATAATTATTAATTAGAATGAAAGGGAAAATGGGATATATCATGTATATAAATTATAAGAGAGAAATAAGTGGGATTTGAGAGAGAGAGGGGAAAGAGAGATAATTGGGATTTGGGAGCCTTAGGAGGTGAGAGTTAGAGTTAGAGAGAGAGGTAGGAGTTGAGTTGTGTTGGAATGTGTGATGGACTGATGGGAGAGGGAGAGAGAATATGTGTGACTGTTGAGTTGAAATGAAATGATTACAAGAAAAAAAATTCAAAAAACTAGCACGGTAAAAGCCAGGTCAGCCCTCTATATTTGTATGCCTCTCTCTCTCTATTATATATATATATATATATATATAGGATCAAGCTAAATCAATTTAAATTTATGGTTAATAATTTCTACTTCAACAACTCAATCATTCATGTACTTTTAATCCAATAATAGTTGAGATGTGAAAGTATCTATAACTCTTAGATTAAAAGTATATGGATGATTGAGATATTGAAATCAAAATTTTAAATCATAAATTTAAGTTGGTTTAGTCTAACCCATATATATATATATATATATATATATTTAAAAAAATTAATAACATTTATGATTGTCACCTGTCGCAACCATATTGAGATTTTAAAAAAAAAATATTATATATTATATAGATGTGATAAAAGGTATTATTGTTATATTATTATATATGAAAAAATAAAATTTATACTAATATTGAATAATGTTATATGTCACTCCCATATGAGAAATAGTTATTTTTATTATATTATATATGATATGATTCTAATATTATGTTGTAAACTTTAATTAAATGACACATAGCATATCCTAGTTAAATAAAGCTATTATGATATTATTATATGATATTGAATATTGTTACATGTCACTTCCACACAAGAAATAATTATTTTTATTATATTACATATGATATGATTATAATATTATATTGTGAACTTTATTTAAAAAATGCATGACCTCTCCTGGTACGAGGATAATATATATATATAGTCTTTCTATTGTTAGTTCGAACTGATATAAACTATATCAGTTCTTTGTATGAGAACCATAAGATTCAAAAGATACTTTGACAAGTGTATATAGTCAAGTCGAAGCATTTAAATTTAATGATCTACATATAAGGAACTGATATATCTTATATCAGTTCGATCTGACAATAGAAAATTTGTATATATATATATATATATATATATATATATATATATATGATAAATAGTTATTATTAAGATATAATAAAATTATAAATAATAAAAATAATAATAACATTTAATGGAGAACACATGTCATAACCATATCAAAAATATAAAAAAGGTTATTATTATATGAATATATATATATATAATTATTAGTGTTAGACAAGCCAATATTCATCAGCTTGGTAACAACTTTGATGGTGAACAGATTAATGACAGCAGTCGTGGTGACGAAGAGTGTTCATATTGAGCTGTGATACTTTAGCTGTCCAAGTATCATTTCTAGCTCATAACAGAATTACCTAACAAGATTCCTAGATGACATCAGTTGACTTCAACTGACTTCAGCCAATAACTAACTCTTGCCATATCAACTGAATCTGTTACAGATTGTTAGAGTGCACATTTTGTGCTTATCTGTAAATTCTTATCATTATCAGAACTTATATATGTTTATATAAGAACAATATACTGAGAACTCAATACAACATGAATTGAAAAGTTTTTCCAAATTCTCTTCTCTCAAATTTACAACTTTTGACTTACAATATTTTTCAGTTTCTTTTACTTCTTTTCATATGGTATCAGAGCGTCCTTGACTAACTGTCAATGGCAACCTCACATGCTAGTTCTGGCGATTTGTCAGGTGCTATTAGTGAGCACGAAAATGGCGATTCTTTGAAACGGAAGTCACCAACGAATCTGAATTTTAAGCTTCCAATCAAGCTTGATCGCAACAACTATAACTTCTGGAAACTCCAAGTTTTGGATGATGTACATGCCTTTGATTTGGAAGATTTTATGCTAAATCCTAGCAAATGTCCGCCAAAATATATTCAACATAGTAATGAGGATTCAGGTGAAGTTGTTCAATTGATGAATGAAGAATATGTTGGCTGGAAGAAGACAGATCAGCTCTTCGTTTGTTGGCTCTTCTCAACGTTAAGTGAGTCAGTATTTGGTTTAGTCACTCATTGTACAACTGCATTTGATATCTAGAAAACACTTGAGAGAATCTCTTTGCTCAACAATCCAAAGCAAGAGCACTTCAAATGCATTATGAAATCCAGAACACAAAGAAAGACAATCTTTCAATTAGTGAGTTCGTATTGAAGATGAAAAATCTCATTGAAAGTCTTGCTGCAGCAGGTCAACCATTGTCAAAGGAAGAGTTGATCTCTCAAGTTCTTGGTGGTGTTGATCTCGAGTATGACACGGTAGTAGTTACTATCACAGCTAGACAAGGACAAATCTCATTAGAAGAAGCTTAATTTCTTTTGATGAGTTATGAGAGCAAACTTGTTCAACATCATACAGCAATGACCATTGATTTCAGTCAAGCTCAGACGCATTACTCAAATTTCAGAGGAAACAATATGAGAGGCAGAGGATGTGGATGAAATAGAGGTGGATCAAGATTTGTTTGTCAGTTATGCGGAAAAACTGGTCATGTGGTTGCTTCTTGCTTCAAGATGTTTGATCAGTCATTTCAAGGACTTAGTATGCAAAGTATGCTTCAACCACAACAAGGGAATAACAATGGTCAGAGTTACAGTGGAGTTGGTCAGTCAAACAACAATATGAGCAACTATCAGATTAATACTGGACAATGTTACACAGGGGGGGTCTGTTCAAAACAGCTCAGCTAGCAATATGAGTCCTGGAGCTTTTATGGCTTCACCAAGCACTGTTGTGGATCCATCTTGGTATGTGGATAGTGGTGCCACCAACCATATAATTACCGATGCTAAGAATATTACTCAGAGATCAGATTACAAAGGAAATGATAAGCTGTCAGTCGGTAACGGTGCTAAACTCAACATTTCACATGTTGGTTCATCTGTTATCAGCTCACACACAATACCACAAGCACCTTTATTTCTAAATGAGATATTACATGTCCCTGCCATAACTAAGAATCACTTAAGCATATCACAATTTACGAAACACAATGATGTAATTGTTGAATTTAATTCTGAATTTTGTATGATCAAGGACAAGAAAATGAGAAAGTTCTCTTGCAAGGGGGGCTGAAAAATGGCCTGTATCAGCTGGATATTTCCACAACTAAAGAGCCAAAGTGTTCAAAGCTTCATGCATTCCTTGTGTCAAATAATCTTGCATCAAATAAGTGTCCAAAATGTTGTTGTGTGAAATCATCTTGCCTTAGTCTAAAGTCTGATGTTTTTCAATGCAATAACGTGAATATTTCTTCTATAGCTTCTAGTCTTAAGGTTGAAGAAAAAGTGGTTGCACCAAGTGTGTCACAGCAGTCTTTATCACAACTTCAAGAGTTTCATGTAAATAGAATAAAAGATTGCAATGATTCACATTTCTCAAAACATGAATCTGTGTTGCATACCTGACACAACAAATTAGGACATTGACAAGTCCTAAAGAAGTATTCCTACTTCCAAGTATAAGAGTGTCAAAGTAATAAATTAACTGATAAGATCGGGTCGAACCACAGGGAGGTTGTTCACTTATCCTTGTAGAATTAATTATCTAGATTAATTACTAAGTTTGTTATAAAAATGTAAATCAATTAAAATTAAAAATGGGGCTAAAGGAACCACTGTTGGTAATTCGAATATGATCCAATAATTAATATTTAGTCCAGATTAATGGGAGGGTATTCCACTCCACTGACCACTCTCTGATAGATGTGCATAAAAGTACTCACTGTGCTAGACAACATCTGTCTGTCTACAATGAGTCAAAACTCCACAAAGATCAGAGGGGATAAACCACTCTCTGATAGATATGGGTAAAAGTACCCACTGTGCTAGACAATATCTGTCTGACTACAGTGAGTCAAAAACTCCACAAAGATCAGATGGGAGAAAGCAAAAAAATGATAAACTTACCATAATTTGATCATATTTTCCATTCCAACAGTATCACCTTTGGCCCCAGCTATATAAAATTAGCCAGACATAATTTAACTAGAAAATATCTATTTTATTTAGACTGAGAATTTGAGAACAAAAAAAAAAAGAATTTCACAAATCTAATATCATATTTGGATTCAGAATATACAAATTAGAGGGGAGAAGTCCCTTATTTATACAAAATACGGATGAAAATTGACCATCGGATGAATTTAGAAAGGAGCGTCCAGATTTCGTCACGTCATCAGTGAATAGTGAACAGTGAACAGTGACAGTAACAGTAAACGCATCCGTGAAAGTCAATAGTGAACAGTGCACCGGCTTCTAGAATATGATTCTCTGCAGCACGTGTACGGTGCACTCACAATTTAGGTCGTATCATCGGTCAATAATCTTCTAGAAAGTCAACTATGAACAGTGCACCGACTTTTATAATGTGATTATCTGCAGTCGCGTGTATGGTGCAATCGCAGTTCGATCCAGTAGGAATGTACCACGTCATCAGAAACAGTGAAAGTCAACTGTAAACAGTGAAAGTCAACTGTAAACAGTGAAAGTCAAAATTACAAAAATGTCATTCGTTGTCTTCCTAAGGTTTTTGACGTTCTAAACTTGAAAACGATGTTTGTTTTGCCATCTGACTTCTCCATAATTATGATTTGATCGAATTACCTCTGAAATACAAAGAAAAATACACTGATTACTACACAACACATTTATTTAAGCGAGCGAATGAAATTATATCTAAATTGGGGAATTAATTATATTGGAAGTGTAAAATGATGATATTATCCCTTAGTAAACATACACTTTTCAGTGTTAATCACACTCCCCAACCAGCTTATTGCCAATCCCTAGCAACTAAAGCGAAAATAGTAAAAACTCAAATTCAAATCTCTAAACTACCAAATAGACAAACTCTCCATACCTCGTTTCTCACCCTTTGACAACCAGTCATCAATCGAGTTATCAATCAAATTTTCTTGTGCTTAATAAAGATCAACACGATAACTATGAGATTAAATTGAAATCAAACAATATTTTTCATTCTGAAATCTCATCAGGGTTTTTTCCTTAGACAACAGTTTTATTCTTTTTTTCTTCTTTTTTCTGTTTTTTTTTTAATATAATAAAATTGGAAACAAACATTCCATCTTTAATCCATGTAGTGAGCTTTAGGCCAATAACTCCCAAACCAGTTGGCTTTAGGGCATTAAGTGTTAAAACACTCCTACGGACTTAATTACTCGGATTGTAGATGTTTTTTTTTAGTACAATTCTCGTAAGCTTTCTCTTTAACCTGTGTAACGAGCTTTGGGTCAATGACTCCCAAACCAGTTGGTCTTAGGGCATTAAGTGTTGAAGCACGCACCCCTCGGACTTAATTGCTCGAGTTAAAGAGACTATAAAACTGTATTTTATTCTTATCCAGACTCCATCGTTTACGTGAACACTCTATGCTTACTGAGGCATGAGACCCGACTACTAAGTAGGAATTTTGGTCAAAACACACAAAATTATTATTATTATTATTATTATTACTATATATTTTTTAAAACAAGACTACTGTCTTCGGTTGTTACCCTTGAATGATGTTTCAGAACTAAATATTGCAAAATCTCAACTTACTGCATATAATCACGTGTCAAAGTGCATGTGTGCCCATAATAGTTTGAAAAATTTCCCAAGATGACTAAATTAACAAAAGGATTAGTCAATGATATCACAATGGAGAGTTCATAAATTTGAATAGTCAGAAGAGAGGAAAAAAAATGCATCATAACTACAGAGATACGTCTCAGAAGTATCTAAAAGATCTCATTACTCGACCATCTTTACAAAAAAAAAGGTCAAAAGTTAGTTTTTTTTTTTAAACAAAAACTAAAGTTACTGAATCAACTATCTCCTCCTCCCAACCAAAACGAAACATTGCCCCCAATGTCTTTAGAAAGAGGTAAGGTTTAGAAGATATCACCTGAACAACTTGAAAACAATAAAATCCTACAAAACAACAAAAGAAATATAAAATAAAGGAAAATAAAATGCATAAAAACCATGAGACAATCACAAACTGAGATTCAGATCAATTCTGCGTTTCTTATTCTTTTCATCAATGGACCAATCTATTTTGGAGGTTAAGGGATCTGGCTCATAATTAAAGGCTTGTAACTGGTCAATCAGCTCATGAGGACTTGAAGCAAAGATAAAGATTTTTCGGATTGAATGTGAAATGTAATAATTTTTTTGAGAATGATCAAGAAATGAAAGCAAATCATGATAAAATTTATTAACATTCAACAAACCGATGGGTTTCTCATGGATGTGTAGTTACACCCAGGATGCCATTGTAAAGATTTCTTCTAAGGTTTTAAAACCACCTGGCAAAGCTATAAACGCATCAGCATGATGTAACATAGCAGCCAATCTTTCAGACATATCTAAAACAACTAGCTCTTCACCGTTTGTCTTTCCGATGATGTCTGCTGCGGCCATAGGTTTTGGGACAATACCCAGAACTTGACTACCTCCGTCTCGTGCAGCTCGTGAAACACACCCTATTAATCCCAAGTTACCTCCTCCATACACTAGGTGTATTTTTCGTTAAGCCAAAACCTTACCAAGATGAGTTGCAGCATCAAAAAACTCTCTGTATTTCACATAATTGGTGCCATCAAACACACAAATGTTTCTGAATCGTTTAGTTGAAGGTGACGCCATTAATGCACTCTCTGAAATTTTCTTTTGAATGTTTATGAGTGCTTGAAGCAAAAAGGAAAACAAATGCTTGTATTTATAGATCCCAAAAAGGTAACACAATAATACACATATATGTATAGGGCGTCATATTTGTCAATGATATTAGATCCAAATGGTTCAAAAATCAAAAGTAAACAACAATAATTACAAAAGACATTAAATGCGGAAGGAAAAAGATAATAAAAATAAAAAAATATTTACTGGTAGTTGTGATTGTGGCTCACATCCTCCTCGGGTTTTACGTCCAGAAACGGTTTCAACGCCCTCTATGGGTCGGGGATATGCTTCCCATCCAAATTTCAATTGGTAAACAAAGTCTTTTAAAGTCAGATTCCCAAGACTATATTGTGCATATTCTTTTTAAAATTGTGGTCATAATCGATCAATTGCTATTTGCACATATCCACTAGGATGTGCATCAAGAGTCGTTAGGATATTATCCAATGACTCCCTACGCAAACCATGCCTAATGAATAAAATTTTATCTTTCCGATTATTAGACATCATTCCTAAAGAACGACAATGTGTGTTGCAAGTTGTACGTGTATATTTGTGACAAGTAACCCCTAACTTCTTAGCTCTTCATTTTCTTGCAAGGTTACTTCTTCCAAAACCAGGCATGTAAGATATAAATGAATCAACAGACTCACCTGCTAGACGTACCTTAGATTCGATCTATCAGCGAATTTCAACAGGAATTTTGTTTATCATCAGTAAGCGTAATCTTTCGGAACGTGCTTTATAAATCTTTTTTAGAGCATTTTGGGGCAACGATTGAAAATATTCTCACAGGTTTGTAAAAATTTCGTCCATACCTTGTTTTGGGGATCAGTTATTTGGGAAATTGAATTAAACAGACTTGAATTGTCATGGAGTACCGTTATCCGCCACTTAACCGGGGTTATATAGCAAAACACACCAAGCAAAAACTGAACCTATAAATTAATTCTGTAAAAATTCAAAACGTAAAAGCAAACGAAAACAAAAATAATAATTGCAAACACAAATAAAGTCAAAAGCAAAATATTTGTTTACTCACCTTTGTAACAAGGGTCAGAAAGGAATGCATAGTCTTTTTGAAAATCTGCATTTTCTAAGAATGGTTTCACACATTTACTTTAAATACATTACCATTTCTAGGATTCTTAATGTCAAGGTCACCGTATGGATACACGTGTTTCACAACAAATTGACCACTCCATTTTGATTTCAATTTGTCAGGAAATAAATGAAGTCGAGAATTATAAAGCAAAACCTTTTGACCAAGTTCAAATGATCTTCTTAAAATTCGTCTGTCATGAAAGGTTTTAGATTTTTCTTTAAGAATTTTTGTATTTTCATATGCATCATTTCTTAATTCTTCAAGTTCATTTATTTGCAACTTGCGTAATTCACCAGCATCATTTAGGTTAGAATTGAAAGCTTTAAAGCCCTATATTTTTTTTTCTCAAGTTCAGCAGGTAAGTGGCAAGGTTTTCCATAAACTAAATGATAAGGAGACATACCCAAAGATGTTTTGAATGCAGTGCGGTAAGCCCAAAGTGAATCATTTAGTCTGAAATACCAATTTTTTCGATCAGGGTTAACCGTTTTTTACAAGATATGTTTTATCTCTTTATTTGCTAACTCAACTTGACCACTTGTTTGAGGGTGGTATGGTGTGGCAATTTTGTGTGTGACTCCATATTTCTTCATTAAAGACTCAAAAGGTTTGTTACAAAAGTGTTTGCCTCCATCACTGATAATGGCTCGAGGGAATCCAAATCGACTCAAAAGATTTTCCATTAAAAACTTAATCACTGTTTTGTGATCATTATTTCGACAAGGAATTGCCTCAACCCATTTTGACACATAATCAACGGAAACCATGCTAGGTTTTAGTTTGTGTTCGCATTAATTCCATATCAAAATGATGTTTACTTGTAATGATTTAGTTGTTTAGATTCATGATGATTCAAGCTTCAAGGAAGAAGAAACAACAAGTCAAAGCAAGTTCTAAGTCTTCAAAGAGAAAGGATGCAATTTGATTCTACAAAGGTATACTAAGACCTTATCTTTCTCTTACAAAGCTTAGGCACACACACACAATTCATTCATATGTGTCCCTGCATCGTTGTGCACCATTATAGGCACACACACACAATCCATTCATATGTGTCCCTGCATCATTGTGCACCATTATAGGCACACACATACAATTCATTCATATGTGTCCATGCATCATTGTGTACCATGTATAACACATTCACACACTTGAAGATGAATGCTTATGCATTGGTATGGAAATAACATGTTTTGAAAAATGCATGATTGGAGACTATCTCTATGTAGTTTGCATTCTAGTGTGAATTGTGTTTGTGTGTGTATATGTTTGTATAACATGGATAATGAACTTGATTTTAGTCTTAAATCATTCTTGATTGAGTTCCCATCATTTTGGTTACTGATACTATTGATTTCAAGTTCTAAGTCAAAAGATACTACATTTTCAACTCATGTTGCATACATTATCTTCGTATTCTTATATCGAGTTGAATTATTATTTTCTGGGCTGAGTATCTTATATGTCCATGTCCATGTGAGAGTTATAGTTTGTAATCTATAAACAGATTTGAATTCTGAGTTTGGAGGCCGGAGAACTGTGGAAGAACAAGAAGGGAGTGCGAGAGGAAAAGAAATGCATCCAAGCACTCTTTCCCGAGATGGCGCGTGGCCATCTCGGGACAGAATGCTTGCTGGCCCCAGATGCCCACTTGCCATCTCGGGCTGCAAGCATGCTTGGGCACTTAAGAGCAAAATGGTCACTTCATGCTTCATTCTTATCCCTCTTCTTTATAATCTCTTTTCCTCTCACATTTCATTCTAAGAAGAAATTTAAAACAAGTGTGCAGAAATTTTCTCTCTAAATTTTCTCACATTCCAAACACCATAACTTCTCCATTTGAACTCCGATTTGAGTGATTCGAAGTTGAGAGTGTTCATCTATTCATCCACCATCTTTTCTCTGAATATTTGAGTAAGTTTTTCTACTGTTTTTGGTGTCTAATCATACAAAAACGGGACTGCACCTAAATCAACTAAACTTGATCTTGTGATTTATTGAACATATCTTATGATTCAAGTTTAGATCTTTGCATGTATCTAGGTTGTGATTCATATTGAACATATCTTACATAATCTAGATTGATTACGCATGCATGATCAACTAGATTATATGTGATTTGTACATTCATGCTCATGTCTAGTATTTTCCATAGGATGTGTTGATCATAGCATTCTATATTGCGTGCTTGTTTGCGTTTTGCATTCATGATCACCTAGATGCCTTGTGAGAAGGAAGTCTTGACAATAGGTGTGAGACCTATGGCGTTGAGCAAGAAGTCTTGGCAAGAGGCGTGAGGCCTTGGATTATCGAGCAAGGAAGTCTTGGCTAGAGTCGGGAGGACTCGGATAGTAGTCCTAAAGTTGGGAGAACTCCGATAGGTGAGCGAGGAAGTCTCGACTTGAGTCGTGAGGACTTAGTTGAACAAGAAGTCTTGCCTTGGGTTGTGAGGATCCGGATAAGGTGAGCGAGGAAGTCTTGACAAGAGGTGTGAGGCCTCGGATTGTTGAGCATAGGGCGACAACTTCAAGAGTAGGATAGGAGGGTAGTTTCTATGTGAAGAGGTCACTTGAGAGATTATACTTGTCTTATCTACTGGTGGATTTTGTTTGCCGGTGGCTGCTAGCCCATGGATGTGTCCTTTTCGGAGGTTTACCACGTTATATCTTATGTCAACTTTTCTCTATCCCTATCTCTCTAATATTTGTATCGTGGATAGAACTCTTTATGTATGTTGACTTCCTTTCTATGATATAGATTGTGTATGTGTTACAATTACTTGTTTGTATCACACTTTACTTGTGATTATATATTGATTAATTGTCTTTAATTAATATATATATATATATTGTGATACAAGCAATCTAAAGGGACAAACTTTTGTTTGTTTCTAAGGGAGTCGAAAAAGGTGTCTAACCTATTCACCCCCCCTCCTTATCTAGGTTAGCCTTGAGCATTTAACCGTGTTTGTATTTTCAAACCAGAATGTACAAAAATCCAAATGACAGTGGAAATGGACCCATAAAATCAATTCCCCAACAATCAAATATTTCAGTTTAAAGGCATCATGTTTCGCTTGGAAATGGATCTTAACTTTTGACAATTTTCACAGGTTTTACAGAATCTATGTGCGTCTTTAAACAAGGTGGGCCAATAAAATCTACACTGTAAGATTTTTACAGCCATTTTCTTTGATGAAAAATGACCACCACATGCTTCAGAATGACAAAATTCAATGACACTACTTACCTCATTGCCTGGAATACACCATCGAACAATTTGATCAGGATAATACTTGAATAAGTACGGGTCATCCCAGTAAAAACGTTTTACCTCGATCAAAAATTTCTTTTTGTCCTGTGCATTCCAATCGAGTGGCATCATTCCCTTTTTGTCCTTGATTGTAAGTTTGAAATCTTGTAGCAATAAAATCCAATGAATCAACTTTGGCTTCGCATCCCTTTTAGACATTAAATACTTCAAAGCAGCGTGATCAGTAAAAACAATGGTTGAAGCACCAATTATGTATAACCGAAATTTATCCAACGCAAATATCACAGCAAGTAATTCTTTCTCAGTGGTGGTGTAATTCATTTGTGCATTATTCAAAGTTTTACTTGCGTGATAAATCACAAAAGGCTTACCGTCTCTTCTTTGTCCTAAGACAGCTCCAACAGCAAAATCACTCGCATCACACATCAATTCAAATAGCAATGACCAATCAGGGGATTGCATGACAGGAGCAGACGTTAAAAGGTCAACTATCTTTTTTAAAGACTCTCCACACTCTTGTGTCTATTCGAATTTTGTATCTTTTAATAAGAGGTTACAAAGTGGTTTAGATATGACACTGAAATCTTTAATAAACCTTCTATAAAATCCTACATGCTATAAAAATGATCTCACATCTTTGACTGTTTGTGGTGATGGTAACTTTGAAATGACTTCAATTTTTTCCTTATCAACCTCGATACCTTTTGATGACACAACATGACCCAAAACAATTCCAGACGTGGTCATATAATGACACTTTTCCCAGTTAAGCACAAGTCCTTTTTCTATTCAACGTTTCAAGACTCTATCCAAGTTATTAACACAATTATCAAAAGAATTCCCAAACACAGTTAAAACATCCATAAAGACCTCTAAACAATGTTCAATCATGTCACTAAAAATGCTTAGCATGCATCGTTGATATGTGGCCGGAGCATTACACAAACCAAATAGCATTCTTCTAAGTGCAAAGGTTTTAAAGGGATATGTGAATGTGGTTTTTTCTTGGTCTTCTAATGCAATGGGAATTTGATAGTATCCTGAATACCCATCAAGAAAGCAGTAGTAGAGATGTTCTGCTACTCTTTCTAAAATTTGGTCAAGGAATGGAAGGGGAAAATGATATTTTCTAGTGTAATCATTTAATTTTCTATAATCAATGCACATGTGCCAACTAGATAGAACACGATTTGGAATTAACTCACCCTTTTCATTTTTAACAACAGTGATTCCATATTTTTTTTGACACAACTTGTGTAGGACTCACCCACTTACTATCAGAGATAGCATAGATAATTCCCACGTCAAGTAATTTAAGGACTTCGTTCTTGACAACTTCTTTCATCTGTGGGTTAAGTCTTCTTTGGGGTTATCTATATATTTTAGCATTTTCCTCTAAATTTATTCGATGTGAACAAATCAATGGGTTAATACCTTTCAAATCTGTCAAAGTCCAACCAATTGCATTCTTCTTTTTCTTTAAAATATGTAACAACTTACCTTCTTGCTCTTCTGTGAGGTTAGAAGAGATTACCACTGAGTAGGTCTGGTTGTCTCTAAGGTAAGCATATTTAAGTCCTTATGATAAGGGCTTCAAATCCAATTGAGGTATTTTTTCTTCTGGCACTTATCTTTCTGTTCCAATTCTTCAAAATCTGAAAGTCTCCTTCTTCTTCGACAACCTGCAAACAATTATCAAGATGTGAATGCATGCTTGACTCAGGTGAATTGATCAAACAAACTTCAGATTAGTTAAAAGAATCTTTTTGAACATGATCTTTAATAACGGTTTCAATAATATCTACATCTTCATCTTCATCTTCATTTTCATCATCAAATGGTTCTTTAGACATATTGAAAACATTAAGATTAATTTCCATATTTCCAAAAGACATGCTCATTATTCCATTCTTGCAATTAATCAAGGCATTAGCAGTAGCTAAAAATGGTCGGCCCAATATAACATGAATTGATTTGTGCTTATTAACAACATGTTGTGTTTCCAATACAATAAAATCTACTAGGTAGATAAATCTATCGACTTGTACTAACACATCTTCCACTATTTCTTTTGGTATTTTAATTGACCTATCAGCAAGACAAAGTGTGGTTGAAGTCGGCCTTAACTCACCAAGTTTAAGTCACTGATAAACTGAGTATGGGAGCAAATTTACACTAGCACCTAGGTCAAGTAAAGCATGCTCAATATTACAGTTACCAATTATACAAGTGGGACAGACAGGATCTTTATATTTCAAAAACAAATTATTGGAAAGAATGAAACTTACATGTTCAGTCATAAAGGCTTTCTTTCTTACCTGACGCTACATTTTCACAGTGCACAGATCCTTCAAAAATTTGGCATAAGAAGGTACCTGTTTGATTGCGTCCAACAAAGGGATATTGATCTTTACCTGTTTGAAAATTTCAAAAATCTATGTGGGATGCTTCGATTTCTGTGAATTTTTAAGAGCCTGAGGATATAAGAGTGTAGGTGAGGATTCAATTATTTCTTTGTCAACAGTGGTTTCATCAACCCTTGGAAAATGACTCATCATCATTTTTACCAGATTCAAGAATAGATTTTTCAATGACCTTATCACTACGAAGAGTGATAATTCATTTGACTTGATCTGGCCGTTGGTTATTATCATAGGAACTTGACTGACTCTTGGGATTTGGTTGTGGTTGAGATGGAAACTTACCTTTTTCGTGTGTGTTGAGTGTAGAAGCAATCTTTGCCAAAGTATCTTTAACATCTGTCAAGGTTTGTGTTGTTTGGCTGTTAATGGCTTCTTGTTTATCAATGAATGAGTGCAACGTGTCTTTAAGGTTTTTTCTAGATGGTGGGACATAAGATGCATAACCTTGAGGGTTTTAAAAATTCTGGTGTGTTTGTGGATGTGATGGACCTGGTGGTTGTGAAGACTGGGCTTGATTATTGTTTCTCCAACTAAAATTTGGGTTATTTATCCAACCAGGATTGTAGGTTTGTGAATATGGGTTGGAATTTGGATTGTTGAAAGTGTGCAAAACATTAGCTTGTTCATGAATGCAATCTTTTATGGCTGGCAAAGTTAGGCAACTATGAGTGCTATGATCATCAGAATCACATACATGGCATGCGATTTCTTGTATAGATTTTACATGTTCACTCTTTTTAGTTTCTAAAGCTTCAACTTTCCTAGCTAGGGATGCGAATCTAGCTTCAAGGTCATGATCTTCCCTAAGATTGTAAATGCCTCCACTAGATGGAGATGGTTGTGGTTTGCTTATGGACTTATAGGAACCAATGATGTCCCAATTTTGAGCATTTTCGGTGATATGGTCAAGGTATTCAAGTGCTTCTTCAGGATTTTTGTCACTGAACTCCCCATTACACACCATTTCAATGACTTGTCTACTTTGGGGTGTGAGTCCCTCATAGAAATGTGACACTATCCTCCATGTTTCAAACCATGATGTGGACAGACATTTAACAACTCTTTAAACCTATCCCAACATTGGTAAAGTGTTTCCTCAGGTTTTTGGGAAAATGAAGTGATTTGCCTCTTAAGAGAGTTTGTTTTATGAGGTGGGAAAATTTTCTTTGAGAACTGTTGTTGCATATCATTCCAAGTTTGAATTGATCATGACCTAAGGTTTTGTAACCGAGTTTTAGTTTTATCTTTATCTTTATCTTTTAAGAAAAAAGGGAAAAACTTAAGCCTGCTTATATCCATGCTAACATTTTGGTCAGTGCGAGTGTTACAGACTTCCTCAAACTCTCTAAGATGCAAATATGGATTTTCATATTCAAGACCGTGAAAATTGGGTAAAAGTTGAATGATTCCCGGTTTAAAATTAAAGTGTGTTGCATTTGGTGGGAAAGCTATGCATGAAGGTGCTCCGGTGCGTGTAGGGTTCATGTAGTCTCTAAGAGTTCTTGGTGGATTTGGGTAAATGTGTTGGTCATGGTCAACATAAGGCGGATGGTTGCTGTGTTGAGATATATTGTCAAGGTTGTCAAAAAGGTTCTCAGCTTGGTTTCCTGTTGGATGTCTAAGTGGGTTTTCAGCCATGTTGTTGGCGAATATGGGTGATTGTGATATCCTAATTAATCTACCACTAGATGTTCGAGACCAACGTCTCATGCAAATTTAATGAGGGTTCATGGAGGTGAAATACACAAAAATGAAGAAAATAAAAGAAAAAGTGATAAAAATAACAAGATGCAAAATTATAAGGGTGTAAATGCAAATATACACAAGTGTTGGGGTGAAAATACAAATACCTATAAATTTAGGGAATATAGTGAAAATATGACAGATAGGGGACTGATCTGCAAAAGTGAAAATTAAAATGACCTATATGCAAATACAAACTAGATCTAAGCTAAAATGCAAATAAAAAGTTGAAGGGTAAAATACAAAAATGTGATTAATGATTACAAGTGATTTTTTTTTAAGTGGATGATGTTTATGATTGAGATGAGTGATGCAAAACTGAATACAAAATAAGAACAAAGAAGATAGAAAAAAAAATAACAAAACTAAAATAAAATTAAAAAGAAATTACTTCTACAAAGAAAATATGGACTTACCTTCCCGACAGCGGCGCCAAAAACTTGACACGTCCTAAAGAAGTGTTCCTGCTCCCAAGTTTAAGAGTGTCAAATTAATAAATTAACCAGTACGACTGGGTCGAACCACAGGGAGGTTGTTCACTTGTCCTTGTAGAATTAATTATCTAGATTAATTCTTGTTATAAAAATGTAAATTAATTAAAATTGAAACTGGGGCTAAGGTATCCACGGTTGGTAATTCGAATATGATCCAATAATTATATTTAGTCTAGATTAATGGGAGGGTATTCCACTCCACTGACAACTCTTTGATAGATGTGGGTAAAAGTACTCACTGTGCTAGACAACATCTGTCTGTCTACAGTGAGTCAAAACTCCACAAAGATCAGAGGGGAAAACCACTATCTGATAGATATAGGTAAAAGTACCCATTGTGCTAGACAATATCTGTCTGACTACAGTTAGTCAAAAACTATACAAAGATTAGAGGGGAGAATGCAAAAAAAAAATAAACTTACCATAATTGGATCATATTTTCCATTCCAACAGTATCACCTTTGGCCCAAACTATATAAAATTAGCCAGACATAATTTAACTAGAAAATATCTATTTTATTTAGACTGAGAATTTGAGAACAAAAGAAAGAGATTTTCATAAATCTAATATCATATTTGGATTCAAAATATACAAATTAGAGGGGAGAGGTCCCTTATTTATACAAAATACAGATGAAAATTGACCATCGGATAAATTTAGAATGGAGCGTCCAGATTTCGTCACGTCATTAGTGAATAGTGAATAGTGAACAGTGAATAGTGAATAGTGAACAGTGAATAGTAAACGCATCCGTGAGAGTCAATAGTGAACAATTCCCCGGTTTCTAGAATATGATTCTCTGTAGCACGTGTACGGTACTCACAATTTAGGCCAATAGAAATGTGCCGCGTCATCGGTCAATAATCTTCTAGAAAGTCAACTATGAACAGTACACCGACTTCTAGAATGTGATTCTCTGCAGTCGCGTGCATGGTGCACTCGCAGTTCGGTCCAATAGGAATGTGCCACGTTATCAGGAACAATGAAAGTCAACTGTGAACAATAAAAGTCAACTGTGAACAGTGAATAGTCAAAATTATAAAAATATCGTTCGTTGTCTTCCTAAGGTTTTTGACGTTCTAAATTTGAAAGATATTTTTTTTACCATCTGACTTCTCCATAATTCTGAATTGATCGAATTACCTCTGAAATATAAAGAAAAATACATTTGGGAAAAATACAAAACACATTTATTTAAGTGAACGAACGAAATTATGTCTAAATTGGGAAATTAATCATATTGGAAGTGTAAAATGATGATATTATCCCTTAATAAACATACAATTTTCAGTGTTAATCAGACATCCCTATTTTGTTGTTGTCAAACAAGTCCTAAGAAAGTTAAACTTGCCTTGCACAGCACAATCTTCTCTTGATTTTTGTGATGCCTGTAAATATGGGAAAGTCCATCAGCACCCATTTAGTCGATCCAAAACCACTTTAAATGCTCCATTAGAAATGATTTTTACACATGTCTGGGGTCCTTCACCACACAATTCAAGTCAAGGTTTCAAGTACTATGTTCATTTCATTGATGCCTATTCAAGATACACTTGGATATTTCCTCTCACACTTAAATCTCAAGTTAAAGATGTGTTTACTCTTTTTCAAAAACATGTTGAGCCAGCTTTCAATAGGAAAATCAAGTGTATACAAAGTGATTGGGGAAGTGAGTATAGACCCTTGGCTAAACATCTAGATCATGTAGGAGTTGTATTTAGACATCCCTGTCTACACACCCACCAACAAAATGGAACCTCAGAACGAAAACACAGGCACATTGTAGAAGTGAGGATTACTCTTCTTGCATAAGCTAATATGCCGTTATCTTTTAGGTGGGAGGCTTTTCACTCAGCTGTTTATATTGTCAATCGTCTCCCAACTCCTCTCCTCAATCAAATTTCTCTGTTTCGGTTGTTGTTCAAACATAGTCCAAACTACAAATTTTTAAAATATTTTCGGTGTGCATGTTTTCCTCTTCTAAGACCTTACAATCACCTCAAGTTTGATTTCCATTCTGTCAAATGTTTATTTCTTGGCTATAGTGATACACACAAATGATACAAATGTCTACATCCAAGTGGTAGCGTGTATATATCTAGGAATGTGATCTTTAATGAATCAGATTTTCCTTATAATAGTTTGTTTCCTTCATGCTCTTCCTCTGTTCAACAACAGTCTAGCCTACCACTCTCCATTGTTTCATAAGCTAAAATTCCCTTGTCAGGTGTTAAAGTTGTGTCAAATTCTAAGTCAGGTCATTCTCCAGATAAACCAGAAAATTTACAAGGTGATCTTACATAGTTACCTGCAATACTTTTTCATACCAGTATTCCTGCTTCACCCTACCAACCAGCTGAGACTAGTGTTGCAAAACCTGCTCAACATCAGTCTATACATCCCATGCAAACTAGATTTAAGACTGGAAAGTTAAAGCATATCTCTTATCTCACTGAGAACCTTTCAAAAGAACCCTCATCTATCGTTGAAGCACTTTCAATTCCACATTGGAAGGTTGCCATAAATGATGAATTTACAGCTCTTTAAAGGAATCAGACATAGACTCTTGTTCCAAGAATGGATAACATGAATATTGTTGGGGAAAAATGGGTGTATAGAGTGAAGTATAATCAAGATGGCTTAATACAAAGGTTCAAAGCAACGCTTGTTGCTGAAGGGTTTCATCAAACAGCTGGGGTTGATTTTGTAAGTTCCTTAGTTTTTGATTGGCTCATTTCATTGACAACCACATTTGAGGATTACTGTGTAAGGGTAGTTTAGGTCATCACTGCTCAAGACCCGGCTCAAGCTTCAAAAGGTAAATCACTTGCTTAACCTTGTTTGAAGATTTCTTAGTGTACACACACACACTCATGCATGTCTTTGATCATCTTGCATGAATGCTGAATTGCCTTAATTGTGTGCCTCTTTGCCATAAATCTTGATTGGGTGTTTGTTGCATTTAGTTTGCCCTTAGAAGAGGATTTATCCCCTTTACCGAGGCTGGGACAGCTCCCTGTGCATTGCCTCTGTCACGGTATACACAGCGGTGATCTCAAGGCGTTGCACGTTGCTGCTACTGCGGCCTATGCACGTTGCATGCACAACAGTCTCCCAAACAGAGTTTCCCAGGCAATGCACCGCTTGCTCTACCACGATCTGGATACTGCCTGTACCGCGATCTAGACAACGGAGATTCCCAGGCGATGCACTGCATGCTCTACCGCGGTTAGGACACTTGCCTAGGCCGCGACATGCACAACGGTCATGATGGGAATCAGTTGCCTCTTGTCCAAAACAATACCGTTTCATGTAGGGCACATTATATATATGTTCTCTTCTCTTCTCTTTGGTCTTAGAGAGTCTAAGAAGCTGTTTTTTGTTGTTTAAGCTTTTCTTTGAGAGAGAAATTGACTCCAAGAGAGAGAGAGAGCTCTCAAGAACTCATTTTGACTCAACCAAACTCCAATCCATGAGCATCTAGCATTTTCTTGCATTTTCCAAGCATGATTTCTCTTGTTGGTCTTTAACTAGGTAATCTCTACATGCCCTAAAATCTCTTGTTTCATTTTTATGACATGTATGCTAGGTTTAGCAATTATTGTTCATTAAATGTATGTCATTGAGTTTAATTGCATATATAACATGCTCGGATAGTTGATTGTTGGTTGAGATTTATATTTTGTGATAGCTAGGGTTTGTGACCGTTTTGCCCTTCTAGCTAAATCTTTATGCTTTGCATTTAGATATTTTTTAGAACTCATTGATTGCATTTTGTGATTCTATTATAGTCATTGCCATGTTTGATGACAACTTATGTTGAAATGGTTTTGTTTGATAACTAGGATATATTGTTGCATAACTATATCTAGTTAAGTTTTTATGAACATTCATTTAGACATTGATATCTAGGAATTGTACTTAGTGACATTCTTAATTTCCTAGATAAGTATTTAGTGTTGCCTAGTATTACTTGCATGTTTGAATATTTTATCATATTTACTTAGGTTGTTTTGACTCTTCATTGAGGTTAAGTCCTGTGACTAAGTGGTTAGTGTACAAGCAAATAGATCAAGAATCACTATTATGGCCCGTTGGGTAGAGTGAAAGGGTTAGTAACTAGAGGGTGTGATTGGAGGTCAACCTAGGTTGTAAACTTTCATTCAATAGTGGATTTGACACGTGAATATATTGTGTTGTTATTGTTTTAAGCACAATTGATTTTATTGAATGCTTGTTTATTCGGGGTAATTTGTGTTAATATTGATTAATCGAAAAGTCAGTAATTGATTCGATTAAAACTTATTCACCCCCCTCTAGGTTATAGACACACACGTTTATAGGGAACTTTCAATTGGTATCAGAGCAAGTGCCTAGACATACGTAGGTGATCCATGCTCTTGTCTGTGTGTCTTGCATTTGTTTGTGTTTGTTTATTACATTTCATTTGCATCTCATTTATAACCCAAACGCTATGAGTGACTTTGGGGTGAGTAAAGAGGGTGTGTCGGATGTGAGACCACTATTGCTCAAGGGAGATAATTACTCTTCATGGAAGAGAATGATGGAGTCCTTCATTTTGCTAATAGATGATAGAGTTTGGATGGTGTTTAAAGATGGACACACACCACCAATCATAACTATGGAAGATGGAAGTAGTGGGACTAAGCCTAAGTCTCAATGGAGTTCCCAAGAGCTTGAAGCATCGAAGTGGAACGATGAGGCAATGAGTGATCTTCTTAGTGCAATGGATGAGAACCACTACAAACTCATCCAAATCACCAAAAATTCACAAGAAGCTTGGAATATCCTAGAGAAGGTACATGAGAGAACTGAAGTGATTGGAAGGCTATTGGCCTATGAATCTAGATGGAGTCCTAAATCCGCATCGCCGAAGAAGCAAAAAGGCATAGCATTGAAGACCTCCAAAGTTAAGAAAGAGGATGATGACTCGGATGAAGACTTGGCTCTAACGCTTAAGAGATTCAAGAAATTTATGAATCTTCATAAGAATGACTCGAATAATAAGATTGAGTCAAGGCAAAAGAATTCTATAAGAAAAGGCATTCAATGTTATATGTGTAGCGAGATCGGTCATATTGCTTCCAAGTGCACTAATTTAAAGAGGAAGAAAGAAAAGGTGGTGGCCGCCTCATCAAGTGAAAGTGGGAGAAAAAAAGATTCTTCAAGTGATGAGGAGCTTACAAGTAACTACTTGGTCTTTGGAGCCTCCCATGTGGAAGATGTAGAAAAAGGTAACAAGGCCTTAGCTTGTGACCTTAAAGAAGGATGTGATGAAAAAGTAGCTAAGAGAGTGATTAGTGAAGCTACTTATGTTGATGATGCCATTTTGGAAATAAGTTAAACTAATGATGACTTTGGTGTTGAGATTTCTTTATCTTACTCTACAAATGGAAGTGTGGAGAGCTTGGATCTTGAAGGGTTCATTTTGAAGATGAAGAAAGAGGTTCAAAGATTAAAGGAAGAGAACCTCAAGCTATCAACCGAGGTGACTCACTTGAGTGGAGAAGTGAAGATAGCTAAGAGAAATGAATCCGATGGAAAAGGAGCTTGAAGAAGCAAGAGAAACTATTGCTAAAATAACTTCAAGCATGAAGAAACTTGGCCATATGTTGGGAGTTGGCAAGAAGCCAAGTGACAAGAGAGGTCTAGGGTTTGAAGTGATGAGGAGACCTCAACTGTTAGCAAAACGGTGTTTGCCAAGAGCATGAACATCAAAGAGTCTCTTCCTTCACAACATCCTAGGAAGAAAATTGAACTAGGAGAGTGCTCTAAAAATGTCCAAGTCAATATGGCACAAAGTAGTCAAGCTCAAGCTCAACCAAAGAGAGCACATCAAACAAGCCTTCCTCAACATAAATTCCACCAACCAAGGAAGCAAACTTCTCCAACTCAACAACAAAGGAGAAGAGAACCAATACTACACCAAAGGCAAGCTCAAAGACATGGGAAAGCTCCTTTGTTCTCACAAAGGAATGGTATGACCTTTCATTTTATTCCTACATGTCATTTTTATGGTGTAGATGGTCATATTAGACCAAATTGCTTCAAGTATATTAACATGTGTAGAACTATATGCGTGATTGAAAAGAATAGGGCTAATGCCAATATGCATGTGTCTAGGAAGTCTAGAGTTAAAGATCCTATGAGAAATATGATGACTATGACCACTAGGAAAGACATTGTGTCACCTAAATGGATTAAAAGAGATGAACTCACATGCCATTGTGCTAAAGGTTCACCCATAGGCTCAACTTGGTCCAATGGACTTGGTAAGTCTATAGGGACTCATATCCCCTCTTGACTAGTTTTGATTGACCCCATATGGGGAGCTTAAGCAAAGAGAGCATATTGGTGTTGTATTGTGCTTATTGATAATATTTATGCTTCTTTATTAATTGCTTGAGATGATTGGGTGTACATTGCTTTTAATAAGTGTGCAACCTTGCTCTACATGCAATCCATGTCTTATTTATGACCAAACATGCATTTTTAGACTAGGAGAATTGATTGGGAAGTACATTTGGAATGACCTAGAATTGATCTCCATGACATGTTGATTATTTCTATGACAAGCTTTAAATTGATATGCATGATGAGATTTTTTGAATGCTCTAAAATGAATGCAAAATTTGTGTGTGAAAGCAATTATGAGACTTCAATCAATAAGGATCTTGTATCCAATTCAAGGATTTTACAATCCAAAAGTCCCTCTCTATTTACTTGTCAAACAAGGCTACTATCATACGGGCATTCCACCTGGAAAAATCAAAAAGGGCTCAATAGTCGCTCATGTCTTGTTTTGCTCGTAAAGTTTGATATAGTTGCTCTTAAAATGAATTTATTTTACAGTCCATATCTTGCTTACTCCATGACAAATGGTGAAATCTGTTTGAATTCTCGTGGAAACCCTTGTTATTTTGCTTTGCCAAATACCATGTTTTGATCTTGAGTACAACTTGTCTTGTATGCAAAGCATTCGTTCACACATTTATTTAATAAAACTCCTTGATTCTCTCTTCTTAATTAAGTTGCATAAATTCGGTTATATGATTATGCATATGTCTTGTGCCATAAGCTCTCCTTGCTAATGCCTTCTTAAGGGGATACTCATTTGTCTATCCCATGACAAAAAAGGGGAGTAGTGTGGATTTAAGGGGAGTTGAGAGTGGCATGATTTAAGGGGGAGTTGAGGGTTGAATATGAGGGGAGTTTAACTCATTGAGGGGGAGTTAAGCTATTTAGGGGGAGCATTTGCATTTGCATTGTTGATGCATGTTGCTTGTTTCTATTGTATGCAAATTGCTCTTGTTTTTATGTCTTTGCTCACCTCACATACACTTGTCTTGGAAGGTGTAGTTATTTTATTTTATAGGGATGTTGATTCTACAAGAGATGGATGACTTGAAGATCTAGTTTATTTGGCATCTCTTTGTAATGTAGAAAAACTATGTTGACCCCTGTTTTTTTTTTTTATTGGTGAGGATGAATTGTGAGTGGTGGTTTTGTCACGAAATAACCAAATGGGGAGATTGTAAGTTCCTCAGTTTTTGATTGGCTCATTTCGTTGACAACCACATTTGGGGATTAATGTGTAAGGGTAGTTTAGGCCATCACTGCTCAAGACCTAGCTCAAGCTTCAAAAGGTAAATCACTTGTTTAACCTTGTTTGAAGAGTTTTTAGTGCACACACACACTCTCTCATGCATGTCTTTGATCATCTTGCATGAATGCTTAATTGCCTTAATTGTGTGCCTCTTTGCCATAAATCTTGCTTGGGTGTTTGTTGCATTTAGTTTGCCCTTAGAAGAGGATTTTTTTCCCTTGACCGTGGCTGGGACCACTCCCTGTGCATTACCTCCACCGTGGTATGCACAACAGTGTTCTCCAGGCGTTGCACGCTGCTGCTACTGCGGCTTGTGCATGTTGCATGCACAGCGGTCTCCCAAGCGGAGTTTCCCAAGCGATGCACCGCTTGCTCTACCGCGGTCTGGACACTGCCTGTACCGCGGTCTAGACAGCGGAGATTCCCAGGCGATGCACCACTCACTCAACCGCGGTCTGGACACTTGCCTAGGTTGCGGCATGCACAGCGGTTATGACTGGAATCAGTTGCCCCTTGTCCAAAATGATGTCGTTTCGTGTATGGCACATTATATGTATGTTCTCTTCTCTTCTCTTTGGTCTTGGGGAGTCTAAGAAGCCGTTTTTTGTTGTTTAAGCTTTTCTTTGAGAGAGAAATTGACTCCAAGAGAGAGAGCTCCCAAGAACTCATTTTGACTCAACCAAACTCCAATCCATGAGCATCTAGCATTTTCTTGCATCTTCCAAGCATGATTTCTCTTGTTGGTCTTTGACTAGGTAATCTTTTGACTAGGTAATCTTTACATACCCTAAAATCTCTTATTTCATTTTTATGATATGTACGCTAGGTTTATCAATTATTGTTCATTAAATGTATATCATTGAGTTTAATTGCATATATAACATGCTTGGATAGTTGATTGTTGGTTGAGATTTATATTTTGTGATAGCTAGGGTTTGTGACCGTTTTGCCCTTCTAGCTAAATCTTTATGCTTTGCATTTAGATATTTTTTAGAACTCATTGATTGCATTTTGTGATTCTATTATAGTCCTTGCCATGTTTGATGACAACTTATGTTGAAATGGTTTTGTTTGATAACTAGGATATATTGTTGCATAACTATATCTAGTTAAGTCTTTACGAACATTCATTTAGACATTGATATCTAGGAATTGTACTTAGTGACATTCTTAATTTCCTATATAAGCATTTAATGTTGCCTAACATTACTTGCATGTTTGAATATTTTGTCATATTCACTTAGGTCTTTTTGACTCTTCATTAAGGTTAAGTCTTGTGACTAAGTGGTTAGTGCACAAGCAAATAGATCAAGAATCACTATTAATACCCATTGGGTAGAGTGAAAGGGTTAGTAACTGGAGGGTATGACGAAAGGTCAACCTAGGCTGTAAACTTTCATTCAATAGTGGATTTGAGGATCTAGTGTGGCGCACATATCAGTCTGTGGTTTTTCCCATTTGGAGGGTTTCCACGTAAATATTGTGTGTTGTTATTGTTTTAAGCACAATTGATTTTATTTAATGCTTGTTTATTCGGGGTAATTTGTGTTAATATTGGTTAATCGAAAAATCGGTAATTGATTCAATTAAAAAAAAATTAAGGTTATAGACACACACGTTTATAGGAAACTTTCAGATTTCATGGAGAATTTTAGCCCGGTAGTAAAGTCATCAACCGGAAGGATATGTGAGTATTGATCATCCACGTCATGTGTTCAGGCTAGCTAAATTTTTATATGGCCTCAAACAAACTCAAAGAGAGTGATTTGAGAAGCTAAAAATTGCATTGAAAGCTTGGGGCTTTATTAACTCAAGAGCAGACACTTCCTTGTTTGTGTTCAGGAAGGAATCAGTTGTGCTATTGCTTTTGGTTTATGTTGACGATATACCGCTAACTGGGAATAACAATAGTATGGTTGATCAAGTTGTAAGGGATCTGTATCAAACATTCTCTCTTAGGCTTTGAAGCAACAACGACTGACAGTGGGATTACTCTTACACAAAATAAATATGTTGCTGATCTTTTGAGGAAGACGAAATTGTTTGAATTTTCTCCTTGTTCCACTCCCATGAGCACAGGCACTAAGCTCACTAAATATGATGGTGATCCTTTCTCAGACCCATCAATATCTGACACTAACAAGACCAGACATCTCTTTTGCTGTGAATAGGCTAAGTCAATATTTAGCCACTCCAACTGTTATGCAATGGCATGCGTGTAAAAGGGTGTTACGATACATTAAATGTACTATTGATTTTGGTCTTCACTTCAAAGCATCTCAACAACCTCATTATTTATCTTTAGAAGGGTTCTCCGATGCTGATTGGGCCAGCAACTTGGATGATCAAAAAGCCACCAGTGGTTGGTGTATGTATTTAGCTGGAAATCTTATATCATGGAGTTCTAGGAAGCAAAAGGTTGTGGCAAGGTCGAGTTGCGAAGCTAAATACATGTCTCTTGCTCAATCTGCTGCTAAAATTGTTTGGTTAAAAGCTCTGTTGACTGAAATTGGTGTTAATCTGAGCACACCACCAATACTATGGTGTGACAACACAAGGGCTGGTTCACTGGCCAAAAATCCTGTCTTTCACTCCAAAACCAAACATATTGAATTAGACTTGAACTTTGTCAAAGATAAGGTTAAAATGAAGGAGTTGGATGTTCAATATATCCCCACTGAAGATCAAATTGCAGATTTACTCACTAAACCTCTTAGCAACAATAGGTTTGTTATTTTACGAAGCAAACTAGTCTTGGCCATATCCAAGCCTAGTTTGAGGGGGGATGTTAGACAAGCCAATATTCATCAGCTTGGTAACAACTCTGATGGTGAACAGATTAATGAAATCAGTCATGTGGTGATGAATGGTGTTCATATTGTGCTGTGATACTTTAACTGTCCAGGTATCATTTCCAGCTTATAACAGAATTACCTAACAAGACTCCTAGCTGACTTCAGCCAATAACTAACTCTTGTCATATTAGCTGAATCTGTTACAGATTGTTAGAGCATACGTATTATGCTTCTCTGTAAATTCTTATCATTATCAGAACTTGTATATGTATATATAAGAACAATATACTGAGAACTCAATACAACTTGAATTGAAAAGTTTTTCCAGATTCTCTTCTCTCAGATTTACAACTTTTGACTTACTCTGTTTTTCAATTTCTTTTACTTCTTTTCATAATTAGATATAATAAAAATAAAAATAATAATAACATTTCATGGAGGACAAGTGTCGCAACCACATCAAAAATAGCAAAAAAAAAAGCTATTATTATAGTATTTATATGATATATATGATATGATATATAATTATTATTATATATAATAAAAATAATAATAACATTAATGGAGGACACATGTCGCAACCACATCAAAAATAGAAGGAGAAAAGGCTATTATTATTATTATTATTATTATTATATGGTATAATTAAAATTTAAAAACAATTAATAACATTTATGATCATCACGTATCGCAACCACATCAAAAGTGGAAGAAAAGACTAATAATAATAATAATAATAATAATAATAATAATAATAATAATATATACAGTCATTTTTCTATTAGTGCGCACTGATGGAATTATATAAAGATATTGAATATGAACCACTCATTATATATAGTGGTTCTCTCATGAGGGATCTCTCATTTTAACATAAAGTGATGACCTTTATGAAATTCATCAACTTGAATAAATGAATTGTTGAATTTTTTATGGATGCTAAGTTCAATGAAATCTACTTGTAAACAAAATTTGATTTTTTTTACAAATACTACAACATTGTTTTTATTCCATTGAGATGAAGAAGACAAACTTGAATCCCCCTCCATGACATTATATGGATAACTTGATTCACTTCTATTCGATAATTGATTATTATTGTTTTCCCTAAAGTATGAAAACATAGTTTTTTCTTGACTTTGATGTATGATTGTTTGACATTGTAACGTGAAATAATCAAACAATTTGTCTAAATGAAATTTTATAAATTATAATATAACACTGAAATAATAAATTATAGTCGTAAAATAAATTCATTTTTTTTAACAAAGCAGTATCTTAAAAATATAAATAACAAATCCAAAACTCGAACTTATTAATTAGAAAAATAAATTTTAACTAAAAAAATACCTAAGTTGGAATGAGTTAATCTCGAACAACAGCAATAATTATTAATTAGAATGAAAGGGAAAATGGGATTTGGAATGGAGATAATTTATAAGAGATAAATAATTGGGATTTGAGAGGGAGAGAGAGGAAAGAGAGATAATTGAGATTTGACTATTTGAGAGTTTTGGAAGGTGAGAGTTAGAGTTAGAGTTAGAGTTAGAGAGAGGTAGGAGTTGAGTTGTGTTGGAAAGTGTGATGGACTGATGGGAAAGGGAGAGAGAATGGGCATGACTATTGAGTTGAGATGAAATGATTATAGGAAAAAAAAAATGTAAAAAACTATATGGACAAACTAAATCAACTTAAATTTACGATTTAAAATTTTAACTTTAACATCTCAATCACTTATGTGCTTTTAATTCAATGGTTAAGATTTGAATACATTTACAACTTTTAGATTAAGAGCACAATATTGGTTGAGATGTTAAAGTCAAAAATTTAAGTTACAAATTTAAGTTGGTTTAACATGACTCATATATATATAATTTAAAACGAATAAAAAAAATTAATAATATTTATGATTGCCACGTATCGCAATTACATCAAGAGTAGAAAAAAATATATTCTTATATTAATATATATATATGTGATAAATGATATGATTGTTATATTATTTCATATGAAAAATTAAATATTTAATATTAATATTGAATAATGTTAGATGCCACTCACACATGAGAAGTATTTATTTTTATTTTATTATATATGATATGATTATAATATTATATGAACTTTAATTAAATGACACATGGTATATCCTAGTTAAATAAAGCTATTATGATATTATTATATTATATTGAATAATGTTCCATGTCACTTCCACATGAAAAATAGTTATTTTTATTATATTATATAAGATATGGTTATAATATTTAGTAGTGAACTTTAATTAAATGACACATGGTATCTCCTGAATGAATAACGTTGTTACTATTATATTATATTATATTATATTATATAATTAAAATTTAAAAATATTAAAAAATGAATAACATTTATGATCGTCACGTGTCGTAACCACATCAAAAGTGAGTGAAAATGTTGTTATATATATATGATATAATTAAAATTTTAAAAAAATGAATAACATTTATGATCATCATGTGTCGCAACCACATCAAAAGTTAAAAAAAAATGTGAATAATAATAATAATAATAATATACAGACCGTTTCCTATTAGTACGCACCGATGAGATTATTTAAGAACATTGAATGTATGACACTCATTTATAAAAAAGCTTTGACAAGTATATACATGACAAATCAAAGTATGTAAAATGAGTGGCTCACATTCAATGTCGTTATATAATTCCATCGGTACACACTTATGTTAAAATTTTCGTATATTTATACTGTAATGTGTTTTGTCACATTATTTTTCCTAAATAATTAATATAGTGCGCTTTCAAATAAAGCGTTACCGTTCAGGGTTTATGTGTGCATCTATGTTGTACGGATACGAGATACGTATATAATATGATACGTAGATACGGTAAATATCTAAAAACTAGGATAGAGATACGATAGGATACGTGAATCAAAATAATATATATTTATATTTTATACTTAAAAAAACATAATCTAATAATTCATTCAAAACATTTTCTATATAAATATATTTATGATATAAGAGACGAACCCTAAAAAGTAGAAACTTAGTCTAACATTTATTTTAAACAATTATGTTTTCACTCTTCAACTTTATAAAATCGCAATTTGACCTCAGTTTTAACTAAAATAATTAAATTTGTACCCCAAACGTATACTCATTGATCATTACCGTATCCCCGGTGTATCCTCGACGTATCATTGACATATCCCAATCAAACTTGAGAAAAAATCAAAAGATATGTCAAATGTTGTATCCGATACGTATCCAGATGTATTTTGGACATATCCGGACATGATACAAGTTCGATACAAATTCCCTTTCCAATTTAAAGTATCCATGCAACATAGGTGTGCGTATACGTTTTGTAAAGGATACAAATTTATCAATTCTTAAGGTTAATATGGAGGTAAATTAATTTAAACCTATAACGCTATTTTAGGTTTGAAAATTACGAACGCACTTTACAATCCTGTAATAATCATAATACTCGATTAATTAATACGCTCTTTATAATTTAACCGCTTAATTGATGAAGTGAGGGTAATAACTGGTTTTTGGAATTTAGGATTATAAAAAGGTAAATTATAGAATAACATGAGATTTTTTAGACTACACACGATTAACCTTATAGATAAGCATACTAGTCTTCTTATAACTGAAATATTAACGAGGCTAATTACGTTTATGTAAAACTGGTTTAGGCATCTATATAGTTTAAAGGGTTCAAAAAATAAATGACACTTTTTGGAGGTGGTATTTCAACACTGTCACTATTTTAATAACTTATGTATAAAATGCACATATTATGATGAACGGACAAAAATACTCTCAATAGTAGTTCCACATCAGATTTCTTTCATTTATTTTATAGTGACAGAGTTGTGAAATAGAGAGATAAAGTCTTATTGAAACCCAGGTAATCACTCGAACGGTGATGGAGTGGCGCTATGCAGACGCATTCGGGGGTCGAGCTCCCCACCCAACTCGCGGTGGTTGAGCTGCCTGGTCAGCTTGCGACAGAGGGCAACACCCACGGAGCTTCTTTTTTTTTTTTGTCAGTACTTAAAAGGCTCAGAGCCTTTAGTAAAAGTCTCGGAGCCTTAGCAAAAAGACTCGAATCCAGTAAAAAAAAAGCTCGGTCACTTGGCAAAAAAACTCGAACACATTAAAAAAAAAAGTTCGGGCACTTGGTAAAAAAACTCAAACCCTTACCAAAAAAGCACGAACTTTTTTTTAATGGGCCCGAGCTTTTTTGCCAAGTGCCCGAGCTTTTTTGCCAAGTGCCCGAGCTTTTTTTTAATGGGTTCGAGCTTTTTTACCATGTGTCCCACCTTTTTTACCAAGTGACTGAGCTTTTTTTTACTTGGTTCGAGCTTTTTTGTCAAGTGCCCGAGCTTTTTTTATATTCTCCGAGCTTTTTTTATATGTAATTGCAGTATTTTTGATCTTTTAATCAATTTAAAGAAAAGTTCGTTTACTGGGATCGATGATTCTAATAGTTGAACACTAATTAATCTAATTAAATCATAATCTAAGTGCATGAAAACTAAATTGCATAATGCTTGTTTTGGATTGGTAATTTACTCACTAATATGCAAAATCAAATAAACTAAATTACTCAAAAGCTCACACGAAAATATATGAATATGAAGGAATGCTAGGGAATCAATGCAACATAATTAAATTTCTCAATGTAATCCATAAGTCTCATTAAAGCACTTAATTCCAATTGATAGGGTTTGTTTCATGAAGCGCCTAATCTTTCTTATTACTCACATAAGGTCATGTAATGAGTAAGTTTCTAATTAAAACTCTAAACCAAATCACACATAGCATGGTTATGCATATGAAATTTTTCTCAATTATTAAGCTTGTAGTTAAGGACTAAATGGGATGGTCACCCACATTTAACCCTCAACATCATAAATTAACTAATCCTAACACAAACATTCATTGATGTCTCATTTGAATATAGATGAAGGAATTAGAGCAATTATTTCAATAAAAGAGACTACCAATGTAATTAATTAATAAGCATAGACCAGAGGATTACAAAGAATTGTTCAACCGGTTTACATTAATCCCTTAACTTAGAAATTAGTTACACATCAAAGAAAGGAAATAAAACAAAGAAGAGTGAAAGAAGAAATCAAGGTTGGTCATTGAGGTTCCTTGACATGTAAGCTTCCTCTTTTTGTCTTCCAAGTTCCAAGATGGATGGATGGGAAAGTTGCCCAAGAATGGTGATGGAGGGGTGAAAGTGTCCAAAATTTCGTGTGGCTGATGATGATACCTTTCTTAAAACTCATAAGGGTATTTATATGGGTCCAAAAATAGGTCAAGAATCAACCTAGGGACGCGTGTAACGTACTGTCGCGTCGTTGATTGTTGCGGTTGTCCAAGACGAAAATCCAACCGTGACATCTAGCCTCTTTGCTCCGCGTCTTCTCTTCAGGCGACACCTCGAGCAACAATGGCCAAGGAAGGTTTTGTCGCCCGGTATGTCACGGTTTCCCATGACGGAACTTGACCGCGACATGTCGCTTCTTTGGCAGTTCACGCGTGATCTCCAAGCGACAATTCTGACGACTTCTAAAATAAGTTGTTGTCGCTCATGATGTTGCGATTGTCCATGACGACGCTCCACGACCGCGACAGCTCACCTTTTTGCCCAAGTTTCTGATTTCCGGCACTCTTGAGTCCCAACTTCACTCAAATCACCCAAATGATACCCCTAATTATGAAATCCTGTAAAAACACTCAATCGAGTCATTAAACACTTGAATTTACTTGAGAATTAAGCAACAAGCATAGGAAGGGGGACTCGAAAACTAGTTTTATCATGGCTCGATCAACACCCCTAAACCTAACCTTTTTCTCGTCCTCGAGCAAAATCAAGAGAAAACAACAATACAAACAAACAAGTAGACAACACAACGACTCGATAAAAACAAAAGAAATTCAAACAACAATAACTCAAAATCAGCATTTTCAACTGATGATGAGATGCAAAGAGGTGTGGATAAGGAGAGTAAACACATGCAAGACATTCTCAAGCAACTCGAAGGCACTCATGGAACACTCGAACAACATGAATCCCATACCTAAAGTGCTCTCATGTCGGGAACTACTCATTCTCACACCTCAAGCGTAATTCGCTTTGACTCTAAACCTCACGTGGACATTCACTTTTATTTCCTCTCGGAGTCCTAAGTTCACACTCATACAAAGTATGCAAGGATAGAGTTATGCATGGAAATCAAATACTTGCATACAATAAGAAATGAATGTTATTATTTGGTGAACTAGCCTAGGAAATGAATCAAATGCCATGGACGTGGAAGATCATGCTTCAACAAACATTCCCAATCTAGATTTCATAGTAGATCATTTAGGTCTTCCCTTGAGTTGTAATGGGGTCATTGGGTGAAATATGGTGAACAAAGAATAGGAAATGGAATTCAAAAGTCATCAATCATGCTAAGACACTATACAATACACCCAATACTTAAGCTCTATTCACATCACTCGTGGCACTAGTGACTTGACTTTTCATTACACTTGTGCTATATATGAGTACTTTACTAGTAAGTACTTTACAATTACATACAAGACTCTTTTTCTCTTTTTCTCTTTTTTTTTTAACATCAAATTTTATTTTATTTTTTACTTTAAGATCATAAGTGCACATTTTCGCACTTTTACATTTTTGAGCCTTTTACCTTGCACATTTACAAATATAGCTTAAATACACACTAACTTTTCATATTTAGAGCTTTTCCACCTTTCACCACAATACAACACATCCTAACAAGATTGGCAACAAAGGTTGGCATGTGTTTAGGTTTAGGCTATAGGGTGTAATGTGGTTCCAAAAGAAAGGTAAGTGTTTGGCCTCAAAATTGGCTTGGGAGCACACATAAATAGGGACAAGGAATGTGTTTAGGTTAATTTGAGTTGTTAAGCACACACATTGCCTAAAATCATTTCCACCATTTCCACCATTTCCACCATTTCATTTATCAAGGGAATGTAAGTATCCATCAAGCAATCCACAACTATAATGCAATATGATGTCCTATGGCAAATGATGCGCGTGACGAGATAAGTGTTTAAGATGCAACAATGATAGCACTTAATTGCGATTTTTAAGGCTTGTGTTTGTGAACTTACTAGGTGTCTCCACTATTAGAACAAGATGCTTGAGCACCGAGTCCCCTCAACTTGAACACAAAAGGATGGGACAAGCCCATGAAGAGCAAGTGAGACCCTAGAGCGACAACAAGATGCTCAATCGAGCACATTATGCATAAATAAACTTTCACATAAACATGCCCTCAAAGCATCACACCCAAGCTACTTGAATCTCAAAATTTTTGGTCATGCGACTATTTTCTAAAAAGTTTGACTCAAAAAAAAATTTAGGACTCAGTAAAACCAAAACGTCGGTGTCGACACCCCCAAACCTATACCCAACATTGTCCCCAATGTTGACAATGAGAGCCTGACGAGTAAGGCGCCTAACCCATAACCAATCACAACACAATCCAACAATATAAAATAAAATAAAATAAACAAAGGGTCGATCAAGATGGCATAGAAAGCACCCTACGGCAATTAATCATCAATCATAACACAATACAGCGTACACCCCTATTCTAATCACAGCTAAAACAAATAAAAGATTCAGAAGTACCACTAATGATAGAAATCAAATAACAAGAGTAATTAAACAAGTTCAAAACATAACTGAAAACAGTAAAACAAAGTAAACAAGTCTAGCTAAACAAATCAGAAAGAAGCAAATAATGTGGTGATGGTGGCCATGAGGATCCCGGCATCGGTTCCTTCCCCTACCAATCAGTTGTTGCTGCTGCTATGTCCTCTGCTTACTTTCTTGATATCTCCATGACAGTCTGGACAATAGCCTCCTCCTCTGAAACTACTTGTCCACTGGTCGGATGAACTGGAAACTGAGGCTGGAATCCTAATCCTAAAGCTGAGTATGTGCTCTGTGTCCATAGGTATGGAGGTCTATATCCTGGAACTGAATGTGGAGGTTGGTAACCAGGAGCTGGATACGGATGCCATGGATATGGAATGGGCTTTATCTCTCCCTCATATGGCTGTAGATAGAGCTCTTGCCTCAAATCTACAATATCATGTCTAAATCCTGTATCCACCATATCTGTCTTAGCCATCATCCGCTGTTCCATCCACTGTATGTGCTGAAGGATTAAATGCTGGGCATCTCCAATGGCATTTAAACTTACTGTAAATGCATCAGTCTGTTGTCCTCTGGAGATTTTGGTAGCTGCTAGTAACTGCTCCAATGCGAGGAGGGAACCATCATCCTCAGGCAGCCGCTCATCATCTACATCATCCGCCTGCTCATCCTGATCGGGTTCTATGTCCTCATCCGATTGAGTCTGAACTACTTTCCCTTTCTTCTTCTTTGGCATGCTTCCCTCACCTCTGTCGGGACTCGCCAAACCTCATCCTAGAAACAGTGAATACCATGTGCGGATCCTAAAATCAGGCCCGATCTCAACAAACTCATTAGAAGACATGTCTAACCCCACCTCCTGGCAGAAAAATGTGATAAGGCAAGGGAACACCATTGCTTCTTTCCCTGTGATATCCCTTGCTGACTTATGAATCTCAATCTTCACAATCACCCTCACATCTAAAGGATACCCATGTTTAAGGCAGTAAAGCAAGGTGGCTACCTCATAAGCTACCATAGTACGATGTCTGCATGGCCTCAACGAATGGGAAATAAAGATGTGCCAGAAAACCATTTCTAGTAGCAACCTTTTCTGCTTAATCGGGTTGGACCTGGAGTTCCAAAACTCTATCGGTTGAGCTACCAAACTGTTGGCTAGGTCAATGTTCATTCTGGAAAAAAAATTCAAACCGAGGAACCCCCCTTAAACATGGCAATTGTGTATGGAAGTTCAGTCCTGAAATGCCTGTTAATGTCCCCAGAGTTGATGCGGACATCCTTATCACGAACCAAAACCGGTCTTCCTAAACTGTAGACCCTCTCAATTACCCCTGCATAAAATTCCTTAACTATCTGAGGGCAATACTTGCAGGATTTTGAATAAAAATGCCCCAACCTTGAGCTTCAACCATCCCAGGAATCGGAGTCTCATGCAATTCGCTCAAGTTGATTCCCCTCTCAGGTATGAATTTCTTTCCACTGAATTTGCTATTCTGGCTGGGAAATCGGGGTATTTTGCACAAGGTGGAATCTGCCTCTTTCCTTTCTCTTGGCCTCTTCTCGACCTTTCCATATGGCTGGAATCCCCGGTCTCAGTATGGCTAGAATCTACCCTAGCTGTCTGCTTGGTTCTAGCCATTTCTCACCTTAAAATAACAACTGTGTCGCTTCAATTTGGATCACTCAACAACTTTGCCTTGACTCAATAACTCCAACAATCCGATAAACCATGGATACCACAATCCACCACCACAATCACAAGTATGCAAAATAATTCTATTCAAACATTCAACATAAAATAATCCCGAAATTTACCCCAAATTATGCCCTAATTCAACTAAAATGAACCAATTTCACTCATAACTCCTCCAAAAACATGAAATCAATACAATATATACTTTAATACACTTCACAAACCAAAACCCACCCTTCAATTCACACAAATATGCAGAAAATTTTATCACCCCCAAACAATCCAAAATTTTCCCCAAATCAACCCTAAACGTGTAAGAGATGATAGAACTAGGATTTTGGACTAACAAGAGCCAAAAACAAATGAAAAGAAGAATGAATTACCGATTGCGTGGGTTGGAAGTCTTCATCTTTGCATTGGGGGAGAAGAGGTCGCGGTTGGATTTTGAAAATTTTGTTGAGGAACGACCTGCCACAAAATGTTCATTTTAGATTGAGTGATTGTCGCGGTCGATGTGTCGCGGTCTTCCATGACGAAAAATAAGACCGCGACACACTGCCTATTCATCTCGGCCCAAGTATTCTGGTGTCACGGTTGTGCAACCGCATGACAGGTGGGACAACATGTCGAGCGTCAGCAACCCCATGAATTTGTTGCGTGGTTGTGTCGCGGCCTTCCATGACAGAAAACCAGACCATGACAACCTGCCTTCCTGCTCATTTTATTGTCGTGTATACGCATCAAAGACACACCAGCGACACCTTAGACGACATCAACTCCTTGATTTTGTTGTATGGAAAAGTCACGGTTGTCCATTACTACATCACTACCGTGACATACCTAGAAAATTCCTCCTTAATGCCATTAAGTGTTCCTAAGTGTCTAATCTGCACATATACTCAACAACAAACATATCAAAGACATTTGCTTGAAACATATGGGTCGAGAAAGCTTAAATTGAGTTACTATACTTGTTATGCAAAATGAAAAATCACCCCCAAACCTATGTTTTTCCACACCTTTATACTAAAATCACAGTTTGTTTCTAAAAATTAAGGTGTGAATGAACTTAGACTTAGGAATGAAGTAGAATCACTACCATTCACACACCTTTATACTAAAATCACAGTCTGCTTCTAAAAATTAAGGTGTGGATGAACTTAGACTTGGGAATGAAGTAGAATCACTATCATTCACAATTATTACCTAAACTTAAACTTTATTTGAAAAGAAGGTACATATGTGGGTTACCTCCCACCAAGTGTACTATTTAACGTCTAGGCAAGACGTGGTGAGAGCACTACGGCTCTTGAAGCTCCATCACTTCCAACCAAGCAAGGTTCCCTAATTTCTTCACATAAGGTTTCATCCTTTGCCCGTTGACGATAAACTTTTCTCTATTCTTCTCATCATCCACTTTCACAACCCCATTTGAGAACACTTGAGTCAACCGAAATGGTCCAAACCATCTAGACTTCAATTTTTCGGGAAACAACTTGAGGCGGGAATTGAATAAGAGGACTAACATTCCCGGGTGAAGATCCTTGTGAACTATCATCTTGTCATGTATCCTCTTGGTCTTCTCCTTGTACAACCTTGAGCTTTTATAAGCATCTAGCAGGAACTCCTCAAGCTCATTAAGTTGCAATTTCCCTTCTTCGCTGGCCTTGTCATAGTCTAAATTCAATTCCGAACTACCCAAAAGGCCCGATGCTCAAGTTCCACAGGAAGATGGCATGCCTTCCCAAAGACCAATCTATACGGGCTCATCCCAATAGGTGTCTTGAAAGCTGTCCTATATGCCCACAAGGCATCATATCCTTTCTAGTTGAGTTGACCGTCTTCTCAAGGATATTATTGATTTGCCTATTGCTAACCTAGACTTGGCCCGATGTTTGTGGGTGGTAAGGGGTGGCTATATTATGCCTCACACCTTATTTTTTTATAAGGGCAACAAATGACTTGTTGCAAAAGTGTGTTCCCCAATCACTAATTATAGCCCTAGGAGTCCCAAATCTAGCAAATATGGCCTCGTTCACAAACTTTACCACCGTTTTTCCATCATTAGTTCGTGTAGCCCGTGCTTCTACCCATTTAGACATATAATTAACCACAACAATGATGTAGCTAAACCCATAAGAGGATGGGAATGGTCCCATGAAATCTATGCCACATACATCAAATAACTCGACTACCATGGCACTAGTTAGTGGCATCTCATTCCTCTTTCCAATGTTCCCCGTCCGTTGACAACTATCACACATCGAGCAAAATCGGAATGCATCCTTCATCAACGATTCCCAATAGAAACCCGATTGCAACACCTTCAAAGTTGTCTTCTAGGCTCCAAAATGTCCCCCACAATATAGCTCATGACAAAACCTAAGTACGTCCCCTTGTTCGGCTTCAGGTACATATCTCCTAATAACTACATCGGGACCATGTATATATAAGAACGGATCATCCCAAAAGAACCTTCTAGCCATAAATATGAATCTCTTCCATCCTTGGGAAGTCAACTTTATAGGAATTACTCCACTAACCAAATAGTTCACTATATCGACAAACCAAGGCTCCGTATCCGACACACTCCATAACTGCTCATCCAGAAAGTCCTCTCTTAATAAAAATTCATCCGCTTCTTTCGGTTTTTCCTACACTAACGTACTCAAATGGTTAGCTACCACATTCTCCACACCCTTCTTGTCACGTATCTCAAAATCAAACTCTTGTAACAATAGGATCCACCGAATCAACCTTGGCTTGGCATCCTTTTTCTGAAGAAGATACCTAAGGACTGCATGATCTGAGAACACCACTACCTTGGCTCCCATCAAATATGCTATGAACTTCTTTAAGGCAAAAACCACTGCTAGAAGCTCCTTCTCAGTTGTTGAGTAGTTAAGTTGAGAATCATTGAGGGTCCTAGAAGCATAATAAATGACATGTGGGACCTTATCCACCAGTTCCCCCAAAACTGCCCCGATAGCATAATCCGAAGCATCACACATTAGCTCAAAGGGCAACTCCCAATTCGGAGGCATCATAATAGGTGTCGTTGTCAAGGCATCCTTCAAGGTATCAAACGCATGCAAACGCTCCTTGCTCATTTCAAATTTTGTCTCTTTTTGGAGGAGTGCACACAAAGGTCTTGTTATCTTCAAAAAGTCTCGAATGAACCTCCGGTAAAACCCTGCCTGCCCAAGGAAAGACCTCACTTCCTTCACAGATTTTGTAGGTTGTAAACTTCGGATTACTTCCACCTTTGCCTTATCAACCTCAATTCCTATCTTGCTTATCACATGCCTAAGAACTATTCCTTGTTGTACCATAAAATGGCACTTCTTCCAGTTTAGAACCAAGTTGATTTCCTCACATCTCTGTAGGACCAAGGCTAAGTTCTTTAAACATATCTCAAAGGAATCTCCAAACACGGAGAAATCATCCATAAACACCTCAATGATCTTCTCCGCCATATCTGAAAATATAGACATCATGCATCTCTGAAAGGTGCCTAGAGTATTACAAAGACCGAAAGGCATCCGTCTATAGGCAAATGTCCCAAATGGACATTTGAAAGTGGTCTTCTCCTGATCTTCTGGTGCTATGGCTATCTGATTGTATCCCGAATAGCCATCAAGGAAACAATAATGACTATGCCCTGCCAATCGTTCCAACATCTAATCAATGAATGGAAGAGGAAAATGGTCCTTCCTAGTGACTGAATTCAACTTCCTATAATCAATACACACTCTCCAGTCTGTCTGAAGTCTCTGAGGAATCAACTCATCTTGCTCATTTCTAGCCACTGTTATACCCGATTTCTTAGGAACTACCTGGATAGGGCCCATAAACGGTCTTCCTAGTAGAATTGGTCTCATGTTAGTTTTCCCACTAACATCATCCATGTCTAACACTACAAAGTCCACCAAAATGATCAACCTATCAACTTGTACCAACACATCTTCCACTATCTCCCTCAAATATCTAGCCGATCCATCCGCCAGAAGTAGTGACATAGTTGTTGGCTTGATCTCATTTAACCCTAACTGCTTGTAAATGGCAAACGGCATCAAGTTGATACTAGCACCTAAGTCCAACATTGCTCGTTCCAATCTAGAGTCCCCAACTGTAATGTTGATACAAAAACTGCCCGGATCCTTGAGCTTGGGTGGAAGTGTCTTCTGAAAAATTGCACTAGCACCACTTGCTATGTACTCTTGATGGCTTGGCCCAAAATTTTGCAGGTTGGTGTGAAGACACTTGAAAAACTTTGCATAGGCCGACATCTTCTCTATCATATCAAGCAGTTGTAGGTTGACTTGTACCTTTGAGAGGACATCAAAAATCTCCTTGAATGTCTTGTACATCTTATCCTTTTTTAACCTTCCCGAGAATAGAACCGGTGGAACAAACGGGTTGGACGACTTGTGTAATAGTGATGTCTTCTCCGGCACATTTTCCACTACTACTTCTTCCTCCTCTTCTAAAGTCTTTCCCTCACTCTCATCTTTTGACTTATTGACCTTCTTCCTTTTCGGTTCTCCCGCATCATCGGTGTCTAAAACTCTACCACTCATCAAAACGGTCATGGCCTTAGCCTGCTCTGACTGGCTAGGAAGTTTACCCGGCTCACTCCTGTGAACTGTGCCAGCTACTTGCCCAAATTGTGTCTCCAACTTCTTCATTGATGACTCCAAATTGATAAACCTTAGCCCAGTTGCTTGGATGAAACTGTTCAGATTATGATCTGTCTACTATGAACTTTGAGCAAGACTGGTAACTAGATCTTCCAAAAAAGGCTTTTTTGGTTGATAAGAAGTCATTTCCCTGTTTCCGGCATTGTTCCACTACTGCCCACTTGATCATTGACCTTGGTAACTTCCCCGATTGTAACCACCTTGATGATCTCCTTGAGCATTTGATTGATTGTTCAAAGCATTGTTAGGATTTGACCATGAAAAGTTGGGATGATTTCGCCACCCCAGATTGTAAGAGTTCGAATATGGGTCGTTTTTTCCTCTTTGATAATTCAAGGCTTGGACATCCTGCGTCTCATATAGTACCATTTCCCTACCTTGATGGTCTTCTTCATACACCATCTTTCTTGTTGTTGACCCATGTTTCTTGCCATTGCCTCTACTTGCTTGGTTAGTCTAGCCATTTGAATTTCCATTTCTATGTCCTGGCTCACCCCATGCTTTCCTCCCCTTCTTGAAGTTGAACTTCTATGTTGGGAGTTGAGAGCTAATGTCTCATATATCTCAAAAATTTCTGCAACCGATTTGTTTGTGATCAAACCCTCACACGCATTGTCCACTGAAGCTTGTGTGAAGATGTTCAATCTATCATCGAAAGTACGGACCTTGTACTCATCGGTCACCATGTGTGGAGGGATTTGTTCCAAAAGTTACCTATATCTTCCCCATGCCTCATGAAAAGGCTCATCATCTTCCTCGGTGAAGCTTACAATTTGGATCCTAATCTCCTTAATCTTCACAGCTGGAAAAAACCTATTGAAGAAAACTTGGCACACTTCATCCCATGTAGTTAAGGATCCTGTCCTCAAAGAACCAAACCACACATTGGCTCTATCCTTTAGGCAATACCTAAAACATCTCATCTTCAACTGTTCTTCGGTGAACCGGCCTATTGGGAAGGTCTCCAACATGGAATGATAGTCCTTCATGAATTGCAAACAATATTCAATCGAATGGTCATTGAAAGAAGGAAGCATGGCAATGTGAAGTCCCTTGAGCTCATAGCTCCTAGCCGTCACACTTAACACTATGGGAGACGGTTGATGCTCCATCATAGGTTGACCGGATTCTCTCATAGCTATGACCCCTTGGTTTTCCTCCTATGTAGGTTCCCGTGGTGGTTCCACATTCACATTCTCTTTATGATCTCCCATTTCCAGAATTGATGCACCTTATAGTTCAATAAAAATATCTATTCCCTCAAACTGCCTTGCAAGCCGACCTACTCGGTTTATGTTGTCGATGACCAGAAACAAATTCCCTCCAAGAGAACGGCGACCATGCATACACCTATGGTCCTGAAACACCAAAAAAATAAAAATACCAACGAAGTAAAAAGAAACTAAAAAGAAATAAAACTATCCTAATAAAACAAATGACACACACACTACCTAAATCGACCAACTAGATTCAATTAATAAATTTACGCCGATCCTCGGCAGCGACGCCAAAATTGATTGCAATATTTCTGATCTTTTAATCAATTTAAAGAAAAGCTCGTTCACTGGGATCAGTGATTCTAATAATTGAACACTAATTAATCTAATTAAATCCTAATCTAAGTGCATGAAAACTAAATTGCATAATGCTTGATTTGGGTTGGTAATTTACTCAGTAATATGCAAAATCAAATAAACTAAATTACTTAAAAGCTCACACGAAAATATATGAATATGAAGGAATGCTAGGGAATTAATGCAACCTAATTAAACTTCTCAATGTAATCCATAAGTCTCATTAAAGGACTTAATTCCAAATCACACATAGCATGGTCATGCATATGAAATTTTTCTCAATTATTAAGCTTGTAGTTATGGACTAAATGGGATGGTCACCCACATCTAACCCTTAACATCATAAATTAACTAATCCTAATACAAACATTCACTGAGGTCTCATTTGAATGTAGGTGAAGGAATTAGAGCAAGTATTGCAATAAAAGAGACTACCAATGTAATTAATTAATAAGCATAGATCATAGGATTACAAAGAGTTGTTCAACCGGTTACATTAATCCCCTAACTTAGAAATTAGTTACACATCAAAGAAAGGAAATAAAACAAAGAAGAGTGAAAGAAGAAACCAAGATTGGTCATTGAGGTTCCTTGACTTGTAAGCTTCTTCTTCTTGCCTTCCAAGTTCCAAGATGGATGGATGGGAAAGTTGCCCAAGAATGATGATGGAGGGGTGAAAGTGTCCAAAATTTCATGTGGCTGATGATGATACCTTTCCTAAAACTCATAAGGGTATTTATATAGGTTTAAAAATAGGTCAATAATCAACATAGGGATGCGTGCAACGTATTGTCGCGTCGTTGATTGTCACGGTTGTCCATGATGGAAATCCAATCGCGACACCTCGCCTCTTTGCTCTGCATCTTCTCTTAAGGTGACACCTTGAGGGACAATGGCCAAGGAAGTTTCTGTCGCCCGGTATGTCACGGTTTTTCCATGACGGAACTTGACAGCGACATGTAGCTTCTTTGGCAGTTCGCTCGTGATCTACTAGCGACAATTCTGGCGACTTCTAAAATAAGTTGTTGTCGCTTATAGTGTAGTGGTTGTCCATAGCGACGCTCCACGACCACGACAGCTCACCTTTTTACCCAAGTTTCTAATTTTCAGCACTTTTGAGTCCCAACTTCACTCAAATCACCCAAATGATACCCATAATTATGAAATCTTGTAAAAACACTCAATGGAGCCATTAAACACTTAATTTTACTCGAGAATTAAACAACAAGCGTAGAAGGGGGACCCAAAAACTAGTGTTATCATGGCTCGATCAATATGGTCCAAAAAAAAATTAAACCCTTGACAAAAAAGCTAGAACCCAGTAAAAAAATCTTGGACACTTGGCAAAAAAAGCTTGAACCTATTAAAAAAAAACTTCGTACACTTGTTAAAAAAACTCGAACCCTTACCAAAAAAGCTCGGTCTCTTTTTTAATGGGTTCGATCTTTTTTCCTCACTGTCCAAGCTTTTTTTACTGTATTCGAACTTTTTTACCAAGTGTCCGAACTTATTTTTACTGGGTTCGAGTTTTTTCGTCAAGGGTTTAAATTTTTTTTGGACCATATCAAAAAGCTCGGAGACATAAAAAAAGCTCAGAGACATTTAATAAATGCTTAGAAACTTTTAAAAAAATCTCAGACATTAACTTAACAAAAAACCTCGGAGACAAATCAAAAAAGCTCGGAGAAGTATTAAAAAAACTCAGAATCATATCAAAAAAGCTCGGACACTAATCAAAAAAACTCAAAGTATTTCAAAAAACTTTCAGACAGAATCTAGAGACCAAATGTTCATACATGTTCATACAATGGCTGGGACAACAAATCATAATGATTTGATATATTGTTAAACCACACAGAAAATTATGAAAATATATAAACGAATATCACAAATATATGTTATCTTCTTGTGAAGAATCTGGAGAGAGACAAGTTTTTTAGAGAGAGAGAGGTGTTGTAGATCAATTTTTAGACAACTATTTTAGAGAAAGAAAGGAGTTATCGTTTTCAAAGTGTAAATGGAAGTACAGTGAGAATAAAAAATAGATTATTTAAGGACAATTTGGGTAGTTCACCATATTATGTATCTTTTAAACTTAAGCTATTAAAACGGTGACATCATTACAACACTGATATGGCCTTTCGTGTTATCCAAGCAAGTATTGAAGGAGAGGACTTAGTCAAGCTTAGTTGGTTTATACAGTTGTTGTTAGTGGCTGCTAAAATAAGGGATTACATAGGTGTGCCATGTCTGTCATGATCCACTATAATGTAGTGGAGATTGTGTCCCTATTTATTTGCTAATTTGGTTTATACTGTTTAATTCTCAATCGAGCCATCAGTATAAATAGTTTGTTGCAGTGTAATTGAGTTTGGTATTGAATATAAAAAAATAACCTTTCCTTCCTACTTTTCTTTATTTTCTTAACAAAAATTGTGATCAATTGTTTTGGTACACAACAATTTGGTATCAGAGCTTTCGACCATGGATACCCGTGGTAAGTCTAACGCTGAATTTTGTAATGAAGTTCATGAGATATTGGCTCGACATGAGTCCCGGTTTGATCAGATTGATGCAACATTGCAAACAATGATGGCTGATTTGCAGGTGTTGCACGCTTCGCAGCCTACAAAACCAGTGGACGGAGACATTAATCCCTTCGCTCCTGGAGAAACTTCGCACACGCGAACCAGTAGCCTATCTACCACTTTTTTGCCAGACCGTAACCACTGCCAACTTAAACTTTCATTTCCCAAATTCACTGGAATAGATCCCAACGGGTGGATTTATAAAGTTGAACAGTACTTTGAGTTCAAGGGTGTCCTCTCTTCCCAATAAGTCCAGTTGGCCTCCTTCTATCTGGAGGAACTTGCATTACAATGGCATCGCTGGTACGTCAAATATAAAGGCCCCCTCTCATGGACTGAATTTACCAAGGCAATACTTCTCCGCTTTGGCCCCAATCGAGTATGATGATCCATCAGAATCGCTTACCCGACTGAAACAAATGACCACCGTTGAGAAATACCAAGCAGAATTCGAGTGACTGTCTCAACGTATTGACAACCTTTCTGAGGAATACTTAATTGGATGTTCTTTGGCAGAACTCCTTGATGAAATTCGATTGGACATGAAAGTCAAACAACCTAGATCGTTATCAGAAGCTATTGGGGTGGCTCGATTAATTGAAGAACGCCATCAACTGTAGAAGAAAACAAGAAATCCTTCTCAGTCATCTGGTCCACCCAAACCCATTCCAGATGTTTCCACCGGACTTTTGGGATCAAATCCAAAATCCACTCAACACACTTCGATTCCTTTCAAGAGAATTACCAGTCAGGAGGCACGCGACCTCGTTCACGAGGCCTATGCTTTTATTGTGACGAGAAGTTCGTTCCCAGTCATCGATGTCAAAAACCCAAACTCTTCATGATCGAAGATGTTCCCTCACTCGATAAGACATTATCTATCCAAATGAGCCAAGTTCAGCAGAATCCTTGCAAGAAATTTCATTTCATGCGATGTCAGGTACCACCCACCCACAAACATTGCGAGTGACAGGAAAAGTAAAGAATCGTGATGTAACTATCTTGATCGATAGCGGAAGCACTCATAATTTTATTGATCAGTCTGTGGTATCAAAGCTTGAATTGTCAGTAATCTGAGATAGAACTCTTTAAGTCATGGTGGGCAATCGAGAGAAAATTGAATGTGCATGTAGATGTCTCTCTATCAAGCTGCTCATTCAAGGTTGCCCAATTCAGGCCGACTTTTATGTCCTCCCAGTAGCCGCATGTCAAGCCGTGTTGGGAGTACAATGGTTAGAAACTCTTGGCCCAATTGAGACCGATTATCGTAACCTGACTATGTCCTTCCGCCAAGATGGTCTCACTCACAAGTTTTAAGGACTGCAACGGCCCCCACTTGAGGCTTTGAACAACAAAGAATTAATGGGTGTAGAAGGTATGGGATTTTTTTTCCAAATTGTTTCAAGTGATCAGCATGACCAGCCGACCAGTCCTCCAAGAGTCCTCCAATATCTGCTTGATGAGTTCCAGCATGTGTTTTGTGAACCCACTGAATTGCCATCACCACGCAGGCACAACCATAAAATCTCCTTGCAACATCACCAGCAACCTGTCATTGTCCGACCGTACCGATATCCTTATCACCAAAAAAAAAAAGAAATCGAACGAATGGTGGAAGAGTTCCTAAAGTCTGGGTTGATCCGCCCGAACAGCAGTTCGTTTGCTTCACCAGTCCTACTCGTCAAGAAAGCGGATGGTACATGGCACTTTTGTATTGATTACAGGGCACTTAAAAAAATTACGATCAAAGATAGATATCCAATTCCAAACATCGATGATTTATTGGATGAATTACACGGGGCCAAATTTTTCTCGAAACTGGATTTGCGTTCAGGATATCATCAAATTCGGGTTAAGGAAGAGGATATATCAAAGACAGCATTCCGAACTCACCAATGTCATACCGCTTGGGCTTACAAATCCCCCCGCCACTTTCCAAGGTCTCATGAACGACCTGTTCCGACCATTTTTATGCTATTTCGTGCTAGTTCTTCGATGACATATTGGTCTACAACAAAACTTGGTCAGATCACCTTTCTCATTTGCGCAGTGTATTGTTTACTCTTTCCACTAATCACTTGTTTGCCAAAAAATCAAAATGTCGCTTCAGAGTCTTACAGGTAGATTACTTAGGCCATCTCATTTCACAGAAAGGGGTTCAAGTCGACCCATCCAAAACTCAAGCGGTGAATGATTGGCCCACTCCGACGATGCCCAAAAGTGTCCGCGGATTCCTTGGTTTGGCAGGTTATTACAGAAATTTTATCCGTGGCTTTGGCGGTATAGCTGCTCCTCTCACACGTTTACTTTCAAAGTCTGGGTTCCATTGGACAACAGAAGCAACAGCAGCCTTCACTCAGTTAAAAAAATTGCTAGTCTCACCTCCAATTTTGCAACTACCGGATTTTACACAACCATTTATAGTGGAAAGTGATGCTTGTGGTGTAGGGATCTGGGCCATTTTAATTCAGGGAGATTGTCCGATTGCTTTTTTAGTGAGGCACTGAAAGGATCCGCCATGAACCTGTCAACATACAAAAAAAAATGTTATCAATTGTCAAAGCTATCAGAAAATAGAGGCCTTACTTGCTTGGGAAATCCTTCATTGTCCGAACATACCAGGGTAGTCTGAAATACCTCTTGGAACAGCGGATTACGACTCCGTCACAAACACGTTGGCTGCCAAAAATCATGGGTTATGACTACACCATCCAATACAAAAAGGGGAGAGAAAATCAGGGAGCGGATGCTCTATCTCGTAGAGCCAAAATTGAGTGCCAGACCATTACCTTACCCAATTCAGATTGGTGGAACATTCTTCAAGCAGAAGTTTTACATGACCCCTTTTATACAAGGTTTTCAAGCTCCACTTCACCACAACAGCCTTATCACCTACGGGATGGAGTTTGGTTTAAAGGATAAAATGTGTGCTTAAGCCCTGACTCAACTCTCATTCCTTCCTTACTTGCAGCAATACACTCATCACTAGTGGGTGGTCATTTCGGCTACCATTACACGCTCAGCCGAATCAAAACATATTTTTGTTGGCCAAACATACGTGCAGCAATCAAGGCTTTCATTCGAAACTGTGATGTGTGCCAACGAAGCAAGCACGCTTGCACAACCTCCACAGGTCTACTGCAACCCTTGTCGATACCACAACAAATTTGGTCTGACGTCTCTATGGACTTCATCAAGGGCCTGCCCTCTTCTTTCGGATATATGGTCATCATGGTTGTTGTCGATCGTCTATCCAAATACACTCATTTTATGCCCCTCAAGCATCCGTATACAGCTGTTACTATTATGCAGTCCTTTATTGATAACATTGTCAAACTCCATGGCATTCCAGCATCAATCGTCAGTGACCGGGATAAAATTTTTGTAAGTTCATTATGGAAAACATTATTTCAATTGCAGGGCACTTCCTTTAAGATGAGCACTATGTCACGGGCTTAGAGTTTGCGCAGCACACCCGTGCGGCACTTAGGCAAATTCTATGAGAATGTTGCTAAGTAAGCCTTACAAGAGAGAGATTTGAAAGAGTAGAAGAGCTTGAATGGAAAACAAAGATTGTATTGCTATGAAGGAAGCTTTACAATGCCTTGGATACTAGAATGCTTGAGTTTCTAGGATGATTTACAAATGAGGGGGGGTTGGCTATTTATAGGTGAGCCACCTCCTTAGGGAATGTTCTAGATTAATCTAGGAGATTAAGTCTCCAGAATATTCTACACCTAGCTAGAATACTCTACATGTATTTATATGCCTTTACAAGGTTCTAGATTATTCTACAACTATCTAGTTAAATACAAGAATGGTGTAGAGAGGGTTGGGTTGCTAGAGACTTCCAGAAGCTTGACCAATGCTGGAATTGTGGAGAAGTCTCTAGAATCTTCCAAGAGCTTGGCATAGTTGTGGCCTTTGTTGGGCTCTTGGGCTTGACAGCTTGCGGCCCGTGACATCCTCCCCCACCTAAGTTAGCAACGTCCTCGTTGCGTGGGCGCTGAGTATGTTGGAGTTGGGCACAAGTTGGTTCATTCCTGCGGAAGGTCTTCGGCTTGGGAAGCCTCCCTTGAGAGACGGAATTCGAGTCTCGCATCTTTAGCTCGACGCAAGTGGGCTGGCTAGGTTTCGAAGGTGATCCAGCATCTTAGGTGCCTTCTCTCGGTGCCTTCGATCGCTTCCCATGGCTTGTGCGCTTCTTACTCCTTCGAATGCCTACAATCGGCTGGTTCTTTGGAGAAGTGGGAGAAATTGGTGTCTCCTCGAGCCGTACGGTGGATAGCATCCTACATGGCTGGGGTATGCGTCCCACCGGGATGGTGATTGCCTTGCCCCTGTTAAGAATGCTAAGTGAGTTCACAGCGGGTAGGGGGAAAGCGTTGGCTTGCTCAAAGAACGTCATGCCTAGCACCACTTGGTAGTCATCTAAGGGAACCACCGAGAAGTTGAGCTTTCCACTCCAAGGGCCTAGGTGGACAATGACGTCTTTTGCTGTGCCATCAATTTGCTTGGCCGGAGAGTTGGCAGCTTTAATGATGGCGTATTCACCATTGGTGATGCGAAGACCAAGTCGTTTGGCTTCGTCTGTTGAGATAAAGTTGTGCGTTGCTCCGGTGTCTAGCATTGCACGAACTTGTTTGCCTTTGATGGTGGCATTCACAAACATGAGGCCTTTGGTAAGTGTAGGAGGCACGGGTTGCCCTTTGAGTGCATAAAGCTGTTGGAGAGAACTCATGCTTGCTTAGGGCTCAATTGCCTTAGTTTCTTCTAGTTGGGTAACCATGGCATTGAGCATCTTTCGCTTTGGGCAGTCACGTACCCAATGTGGCCCATCACAAATGAAGCATGGATTCTTCGGCTTGATCAAAACGGGTTTGCCTCCATTGGCGTTGTCGCGCCGGTTATCGCCATTGGGAGTTCTGTTTGGTCCTTCGCTCTTGCGATCGTGGTCTTTACACTCGTCTCCCCCACCTTTTTCATGGTTGTCGGTCATTTCTTTTGTCTTGGTGAGGTCGGCAAGGGATTCTGCGGCGGCGATGGCTGCATCAATGTCTTGCACGTTCCGCCTTTCTAGCTCCACTCTCGCCCATTCCTTGAGACCGTCCATGAAGAGGAATAGTTTGTCTTTATCGGACATATCTTCGATCTCGAGGATTAAGGTAGAGAACTCCTTGATGTAGTCATGGATGGATCCAGACTGCTTGAGGCGACGAAGGCGGCTACGGGCCTCCTTATCGGCGTTGGTTGGCGAGAACTGCCTCTTGAGTTCTCGTTTGAAGTCTTCCCATGTGCGGATGGGATGGATAGTATCACCATGCTTGCGCCGCCACCATAGTTGAGCAGAATCCCGAAGGAAGGTGGGAGCATTGGTGATCCGTGTAGCGTCGTCCCTAACTCCCTTGGCCTCGAAGTATTGTTCTAGGCCGAAGAGGAAGTTTTCCACTTCCATGGCGTTACGATTGCCGTTGAATGTGGATGGCTTAGGGATTTGGATGGCGCCCCATGTGCTCGTGCTAGCGAAGGCACCACTGCCATAAGTTGGGTTGTTTTTGAACGAAGTCCATTCGGTGCAAACTTCATCCATCTCGACTCGAATGACCCGCAACTCTTGCTCGACGAAGGTGCGAGTGTTGCGGATTTCTTCAGTAAATTGGCAGATTTCCTCCCGAATGCCCTTCTGGAACTCTTGTAGCATTGCCTTGGTCGCCTGAGCTATTATGGCGTAATTGGTTTCTAGGCCATCGAGGTGGTCGACCACGGTGCTCAAGGTGGTTTGCATTTCGGAGAGGGCTTCATCGTGGACATCCACGCGAGATTCCAAAGCGTCCATGGACGGACCCTTGGACTTGCTACGCTTGGTGTGGGTGCGTTGCTCGCCACGACCATGCGCTTGCTCTTCCACTATAGCAGCAACTTCGCTATCGGAGGCCATGACTCGTGCTAGCTGTGGTTGCTTAACCGGCTCTGATACCAACTGTCACGGGCTTAGAGTTTGCGCAGCACACCCGTGCGGCACTTAGGCAAATTCTATGAGAATGTTGCTAAGTAAGCCTTACAAGAGAGAGATTTGAAAGAGTAGAAGAGCTTGAATGGAAAACAAAGATTGTATTGCTATGAAGGAAGCTTTACAATGCCTTGGATACTAGAATGCTTGAGTTTCTAGGATGATTTACAAATGAGGGGGGGTTGGCTATTTATAGGTGAGCCACCTCCTTAGGGAATGTTCTAGATTAATCTAGGAGATTAAGTCTCCAGAATATTCTACACCTAGCTAGAATACTCTACATGTATTTATATGCCTTTACAAGGTTCTAGATTATTCTACAACTATCTAGTTAAATACAAGAATGGTGTAGAGAGGGTTGGGTTGCTAGAGACTTCCAGAAGCTTGACCAATGCTGGAATTGTGGAGAAGTCTCTAGAATCTTCCAAGAGCTTGGCATAGTTGTGGCCTTTGTTGGGCTCTTGGGCTTGACAGCTTGCGGCCCGTGACAACTAGCTACCATCCCCAACGGATGGACAATCAAAAGTGGTGAATCAGACTTTAGAACAATATCTTCGTTGTTTCACAAGTGACCATCCAAAGAGGTGGCGTGATTGGCTCACCTGGGCAGAATACAGCTATAACACTTCGGTCCACTCCGCCACCAAGATCTCTCCATTTGAGGCCGTGTATGGCAGACCACCACCAGGTTTGCTTTCTTATATTCCAGGTACTGCTAAAGTCCAAGCAGTGGATGATCTCCTGTGAACCCGTACCAAACTTTTACGCACCTTGCGTCACAATTTAGTCATTGCTCGTGATCTTATGAAGTCCCAAACGGATCAACACCGTCGAGAGATCAATTTTATTGTTGGTGATTACGTGTACCTCAAACTCCAGCCGTATCGGTAGACATCTATTGCCTTTCGTAGCTCACTCAAGTTATCTATAAGATTTTTTTGTCCTTTTCGTATCCTTGAACGCATTGGTCATGTTGCTTACAGATTGGAGTTGCCGGCGGACTCACATATTCATAATGTTTTTCATGTCAATCTTTTTGTGTTTTATATTTTTGGTACATAAGTAGTGATAGAAATTTGCACTCGTTTATACTTTATGCCTCAGAACAAATATTATTTAAAGGGATAATTTGACAAGAAAATGATATAACTGTATAGGTTTTTATCATTAGGGGTCAAAAATTTATTGGCACTATTTGAGGGGTGTGTTGTGCAAATATCACCACTTTACTAATGTATGTTTAAAAGACATCATTTCAGTCGTTGAGACAAAAATACTCTGAACTATTAAAACAGTGAGGAAGTTGATGTTTTCAAAGTCAGAGAGAAGCAACAGTCAAACCGACGGGAAACTAATCGACGGTGAAGTGACCGGAAGAGCTGCGATTGACAAACGTAAGATTGGTTATTTTTCATCGATTTTGTTGTTGTTAACTTGCATTACATGTTAGAATTGAGTTTTGTTGATAGGAATTATAGAAACCGGCTAAAATAGAGATGTGAGAATGGTTGTGGTTTAGGTTAGGGTTTGTAATTTGGTTGAATATCAGTTGAGGAATATGAAATCTGGGTTATCGAGATTTTTCTTAAGAGAATCGAGCTTATTTGTTCAGTCGAGCTTATTTGTTCAGTCGAGCTTTTATTTTCGTGAAAATTAGGTTTTGGTAAATCGAGCTTTTTCGAAAAGGAATCGAGCTTTTTTGAAAATGAATCGAGCTATTTTGAAAACGAATCGAACTTTTTTTGAATTGGATCGAGCCATTTTGAAAAGGATCGAGCTTTTTTTAATAGGTTTTGAGCTTTTTTGAATAGGTTCGAGCTGTTTCTGAATTGGATCGAGTGTATTTGAAAGGGATCGAGCTTTTTTTTGAATTGGATCAAGCCATTTTGAAAAGGATCGAGCTTTTTCGAATAGGTTCCTAGCTTTTTTGAATAGATTCGAGCCGTTTTTGAATTGGATTGAGCCTATTTGAATTGGATCGAGCTTTTTTGAAAAGGGATCGTGCCTTTTTTAAAAGGGATCAAACCTTTTTTTAAAGGGATCAAGCTTTTTTTAAAGGGATCGAGATTTTTTAAAAAGGAATCGAGCATTTTTGAAAGGGATCGAGCTTTTTTGAAAAAGAATCGACCTTTTTTGTAAAGCAATCGAGCTTTTTTTAAAGGGATCGACCTTTTTTAAAAGGGATCATGCTTTTTTTAAAAGGATTCGAGCTTTTTTCAATAGGTTCGAGCTTTTTTCAATAGGTTCGAGCTTTTTTTGAATTGGATCGAGCTTTTTTATTTGTTCTGTTTAATGATGTTATATTTCTGTTACATTGCAAATGAGAATTAGGTTGAGGGATTCGCTTAAAACTCCAGAAGGATACTGGTACGAGGGCAAATTGACACGACACAACCATTTTGATGCCATCGCCCATATAGACGACACGCTGAATCGTGTCCCTGTAGAATTTGCAGATGAAGACCGCCGTCGGTTCATGGCGTCATGTTTCTGGCATTTCCTGACGATGCATAGGGAGATGAAGTTTTCCGGTGGTATTATCCATTGGTTGCTTTTGAAGGAGCTCCATCATAACGGTCCAACAGATAAGATACAATTCATGTTAGGAAACCAGTCGGTGAGGTTTTCGAACGTGGAATTTTGCCTGATCACCGTACTACGGTTTGGAGTTGTACTAGAGACCACCATGTATGCAGCAGTGGAGAATGGCATACATGAGAGGTACTTTCCTGGAGCCGATGAGGTGTCGCTGGAGCAGATTAGGGGTGTTTTCACCGGTGCAGAGTTCGGAAAGGCGTACGATTCTGTCAAGTTCTGCCTCTTATATATGTTGAACTGGATACTGATGGGGGTGGATGAGAGATTCAAGATTCCAGTTTGGCAGTTTCGGCTGGTTGAGGAGGTCGATGAGTTCGACGCGTTCCCGTGGGGTGCCCACGTGTACAGGCATTCTATTTACTCATTCAAGCATGCGATTGACGGGCAAAGAGATGGGTTCGAGCGACGCCAGTAGAAAAAGGGCACTGACGTACACAGGGTGGAGACCTACAACATATACGGTCTATCTCATGCCTTATTGGTAAGAAGTTCGAACTACATATTGTACTTTATTGTTGGTGCACAAAATTGTATGGATACTTATCGTACTTATCTTTGATGCAGATATTTTCTTTGGAGGTGATCCCTGATTTGGCCAAAGAGGTCGGTGCCAGGAGGGTTACTGATCTGACTCCCCGTATTTTGAAGTGGGAGTTGACCAAACAACCGAGAGGGAAGAAGCTAGCAAAGATTTTCAAAGCCAGAGTATGTATTTATTTTGTTAATGTTTTATTAGTTAGTATTTGTACAATGACATTGTTCTAACTAATATTTCAGATGTTTGCGATCAAGGAACTGGTGCCGACACTAGCTGAAAGATAGGCACCGTACTATGCCTGGCTAAACGAAGGGGGAGCCTGTATGTAGAAGATGACATGGATGATATGCCGCTTGAGGTCCCTGATCAAACCACCTTAGGCGGGATCAGTGGTACAGATAAGACCATTGACAGTGAGGGATCCGAGCCCGTTGCTGGGGGTTTAAGGCCCAGTGACAGTGAGGGATATGAGACAGACCCTCAAAGAGAAAGGCATAGGCATAGGCGGGTTCGGTTTTTCACCCCCGGACATGGTACATCTGCAGAGGATTCTCGTGGGGGCGTTGGACGTGATGGAGAGGTAAGTTGAAAACAAAGTTTAGTGTTTTTTATTAACACGTGCTGATAGTTTTTTATTAACAATGTAGACATGATTTCAGGCTCCGTGGACAGATATGTTGAACGATGTGCGTGAAGCCCTCCGGAAGAGTGATGAGGATCGACAACGTCAACACTTGGAGTTGTTGGATATGATCCGGAAGAGTGATGAGGATCGTCAGCAGCAACACCGATTGTTACTGGATATGATCCGGGGGCTTCAAGGTTCGACCATGCATACACACTGGGATAGGTTTACGGGGGGACAGACATAACAGCTCGGCGTAGTCAGGACCCGTCTACCCGAATGGTAGGTCCGAAGAGGGAAACTCAGTTGCATACCGGCGAGAGTAGGCTTGGTTCACGTACATCAGTCCTATCTGGGTCCACCCAGGCTCAGCGGTCCCCCCCACCTCGCAGCACATCGATCCCCCCACCTCCTAGCACATCGATTCAGCCACAGCGGTCCCCTCCCCCACCCAGCACGTCTATGGTGTTGGAGGGGTCCCCTTCCCCACCCAGCATGTCTATGCCGTCGGAGTGGTCCCTTCCCCCACCCCAGCACGTCTGTGGCTTCGGAGCAGGTCCCCTCCCCCACCCAGCACGTCCGTGCCTTCGGAGAGGTCCCCCTCCCTCCCAGCACGTTCGTGCCATCAAAGCGGCCTCATCCCCCTCCCAGCACGTCTGTACCATCAGAGCGGTCCCCTCCCCCGGCCAATACATCGAAGTGTTTAGGTAAGCGTGGATGGCAGTTGGTGAGTCTTTACACAAATCCATGCCATCCAAAGAGGTTGAGGACACGGCCTGAGTCCTTGGAACACATTTTTTATCCCTATTGACTAGTGGACGCTGACCACATTGCGGCATACAAGGTCTTTAAGAGGAACATCAATAGGGAACAGTGAGTCCAACTTTTTATAATACAAATGGATGTACATTTCTTGTTTATTCTAATTTATGTATAGCTAAGGTAATTCAATCATTAAACAGACGTGATGTGAACGTGCTGGCACCAGTTACCGCAGGATGGTTCGTGCGTATGCAGTCCAACTTCATGGACTTGGAGGACACGGTACGTACTTATTAAATTTCATATTAACGTTTGTGTAAGTATTGTTGAATTGTTAATAATTACGGTGGTTTTATTATTTGTCAGCATATGGATGCATACCTCAATATTCTTCGCAAGCGTCAACGAGGATTCCACAATGTGTACAACTAGAGGATCAATGTGTTGGATACACAATTTTATGTAAGTAGGTATAAAATTTGGGAATCAAATCGGATTTTCTGCTTTTGTATTATTAATACGATATTGCCAATGCTTGTACAGCCACTTATGTTGTACATGTGGGAGAGGATGATGCCTCGTGATTCGCATGGTGCTGTGACCACGGCAAGGTGGAATGTGTTACAGTCCCGATAGTTGGAAAAGGACCTTCTGACGGTCCATGGAGCAACCACGAGTGGAAACCGCCCATGGCACGAGGTTGACTTGGTAAGTGTTACATGATGGAGATGATTTAAAAAAAAATGTTCGTATATCCTCAGCTAACACGGTATGCAAACTATTACAGATGCTGATTCCGTGCAACGTTGGGGCCCAACATTGGCTGGTGGTGAGCGTCGACCTTTGTCACGGGAAGATTGACATTTATGACCCCTGGAGATAAGAAGTCCCTTATCAGATCAGGCACCAGCAGGTCCGGCCATTACGGTGGTTTTTACCCTCCATGTTGAGTGACACGGGGTTCCACACTGCACGACCCTCGGGAGCATTAGTCGTCATCACCATGTACCTTCTTTCCGGGCAGTGTACACGGGACCACTTGTGTGGACCGGCATCAATTACATAATCATATACATTCTGATACAAGTTTCTTAACTCTTTCATATGCTGATTATATTCAAACTCGGTGTATGGGCGGGCTGCTTTGTCCATTATTACGGTAACATCCTTCCTATGAAATCGTTTTTTGATATTTTCACCAAAGTGCCAGCAACATATGGTATGGGTGGCATAAGGGAACACTTTAGAAATCCCTGCTTCAATGCTTGCATGCCTATCGGAAATGAAAACTAGCTCATCAATATGACCTAGGGCACCCTTCAAGAAATCCAAAAACCATTCCCATGAAAGGTTGTTTTCTGAGTCGCCATACCCAAAAGCAATTGGATACACCTGTTCGTTCTCATCTTGTGCTGTTGCAACAAACATTGTACCCCGGAATCGTCCCTTCAAATGGGTACCATCAACGACAATGACTGGACGCATACACGTCTGGAATCCTCTAAGTGAGGCACCAATCGATATGAAGAAGTACATAAATTTACCATCTTCGTCGCACTGTAAGTCAGTGATTATACCGGGATTTTGTTGTTCCAAAATGTAACCAAATGATGGAAGCAGTTGGAAGGTTTCCTTATGCGTTCCATATGTCAGTGACAACGTATAATCGAGGGCGGCGTGTGCCTTACTGTACATGATTTGGATTCCATACATTGATTTCATGTCAGCGATTATGTCCTTCGGACGCATTAGTCGACCATCTTGTTGTTAGAGTCTAGGTGCAATAACTTCTCCAATTATGACTGCACTAGCTTATCGGTGCCGGCAGTGAATTTCCTCTAACGGACAAATGTGTTCATTGACAAAACTTCTTACTTGAAAGTATGTACCTTCATCTCTCATCACCGCTCTTAACTTTCACGTACAATTTCCAATCAAACAAACTAGATGTAATATTGTCTTATTGGACCTTTTCACCTTCCACTCGAAGTTCTGCCGCATTGTAAAATTACCTACTAGTCCCTTCAAATCCTTTTTCGTTGGAAAAAATTGGTCTTTATATATCATGCTTGTATGTTCATCTTCAACCAAGTTCCTGCTTCCACCAATACCAAACGAGTATGATTCTGCTTCTGGAATAACCCATGTTGTGGCATTATCAGAATCATCTGGAGTTACATTAGCCCTCCCCTCGGAAGTCCTAGCTATATCTGGTGCACTGGAACTAAATCTATGTACATGTCTTACACGTCTTACACGTCTTTTCGTTTCGTAAGGTTCTGCATCATCCTGATTGTCCTCTACATTTTCTACAGAATTGAAATTGCCCTCATTATCCACCTCATGATTCACCCCAATATGCAGTGTTGTATTCTCCTCATTGTTGATGTCATTGTAGATCTCATTGTATTGGTGGTTGTACTGTCTACCATTCATCTCAATATGACAACCAAATACATCGTCGAATTGAGGTCTCGGTCTATTATCATGGGTGGCTACTTCCGGTGGGACAGCACATATGTTTTCCTGACCATCAATCTCACTTCTTTCTGTGAACAACTGGTTGCTTCCGCCTAACGATCTAAATTGTTGGGTGTTATCAGGATGAGGGATATCTTCACCAATGACACATCCTGCTGGCCTCTCGATTAGAATAACACATACTTGAGGGATCACCCTATCTTCCCCTAGCATAAACTGAACATTATCATTGTTTCTTATAAATGTACGACATGTAGTCCCATGAACAATTGATAGAGACTGTAGCTCAACACTGTATTTGTTCTCATCAAACTTCATAATGGTTTGCACGATCGACACCAGTTCGTCTTAACTCAAATTCTTTGACACATACAAACCTTGGTTATCAGAACCTAAATACCTCTGATTTTCGTCTAGTAATTGCTCCCATCGACCGTTGTAAGATATGATTATTCTCACCCTATCCATTGTCCTATCAAAACCAACATCAAAAACCATTAATAAGAAAAAAAATATTTCATATTAAATTTACAATTATAAAGGATTAAACAAAAATCAAAAGTGTAAGAGATGAAGCTTTTTTTTAAACTGATCGAGTTTTTTTTGTACATGATCGAGCCGTTTTTGTACATGATCGAGTTTTTTCTAACGGGATCGAGCTTTTTTTGTTCAAGACCGAGCTCTTTTTCTACATAATCGAGCTTTTTTATATATGGCTCGAGCTTTTTTTCATATGGCTCGAACTTTTTTCAAATATGGCTCGACCTTTTAATTTTATGGATCGAGCTTTTTTTTTAGGAGTCGAGTTTTTTGTAAGGGATCGAGCTTTTTTTTATGCGGGATCGAACTTTTTTTTTGTACGGGATCGAGCTTTTTTTTTGTGAGGGATCGAGCTTTTTTGTCAATGATCGAGTTTTTTTTTTTTTGATCTAGTTTTTTTTCTTATGGATCGAGCTTTTCTTTTTACGTATCCAGTATCTATTTTTTGGATCGAGCTTTTTTTCAAATGTTTCGAGCTTTTTTTAAAACCTTTCCAGCTTTTATGTCTAAGATTATAAACTTGTTTGCACCACTACAACTCAACTCGGCCAAATATATATACAAAAAAAATATGCATACATGTTCATTCATTCTTTTTAAAAAGTTTACAACTCCAAGACATCAACATAAAAAAATTGAGACAACATGTTCATAAATGTTCATACAGTGGTATACCACACAGAAATACAATAAAAAATAGAAATGAAGATCAGAAATATTAATTTACCTTCTTGTGCAATATCTGGAATGAAGCTCGTTTTTTGAAGAAAAAATGGACTAGATGATTGATTTTCAAACAACTTTTTTGGACGACAGCCTTTAAAGAATAAAATATTGATTTTTTAAAGGCAATTTCGGTAGCTCACAATAATAGATTCCTTTTAAACTTAACTTATTGTGTCTTTTAAACTTAACTTATTGTACCTTTTAAACTTAACTTATTATAACTGTGACGTCACTGCAAAGGACAAAAAAAAGGTGACATTCCTCACCATTTCCACTTTATCATTATAGGTATAGAGCTCTAAAAACGAGCCTCCCAAATCCGAAAAACCATCTAATACTTTGAATCTATCCCTTAAAAATCTAGCTTGTGTCATTGATTATGACCTGTTTTACATAACCATAATTAGTCTCGTTAATATTTCTTATGACCTGTTTCGTTGTGCGAACTTATATTAACTTTCATGAGGATTTTATCTTTAGGCAATATTCATAATATTGACATGTTGACAGAGGAAAGGATGGGTTAAGTTCTAAATGTGCTAATGTTCAATTGAAATGATATTTGTTCTATTATGTTTCAAAAATAGAGTCATACACCGTTTTGATGATATTGTATTAAATTAAATTAGCTAAATTAACATCTTAATTGAGTACAACCCAAGTTTATATATTAACATATATACTAATGTAAACAAATTATGTATCCCTAAACGGTATATGACTATACTTTTGAGTTTTGAATAATAGTTAGCTAACAAGTTAGCTTAACGACCATATTATCATAGATATATTTACCATAGCATTACAAAAGATATGACAAGAAAGCAATATTAAGGGGCTGTAGCATTTAGGGTCAGTTTGGTATTACTTTTGAAAAGTTAGATTATTTTATAATTTTGATGTTTGGTAAAACTTTCAAAAGTGATTAATTGATAATCCGGTACGTTTTAACAGTGATTTTGAGAAGTATTTGGGAGTTTACTTTTTAAAAGTGGTTAATAATCTATTTCAACATTTAATAAATCTTTTAAAATATCATTATTATTCTTACGAAATAAAGTTAAAATCATTTCTATATATTATTTCATCTCAAAATTAAATATTATATTTAAATATTAATTTGATTTATAAAATCTTTTCAAAATATTTTATTGTTCTTATAGATTTTTTTTTCTAATTTAAATATTCTACTTAAATATCATTTTAATATATATAATTAATGAAAAAATGAAATAGGATCCTAAAATCATGTATATTTTAGTCATTGTAACTAATCTATGCACTTTTACAATAAAATTACCAAACATATGTATATTGTTTTTTAGTTATACAGTAGATTTAAAAATACAATTAATCAAACATCTAGTGATTAATTTCACAACTGATTATTCCTCCAGCACAGCTAACAGTGATTATTATAAAGTTAGAGTAATACCAAACTGGCCCTTAAACGTTTTTGAATCATCATTCACTTGCGTTATTTGTGTTGGTATATTTAAATTCAAACTTAACAATGTAAGATTTTCAATTAAGCGGCTTGGACTCAATAATAATTTTGCGCCTAAATGATACCATCTGTATTTATGTATCGGTTTTTTATAAAGATAAAAGACATTACATCACAAAGTTCATAATTAATCAACATAAAAATTTTAAAACATGTAATACGGAAAAAAATAAAAACGTACTAAAACCCTCAATGGGAAGTACCAAACTTAAGGTTAGGACTTGAAGTAGTTCGTCCCAATTATTTAATGATATGTAAATGATGCCCAAACTTACTTGTGAATCTTCTTCACCAAGAGATTGACTCCATCTTTCGGCTCAATAGTCAACCGGCGAATAGGGGAGTGAACATATTTCGGAGAGATGGACAAAGAGAAGTTGGACACAATGAGAGACAATATTATCTTGAGTTCAATCATGGCCAAGTGTTGTCCAACACAAACCCTAGGACCCATCCCAAATGGCATGTATACATAGGGAAGCTTGCAAGAGCTTGAAATCCCATTTGCAAATCTCTCCGGATTGAATTCGTAGGCATCTGGTCCCCAAATTTCTGGGTTTGTATGCATAAATAACACCATTGTCCTAATGGTCACATCTTTTGGAATGTTTATTTCTTGAAATTTCATGTCTTTATAGGTTTGCCTTGATAACTCAGTTGCTGGGGGGTATAAACGCAAAGTTTCTTGAATTACCATCGTTAACTGCAATAACAAAAGAAATAAAGAAAACTATTTTCAGTGGAAAGAAAAAAAAAAGGCATTTGGAGCTTTTATTGATAGAAAAACACTTAATAGTTGATAATAATTCATACCAGTTTCATTTTTTTAAGCATTTCATAATCCGGAGTTCGATCTCCGCAGATTTCATCAACTTCTGCACGAACACGGTCTTGCCATTCTTGATTAGAAGCCAAAAGCATTAAACACCAAGTAGCTGAAATTGCTAGAGCTTCAAAGGCAGCCACATATATATTCTTGCAATTATCAACTACGAATTGGTCAGTTTCTTCTTGGTTGAATTTACAGCTTTCAGCTCCTTCAATAATAATTTGCAATAAGTCCTTCTCGTCAGCTGCCTTCTGCTTCCTCTCCTTCACTACTTCTAGAATCAAATTTCGAATCTCTTTTTGTAATTTCCATGCACTTCTGTTACTCTTTGTGGGAAGATACCTATAATTTTTAAATTAAATTAAAAATTATAATTTTCAATATCAGAAAATATATCTAGTGAAGCCACTCGAAGGCCATGGCCTCTTGTTTTTAAAAAACAGTCTCTCATTTTGAAATGAAATTAAAATTTATAATTTCCAAGATCAGGGAATATATCTGATAAGTGGCAAGTGGCCTGGAGGGGCCCCAAACAAGGTTTCTTGTCATGGTTCTCCGGTCTCTCCAAATTTAAGACCTCGTTCTGCAGCTGTTTTTCATTCCGTTTTCGTTTTTATTTTTTAAAAACGCGTTCGTTAACTGTTTTTCATTTTACTTTAAAAAAAAATGAAAAACAAACGTTTGAAAGTGAAATATTTGAAATACACAAAATACTTTTGTTTTTGTTTTTGTTTTTCACTTTTTTTATATAAAAAATATCATTTTTTTAAACTATTAATTGTTATGTCATGCGTTTGATATATCTAGGATAAGACGGGACAAGATTTTCAAATAATCAAAGTGTCCCTCTTATATATATATATTTCAGAATAATTTATTTCCAACTAGAACTAAAAGCATTCATGCTATAATATTAATATATATATATATATATATATATATATATATATATATATATATATGTTTTATTATATTTAAAAAAATATAATAATATTTAATATATAAAATATGTAATAATTTTTTATTTATTATTATAATATATATATTAATATAATATATACATTTATATTTTTATTATATAATATATATATATATATATTATAATTACTTATTTATAATTTAACAGTTTAGTTTTGATTAATTCAATTTTTTGATATGTTTTTTTGAATTAAATTTTCATGTGTTATTTTTGTTTAATTTAAAAATTACAATACAAAAATTATATTGGTTAATTATTTATTCAATTTGTTTATAGTTGTAATAATATTAAACAAAATGCCAAAATTGATATTTCAATTTTTGATAGTTTTCGCTTAACCTACCAGACGCGTTTTTTTCCGTTTTCATTCTCAAAATACAGCTTTCAGTATATGTTACTAGAAGCGTTTTCAGAATTCGAAACCGAAACCAAAAGTACTGTTTTTATTTTCATTTTTATTTTCAAAAAATAGCAATTGAAAAACGCTTATACGACGGATCATAAGGGAGTTGATTTAGTTTTTACTGACGACTAATAACAAATATATGTACGCATATAATAATATTTAATAAAGAAAAATCTTCTGGACAGTTTTTAATACTTTTTATATAATGTTATTATCTTTCAAATATAGATATTTTTATGGTGTAAAAAAAATAAGAATAAGAAGAAAGAAAACACTTCACCTCATGCCTGGAATTCCCAATAATTCAGCTATCTTGCCCATAAGTTCCTGAAGAGCTGTTAATTTCAGGAAAATCTCTTCCCCTTTAGAGTAATTGCTTCCAAAACAGGCTCTTGAGATCACATCTCCAGAGAAACTTCTCATGTCATCATCAATTTTGATGTCTGCAATTCCACCCTCTTTCTCAATTCTGCTTTTCAATGATTTTATTATAATCATTGTTGATTCTGTAATCAGATTAATCATACCCTACAAGAGTTAATAATAAAAAAAAACAATTATTGTCAGCAAAAGTTATATAAAGTACATAATTTTATATGTTTACACATCATTTCTAAAATATTACTTTTGACCGAATATGAATACAGATATATTGAAATCTCTAAGAGTGTTTGGTACATGGAAAATAATAGGATACCGTGGAATAATTTGTTCGTTTTCTACGTTTGACGCGTCGTTAGCAAGAACGAACGGATTAGAGGGCTATAACTGGGTCAATTTTTAGAAAGAAAAAAAATTCAATATATCACAGCCATTGACTACATCATCTGTTATATCAAAGTACTCTATTATATTAATATATTGAATTTTAGACTACCAAATCAGGATAGCTAGTGCTTTACTCTCCCAATCTGAATTCATGTCAAACTTTTACAGTTATGATGTAACTATATATTCAATTGATCTTTGTAAATTTGCTCAACTAAACTAGTTCCCTTCTAACCAAAGATGTATGAATATACATGTTTCCTTTATATGATGTCAAAATACCCACACAAAAAGGCAATACAGTCTTATAGAAATTAAAACAAGAGTCGTGTTAGTGTTACTGTTGTAATACCAACATTGATAGTTTGGTGGACCTAAAAAACGAAAAATATACATAGTATATTATCATTATTAAATTAAAGTGAACAAAAGAATGTGTGGTTTTACAGATTTCACTCAACCACTCTGTTTATATAATTTGTTTAATATATTCATGTTAAGAGGTAAGGCTAGTTATGTTCCCCTATTTAAATGTATATTTGCATTTCAACTATTCAAATTCCTTCATAAAAAAATTGCAGGATTCTTTTAACCTAGCCTAATAAAAAATCCTGGGTTCGCCCCTGGTCCTTAGTATGAGACATGACGGGATAAGGTGAGACAAAATCACAAAACAATTGTCCTACCCAAGACCCTATGACATGGGACAAGTGTTAAAAGACCAATGTCAAAAAGGCCAGTTTACCCTTTAAATTTTTAAACAATTACAATCATGTCCAATAAATTATATTATAATATATATTATATGATATTATATATATATCAATTATAATAATAATATATATATATATATATTATATAATATTATTTAATGTATTATAGTATATGTTATTATATATATAAGAATGGTACTCTGGTCATTTGAACCTCTTGTTCCGTCTCGTCCCAGCCATATCAAACGCATAACAATACAGTTTACAATTCTGTCAATGTCTTCCAAACACAATATAGAACAACATGCTCAGTCCAGTCCAGTCCAGTCTCACCTTGTCCAGTCTCACCTTGTCCTGTCTCATTTCCTTACCAAACGCACCCTAATCGTTCTCTAAATTTTCTCCATTTTAGTGGCTCGAAATAGAATATTTCAGGAATATTTCATCTCTATAAATTTACAACTCCAATCGATCTCCATTTTACAATCTCTAAATAATAAAATATTATTATTTAATTTTAATTTTTTAACTAACTATCTCCTACACCTAATTTTTTTTACAACTATAATTTTTTACTTTCTACTGCATATAATATTTTCCCCTAATTTATATCTAACTTTCTACGTCACCTAATTCAATGTTGTTTGTATTGATTTTATTTTAATTTTTAATGTATTTTTTTGTTATTTTTCCATTTTAATATTTTAATTTGAAGATTTTAGTGTTACTGATGATTTCAAAACATTGATTAAAAAATAATGATTTGAAAATATTTGTTTTGAATTAAAATACTTTTAATTCATTGATTAAAATATAAGGTGTAATAAATAAAAAAATAAAAATTAAAAATTATTTAAATATAGTCAATATTATACTCGGCTGAAACATATCATCAAATATTTCTAATGGTATAATTTTTATAGTAAGTAGATGTATGAATAAAGAGTTATAATAAATTAATTGAATTTAGTTAAAGAAATGAAAAGATGTAATAGGAATTTAAGAAAGAATATTAATGTAAAGTTGGATTATAAAAAGTGAATAGTGAAATGGAGATGAATTTTTTTAATCTTCAAATATGGAGAAGAAAAATGGATCTATAAAATTATTTCTCTCGATTGACGTGAAATGGAGAACCATATGAGGGAAATGAGTTTCTATTTAAAGAAATGAAGACCCATTAAAGATTGTCTCAGGAGCACATGTTTGCACGTGTTAGAACCGTACATTAAATTGATCTTTAGAGCACGTGTTAACAGAATATTTATATAAATTTGTGAAATCGTACCTTAACTTGTTATTTTTGGAAATATTATAATAATTTAAGTTTTGGGTGAGAAAAAAACTTGAATCCACAGTCTTATATAAACCTCAACTTATCGAAATTGTACCTTAACTTTGATCATGTATAATTCCGGAGCAATGGTTTTGTTCTGATGTGCCCAAGCAGTCCCATTTGTAGTTAAAATGCCTCTGCCAAGAAAAGGACCAAGCTCGTTTTGTAGATATGACGGTTTTCCCAAGTCTAATGATGTGCATGTCACGATCTCTCTCACCATCTCAGGTTTCGATACATGTAATATTTGTTTGTTTCCAAGAGAAAACGAAAACACTTCACCTGTTTATTTTTTAATAACAAAAAAAATATATTAAAAATAAGAAAATTGTATAAACATGACTTTAACAAGTAAAGCATAATATGTTCAACTTTTGATCTAAAGGACAAACACTACTTGTTTAAATAAATTTGGGACCGCTTGTTTATAAAATTAAAGATTGTGTAACACCAGGGTGAAGTGAAAAATTCAAGTTTGGGGTGTTATTATAAAAAATCCAAAAAAAAAAAGGGAGGGCTAAAGTGAAAAGGGTTAAAATTTTGTAATTTTTTAAAAGAGATTTTTAAGTTCTTTTATTGTTAAAGAACCCCTCATAACATCCCGGCCAACCAAGCAGGCAAGTAGGTTTCAATATTTCATGCAATTGTACTTTATAAATAACTCAAAGCACGTCTACCTAATTAAGAAAGACCAATACTTATATATAAAATTTGGATTTCAATCTCTGGTAATGTGAGATGTGACAAATTGCTGTGTAAAATTCGAATTGGATACCATATTGTTTTCGACATTCCTCATTATAGGGAAAGATAGCAGCCGCAACGTTGTGGGAGGTGATGGTGGGTTGATGTTGAGAGTTCTGATAAGCTCTCTTCATGTCCATGATGTTTCCAAGCAACCAGCTGGTTGGTGGCGGTCCGACGACGCCTTGTTTCCTCAACATTCCCCGAATCATCTCCGGCTTCGCCACCAGTTTCATGTACAAACTTATCAACAACCAAAGAAAACCAATCACTGCCATCGAAACCAAAACTTTCACATACTCAAACTGAAGAAACTCCATAACTAGCTAGCAAAGCTCTCTTTTCTCTAGCTCCTGAGAATGATTTAGTATATATGAAAAGTATATCTATATCTATATATATATATATATATATTTAGAATATGAGGAACCAAATATAATCATTGCCATGTGTCCATCCACCATGAAATCTCGAAAGTTGTTTTCATGTAATAAAATATTTGAACTTGTGGTTCACGATCGATGACAAGTGTACTGTGGTCTGTGGAATTTGGTTGCAATACACGTGCCACACATCGATGACTGACAGATCCCATTAATTGAGTATTAGAGTGAGGGAATAAAGTGAAGGGTTATTGCAAATTTGCAATAATATACCTTCAGGTATTTTGTATTTTAAAAAGGCTTAATATTTAATTAATTATCTTAAAAGCAACCCTACTTTATCTGTAATTTGGTGTACAATTCTAATGTCAGTTAATATCTAGTTCATTAATTTAAATTGAATTAGATTCGTATGATTTCTATGTATAGAATAGAATGTTACCCCACCATTTAAAAGCCACTCGTTGACTAACGATTGGGTAGTGAAAGTCGAAAATGCCATAGTGACCATACATTTTATTTGAAAATATTTGGGACCGTTTGATTTTTCCATTTAGCACTTAATGACACTTAATATATGTCATTAAGTTGTTTTGTATTGATTTTTTAAATGATAAAAATCACTAAATAGGCTCTTAAAATAACTGGTTATGAAAAATGAAAATTTTTCACTTTTCACCTAACAGAAAATCAACTGAATATATATTAATTTATAACTTTCAAATTTATCCTTATAAATCTTATCTAATTCCCTATTTTTTCTTCTCGTACACCCTTAACAATATTTTTTTTTTCTTCTCACTATTTAAATAATTTTAGCAACCATAAAACCTAGTTTTTTAATGACTCCAAAATCTCTATTTGAATCCAACATTTTTTAATTGTATTCAAACATATTTCGACTTCTATTCATATTTCGGTAAGGACTTTTGTTGTCTCATAACTTGATTAGTTTTATATTATTTGTTTGGAGAAAATTAACATTTAAAAAAAAACCGGTTTTGCAAACAAACTTAAGTAACTTAACCATAAACTATATGTATTTTACATATATCGTAAGCACCACGATATCATCCCTATATGTCTAGATGAGATACTCCCAAATTCTACTCTAATTTTATTAATTTAAATATATACATATATTTATATATAATTGAATTATGTCTATTTATGACATATTTATATGGTATGTTCATATTGATATAGTACATAAATTTTATTATAAATATATAATTATATTATTATAATTTCACGTATAAACATTGAATATATTAAAATATAAATATATGTAAATGTAAAAGTATTTTTTTTAATATTTATAATTTAAAAACCAAACTTATTAGGCCAACGACCAACTTTTATTAGACCACTACTGAACATATGATTGTACTACCAACAGTACAGTGAGAGAGTCTACCTTATGACAACATTATATTGGGGGTCATTACAAGCTTTTTCCTAATTAAAAATATATGCTGATCGAATCTTAAAAAAAAAAAATTGAATAAATCAAAATCTTTTAAAAAGTTTTGATAAAAAAGTCTTTAAAAAAATAAATGGGATTCCCATATATATATATATTTTTTATGAAGATTCCACAAGAAGTGAAATCAGGATCTAGATCTCATCCAGGCTTTGATTTCAACTGAGAATTTCAAGTTTGTTTTCTTCCAATCCATCAACAATTGAGATTGACCAAAAAAGAAAAAAAAAATCAAATTCTGGCTTCAGTAGATTCAGCCAATCAAGCAAGAGACTGTCACGTGATGTTCTCCGTCAAAGCCGTCGGGGTCCCACTCGGCCATATCCCAGCCGTCCACAACGTTGCCATCACGTTGATCTCAGCCGTCATTTTCGGGGCCATCTGCATCTCCGCCGCCGCCGAGATTCGACACCCGGTGGCTCTAGCGTCGAGCGAAGACAACTTCCAGTGGCTCCTCTGCTTTCCTTTGGACGGATAGCTAGGTCTTCTATCTCTCTCGGTCCCTCTATCGAATGGGTACTCTATTCAACTGGAGCAGATCTGGAAGTGTGCTCCATCGATCTGATGGAAGGACTAAAGGTGTAAAAATGGACTGGCCCGGCCCATTAGGGACGGCCTGGCCAGTCCATTTCTGGAAACAGGCCCAGCCGGGCCGGCCTGTTTCCAGAGAAGCAGGCCCGTCACGGCACGCCGGCCTGCCTCAGGAGGGCCGTGCCTGCGTGCCGTGCCAGGCCGGCCCTCCGGGCACCTCTGACGGGCCGGCCGGGCCAGGCCTAACGGGCCTGGTCCGGCGGGTTAGTTTTTTGGTCCAATTTTTTTTCCAAATTACTTTTTTTTGGATTTAGGGTATAGGGTTTAGGATTTATAGTTTATGGTTAAGGATTTAGAATTTAAAATGAATGAAGAGAACGAACAACTATTAGGATTTGAAATGAATAAAGAGAACGAAATTTTTTTAATTATTTATTTATTTTTCACTTATGGAATTCAGTAATACATATCTACATGATTGCCTCATTAAAAACCTTACCAAGAAAAATCCAGTGGGATAAAAACTTGGTAAGGGAAAAAGAGTGCAACCGTTTTACAACTTACAAGTAAATAATAAATACATATGTAAAAGTATAACCTAGTTCTAGCCCTGGCCAGTACCTGAAGGGTCATCAATATATAGATTGTCAAAATTTAGATTAAGTTCTTTATCTACAGTTAGATTTTGTAACCTTTTTTTAGCATGCTCCCAATCCCGAATGCATGTTAATACCTCCACCATCTCTGGAGACAAACAGCTTCTTCTTGGTTCAATTATGCGTCCACTGGTGCTGAAAGCTTGTTCTGAAGACACCGTTGACACTGGAATAACCAGTACGTCAAGTGCTAAGTGTGACAGAACTGGATACCTGTACGTATAGGTCTTCCACCATAACAACAAATCAAACTCTTCCTTGTCTTCAACAGCATCGAACTGTGCTTCAAGGTACCTAATAAGTTCGGTACAAGAAGATGGGCTAGATCTTTGCCCTGAAGAAGTGCTTGCTGATTTGTCTTTTTTTCTTCGTTTCAGAAGGCTCCAACTTGTTTACTTCGGCTCTGTCTCTGGTCGTGTTGATTGGGGGATGTCAATGTTGCCAAACCTGGTCTCATAAATATGAAAAATCTCGAACAACTTGGTTTGAATGTCAGTAATTTGTTCTGAATAATCTATTGACAAATTAATACCAATAAACTCAAGCAAAACTTCTAAACCAGATAATTTAACCCTAGGATCTATTATAGCACTTAAGGCATAAAGTAAGGGAATGTTAGCCCAATATTTTTTCAACTTTGTCTCCATGACAACAACTGCAGCGCCTAGATGTTCATCTTCTCTATAACTGTTTAACAGTTCAGACATTTCCACTATCTGATGGATTTCCTGGGAAGATGTGGGGTAATATACCCCGGAAAGAGTTACAGTGGCATTGTAAAATATCTTTAAAAATTGAACAAAAATCTTTGCCACATACCAATCGTCTGTGGAAAGTAATTTTAGACTAAGTTGTCCTGTTTCGGTCAATTTCATGTTATAAAAACATGTAATGGTTGTATCATATTCCAAACAATTTTGCAACATTAAATAAGTAGAGTTCCACCTTACCGGCATATCAGTTTGGAATCGTCGGGGTTTGAGACCGTTTAATTTACAATGTCTCTTGAATTCACTGAATCTAGGATTAGAACTGCAAATCCAAGAAATGGCATATCTGATGCGATCTATTTGGTCGCTTACCTGTTTTAAACCAGCCTGTATAACTAAATTTATAATATGGCATGCACACCGTTGATGGAAGAAATAACCTCCATCTTGCGGGATATTTCTTGCAACAAACAATGCAATAGAGCTAGTATTTGCAGATGCATTATCAAATGTGATTGAAAGAATGCGATGCGTGATTTCATAAGTTTCTAAAACTTCCATTATGACATTAAAAATGTTTTCTGCGGTATGTGCAAAATCCATAGGACGAAAACCAAAAATTCTTTTTGTTATCCTCCAATCAGAATCTAAATAGTGTCTCGTGACACATAAATAGTCCTGTTTGGAACATGCATTCCAAATATCAGAAGTTAATGCAACAGAGACACTTAAATGTTGTATTTCAGCAACTAAGTCATCTCTTTCGGTTTCAAACAATCGTATCAAATCATTTCTAGTGGTGGTTCTAGAAACAGGTTCATATTGGGGGTTATATGCAGATGTGATTAATTCTTTATAAAATGGACTCTCACCAATACTGATCGGTTGATCAGTTTGTGCAATGTATCGTGCCAAGCACTCTCTAGCGTGCATGGCGTCGAACTGCCACGTCGTAACGGACCCGTCTGGGTGCCGTTGTAGCTGTGTCTGGGTTGTAGTATCTACCTGTCCATGTGCAGGCATACATTTGTGCATATGCCGTCTCAAATGTCTGGTTCCCCCTGTACTTGTAGCATAATTCTTATGGCAAAACTTACATTTAGCTCTGAGGCCAGACGCCCCGTTTGGGAGTGTCATTTGGACTATGTTGAAACATTGCCACACATCTAATGTTAATTTTCTGGGACGTGATGTTGGTGTAACGCCGGAACCAGAATGTCCCGCTTGAGTATGGGTCGGTTCTGAAATATCAAATTCATCGTTGAGCATATTCAAACCGTCCGGAAAATAAGGCTGCTGGTTAGGATCCATTATCTGAATAAAAATATGAGCACTATAGTAGTTAATAGTCAAATTAAAAATCAATATTTACTAACAGTAATCTTAATTTACTAACAATAATTACTATAACTAATACGACACTTACAATAATTTATTTACTTAAAAAAACAAATTAAATAAACAAAAAAAATCATAATCTACTAACATAAAATTTTAAATTCACTAGTTCACTACTACAAATAAAATTGATAAATTTACTAACATAATATACTAACATAAAATTGATGATTTGAATCACTACTCGTAAATTTACTATCATAATCTACAAATGAAAATTTTTAATTTATGAAAAAAACAATATCAAACGTAATTACTACACTTAACATTCATCATTTACTTATTACAAAAAGTAATTTCAGTAATACAAATTAACTTTCTAAATTTATTAATAACAAATATTAAAATTACTACTAAACTTAAAAATCTTAATAAGCTAAACAAATAATATGAACATTAAAGCCCAAAAATTGATAAACTAACTAACTAAATAGATAATGTTTTCATTAAGTAACTCAAATCTAAACATAAACATATAAATTTACTATGAGAATATGTTAGACCAAAAGTAATAACAAAATTGTACCTTTAAAATTTGGTGTGTTGGTGGAAAACGTAGAGAATTTTGTAGAGAGAGTAATAACCAAAATGAATGAAAAAGTTTAGAGAATTGGAGAATATATTAAAGATTGAGATTTGAGAGAATGAGATATTGAAAGAATGATAGAGAGAGTTAATGGAAAATGAAATGGATGGAAGTATTTATAGAAAAATTTGATTTGTGGGTCAAAATATAATTTAAAAGATTGTAGGAGGGGTTTTGGTAATTTTAATTTCCTCCAACGGCTAGAAATCAATTCCAGTTGTTGAAGGTTTTTTGAAAAAAAAAATAAAAAAAAAAAATTGGCTGAACGGACCGGCGGACCGGTCTGCCGAGCCGGTCCAACAGGCCAGGCACGCCGGATTGACGTGCCAGGCGGGCCTCCTCCTAGAGGCCCGGCACGAGGCCTGGCCCTCTTCCTTCACGGGCAGTTCCAAGAACGGCCCGTGAACTCCCTGGGCAGGCCTGACCGGCCTGTCACCGACCGGCCCATTTTTAGACCACTAGGAAGGACTGGAGCAGAGTCAATTTCCATCTGGTTTTTTTCTTTTGTTTTACATTTAGTTAAAAGTTTAATAATTATTTTATTTTGTTGCGAAATGACGATTTTACCCTTAACAAATTCAGTCAACCGTAATCTCTAACAAAATTTGACTAACGGTTTGGAGACTGCAGCAGTTAATGTCATTTATTCAGTATTAAGCTTCAATGGAAAAACCCAGTTAACACTAAAGTAAATGAATTTGTGCCTCACAAATCACAATGGCCAACAAAACTCATTAGATTGAGGTAATAAATATACGAAATTGTGCTGTGCCATAACAAAGTGTTGAAATTTTCTTGTTATATGTTGTTTTTTTAAAAAAAAAATTTGTTTTTTAATATTCGATTCATCAATTTTAGGTTTTTAACTTATTAATTAAGCATTACGTATAGGATCTCTAAGGATGAATTAGAATTTTCCATTAAAGCTGAACCAATTATTCAAAATTTGTTGACTAGCTAGATTCATTCATGTTATATATAAATTATATATAAATTATATATTTGAACTTGTGGTGCACGATGTACTCATGCATGTTATATATAAATTATATATTTGAACTTGTGGTGCACGATGTACGACAAAGTGTGGAAACTGGTTTGGAAACTGGTTGCACACCAACAAGGACAGAACAACGGAGAAACCGTAAATTCAGATATCTTAAATTAAAAAAAATAATAATAATAATAATAACGATTAAAGATGAAAAATTGCACATTTGCACCTTTATTCTTTTCAAGGGACAAGTGAAGTATCTTGACTGACTATTTGACTGTTAGACTTAACGGATGTCAAGATATCAGATGCGTAAAAATGTTATTCTACTTAAAAATTATAAAATGGAGAAATAAACAAAGAAAAAGATTTTTTTTTTTTTTTTAAGTCTGGAAAGTTCCAGATATCAACGTAATTTCACAATTTAAATTTTTTTTTAAAGATAAACATTTTCTTTCTTGGACAATCACCAATTAGGTACTAGATTTTAAAAAAAAAAATCAATTTGTTTACTATATTTACAAAAGTGATCAAATTGGTCCTCCCTTTTTTCAGAAGTGACCAAATTAGTTACTCTAATGATTTAAAGGTGTTAAATATAATAGTTTGCGTCAACAATTTTAGTTAAAGTACGTAAATACCATTTGTTTGTTATATTATAGCAAAGTTATTTTGTTTTTTATACATTAAATTCACCATTACAATTACAAGAAAATCCAAAATATTATTAATGAAACACTATTTGTATCTTTTTAAATTAAACTTATCTAAAAAAATCTTAAAATATTTTAATAAGACAATATCAATTATACCCTTATTTTATAAATAAAGTTACCATTCATTTCCAGTTTAGCATTTTACTATTTTTATATTATTATTTTTTGTTAATATTATACAAAACATTGTTTTCAAAATTATTTAAAAATCAAAATCCAAAAATAAAATAAACAAAAATATACCTAAATTAATATATATATATATATATATATATATATATATGCATGTGTCAATATTATATTGTATCGGAATAAAGTATAATTTTATCCCTACACAATTAAAATTGACTGATAGAATTTAATTAGAGGGACTAATTTGACACTTAGGAAAAATGTAAGGATCGATTTGTCACTTTTATAAAAGTCTCAAACAATTTAAAAATTTTAAAAAAATTCAGGACCTAATCGATAATTACACTTCTTTCTTTTTCGATCATCATCAGCTACATTGATTACAAAAAACTGTTTTTTTGAAGAAAATATCTAATATCTAGTTCTCCATTTCTCTCCATCTTCTGCTTCAAATCATTATCAACTTCTCTCAATCGTCCATTAAAACAAAAATTAAATATTTGTTTTTAGAGAAGTATTGATCTCCATTTTCTTCTTCTTCAATCATCTTCAAGCACTTTTTTTTTCATTCTCAATCATCATGATCAACAACAAAATCTCCATCCGGAGATCTCCCGCAGAAAAAAAAAAACCAAACAAACAAAAAAAAACCAAAAACCAAAAACTCGTATCTCCGTTATTGGAGATATCCTCCCACCAAACAAACAAACAAAAACTCATATCTCCGTCTCCACCCACCAAACCCTTCACCATCAGAGCATCTTCATCCCAATACACCAAATTTTACATCAATTTATCATAAAAAGAATATCTTTCTTACATCAATTTTTTCCCACTCTAATGTATCTCACCAAATTTTACACTAAAAGAGCATCTTTAAAGAATATTTTTTCAACAAATCTTTAAGTTATTTTTAAATTTTAAATTGGTTCAATGTATCATTAATAATTATATTAATTAAATTATATATGTATATCAATATTTGTGTCATTTTAAAGATCTCAACGAGATATTTCTTATGGTATATTTTTTTAGGAATACATATTGCTATAATTAAATATGGAAGGTTAAATTGGTAACTTTTATAAATGAAAATGAGTTATGTGACATTTAGAAAACAAAAGATTTGGTGAAGCAACAGAGCTCACCAAATGGTGAGCAGAGTAGTGGTGTAAAAATGGGCCGGCCGGCCCAGGAAGTTCACTGGCCATGCTGGGAACGGCCCGTGAAGGAAGGGGCCAGGCCGGGTGCGGGGGCGATGGGAGGAGGCCTGGCAGGCCGGCCCGCTTGGCACGCCAATTCGGCGTGCCAGGCCTGTCGGACTGATCCGCCAGTCCGTTCGGCCCAATATTTTTTTTTTTTTTTCAAAAATCCTCCAACGGTTGGAATTTTTTTCTAGCCGTTGGAGGAAAAAAAATTACCAAAACCCCCCCTAAAATCTTTTAAATTACATTTTGACCCACAAATCAAATTTTTCTATAAATACTTCCATCCATTCATTTTCCATTAACTCTCTCTATCATTCTTTCAATCTCTCATTCTCTCAAATCTCAATCTCTAATATATTCTCCAATTCTCTAAACTTTTTCATTCAATTTGGTTATTACTCTCTCTACAAAATTCTCTACATTTTCCACCAACACACCAAATTTTAAAGGTACAATTTTTTTATTACTTTTGGTCTAACATATTCTCATAGTAAATTTATATGTTTATGTTTAGATTTGAGTTATTTAATGAAAATATTATCTATTTAGTTAGTTAGTTTATCAATTTTTGGGCTTTAATGTTAATATTATTTGTTTAGTTTATTAAGATTTTTAAGTTTAGTAGTAATTTTAATATTTGTTATTGATAAATTTAGAAAGTTAATTTGTATTACTGAAATTACTTTTTGTAATAAGTAAATGATGAATGTTAAGTATAGTAATTACGTTTGATATTGTTTTTTTCATAAATTAAAATTTTTCATTTGTAGATTATGTTAGTAAATTTAAGAGTAGTGATTCAAATCATCAATTTTATGTTAGTATATTATGTTAGTAAATTTATCAATTTTATTTGTAGTAGTGAACTAGTGAATTTAAAATTTTTTGTTAGTAGATTATGATTTTTTTGTTTATTTAATTTATTTTTTAAGTAAATTAATTATTGTTAGTGTCGTATTAATTATAGTAATTATTGTAAGTAAATTAAGATTACTGTTAGTAAATATTGATTTTTAATTTGACTATTAACTACTATAGTACTCATATTTTTATTCAGATAATAGATCCTAACCAGCAACCTTATTTTTCGGACGGTTTGAATATGCTCAACGATGAATTTGATATTTTAGAACTGACCCATACTCAAGCGGGACCTTCTGGTTCTGGCGTTACACCAACATCACGTCCCAGAAAATTAACATTAGATGTGTGACAATGTTTCAACATAGTCCAAATGACACTCCCAAACAAGACGTCTGGCCTCAGAGCTAAATGTAAGTTTTTCCATAAGGATTATGCTACAAGTACGGGGGGAACCAGACATTTGAGACAGCATATGCACAAATGTATGCTTGCACATGGACAGGTAGACACTACAACCCAGACACAACTTCAACGGCACCCAGACGGGTCCGTTACGACGTGGCAGTTTGACGACATGCACGCTAGAGAGTGCTTGGCACGATACATTGCACAAACTGATCAACCGATCAGTATTGGTGAGAGTCCATTGTATAAAGAATTAATCACATCTGAAATGAACCTGTTTCTAGAACCACCACTAGAAATGATTTGATACGATTGTTTGAAACCCAAAGGGATGACTTAGTTGCTGAAATACAGCATTTAAGTGTCTCTGTTGCATTAACTTCTGATATTTGGAATGTATGTTTCAAACATAACTATTTATGTGTCACGGGACACTATTTAGATTCTGATTGGAGGATAACAAAAAGAATTTTTGGTTTTCGTCCTATGGATTTTGTACATACCGCAGAAAACATTTTTAATGTCATAATGGAAGTTTTAGAAACTTATTAAATCACGCATCGCATTCTTTCAATCACATTTGATAATGCATCTGCAAATACTAGCTCTATTGCATTGTTTGTTGCAAGAAATATCCCGCAAGATGGAGGTTATTTCTTCCATCAACGGTGTGCATACCATATTATAAATTTGGTTGTACAGGCTGGTTTAAAGCAGGTAAGCGACCAAATAGATCGCATCAGAGATGCAATTTCTTAGATTTGCAGTTATAATCCTAGATTTAGTGAATTCAAGAGACATTGTAAATTAAACGGTCTCAAACCCCGACGATTCCAAAATGGTATGCAGGTAATGTGGAACTCTACTTATTTAATGTTGCAAAATTGTTTGGAATATGATACAACCATTACATGTTTTTATAACATGAAATTGACCGAAACAGGACAACTTAGTCCAAAATTACTTACCACAGACGATTGGTATGTGGCAAAGATTTTTGTTCAATTTTTAAAGATTTTTTACAATGTCACTGTAACTCTTTCCGGGGTATATTACCCCACATCTTCCTAGACAATCCATCAGATAGTGGAAATGTCTGAACTGTTAAACAGTTATAGAGAAGATGAACATCTAGGCGCTGCAGTTGTTGTCATGGAGACAAAGTTGAAAAAATATTGGGCTAACATTCCCCTACTTTATGCCTTAAGTGCTATAATAGATCTCAGGGTTAAATTATCTGGTTTAGAAGTTTTGCTTGAGTTTATTGAGTTTATTGAGTTTATTGGTATTAATTTGTCAATAGATTATTCAGAACAAATTACTAACATTCGAACCAAGTTGTTCGAGATTTTTCATATTTATGAGACCAGGTTTGGCAACATTGACATCCCCCAATCAACACGACCGGAGACAGAGCCGAAGCAAACAAGTTGGAGCCTTCTGAAACGACGAAAAAAAGACAAATCAGCAAGCACTTCTTCAGGGCAAAGATCTAGCCCATCTTCTTGTACCGAACTTATTAGGTACCTTGAAGCACAGTTCGATGCTGTTGAAAACAAGGAAGAGTTTGATTTGTTGTTATGATGGAAGACCTATACGTACAGGTATCCAGTTCTGTCACACTTAGCACGTGACGTACTGGTTATTCCAGTGTCAACGGTGTCTTCAGAACAAGCTTTCAACACCCGTAGACGCATAATTGAACTAAGAAGAAGCTGTTTGTCTCCAGAGGTATTAACATGCCTTCGGGATTAGGAGCATGCTAAAAAAAGGTTACAAAATCTAACTGTAGATAAAGAACTTAATCTAAATTTCGGTAATCTATATATTGATGACCCTTCAGGTAGTGGCCAGTGCCAGAACTAGGTTATACTTTTACATATATATTTATTATTTACTTGTAAGTTGTAAAACGGTTGCACTCTTTTTTCCTTACCAAGTTTTTATCCCACTGGGTTTTTCTTTGTAAGGTTTTTAATGAGGTAAAATCATGTAGATATGTATTACTGAATTCTATAAGTGAAAAATAAATAAAAAATTAAAAAATTGTTCATTTTCTTCATTCATTTTAAATTCTAAACCCTTAACCATAAACTATAAATCCTAAACCCTATACCCTAAATCCAAAAAAACGTAATTTGGAAAACAAATTGGACCAAAAAACTAACCCGCCGGACCAGGTCAGTTAGGCCTAGGCCCGTCAGACCAGGCCCGCCTGTCGGCCCAGAGGGGCCTGGTGGGCCGGCCTGGCACGGCACGCAGGCACGGCCCGCCTGAGGCAGGCCGACGTGCCGTGCTGGGCCTGCTTCTCCTGAAACAGGCCGGGCCTGGCCGGCCCGCAACACCGTCGCGTGCCAGGCCCAGCCAGGCCTGTTTCCAGAAATGGACTGGCCAGGCCGTGCCTAATGGGCTGGGCCAGTCTATTTTTACACCACTAGAGTAGAGAGCATTGTTGCTCCACCAAAAAAAATTGGTGTATTTAGATCATCTCCAATACATGTGTTATTGTCAATGCTAAATTTGATATAAAAAAATGTAAAATGTTATATTTGACACAACAATTTAGCATTGTATTACAATGTACAATTATATTTAAAATGCTATTTTATTATTTTATTAATTAAAATTATTAAAGTCAACATTTACCATTAATGCATTCATTAAATTACTGAAGAATAATCGGATGAAATAGATGTTGAATGAAATATCATTAATGTACATTAAATTTAAATTGTTTTAAATATTTTTGTTGACGTCGATTTTTGGATTATGCCAAAAAAGCCAACAAGGATTGGATTTCGACTATTGAATTAAAGAGAAAGAGATGCAGAGAGAGTAACAAAGACAAGTTTTACGTGGTAAAACTCCGATGGCCGGAGAAACATCCACGGGTGGTTGAAGGATCAACCAAGCCAAAATCCACTAAGAGAATAAGATGTTTACAAGCTCTCGATCTCTCTTTTTTCTCTTTGTATTTTCTATAATTGCTGTATGCTGTATTGCCTCTATCTTTTGGAGCCAGATTATGGGTCTATTTATATGTTTATAGAACCCTAATCTGCTTTGTACAAGTAATACAAGATCTTTGTATTTAATTGTGATTCGGTCACTTGCTTGAGGTTGATTTGTCTTCTTTCCTGTTTCGGAGTCTCTTATGGAAATCGAGTGGGATTCTAGTAGTGTAGTTCAATTTGGACTTGTTTCCTTATAAGAATGTAGTCTTCGTAAAGAAATCAAGTTATTTCCTGATTGGGGACTCTTCTAACTTAATGTTCCATTTTATTTGGATTCCTTCCTGATGGATATCTTCACGTATTTAATGACATAATCCGTGTGAAATAAGCACCAAGTTCTTACTCGTGGCGTATTTATTCTGAGTAAGAGTAATACCTAATGGTCCCGAGTAGTGCCGTTTGAGCCCGAGTGAAAGTGTTGTTTTAACCAGTCCCGAGTGTTGTTAACTGATCCCGAGTAGGTTTCATTCAATATGTGCTTACTCGGGCTTTCTTCTCTTTAATGATGCCTCATAGGATATATCCCGAATGCACATCGGGGCGTCCACCTGGCTATTTTTTCCTTCCTGTCAATGACGTGTATACTTTGTAAAATTTACATACAACAATTATATATATATATATATATATATATATATATATATATAATAGCATTTTGGTAATTAAAAAATGAACATTTATTGATGTACCAAATTTGACATATTCTATATTGTATGCCAAATTTGGCATACAATATAAAATATACCAAATTTGGCACAGTATTGGAAGAAGGTTTTTGAATTCTATGCTAAATTTTAATATTAACACACTAATTTGGTACAACATTGGAGATGCTCTTAGTGTGTTCATTGGAGCTCATTTTTTGACAAAATTGGTATATTTGGTGTGTTTATTGTGTCCATTGAAGTTGCTCTCACTGCCTCCACCTTCACGCACCTTTGCCATTGACACTACCTTCACTCCATCTCCCACTACCTTCGCCTGCCACTACGGTTCTGCCTTCCATAGCGAGTTGCAATCTCCTCCTCGGGGAGGAGATGTCTCGATCTCTACGATGTATTTTTCTTTCTCTTTTCAAATTGATTTTTTTTAGATTTGAGTGATGTGTCATTTGTTTATTGGACACTGATAATTTTTTTATAGACAATTAAGGATATTTTAGACATTTCATAACATTTGACTGGTCAATGGTTAATTGTGACTGTCAAAGGGTTAGTTAAGGGTATTTTACTGTAATTTTGGTAAACATACGGTCTTGTTGTACTTTCATCAAATGTCAGGGCACTTTATTGCAATTTACCTTTTTTTCAATTGTTACATTTTTTATAAAAATAAATTATATTAATATATAATATTTTGGGTAAAAATTATTTTAATCCCTCTAGTTTATACTATTATACGTTCCAGGTCCCTCTAGTTTCAGTATTAACCATGCAGGTCCTTATAGTTTAAGTTTATAATTGGGTTGATGTTCAAAGTTTAATTTAAACCTTCTTTCCTCAAATTTTTTTTTTGTTGATTTTGTGGACCAGATCGTCCATCTTATGAGATGGAGAGATTAACGGTGGAGATCTGCCAAATCTATTTTAAACTTTTAATTTTTGTTATTTTTTTAATAATTTAAATATTTATAAGAAGGGTAAAATAGTATTTCCACATGAGGTTACACTTTAAGGGGCATTAATATCATTTTGTCCTCTGATCATGTCAAAAGGTTTGTTTTTAACGGAAAACGTAACATAATGACTTAACGACCCGATATTGAAATTAGGAGGACCAGAACGCATAATAGGTCAAACTTGAGGGATTTTTTTTTTTTTTCATTTTTTCCCTAATATTTTCGAATCACAATTCACAACTAAAGAGAACCTTGTATTGTGGGTAGGGATGGCCAATGGGGAAATGGGGGCGGATGTAGGTCCCCCCATCCCCAACCCCATTTTCCAAACGCTCCCTCATCCCCCCTCCCCCTCCCCCCCTTCCCAATCCTCATTCCCCCATTTCCCCCGTTTTCCCCCGTTTTCCCCGTTTCCCTATTTCCCCGAAGTCTCTCATTCTCCCATTCCCCTATTTTTCCTGTATCAGTAAAAATTACATATTAAAGAAACACATAAATTCACAATCCAATAAATTCAAATACAAAATAATATCACATACAAATTTAAATGAAAGTTAAGTTGTTTAATATGTATATATAGTTAATAAAATATGTTAATAAATTATATGGAGCTTGGTGTGTAATTTAACAAGAAAATCAATATGTATATATAGTTAGATTGTTTGGTGTATAATTTAAATTATAGTTTATAAATATGTATATATATATTTAGTAAAAAAAAAAAAATATTGAAAATATAATAAAGGAATTTTATATAATATTATAATATTTGGGGGAAATGGGGATGGGGGCACCTAACCCCAACCCCATCCCCATTTCAAGGAATTTATGGGGGAAATGGGGAAATGGGGAAATGGGGATGGGGACAGGTCCCCCTATCCCCAACCTCATTTAAATTTGGGGTTAAAAGTCATCCACACCCCCCCCCCCCATTTCCTCATTTTTCTCTAAAAAAAATTTCCTCTAAATTGGGATAGGGGAGCGGGGGTTTGGAGCCCCGGGGTAAAATAACCATCTCTAATCTTGGGACCCTGCACGAAATTTCACAACATATGATTTTGCGATATCATTGTTTGGCACTTTGGCTGTATCTTTTGCCTCATTATTTTTTTTTCCATTTATTTTATTTTTATAAAAAACTTCTTTCCCTTTGCACATTACCTCTTAAATAGTGTCTTCTCATATTTATTTTTTGGAGAGTTTTCTATATATTAGAATATAGGGGTGAATTCATAAAGAGTAAAAAAAATTATCGGTTTATTGTTTTTAGCCATAAATTTATTTTTTATTGTTTTCATCACTTTTGATCATCTTTGAACCTTTCCTTAAATTTGAAAATTGAAAATAAAAATCACTAAATGTTATAAAGCAAAAACCATGGTGAGAAAGTCATGTCACGTGTCTCATTTAGATGATATCTAAAATTTGATTTATTTTGACACTCGACAATACTTTCATTTTTTAATAATTTTTCATCTTAAATTGATTTTGAGATTTGGCATTTCTGATGTGTCATATGTTTTGTTTTAAATTTAAAAAACAAACAAAAAGAAAAAAAACAATAAAACATTCGATTAGCATTAATAGTTTTTCTTATTTCAAAACATCAATATTCTCCCAAAGCTCATCTCCTCGAAAAGCATTAATAAGCTCTTCTTTTCCCAACAGTTATTTCCACCGTTGATCTTTTCACATTCTTCTTCTTATATTCCTATTTAACATTATTTAAACTTTTAATCTCCCAAACTCTTCTTTTCCTAGAAATATTATGCGTCTTGTCTTTATTGGATGTATCCAATAATTATTACCACTTTCAATCTCTTTCTCTTCTTCTTCCAATAAGCAATACAAGATCTTCTCGCTTCAAATTCACGGCACAATGTTGACCTCTTATTTATTCTTTTCCCAATATGTATTTCTATTTTTTATTTATTTAGCTCTTCTTTCTATATTTTTATTAATTTACCCAAAACATCAGTAAGCTCTTCTTTTATTTCCACTTTTTATATTTTCACCTTATCTTTCCTGTATTCCTATTTAGCAGTATTTCCACTTTTAATCTTCCAAAGCTCTTCTTTTCCCTAAAATATTACGTGGCTATCCCAACAATTATTTTCACTTTTTTATTGTTTTTTTTATTTCCATTGTAAAATGTCCATATTTAATAGGGGTAAAATGTTCATATTTAATAGGATAGTATAATCAAATTTATATTAATTCAATTAATTTATAAAGATGCATGCATTACACTTCCTCTTGAGGATGTAAAACAAAAAGATTAATACCAAAAATGTTTACTGTTACTATTATTTTGAATTAATATTTAACGATAAAAATAAATTTTGAGAATATCAAAAGATCTTATTGTTAACATTAATATTAATTAATATTTATGAATATTTTTTTAGAGTGGTGCTATTGACACTATTTATACCCCATTTTAAAAATTTTGATTTAATTAAATAAAATTAAATCGTTTATTTATTTTATTTATTTGCAAACCGTCATTTTTATTTATTTTTCAAACTTAATAAGACAAGACAAAAATTCACATGATCAATATAGAATTCCAAGAACACAACAGATATTAAAATCTTCATATATGCCACCGTAATAAATATATAAAAAAAAGTCACATACTTTGAAATTGACCCACAAAACATGAACAGGAGAGGAGACCTGGAAAGTTAAGTTTTTTCTAAGTAAAACATTGGTCTGAGTCCCAAAGCTGGAAGGACCAAGTGAAGAATCCACCATTGATATTTGTTTGTCACCCGAAATGTGACCGTTGGAAAAAATCCACTGGCGAGGTTCAAATTTGGCACAAAATGTTTGTGGGTTTGTTGAGATTGTTTGAAACAGCACACAAATGACAAGACATGAAAACAACAGCCACCAAGAAGACAAGAATATCAAAACAAAAAAAATGCAAAATAGAAAACAGAGACCTCGAAAGAGGAACCAAAACAGCAAAATGAAGACCTAAAAGAAGGAAAAGTGGGACATTGCTTACTTTAAATTTTAACAATACAAAAAGTAAACTTTGAATTTAATTGTAGGGAAGCAATTGTTTCCGAATGTTTGATATAATTTTCAGAAAATTCTTACATATACTTTTTTATCATTGTTAGACAATTATTGTAAATGTTTCATATCATTATCCGATAATTTTTCTATATTCTTGATATCATTCTAGGGTTTAAGAGTTATGATTTTTTTTTTCAAGAAACAGATTAAAAGAATGTTGGGTTTTTTTTTTTTTTTTGAGAAGGAATGTAGGGTTTTATTAGATCTAATTTGTAGAATAATTTTTTCTTAAATTATATGTCCTTTTTAGTAATTTTGATTAAGAAAAAAAAATGTACTAAATAATTTAAAAAAATAGATATAAATAGATCTAGGGGTCTGCTAATAGCACCACTCTTTTTTTATTATTATTATTTTAAATAAAACAATCTTATAATCAATGAGATTCTCTGATTATAAATAGGATAATCTCATTATTAATAAGATTATCTGAATTGAGTGATGGGGTTTCAATAAGAATCGGGAAACTCAAAGGTTTTTCAATTGATAGAGAACATTCATTTTGAATTCCATTAATTTCATTTTGTTTTCCTATATATAGAAGTAATCAAAGCTAGCAATCCACTCTCTCACAGAGAAAGTTAACAAATTAGTATTCAGTAAAGAAAAAAATTCTTCTTCACGTACATCGTCTCCGGTAAGCCTACTCTTTCAACTATTATACGATTTTTATAATTTAGTTTCAATTTTTTATCACTGTTATAATTGTTGAATTGTGATTTTGCGAATAATTATGTTGTATAGTAAACAATTGTAGAATTATGATTACGTAGTTTTATTTTTTCATGATTTCAAAGTGTTGTTCCAATTATTTTTAATCATGTTATATATATTCTCTATAGATATCAAACTTGAGAAGCAGTTTGCAAAAAAGTTGGCCAATACTTGCTCGCCTGAACGGCAATAATTTAATATTTTGGTCACATGAATGGGAGAACAATGATATCTGCTCCGAGTCTGACCTTGATCAACATGCTTACTTCCAAACAGCTCTCAATTTGAAAAGAAAAAAAAATCGATCTCATGGTTACTCAAGTGTGAGAGGATTTTTACTTTTGAAAGTGTGATGAATTGTAATATTTATTTATAAAAATAAAATTTGAGAATATCAAAATATCTTATTGCTAACATTAATATTAATTAATATTCATGGATACATTTTTTAATTTTTATAATTAATTTATGGACAAATAAAATTAGAGGATAAAATAAAAAACAGTGCATGCTTTGCATCCGCGTGTAATTTTTTTTTACGGTGAATTTAATTTGCATTGCATCTGCTTTCATTGAGTGACTTTTATGACTAAATAAATAGTGCTATATAGAAGAGTTCAGAAGTGGGATGAGCATACAATAGGTTGTTTGGCCGATGCAGGGCAGTAATAGCGGTAGAGAAGTTGTCGTTGATGGCGGAGTCAAGTGGTTAAAAATGCTGATGTATATGGTAACTTTAAAAGTTCAATGTTATTTGATTGTGATGGTAGGATAATAGAGAAAGTAAACATATCATTTGATTTGATTTTTATTTTTTTCAAGATGGTAATTGTACCATTGATTTGTTTTTTCCTTTTATAATTAAGTTAGAATGCAAATATCACAATTTTACTAATGTATGTTTAAAATGTACAATTTAGTGTGATCGGACAAAAATACCTCAAAGTTATCGTTTTGTTAGTGTGAAAAAAACTAGAGTGAGAAGGAGACCGATGACAACAGAATCGACGGCGAAGTGACCGGAACGTGAACGAGAATACACCAGATTTGTTGCGATTGAAAAATGTAATTTTTGTTCATTTTTTTTTCTGGATTTTGTAGTTAATAACTTGTCATTGCATATTAGACTTGTGTTTTGTTGATTGAATTCATAGATTAGGGTTCAAAATGAGATCTGAGAATGATTGTGGTTTAGGTTAGGGTTTGAAATTAGGTTGAATATGTGATGAGGAAGATGAAATTCTGGGTATCGATGAATTGTAATTTTGAGAAATTTTGAAATCGAGAATTTTTTAGCGAAATCGAGGTTTTTTGGAACTAGATCGAGGATGTTTAAGTAAGAATCGAGAAGATTTTTTAAAGAATCGAGAAGATTTTTTAAAGAATCGAGAAGATTTTTTAAAGAATCGAGAAGATTTTCAAACGATCGAGGATATTTTTCAAACGATCGAGGATATTTTTCAAACGATCGAGGATATTTTTCAAACGATCGAGGATATTTTTCAAACGATCGAGAATATTTTCAAAAGATCGAGAATATTTTCAAAAGATCGAGAACATTTTTCAAACGATCGAGAACATTTTTCAAACGATCGAGAATATTTTTTAAACGATCAAGAATATTTTTCAAACGATCGAGAATATTATGTAAGGATCGAGAATATATTTCATAAAGCTGTGTTTTTTCCGGTTTACTTATGTATTGTTTCTGTGACATTGTAGATGAAGAACAGGTTGAAGGATTTTCTTAAAACTCTAGAGGAAGATTGGTTTAAGGGAAAATTGACTCGACACGACTATTTTGAAGCCCTCTCCCGTATAGACGATGCATTGAACCGGGTCCCAGAACATTTTGTTGTTGAGGATCAGTGTCGGTTCATGTCGTCTTGTTTCAAGCATTTCATGTCGATGCGCCGGGAGATGAAGTTTTCTGGTGATGTTATCCATCAGCTGTTGTTACGGGAGTTGGACCATGACGGGCCAACAGATGAGATGCAATTTTTTTTAGGGAACCAGGTGGTGAGGTTTTCGAACATGGAATTTTACCTCATCACAGGATTACGTTTTGGACTTGTATCGGACATTAGTCTGTATGCTCCATTGGAGAATGACATACATCAGCGGTACTTTTATAGAGTCTATGAGGTATCGTTGGAGGAGTTTAGGGTTTTTCTTACCCTGGGAGAGTTTCAGAAGGCGTACGATGCTGTGAAGTTGTGCCTCATAAACATGCTGAACTGGATATTGATTGGGGTGGACGAGAGATTCAAGATTCCAGTTTGGCAGTTTCGGCTGGTGGAAGACCACATTGCCTTCGATACTTTCCCATGGGGTGCCTACGTATATAGGCATTCTATTTTGTCTTTCAAGCATGCGTTACCACGTCGACGTGAGGAGAGAGACCAGCAGTTACAAGACAATGTTGTACATACCGTTGAGGGGTACAACATTTACGGTCTGTCGCATGCCCTCTTGGTAACAACTATGAATTACAAAATGGACTTTATAGTTCGTTGCCTAAATTTCTTGGATTCTAAATGTACTTATCTTTGATGCAGATATTTGCTTTCGAGGTGATCCCCTAGCTGGGCATCGATTTCTGCACCCGAAGGGCTACAGAGCTTTCTCCTCGTATGTTGAAGTGGGTTGACAAAACAACCTAGAGGGAAGAATAGGGTTCACCTTCTGTTTGTCCCTGATCAGACTACTGACAGAGGGAGACATGGAGATGGTTCTGAGGAGGAGGGTAGGGGAGAGAGGAGCAGTGATACAGAGGCTTCTGGCCCACCAGACCCGAGTTTCAGTGCCATGGACACTAACGAATCTGAGCCGTCTCCTCATGGCTCGGTGAGTGAGGTATAGAAGGGTTCGGTTTACCACCACCAGACTTGGTTTATCTAGAGGGGATTCTCTTGCAGTCGTTGGATGTGATGTGGGTAAGTTGAGATGATAGTTTCATTTTTATTAACGCGACTTGTTTATTTTTTAGTACTAACAATGTTGACATGAATTCAGGCCCTATGGGAACATCATTTCAACGAGTTACGTGAAGTCCTCCTGATCCTGATCCTGATCCTGATCCTGACTTTACTCTAGGAGACATGATATGTGGATATTCCAGGGGGACACATAACACAGGTGCTCATCGGGAGGATCCACATACTGAGGGGCAGTTCCGGGGAGTAAGCCTGACCAGCGTACCAGAGATACAGGGCCTGTTACACGTACAACAGCAAGCTCATTGGTCGAGCGACAGTCATCCCCTCTGATCGAGCAGCAAACTCCCCATCACCTCCCATATTGTTCGAGCAGCAGCATCCGCCCCCATCGGCCGAACAACAGCCTCCCCTTCCACAGCCCACATCGGTTGAGCAACATCCTCCCCCATTGATCGATCGACAACTGCCCCCTCCACCCCCTACATCCATCCAGCCTCAGGGGGGACAGACCTCCTCATCGCACCATACCCCATCGGGTGGAGTTCGACTGGAGAGGTGCGTACCTAAGTGTGGTTGGCAGTTGCTCAGCCTGTACATAAATCCCTGCTGACCGAAGAGGGCAATGATAATACTTCAGGCTCCTGACCACGTTTTCGATCCCCACGACTGGTGGATGGTGACCAATTAAAGGCTTACCGAGCCTTCAAGAAGAACATAAACAGGGAAACATAAGTAATTCTTTTTTCTAATAAGCTGGCAGGTTTTCTTCTGTTCAATTAAATATTTATATTGCTGATGGGAATTTAATACAGACGTGATGTGGACTTGCTGGAGCCAGTTGATGCTATATGGTTCCATCGGATGCAGACCAACTTCATGGACTTGGAGGACGAGATATCACGAACCCGACATTTTCTATATAATGTTTGTTTTAGATTTGATACACTCCTAACACTTTATTACGTGCATATACTTTCAGCATATGAACGTACCTCCATATTCTTCGGAGTCGTCAGCGAGCATTCCCGACTGTGTACAACCAGATGATCAACATCTTGGATACATAATTTTTTGTAAGTATTCCACAAAAATCATGATTACGTATGCTTTTACATTTGTTTGTAAAACAATGCTAATTTTTTGTCGATGAAATGTTTGTACAATCTTATCTGGAGGTCCAATACAGGAGAATGATGCATCGTGATGCTCACGGAGACATTACCACAACGCGGTGAAATGTGTTGGGGTCCTGGTGGACCAATGAGGACCTTACAACGGTGTGTGGTGGTGCCTCGATTGGATGCCGTCCGTGGCACGAAGTTGACATGGTAAGTGGTACTTGGTTTGCAATTACAAATATAAATGTCTTTATACATCCTAACACCTTCTTTTTACATTTACAGGTCCTGATACGGTGCAACATTGGGTGCTAACATTGGCTATTGGTGACCGTCGACCTCACATTCTGGAAAATGTTCATAGTCGACTCCTGGAGATAAAAGATCTTAGTGAATATCCGGAAGCAACATGTAGCCCCCTTGCGCTGGTTTTTACCCTCGATGTTGTATCAAGCTGATTTTCATACTGCGCGATTGCCTGACCTTGAGACGTTCCCCAAGAAGAATAAGCCCTTCTCAGTCAGCGTGGTGTCCACAATCTGTGCCCCCCAACAGAAGAAATCGTAAGACATTGTTTTCATTTACTTTGAGATTGAGTTATTAAAATATTATTATTTTATTAACGCATGTTAATGTGTCCAACTGTAGGATAATTGTGGTCCCCACACGTTGAGATTGATCGAGTACATTCTAGTGGATATGAAGGATTTTGATTGGTCGGAAGACGATACGGAGATCATTCGAGAGAATATGGCAGTTGAGATATTTCTAAACTCCCGTCCCGTTTAGTTTTATGTAGTAATTCTTCTGTACATGTACCATCGTTTCGTAAAAAAAAAATTACATTGAAATAAAATTTTACTTGATATTTTGTTTCTTTTCAACTATCATAAATCACAAGTTTAACAGTAATTAGAAATCCTATTTAATTATAATTGAAATTCAGTTATTGAACAAGTCATACGAGTACTAGATTTCACAATGTTATTATCATAACGTCTAAAATAATTCTGCGGTGGAGTCTCTGGTCGGACACGTCTGTCTGTTGTGGCCAACTGTATGACAGATGCTAAACTTGCATCGGTATTCCTCAAGAAAAACTCTGCTCGGACTTGCATTAATCAAAGCTGGGTTAGAACATCTCTTGGAATTATACCCTGGTTATCCACATCTTTTACAGTTTTGTGTAGTTGTCCTCTCTGAAGACGATATATGTTGACCCGCCCTTGGGCGTCCTGCTTGTCTCCTGGAGATTGGGTTCAAAACCACCCTCTCAGCGATGTTAGATGGCACAACCTAAGTGGAAGGATGTCCAACCGGTATAATAGGGGCCGAGTACGAGTCAATAAATGTCTGTCTCTTATAGAAGTCCGCACACGGGGAGATGGAATCCATGTTTTGGTCTCTGTAAAAATAATGAAAACAATGTGATTCGTGTTACAGTAATATTAACCGTATACTAAAATGTATTATGTACCTTGCGGCAGCGAGGGCGTGAAAACATGAAAGCTGGTCCATTTGGAATTTGTTGCATGTACAGATATTTCGGGCTCGATCAACGGTCCACTGTCCATTATTCACTGTTTTTCAGATCGCTTCACAAAGAATATGTTCCAGTCAACTGGATTTACGGTCATAAAATTGCACTTCTCCAAGCGTTTTAGGATCACAAGATTTGCTGTATCGATCAAATGATGATGCATGGATTGTGCAACGATATGACGATCATGAAACCAACGTTGTAGCATATTCCTAATGAACTCTTCCAGAGTCAACATAGGCAGTTGCCGTGCAAATTTCAGGCATGAGTTTATGCATTCTACAACATTTGTTGTCATCACCTTGTACTTCTGTTGGGGAAGTGTACACAGGACCACTTGTGTAGACCGACATCAATTATATAATCATATGCATTCGGGTACAAGTTTTGTAACTCTTCCTTGTGCCGGTTATATTCCAATTCGGTGTACGCTCGGGCTGCTTTGTCCAATATTGTGGCAACATCCTTTCTGTGATATCGCTTTTTAATATTTTCAGAAAAAGTGCCAACAACATATGGTATGGGTGGCATAAGGAAACACTTTAGAAATCCCTACTTCAATGCTTGCATGACGATCAGAAATGAAAACCAAATCATCTATATAACCAATGGCACCTTTCAAGCAATCCAAAAACCACTCCCATGATAGGTTGTTCTCTGAGTCATCGTAGCCAAAAGCAATGAGATAAACATGTTCATTCCCATATTGTGCAGTTGCAACAAACATTGTACCCCCGAATCTTCCCTTTAAATGGGTACCATCAACGACAATAACTGGATACAGACACCTCCGAATCCTCTAAGTGAGACACCCAACGACATGAAAAAGTAGAGAAATTTACCATCTTCGTCGCGCTGTAAGTCAGTGATTGTTTCGGGATTTTTTTCTTTCAACACGTAACCAAATGATGACAATAGTTGGAAGGTTTCCTCATGTGTTTCATAGGTGAGTGACAACGCATAATCGAGAGCTTGATATGCCTTACTGTACATGATTTGAATACCACACATTGTTTTCATGTCGGCGATTATGTCTTTAGGACGCATTAGTCGACCATCATGTTGTTGCAATCTAGGTGCAACCACTTCTCCAATTATGACTGCACTGACTTGTCGATGGCGGCGTGAATCTCCTCTAAAGGGAAAGTGTGGTCATTGACAAAACATCTTACTTGGAAGTATGACGCTTCATCTCTTCTCACCGCTCTTAACTTCCACGTACAATTGTTCATCAAACAAACCAGATGTAACGTTGTCTTGTTCAACCTTTTCACCTTCCACTCGAAGTTGTGCCGTAATGCAAAATGCCCAACCAATCTCTTCAAATCCTTTTTACTAGGAAAAAATTGTCATTTATATATCATGCTTGTTGGATCGTCTTCTACCAAGTTCCTGCTTCCACTCATACCAAAAGGGTACGATTCTGCTCCTGGAATTACCCACGTTCTGACATTGTCAGAATCACCTTCAGTTACATTAGGCCTTACCTCTAAGGTCCCAACTATTTCTACTGCACTAGAACTACATATGTGTACACGTCTTGCACATCTTTCTATTTGGACAGGTTCTTCATCTTCCTTATTGTTCGCTACATTATTTATCGGATGCAAATTTGCTTCATTATCCACTTCATGAATTGGCCCAAAATTCGGTTCATTGTTCTGCTCATTATTTATGTCATTGTACATTTCATTGTATTGGTGGTTGTACTGCCCAGCATTCATTTCAATTTGACAACCAAATAACTCGTCCAATTGAGGTCTAGGTATATAACCATGGTCAGCTACTTCCGATGGAACATCACACATGTTTTGCTGCTCTTTGTTTCCACTTCTTTTGTGAACAATTGGTTGCTTCCGCTTGACGATCAAAATTATTGGGTGTTTCCATGACCAGGGGTATCTTCAACTATCACATTTATTGTTGCCCTATCAATTAGACTAACACATACTTAAGGGATCACTCTATCTTCCCCCAACATAAATTGAACATCATCGTCGTTTCTTATAATGTGTGACATGTTGTCCTAGGAACGATTGATATAGATTGTTGATCAACAATATATTTGTTAACATCGTACTTCACAACGGTTTGCACGATCGCCACCAGCTCTTCGTAAGTCATATTCTTTGACACATACATTCATTGGTTCTCGGAACCGAAAAACCTCTCACTTTCATCAGGTAATTGCTCCCATCGACCGTTGTAAGATATGACTATTCTCACCCGATCCATTGTCCTGTGAAAATCATCATCATCACAAACCATTATTAACAAATTAAAAAAATAAATTAAATTTACAATTAGTAAGAATTAAAAAAAAATATTAAGTGTAAGAGATCGACAACATTATCAAAGGGATCATGCCTTTTGGAAACGGATCGAGACCTTATTGTAAGGGATCGAGCTTTTTCTAAATCGATCGAGAACTTTTTCCAAATGGAACGAGAACTTTTTCAAGGGATCGAGAACTTTTTCAAGGGATCGAAAACTTTTTCCAAATGGATCGAAAACATTTTCAAGGGATCAAGAACTTTTTCAATGGATCGAGAACTTTTTCCAAATGGATCGGGAACTTTTTCAAGGGATCGAGAACTTTTTCAATGGATAGAGAACTTTTTCCAAATTGATCGAGGACTTTTTCAAGGGATCGAGAATATTCTTCGAATTATCGAGCATTTTTTCCACATATTCGAGCTTTTTTCAAAATATATAAAACCTCGGTCTAATAACAAATATGCTCGATTCTTCTTTACTTATTCTTGGTCACACATGAAAATACTCGGATCTATTAAATATTCATACATGTTCTTACAACACAGATATGCATGCAAAATATCGGAAATGCATGAAAACAGAAAAGATAATACACGAGATCATAAATATTAGTTACCTTCTTATGTAGATTCAGGAACGAGACAACTCTCTTTTTTGGAGAGAGATAGATACAAGTTTTCAGACAACTTTTTTTGGGGAGATACAGAGGATTTCAGAAAGTTGTCTTTTACAAATAAAATTTTAGAGGCAACTTCGATAGCTCACCATAATAGGTGTCTTTTAAACTTAAGTTATTAAACTGGTGGCATCATCACAAAAGAGAATAAAAAAGGTGATATATCTCATAATTTTTATTTTTTTGTTAGGGTGAACTAAAACAAAACTAGAAAATTTCATTAATTGAAAAATAAAAATTCACCTAGACAAAAGGATATAATGATACTTTATAAATTATAATGTAATCCTATAAATAATAAATTGAAATCCCAAAATAAATTCATACAAAAAATACCAAAAGACTAACTTAAAATTATTAATAACAAACTAAAAATAAATAGAAACCAAGAAAAATACCTGAATAGAAGAACCAAATATAAATATTTTTATAACTGAAAATCTTAAGAGATGAAGATAATTATTAACTAGAAATAGAAAAAATTGGGATTTAGGATTTGAGACTTGATAGGGGAAATCTGAGAGAGAGAAACTGAGAGAGGGGGGTTCCACATTTCAGATTCGAAATTATTTATTTACGTGTGATAAACTGATAGAGGATAATTAGATGCTACAATATAAAGATTTATAAATAAATAATAATAATAATTTATTGATATCTTTTTGTTTGAGTTGACTTGAAGAAAAAGTGAAGGTGTTGGAACTTGGAAGAATGGAAGGTGTTGGATAATTGGATTGCAGCATGGGGAGTAACAACTTTAATTTAAAAAATAAAATATTATATATATAAAGTTAACCCAGCTTTAGCCGGGGTCAGCCCATGGCCGTCCGCCACCGAATATAAACACATTAATTTTTCACTGCAACACCAACAATCTTACATATATATATATATTTTTAAGTTATAGAAAGTTCAAACATATTACTTTTTATATATTTTATGCAAACTGTCTTTAAAATATTCTCATTATAGATATCGTTAATTAGATTTATATTTAAATTATTACAATCTTGAAGGTAAATTCTTTAGTTATTAAATATGTATAATTTTTTATCTCTTTTAAATAATTATATTGATGTAGGGATGCATAACGTGATTAAGAAGACAAAGTTGTAAGCAATATATATTTAACTTTAATTGCTTTAAATATATTTATAGTCTTAGTATTTTAGCTTTTAAAACCGGAGATACACGTTATGATTATTGACGTTAGGATATGAGATTTGCCTATGACCATAGTTGTTACGATAGATAATTGCAATTGTATCATTTTAAGTATAATATTTTCATCATTATAAAAACCCATAAATGTTATTTTCAATTTATCTTTTACATTGCCCACACACCGTACATATAATAATAATAATAATAATAATAATAATAATAAAAATAGGAAATCAAGAGACAATCTCGTAATTAAAGGAATAGTGATTAAATTAACCAATCTCATAAATAATTTTTAATTCTTTGGTTTATTTGGTAAGTTTAAAAGAGACAAGCCATATTATTATTATTATTATTATTAATAATAATTTTTTTCCCTGAATCAAAATAACATAGGTAATCAAGAGGCAATTACATAATTTATAGGATCGTGAATAAATTATTTTAACCAGTCTCATAATTGATTTTAATTATTAAGTTTTTGTTTTTTTTGAATTATAACTTTTTTGTTAGTTCTAACAAGCCATAAATTTGTTTTAACTCGTTTTTTTTGTAAGTATTGTTAATTAGTTGTAATTTTTCAAAAAATAAAATGTATTGTTAATTAGGTATGTATACAATATGTGCATGATATGTATTAATTATGTTGGGTAGACATGCATGTGCATGATATACATGTGAGCCATGCAAAGGAGGACAGGTCATGATAAGTGGGAACTTGGTCAATATTGTTTGAATTTGAGTTTGAGTTGGAGGAAAATAAAATTAGTTAGATAAGAGTCATCAGGTTGCTCAGCAACTGATGCTTAGATACTTCCTTTCTTCACGCATTGGTAACTTTATCTTTAGTTGTAGTTGTTTGTTCAGAGTCTTATACATGGGTTTGAACTCATTTAATAAAATTATGGAATATTAATCCAAATAATCCATCTCTATGTTTCTTTCTTCCTATGTTCTTTCTTTTTCTATTCCTCTCCCAAATTCATTCATAACAAGTGGTATTAGAGCCGTTCGGTTCAATGGATACACGGAACAAAACTGACACTGAGTTTCGTAACGAGGTGAACGAGGTTCTAGCGAGACATGAGTCAAACTTTGACCAAATTCACGTTTCCTTGCAAGCTATGTTGGTAGAATTACAGGCCATACGAGCCTTATATAACTCGACCACCACCAATGGAGACATCAATCCGTTGGTCCAACCGAGAGCCTCTAACTCTCGAACCAACCACTCCAGCAGCACCATAACCGACCGGAACAACCATCATCTCAAGTTGTAGTTTGCTAAATTTGAAGGCGAGGACTCAACGTGGCAATATTGACTTTAAAAGTGTGTCAGCGAATCAACAAGTGCAGCTGACCTCTTTTCACTTAGAGGGGATTGCTTTTTAATGGCACTGCTGGTTGGTGAAATTTAACGGTCCGCTGACTTGGACAGAATTTACTTAAGCTGTCTTGCTTCGATTCGGCCATACAGATTATGAAAATCCCTCCGAGATGAGATCCGGCTTGACATAAAAGTGAAACAACCGAAGTCCCAACAGGATGCCATTGGTGTAGCCCATTTGATTGAAGAGCGTAATTCTTTGCAAACAAAAACCATTACCTCCTTTCGATCCCATCCTGCCACACCATCCAAAGATACCAATCCAAACCCAACAGCTGGCATTCTTGGACCTCCACTTGCTCAACAATCACACCCCTCAATGATTTCCATTAATCGTCTCTCGGGACAATAAGCCAAATAACGGAAGGAAAGAGGATTATGCTATTATTGCGACGAGAAATTCATTCCCGGTCACCGTTACCGACGTCCTCAATTCTTCATGATTGAAGATTTTCCAACTCCAGACCAACCACCTACGAGCTTTATCCTTGAGGGCAAGGATGATTTATAGGGGAAAGAGTGATATGTATTAATTATGTTGGGTAGACATGCATGTGCATGATATACATGTGAGCCATGCAAAGGAGGATCGATCATGATAAATGGAAACTTGGTCAATATTGTTTGAATTTGAATTGAATTAGATCGCAGAATAAAATTAGTTAGCTAAGAGTCATCAATTTGCTAAGCAACTGATGCTTTGATGTTTCCTTTCTTCAAGCATTGGTAGCTTTATATTTAGTTGTAGTTGTTTGTTTAGAGTCTTATATATGGGTTTGAACTCATTTAATAAAATTATCAATATTAATCCAAATAATCCATCTCTCTATTTCTTTCTTCCTATGTTTTTTTTCTCTTGTCTCTTCATCTCCCAAATTCATTCATAACATAGTTATTAGTTGTAATAACTTTTAATAACATAATATTTTTTTCAAAATAAAAAATCTATTGATAATCAAGAGTCAATCACTTAATAAATGTGTTAGTGAATAAATTCTCTTAATCAATCTCATAATTGATTTACTACACTATGGATTCAAGTCGGCCAGAGCAATCAAAGAAAAGGTTTCGGTTATTGCTCATCGCAAAATCACCTTGGTATTTTTTTTAATTTATATATAATTTTTTTTCGTATTAGTTAAAAATATAGTGTGATGTATGTATTTTTTAACATGTACAAGTGATTGGTCAGTCAGTCTCTAAGATTAAACCGTGATTTTACGTGATCGTGTAGATATTGCATTGTTTTTTTATATAAAATTATTTTACAATTAAATCTTAGATTTTAATGTTTATTTTTGGTATCTATAAATCTATACATGATACATTCGCTTACCAAGGATTTGATCATGTTTAGAGCTCTATCTACCACCGTTTTTAGATATTTATACAAATACGATAGGTTTTAATATATACGACAACTTAGAAAGTATAAAGTAATGATTTGAAATTATTTGAATAGGAAATTTCAGAAAATTGTAAATTTTGGAATTGAAAGCTTTATTTTGTATATTTCAAATATAATTATAGAAATTATTAGTCGATTGCTTTTTTAGTGTCATTTTTCTTTCTAATATATGTTAATTTAAATGGTAAGATTACATGAAAGTAAAAAAAAAAAAATACACATGAAAAAATAAATAAAATATAAATTCGATAATGATTACGTTATGTTTTACATTGTTAGGCTTATCGAATCTAATGTTTTTTTGTTCCTCAAATTTGTTTCTTTTTAAGACTTTTTTAATTAATTTTTTTAATTACCTTTTTTATGAAGGATGCAAATTCAGAGACAGGTTGTGCAGGGTTAAAATTGAATATTGTTTTCAATTCTTACGTTTTTTAGTATAATTTGTTTGGAATGAAACTATTTTTCTAGTATTTGGTTAGTTATGAATTATTATACAACTTCAATATTTGAATGCATGTATTGACTTTTCATATTTCATAAAAAGAAATAATGAAAAATTCTTGAAAAATACTACCACAAAGCCGGTACATTATCATGATAAATTTGTTCATGATTTATTTTGCTTTAAAACACTTGAAGCCAATATTTACTGATGATCAGTAAATGGGTAGAATGACGAAGTTGACGATACTCTTTACCACTCACACATGTTTTTTATCACTCTTTTTTATTCACGATAGAGATTCGTCTATCTAAATTTTATAACATTTTCTGAAGATTTCTGAAGATTTTGTTAATGGCACAACAAAATCGTTCAGTTGTTTGTGGAAATATGTTTATCCACGTGTAAAACTTGGGTACTGAGTACTGAGTAGTAAAAAAAGGTTTAAACCGTTCAGTTGTATTGTTTTGTTAGGATTAAGATAAATCAGGCAAAACAAAAAAAGGTTCGGCTTGTCGCATCTCTCGTCATTGTCGCCGCTCTCATTGAATCCGCCGTTGCTGCACCTCTCGCCGTCGCTGCACCTCTCGCAGAATCCGCCGATCAAGGTCATCAAATCCGCTGCTCTGGGTCGTCAATGCCGTCTTCAGCTACCGTCTGCTGCCGCCACTGCCCTCGTTCATCGAAGCCGCTGCTCTTGGTCATCGGTGCCGTCTCCGTCGCCCTCACCCTCGCTCGTCGATCATCAAATCTGGTTAGTTTCATAGAAGTTTAATCCCCTGTTTTTCAATCAAAGGTAGCCCCAATAATTACATGGCTTTGATCCCCTGCTCTTGGGTTTGTGTTTTGTTCTTGTAAACACTTGGTTTGTGATTTTCCTTAATTTTTTAGATAAACCTGATTGGTGAAGCACTTGGGAGAAATTTATTCAAAGGAAGAGATTATAGAGAGTGAAGAAAGTAGATAGATTACATGATGATTTTTATCTTCACAAATGCAGCTACTTAGATGTGTGTATATATATATATAAGTGGATTCAATATTGTTGTGTTTGAAGATTCTGATTTACTTATTAATTGTGTTATGCAGTTTCTGCCCTGAATGTGTTGTATAGCAGCTTAAATTCTCACAACTGAAGGGTTAGAAATCAAGTGGTGGTGATCCTTGTGGTGATTCCTGGAAAGGCTATGAATGTTTATAAGTTTGATACATATATAAAATATTAAAATGTGCTGCAAACAGAGAACAAAAGAATATGAAGGTTTGATATAAATCACTTTGTTTTATAGTTGACTTAGTTTTAGATACATATGCCTTCTCTTGTATTGGATATTTATATACTGTAGATATGTATATGGAGAGGGTTTTACGAAACCGATTGCGGAGATAGTCAATCTACTTGTAAACTTGATTGCAACAACTTAACTGATATGCCAACACTGTCTTGCTTGATTGCCAACATTTAATTGACTTATATAAGTATTTTGTTGTCATTATGTTGATACAGGTAAAATTGAATTGCAAGAAACCTTGTTAGCAAATGGCAAAAATTCTACATCGCACTAATTTAGAATTTTGTTTGATTTTGGTTTTTAGGATGGTCAGCTTACAATGAATTTGTGGGATGATGCAAAAAAGCATGGACAAATTTGGTAAAAAGGATCAACAGAAGATAAGTTTTAGTATTTTATTTATGGAGGCACTAAAAGTTTGTTGACATTAATTATAGTTGGGCCTCCTTTTTTTGGATATATATCTTTTCATGATTTGGATACAAATTGGCAATTTGCTTGTTGAATTTATTCCATTTTTCCACTTCTAGGAATGCTTCCGAATCTGAACTGGTTCAATGTAATAATGTATATACACATTACAGTATATGATACTACAATACGAAATATAGTATTTCATACATATAAGAATTAAATGTATCTTTTCAAAAGGAACGTTCACTAGATATAGCAAAACCCGATAGACCAGTATATCCACATACTCCATCACTAGTAGATGGTGATGATGATAGTGATTTCTTTCCTTATTGGAATTTAGTATGAGCTGACATGTAACATTTGAAATAACTAGTATGTAACTTAATAAAGATTGACATTTAACTGCTTAAACACCGTCATGTAACAATATTAGAATATTATCTTTAAACCAGTTTTAGAAATATGGAATTCAGTATGAGTTGACATGTAACATTCGGAATAACTTGATATATAACTTTGTAAATAACTGGCATGTAACTTTTAAACAGCTGACATGTAACATTCGAAATAATTTGGCATGTAGCTTCGTAAATAACTGACATGTAACTTTTGAAATAACTGATATGTAATTTAAAAAATATTTGACATGTAACTTTTAAACCGACATCGGTATATAACAATACTGAAATTTCATCTTGAAAATAAATTCATTCAATACTACAACGTATATCTTCAACATGAATTCATTCAATACTGGATGAAGGTAGTGTTGAGATGGCAGGTTCTAATTCAATTAACTAGCACAATTAAATTCAATCGGCACGTAATTTGAAAAACGACTGAAATATAAGTTTAAATCCAATTAGCATGTAAATTTCAATACCTAGCATGTAAATTGCAATGAAATTGATATGTAACTTTGAAATCAATTAGAAAATAAATTGTACTGAAAATAACATGTAACTTGAAATTCACATGGCATGTAACTTGGAATACAATTAGCATGTTAAGTCCAATTCAATCAGCATGTAACTTGGAATTGATTGGCATGTAACTTCGTAAATAACTGACATAACATACATGTTACTTAAAAAAAAATTGGCATGTAACTTTTAAATTGACACTGGCATGTAACAATGTTGGAATTTTATCTTTAAAATAAACTCATTCATACATCTTCAATATGAATTCATTCAATACTCTATGAAGGTGGTGTTGAGAGGGCAAGTTCTAATTCAATTAACCGGCATGTAAATTAAATACAATTGGCATGTAATTTAAAAATCAACTAACATATAAGTTTAAATCCAATTAGCATGTAAATTTCAATACAACTAGCATGTAAATTGCAATGCAACTAACATGTAACTTGGAATACAACTAGCATGTTAAGTCCAATTCAACTGACATGTAACCTGGAATTGACTTGGCATCTAATTTATAATAAAACTCGTATGCAACGTTGAATCCAATTGACATGTAAATTTATACAACTACATCTAATTTGAAATTAAATAACTCACATGCTACGCTGTGGTCTTCTTTTCTACATCTATTGCACTAGTATTGTCTACGTGGTCGGTATGGTTGGATGAATGGTGCAATCCTTTGTTGATTGTGACTGGATGGTTGTACAAACTCTGCTACGTCCCCTACAATTTGGCAGTATAATGGCAAAATACCGTATCTATCAAAGACAAAAACAAAGTGCAATCAATAAACAAGATCCAATTCATTAACAGACCAAATCCAAGTGATGATCATAGGCCAATTAAATACAAATATGATTGAACTTTTGACACAATATCAAATAGCTATTATCCTATTTTTTTCTAATACTAAAATTTAAGTTTTAATTGTCGTATAACTTGACATTCGACTAGTATGTAACTTGACATACGACTGATATGTAACTTGAAAAGTCAACTGATATGTAATTTGTAAATCGATTTTCAAGTTACATATAATTTAATTAAATTTGAAGTTACATGCTATTTAGTTTCCACTCTCTTCTTCGTTGTTCAAGTTACATATAAGTTAATTAAATGTGAAGTTACATGCTATTTAGTTTCCACTCTCTTCTTCGTTGCTTCAAGCTCTTGCTTCTTAGACGAAGCCCATTCCACTCCTCTCTTATGTTTCTTCAACAATGGCTCTGGAACCACAACAACACCCATTTCTGCTCCTAAAAGGTACCCATTTCTGCTCCTAAATCAGCATTCAGCACCGTACCCTCAAACTTCCGACCATCTTGCAGCTTTACATCAACCTGAAAATTTCATCATATTTCTAATTTATATATTATTCCAAATCCAAGAATCAAGTTTTCAAAATTAACACAAATAAAGAAGAAAATTTGTGTGCATGCATAAATCCAATTATAGACAAGGAACACAACTGTTATACCTAATTCTATAGCCAAAAACACAAAAATATTACCGATATCAACCTGTATGTAAGACATTAAAAGTACTATTGAAAGCTTACAGCTGCCCCATTCACGTATGCTTTGCAGTTCTTAAGAAATCATATTTCATTGCACCACCAATAGTAATTACAGTATCATATTACAAGATCCAGAATGAAAAGATAATTATTCATCATTAACATAAGGTAGTTATAGAATATCTGACCTTTCCTTTAGACATAGGACACCTGTCACGACAGTCAACCACAAAATGAGCACAAGTCAAAATAATGCCATCTGCGTCTATAATTGTTCCTGACCCAACACTCGTACCTGTAGATATTCCATGGAAACCTATCCAAAAAAAAAAGTCATCTTTATATGAACATCGTACATTCATATATCAAATTGCATAACAAAGAAAAAGAACTTGAATATACCCTGAGGAACGGACAGATTGACCACAGCAGGGCCAGCCTTAGCAGCTGCATTAGCAATAGTATCTCTACCGAGACATCTACAAGACAGCTTTGTGCCATCTTTACCCTCTGCAAGAGCTTCTTTCTTTATATCTCGAGGGGCCTCTTTATTTCCTCGGATGGAGCTGGACTAGCTCTAGAATTGAAAATTCCAGGATTTCCTATATATTCAAACACAAATTGGAAAGCAAGAGCTATCAGTTAATATATTAAAAAAAAGGCAATGTCATGTTTTAAGAATAAAAATTGCTCTGGAATTCAAAGGTAACATCAAAAGGAGGACCAACCAATTTGCCAATGATCCGATGAAATGAATGAGGGGTGTAGAGTCAACCCATGAGGGGTTTTCGATGGTAGCAACAATCAGGGCCGTTTCCAGACATTTTGGATCTCGATCGATTTTTTGATATTAACAGAAACCGAGACCCTAAATAATTAAAATAAAATAAAATTAATTGTTCATTTATCAAATACATTGTATTTCATATAAATTAAATCAGAAAAGATTTATCGTATCTAAAAACATAAAAACAAAATATTGTTTACGTTTTTATTCTTCTTGCTTTCTGAAGTCCAAATTTACTAATTATTCTACTACCATCAAGACTTTTTTCTTGATAGATAACATAGTCAATCCACTCAACTTATCTTGTGACATTGTTGACAGAAGATAATTTTTAATCAACTTCAACTTTAAAAAGCTGCTCTCCGTAGTAGCAATTGTAATTGGAACAATAAAGGTTAAAATAGACTTTGGAACAATATTCTTCAGTTTACTAAAGAGACATGAGACTCTATGCAAAATGATTAAAAGAATCGAAGCTAGAAGATTCAAAATAGCACCCGTAAGCCCGTAATCTATATGACTATATTACATGATGAATTATTTCAAAGCAAAACATGGTAGTATTTAGAAGAACTAGGGAAAAAAATTAAACCCAAATTAATTTAAACATATTCAGCCATTAGATAGAATACAACACACACTGTTCTACTATTGTAAATAAAATAAATAATTAAAAGATGAATCAAAATCAACATGTAGAAATTAATTGAAAACAAAAACATACCTTATAATCTTCAATTCTTTAATATTGACAAAGAACAACACACTAACACAAAGAAGGAAGGCGTAAGCCAGAATCAAAACGAAGCAAACCAAATATATATATATATATATATATATATATATATATATATATATATATATATATATATGAAAAACCAAAAAATAGAAAGAGTAAGTAAAGTGAGTAAAGAAATTTGTTTTTGTTTTAAATAAATTAGTGGTGTTTAAAAATCAGAATCAGTGAATCACAAGAACTAAGTTTATTGGACATTTGGATTGTGGGCCTGATTTTTTGTTTTTAATTGAATTGATTCATTACCATATTGGGTCGAACCAAGTCTTTATTTTGGCCCCTGTTTATATATAAATATACTGGGTTGTGTGGCCAAAAAAAGAGAGAAGAAAATTGAGTTAGTTGGGGTCCTTAGCAAAATGCTAGGTTTGTTGGGCCCATGGGCCGACCCTGACAACAATGATTCACGCAAAGGTGCATGAATTGACAGTGAGATCCTTGATTCTACAATTGAAAAATTATATATACACTACATATAGAGAAACATGTTTCACTTTTCATAGAAGCCCTCATAAAGAGAAGTAAAAACTAACTAAAATGACTTGATTCCTATCTTCTAAGTTATTAAGAAAATGGAAAAAGGAGAGCTCACGATAATCTGGGTTGATATTGTCATATAAAAGAGCCGACCCATTTTCTCTCTTATGTTTCTTCAACAACGACTTCAGAACCACAACAACTTCACACATTTCTACTCCTAAAACAAACACACTAAATTATTCAGTAAAACAAAAACGCAGAGATAGATCTACCTTTAAGAATTCTGGGTTTCGGATCCGGATCTACCTTCAAAAATGTTGTGAGCCAAATCAGTTTAGAGAGATAAAATGCTGAGACGAAGAACCGAAATGCAGATACGAAGACTCAAAATGCAGAGATGAAAGGCAGATGAAGACCCAAATCAGTTGAGAGAGAAAGAGTCGGAATATTTGATTTTGAAACAAATTGGAGGGTGATGTAGGACAAAGATGAAGGAACTGTGACCTATGTCGAGCAATTTTTTTATTTTGTTAATTTTGGTATTTTCTTGTTTAGCAAGTTAATTTATTTTAGTTAGATTAGGAATTAAATTTAGGTTTTGGAAATAAATCAAACTTACCTTTTAGGTAAGATTTGATCTTTGTTTTCCAGTCAAGTTAGGAGTCATGAATCTTAGAAGATTCTGATTAGTTTTGATCTTTGATTGATTTTAATAAAATCGTTCCTTTGGAACATTTATCTGTCGTGGATTCGACATGCTCTTTGAGGATTCAAGAGCACCATTTTCTAACGAAGATTAGGGAATGATGGCCCCTGCATGGCAGTCCATGCTTGGGTAACTACCAGTCGTTGCGTCAAGATTCGTCTAAGTGTGCCTCAGGGTTCGACAAAGTGATCATTCATATTTTCACCATATCCCGCTGCGTCAATTGGTATTAGAGCGACCGAGTCTACCTTTGTACTAGGATCAACGTCCACGGACCACAACCAACTACCTTCCTAAACACTATATATTCACCCTCCATATCCCCCATAATAAAAAAAATAGAGAAACGAAATTGAAAAAAAAAAGAGAAGAGTGAGAGTGTTTGTGTGATAATTCCGATAATTTACAATCAGCCTCTAAGACAACAGAAATTGTGGATCAGCCTCAACAGTGCCAGAAATTTCAGATTAGTCTCACAAGTTCCAGATATTTCAGATTGCGCCCACCATCACACCCATTAAAATAGCACTCGTCGCACTCGTCACACACACCTGAAGCCGCGAGTAGATTTATTTTTCGTAAGCAGTTCCCAGGGTTCAAATTTTGGTAAGTTTTTTTTTCGGACTCTGATTTTGGTTCTCAATGGGTTTCAATGGTTCTCTTGATTCCAATAATTATTTTTCATGCTATAATGATTATTAATCAAGACTTCGATTTTTTTCTGGTCATTTGAAAATTAAAGAATTTATTAATTGGTTGGAAGAAGTTGAAGAATATTTTGCATATCAGAAAACGAAAAAAAATCTTAAAGTTTTATTAGTAGAAATTTATTTGAAAAACGATGCATTAATTTGGTAGGAAGCCTTTCAAAAGGATTGAAAAAGATTTGGAATGGATAGAATCCAATCATGGCCTGTGATGAAACATGTAATGCGGGAGGAATATCTTCCAATTGATTATTTTGAAGATTTTTGTCATACAGAAGACACAGTTGAAGATATTTCGTATGAAGTGGAAATTGTCGAAGTAATTGAAGATGAGTCTTTGATCTTAGAAGTTGAAGACTACGATCCAACCATTAATAGTGATTGCACTTTAGATGTGGCTGAAGCAAAACTGGAAGCTAAATCGATTTCCATTGATAAAGTTTCAAAGGATGACAACTTATTTGAAAATTCTCCAAATTTTTATTGCGGTAATTTGAAGATTGTTTTTCTTCAATTGGATTTTGAAGATCCAACATTGTTGTTGCCATCTGGAGATTATTCGTTCAAGCCGGTGATTGACAAAATGGTACATTTGAAGTATCATCCACCCAAACAAAACCTTGTCAAACTCGAGGACTAGTTTTTCTTAGGAATAGGTGATTGATGTAGGACAAAGATGAAGGAACCGCTGCCCATATCGAGCAATTTCTTTATTTTGTTAATTTGGGTCTTTTTTTGTTTAGCAAGTTTATTTATTTTAGTTTGATTAGGAATTAAATTTAGGTTTTGGAAATAAATCAAACTTACCTTTTGGGTAAGATTTGATCTCTGTTTTCCAGTCAATTTAGGAGTCATGAATCTTAGAAGATTCTGATTAGTTTTGATCTTTTCTTGTTTTATTCTTTTTTTTAAGTAATATCGTATTCGAGTCGTATTAGGATTAGTTTATTATAAATAGTCTTATTATTTCTAATTATTGTAACTTTTAACCTTTGATTGATTTTAATAAAAGCGTTCTTTGGAACATTTATCTGTCGTGGATTCGACATGCTCTTTGAGGATTCAAGAGCACCATTTTCTAACGAAGATTAGGTAATGATGGCCCCTGCATGACAGTCCATGTTTGGATAACTACCGGTCACTGCGTCAAGATTCGTCTGAGTGTACCTCAGGGTTCGATAAAGTGATCATTCTTATTTTCACCATACCCCGATGCGTTAGAGGGTTTTAAGGACAAATGTAAAAATTTGGATGGGAAATATTGGGTCATGTAAGGACAAAAGTGAGGGTATACTTGTCGCTTCAAACTTCAAAACTAAAGATGCTACCTATAATATTAAAATATTTTTTAGCTTAAAAAAATAACTCAAAATAAATTTTCCATTTATTTTATTTTATTTTATTTTTATAAATAAACTTGTTACCTTTTACACATTACCTCTTAAATAGTGTCTTCTCATATTTATTTTTTATAAATTAATATGTATGGAGAGTTTTCTATACATGAGAATATATACAGAGAAAATTGCAAGAAATAATCAAAAATTTATTAGTTTATTGTTTTTAGCCATAAATTTATATTTTATTATTTTATCACTTTTATCCTTGAACAGACAAGATTACTTTCTATTTTGTCTTTACTTCACTCATCTAAAAATTTGGAAATCAACTAGTATGTAACTTGAAAATCATTAACATGTAAGTTGAAAGTCAATTGACATGTAATTTAAAAATTAACTGACATGTATCTTGAAAAATCAATTCGTATGTAGTTTGGAATCAAATGACTTATAACCAAGTTGCATGTCAGGTGAAGGGAAATTTCGGGGTAATTTTGTCCAAAAATGATCAAACACGACAAACATAATAAAATATAAATCGGTGACTAAAAACAATAAACCAATAATTTTTTTCGCCCTTTATGAATTCACCTTATACATATATTGTTGACATCGATTTCTCGATGGTCAAGAAAGTCAACAAGCTGGGTTTGATTATGATCTGTCAAAAGAGAAAGAGAAAGAGAATGCAATTAAAGTTATTATGACACGAGTATATGTGGTAAAACTCCAGTGATCTGAGAAATGTCTACGGGTGGTTGAGCGCACAACCAAGCCAAATCCACTATTGAATGATAAATTACACCACTCGATCTCTCTTGCCTCTCTCTTACAGTGATTTCTGTTCTATTCTCTTTTCTATCTAGCGTGTCTTGTTTTTAATCTGTCTCTTTTCTCTAATGGGATTAGGGGTCTATTTATATGTGCATAGCACCCTAATCCTCATTACATAAGTAAGAAAAGGTGATTGTATCTAATTAAAATTGATTACTTGTCAAGGTCGTCTTTGTTTTCATTCCTGTTTCTAAGATCCTGCGGATAAAGTTTGAATCTTTGTGGGACTCTGATTACACAGTCCGCTTAGGATCTTATTTCCTAATCGATGTGCAATCTTCTAGTAGAGTTGTTGCTTTGGTTTGAAGTTGTTTCCTGTTTGGTGTTTTATCATTCTATAAACTTTTAAAATTTTCTTCTTTTGATACGGGGAATGAAACACAGATGCTTTGTGTATCAGGGTATGATTCTAGATTTCTTCTCAGGCTTATTCTCGTATGTGAATTATGTATTGAACTCTTTTATTCGGGCGTCTTATGTTGTCCCGAGTGGAACTGAACGTGTCGAGTACCCGTATTCGGGCTTACTTGGGTTCTTATTCCTTAGTAATATCATGGATGGTGTCTTCTATATGCCAGTTCGGATGCTCATCTGGCAATTCTTTTTAAGGGATTGCCTTACTTGTCAGCGGCGTGTACAGTCAATAAAATTTACATATAACAATACCCCCTCAAAATACTTTTACCGAGTAGAATTTTATTTTGGGGGAAGTATTTTAATCGATCCTCCGACCAGGTTTTTGTCTTTTCCTTCTTTAATGCCTCATTAATATAGGAATAATAATCCTTAAATAATGCACCGCATTAATGACGTGCCTCAAGGGCTGCCATGTATGTGTGATTCCCCCCTTCATGCGAAATCCTCATGATTGCGACATTCTGCAATTCTGACGGCTTGACAGTTTTCTTTATGACACGTGCCCTTCTATCGTTTGGTATATCTATGGGATTTTATGAGACATGACTCGTTGATTATCAGATACGCCGCCTACGTCACCAAACATTTCTTCTTTCTTTCGATTAAGGTTACGTGTCTTTCGATCATTGAGTGGTTTATATAAACTGAAGGGGGTTGTTCTTATCATTCATTTTCACATAAAGAAGCAAAAGACCCAAGCTTTCTTACGCATAAATTCGTCTTGGTTCTTCATTGAAGCTTTTTTCGGTTTCTTTGCATCTGCTTTTAAGGTCAGTTTTCATTGATCCTATTGCACGCCACTGTCTTTTTGTTAAGGTCTTTGATGCGCTTGAGCGCAGAGATACTTATTTAGTCTCGTGCATTTATAAATTATTAGAGGAATCACCCCCTGATCAACCTTATTTTCTAAATGTTGACGTTTCTGGGCTTTACCATGGCTTCCCTTCTAGCTCTAGCTCTGAATCTTCTTCTAGCTTTGAGTCTTCCATTTCTGATCATCACAGGGCTTCTTTTCGATCTAGGATGGGGAAGCATCTGAGTAATCGCACGGTTCACAAACATGGTTCAAGCGACATTCAGATTGAGAGGTAAGTAATTAGTGAAAATGATGTTGAAGAAGAACACCGTGCCTCTAGGATTCTCTTTTCTATTGATCACCCGAGTGGGTATGATACCGAACAAAACGTGGTCATGGATGCAGAGATCGAGAAATATCATGCTCTGGTCGATCTAGATAATATCCCGATGATGACTGCTGGTGATAGGGCCGTGTGGAATCCTTCTCTAGGTTTGGTCGTAATTTATGGGTCCATTTTTAGCTGCGGAGTGACTATTCCCCTCTAACCTTTTATTGCCTGGTTCCTTACCGAGATAGGGATTGCTCAAGCCCAACTTACCTCGAACAGCTACAAGATTTTGATGTGCATATGGCACTTGTGGAGCCGGATGAAGTTGCCGCCGCCTTCCCCTCATGAAATAAGGTAATTTTTTACCTTTAGGCAATATAGTAAAACTGAAACTTATTTTCTTTTGTCCAACCATCCGGATAACTGGATCCCCAAAGGAGTGAAGGTAGGTCGGAGCGTCGATACTTCCTAGGATGTCAAGAAAAAGGGTTTCATCTGGGGTTTTCTCAATTACAACAAATATTGGAAAAACAGTTGGTTTTTCGTTGGAGGGAACTGGGGAAACTAGGTCGAGCTTTCAATCGGTAAAGCTCGGGAAGTACTGAAGGTCCCCTACTACTTCTGGTCTCCCAATCATTGGAATAAAATGCCACCCATTTTCATTGATACTGAATTGAGTAACCTTTCTCGGGCTGCAGTGCGTACTTTAGAAAAAAGAAGCAGGTCATACCTTTTTGATGAGAAAGAAAATGATAGAGCTTGGCTTCTTTGCTCAGATTTTTGCCCGTTACAGATGTTGTAAGTGAAATTTACAGTTGCTTTTATTGAGTTCTTTTTACTATCTGCTCTTCTAACTCCTTACCCCTTCTGGATTTAGTATATGATATGGACATCGTTTGTTATACTCAAGTCCGCCAGGTAAAGGCGATTATTCAGGCGAGTAGCAAAGATGCTTCTCGTCAAAACGAAGAAGGGATCGCTTCGCCTGATGACGAATCAGATGAGAGTTCCGAGTAAATAGATGAGCAAGTTCATGAGTAAGTTTCTGAAGAGATCGGTCAGTCGACCGCAGGGGAATCGAGCGACCCGAGAGGCTCTATGGGACTTGGTAATGACCAAAAGACGTTTGAGGATGAAGGCAGACAGGGGAGGCACCCATGTGGTGTAACATCTGATGATCCTATTTCTCTTGTTGACTAGTTGCTAGCCAAACAATCTGTTGATAGAGGTGAGAGATATAGAGAACCCCCTGCCGAACAGGTTAGCCCTTTCTCTGATTTTTATAAACCCTTTCAAGAAATTACAGAAGATTAAGAAGATTCAGTAGCTGATCTCGACTCCCACCGCACTCGGGTTGAGAAAAGAAAGGCAATTGATTCTCCCGTTCAACCTCCTCCAAAAGTTCCCCTCGTGGTGTCGATTATTGAATCGAGCGATGAGGATACCGATGTTGGTGACTCCCCGACTGCTCAAGTGGAGAAATCTTTGAGAGGGGAGGATCTTCACGAGGGCTTAAACAAAGAAAATTTTCCTTCCTCCGAGGTTGGGGTTGAGGGTGCAACGGGATCCTCGAAAATTCCTATGGGTTTCACCCACCCAGGACATTCTGAGAATCATGTCATCTGGCCTAGCTATTATCGGGGACAACCACTAGAGCCATATCAGGAGTGGTTCCCCGACAGATAGTCTTCAAAATATTTTTAACAGCGTGAGCTACGTAAGTTTTTTGAACTGTATTTCTCTACATTATCGCGCTTGGGTATCTTTAACCCATTTCCCTGTAGATGGTCGCTGAGTTTGCTGAAGCCGTTCAGATGCAACAATTCCAAACAGATCGGATAAGGTACCTGTAAGCTCGGTTAAAGAAGAGTGAGGATAACCGTGTCCGGGTTGGGGAGACCTATCAAAAAGAGGCGAGTTCTGCTCAGGAGTTCATCGATCGCTGTTTGGCGAAGCAGATGGATACCGATAAGAGGGCTTTTGTACAGAAGAGAAGGCCAAAACTTTTCAAGACTTGCTTTCAGTCGCCTAGGAATCGATGCTTGAGGCTGAACAAGTAAAGACGTCTTATGAGCAAAAAATTGAAGACCTTAAGCTCTAGGCCCTGACTGTTCAATCTCTTTCAAAGGAAGCCAGGTTGGAACTTGAAGTTCAAGGGGTTGATCATTTCAAAAGGTCCCCAGCTTATGATGCCCTACTTCTTAGGGAGTTCCAACGATGGTTGGTTTCGGTTAGCGAATTCTTCAAGGTCAAGAACCGGGTGACTGATAAGGCCTGAGTCAACTGGGAGTTATCGATCATAAATCATGTGGATCGTTCTTTAGAGGCCCTTCAGATTCAAATGAGGGAGTGAAGAGCCTATTGTTGCAGTAAAGGTAAATATCCTCATCCTATGCACCTAGAGGTCTCGTCCGAGCACTGCCTTTCGACTTTTTATGCCAGTCGAGATACAGAGGCGGATGTGTCGGAGCCTGATGTTGGACCGGTCCCAGTAATGGATTATGGTGCTTAGATGGATGACATGGTTGACACAATCGCCTGACCTTCGAACGAAAGTCTTCTCCAGGGGTATGAAATGGTTCCTAATCCGAGCATCAAGAAGAGCTCGAAGTCTTCGGTTCCACCTCAGACCTTGTAAAAATTTATATTATTAATAAAATTCCATATTTTGCATGATTGCTTTTTGAAATGCCGAGTATCTTGTTAACTGGCTAGTATCGTTATCCTAGTAACTTCCTTTTTAATCACCAAGTATCTTATTTAAACTGCTAATTTCGTTGCCCGAGCAGTCTCGTCCAATATCTTATATAACTGGCTGACTTTATTGCTCGAGTAACCTCTCTTTTTTAAATGCCAAGTATCTTATTTAACTGGCTATTGTTATTTAACCTAGTCATCTCGAAACAGAGGCAAGTGGTACTTATGTTTCAAACTCGTTTGCTACCTAAACGTTGCATCGAGGCTCACCATGATCATACGTTCGAGTCCTTACGCAAGTCACTGAGGATGTCTCCTAGTTTTATCTGCATAAGGGTTTTCCGAATAGTTAAGCTCTGAGTTTCTTAACACGTCTGTACAACTTACCGGGGATTTCCCGACTGTGTCCCAAGCAGTTTTCCAGAATCTGGTACATCGGGTTTACCTTTTGGCTAAGGTCTCTGTGGACTTTGCTCGGTTGACATGCTTCTTTGAGCTTTTCCGCCCATTTGGGATTCTTGCCAAATTAATGGCCCCGAGCATTTTATATCTTTATTATGCACTCAATCTTTTCATATGTTCTTATTATCATATGCTTAATCTTTCCATATGTTCTTATTATCATGTGCTTAGATTTCTGGGATTCCAATAATTGGGTTTTTATTCATAATTATGTAAAAATAACAATATGGAAAAAGGTTGCTATGAATAAATTACTAAAAAATATCCTTACTAAAAAGCAATAAAGCGAGTTTCAAGGGTAGAAAATCTTTAAATATTAGGCATTGCGTGGTCGGGGTAAAACCCCTCCGTTAGATCGGGCAATCCAATATGCTCCATGACCGGTTATCCCTTCAATCTTGTATAGCCCTTCCCACTTGTCAGCTAATGAGCCCACGACTTTATTTTTTGTGTTCAATGATACTTTTCTGAGCACTAGGTCTCCTTTTTGGAACCTCTTAACCCTGACATGAGAATTATAGTGTCTAGCTACTCTTTGCTGATACACCGCATTTCGCATTTGGGATTTCTCCTTTTTTTCTTCTAACTCATCTAGGCCTTGTAGTAGCATATCAACATTATGATCTTCATCATATAGCTTGACTCTTGGTGACATATAAGATGTTTCTGCCGAGATAACAGCCTCAGTTTCGAATGCCAAGAAAAACAGTGTTTCTCCTACAGAAGACTTGCTGTCGTTTGATAAGCCCATAATACTTCAGGAAGTTTTTCAACCCAACTGCCCTTTTGACATCTAGCTTCTCTTTGAGCGTATGCTTGATGATTTTTTTCACTGCGTCATCTTGTCCATTTATTTAAGGGTGGGCAGGTGTGTCATAATAATTTGCAATCTGGTACTCATTGCATAGCTGTCTAAACTTTTGATTGTCAAATTAAGTGCCATTGTCAGTGATAATAGTGTTCTGGACTTCAAACCTGTAAAGTATGTTTTTATTCACAAAGTTTATAGTATTTGCTTCCGTGATATGTACTAGCGCTTCAGCTTCCACCCATTTCATGAAATAATCATTAGCCACAATTGTGTGCTTAGCTCCACCCCCCGTTCTTGCTGGCATTGGACCAATTAAGTCTAATCTCCACATGGTGAATGGCCATGGGGATGTGAGGCTTCTAAGTTTTTCAGGGGGCTGCCGAATATCATTGGCAATCCTTTGGCAAACATTGCAACTTTCTAAACATCGCTGTGCATTCGAGAACAAAGAAGGCTAATAAAAGCCTTGCCTGAGTACCTTGTGTGCCAAACTTCTGATTCTATATGACTCCCGCATACTCCACCATGGATTTCCTATAGTATCAGGTGTGTATCATCCTCTGACACGCACCTTTGGAGTGTTCGAAAGAACCCTCTTCTGTATAATTCTCCTCCAATCATAGTGTATTTTGCTGACCCATATCTGACGTGTTTTGCCTCCAAGGGTTCTTCTAGGAGTATATCTTATTCCAAGTACTTTTTTACTTGTGTCATCCAACCGTCTGACGGTGTTTGGATTTCTGAGATTTTAAAGTCTTTTGGCCCAACTATACTTGACTTGAGAAGATGTGTGACCGGGATATTCTTTGGTCTGATTGTGGTTACTGCTGATGCTAGTTTGGACAGAGCATCTGCTTTTTCATTTCCTTCCCGAGGGATCTGGACAATCCTATATTCCTTGAACCATTGGAGGAGTTGCGTTGCTATACCTAAATAAGCCATCATACTTTCATCCCTAGCCTGATATTCGTCTAAAACTTGGTTGACAACTACCTGTGAGTCACTAAAAATTTCAACTTCATCTGCTCCGAATGCGATACAAACTCTAAGTCCTGCCAGCAATGCCTCATATTCGGCTAGGTTATTTGTTGCTTTGGAATTGAATCTCATGGTACATTCAACATCATCTTCTTCTTAGGTGCATACCACGATCCCCGCCCCGCTGCCATGAGTGTTCGAGGAGCTATCAACATATAATTTCCATGGAAGGTTCCTACCCACCATTCTTTTTGCTTCTAAGTTAGGTTCTGTGAATTCTGCTACAAAATCTGACACTGCTTGGCCCTTTAGTGATGTCCTGGACTCGTATTTAATATCAATCTCGTTCAGCTCAATTGCCCATTTGGTTAATCTCCCTGAAATCTCAGGTTTCAAAAGAATTAGTTTAAGTGGGCAAACGATGTAAACCTTGATCTCATGTGCATGAAAATACATCCTTAACTTCCTTATTGTCGAGACTAAAGCTAGAGCCATCTTTTCTGCTCGAGAATATCTGGTTTCAGCTGGTAGAAGGGCCTTACTGGTATAGTATACCAACTTTTATATTCCGTCCTCAATTCAGACTAGGGTTGAACTTACTGCTAACTCTGTTAGTGACAAGTACAGGTAAAAAACTTCTCCTTCCTCAGGTTTTGAGAGAATGTGTGCCTGTCCTAAATACTCTTTTATCTTCTGAAATGCCTGTTCACATTCTGTATTCCATTCAAGCCCCTTCCCTTTTTTGATTATCTTGAAGAATGAAACACATTTATCTATAGACTTCGAAAATGAACCTGCTAAGGGGAGCTAAACATCCCGTCAAATGTTGTACCTTCTTTAAGGTTCTTGGAGAAGTTATTTTTTGGAGTGCTTCAATATTCTCAGGATTTACTTCGATCCCCCTTTGGTGCACTAGAAAATCGAGGAATTTTCCTGAAGGAACCCCGAATAGGCACTTGTTAGAATTTAACTTCATATGGTACTTTCTCAGGACATCAAATGTTTCGTGCAAGTCCGAAGCATGTTTGGCTGCCGTGACACTTTTGGTTAACATGTCGTCTATGTAGACTTCCATGCTGCTTCCTATTTGGCGGGCAAAAATTATGTTGACAAATCTTTGATATATGGCCCCGACATTTTTCAAACCAAATCGTATTACTGTATAACAGTATAGACCTTGGTCGATCATGAATGTTGTCTTTTCTTCATCCGTTTTGTTCATCCGGATCTGATTGTGTCCCGAATAGAGATTCATAAAACTGAGCAATTCATGTCCTGATGTAGCATCTACCAATTGGTTTATTCTCGGGAGTGGAAAACTATCTTTTGGGAGACTTTGTTCAAATCCGTGAAATCCACGCACATTCTCCATTGACCATTCTTCTTTTAGATGAAAACTACATTTGCCACCTACTACGGATAGTTGATTTCTCTGATTGATCCTACAACGAGTAACTTTTCTACCTCCAGCTTAAGTGTCCGACTTTTTTCGAGGTTAGAAGACCTCTTTTTCTTAATCACAGGTCTTACACTCGGATCTACAGCCAGGTGGTGTGATATTACTCGCGTGTCTATCCCCATCATGTATTCGTGACTCAATATGAACACGTCTTTGTATTCTTTGAGCAAATTGATAAGATCTAGCTTAACCTTCGCTTCTAAGTCGGCTCCGATTTTGACCTTCATATTCGGCTCATCTTCCTGTAAGACCACCTTCTCTGTTGGTTCATTTTTCAACGTTTCAGGTTTCTCCCTTGGGTCGAACTTGAACAACAATGATTCTCCTTGTTTAATCTGATCTGGTTGAGTTAAAGTGCATACTTGGTGTTCACTGTTGTCTCTGTCTTTGTAAACTGAGAGATTAGCTCTTCTGGGCATTTCCTGCGACCCTTTGATTGTTCCTACTCCCCACTCAGTTGAGAACTTGATCATCAGGGCGTATGTAGCTGTTATCGACCTTGTTTTGTTCAGGAAAGGTCGACCTAGTAGTGCATTATAAGACCGGTTGTCCAGATCTACCACTACAAAGTCGAGTATCACTGTTTTCTAGCAGGGTGCTACTCCGATCTTCACGGGCAATTTCGCTGTTCCAAGAGACCTAACCTCGAATCCTCCGAATCCTCTAAGCGAGTATGGAAAGGTTGAAAGTCATTTCGATCCAATCTGAGTTGATCATAAACTGCCACATTGAGAATATCTGCAGAGCTACCAATGTCCACTAATATCCTCCTGACCTCTCTATGGCTAATTCGGGCAGTAATGGTGAGAGCGTCATTTGGCCGGACGTCTATCCAGTTTGAGTCAGTTTTAGTGAATATTATAGGGTCCCATCCTTCCTTTATTCTCTTTGGATCAGGCTCGATAGAATTAACATCGAAATTCGGTCTTGCTTCCACTGCTTCTCGAATTTCCTGAGTCCGTTCTTGGTTACTCATCCGTGTTGATAGTCCTCTGAAGATGGTCTGTATAGCTCCAGTCTCCTCGGGATTGGCCTTTTTATTCCGACCAGAGTTATGATCTCCCGTATTGATGTCTTTATGAGTTTTTGACTTCTCATCTTTCTTCAAGATTACATCTTACATATGTCATTCTCAGATGAGGGTTTCTATATAGTCTTTGAGCTGGTAACATTTAGAGGTCTCATGACCGGTTTCTTTATGGAATATGCAATACTTCATCATGTCTCGTCGAGCAAATTGTGACTGCCGACGTGGCTCTTTTACCTGATTATTCTCTTCTAGTATTGCCGGGTTCTCTTCCTGTATTTTTCGAAGCAGGGTGTAGTTCGTATACTTTCCTTAAAATTTTTCCCTGGTGTGGTCAGTATTAAGTCTACTTCCCCCATTTTTGCTTCTCTTTTTACTATTTTCTTTCTGTTTCCCTTTATAGTTTTATGACTTTGACTCGGTATCTTTTTGTTCGGGTTTACCCCCATACATGTAACTACCTCATATCGCTAACTCTTCTTCTTCTTCTGCCAAGGCATATCTACCTGCCATATCCATCATATCTGCATATCTAGTTAAACGAGCTCTTCTTAAATCAAAAGACAACCGCCCATTCTGTAAGTTATTTATGAATACAACGATTATTTCTTCGTCATTTACACTGCCGATTTCTGAGACCGCTTGGTCGAATCTTTCTAGATACTTCTTTGGCGACTCATCTTTCCCTTGTTTCAGTTGAGAAATGTATAGCACCAATTTTTTCCTGGTTACATTCCTTAGAAATTGTCTTAAGAAGCTTCTACTCAACTAACTGAAACTCCCAATAATTGCTGGAGGTAATCTCCCAAACCATATTGAGCCTATATCCCCAAGAGTTTGTGGGAAGTTGAGGCACAACAAAGGATCACTGTGGGCATACTGGGCCATGACACTCTTAAATCGTCTGACATGCTCTTTAGAATCTGTATCCTTTTTGAACTGTTCCATGTGAGGCATCCTGAATCTCTCCGGGAATGGCGTTTGTAAAATGTTTCTACTAAAAGGGCTATCAGAATCATCATCAGACAACTCATTGAATCCATATCGCCTAATCAACGTGTCCATTTAACACATGTTGTTCTCGCCTTCTCGGGTCAGGCTCTGAATCATGACATCTCTGTCATCCACCAGATCTCCCCGATGGCCGACCCGTCATGCTATCATATCTGTCATTATCTTTTTTTTTTATCTTGCCTCCAAGTCTCATGAGCTAACCCTTGTAAGTGTGTGGTTCCACGGTGATGTTTACGACGGCGACGGTCACTGTCTTCTGATGACGATGAACGATCTCTTCACCGGTCGTACTTACGGTGCCTGTCATGGCCTGTTTAATCGTGGTTTCGTCTTTGGTGAGACAGTTCTTCTATGGGTGTTTCATGATCCTTGTCCTGGTTGGACATCGTACCCCCAGTTTAGTTGACAAGACCTATGTTCCTGACAGCTGCTTGTGCGTCCGGTTCCAGCCCAACTATAATCGATCAGAGTCTAGGTGGAGATGTAGAATCTGGGTGCGCCTCTCTTGCAGCCAACAGATCTACTCATTCTTTCATCGCATCCGTCAGTAACTGTTGCAACACATCACGAAAACATAGTGCTATGTCCTCATTGGTATTAGGGACTTGCTGGATGTCAACCAGGGATATTGGTCGGTTCCCGACGGTTATGGCGGGATCTTGAGTGGTCCCGCCTATATGAGCATTATATGGAGATTTTCGGATATCCCTGAAACTATCTTTACTTTTGCTACCAGCCATCGCTTAAACAGATCGGAGGTTCACACCCCCTTCCTCTAGCGCCAATTGTTGACGTCGATTTCTCGATGGTCAAGAAAGTCAACAAGCTGGGTTTGATTATGACCTGTCAAAAGAGAAAGAGAAAAAGAATGTAATTGAAGTTATTATGACACGAGTATACATGGTAAAACTCCAGTGATCGGAGAAATGTCTACGGGTGGTTGAGCACACAACCAAGCCAAATCCACTATGGAATGATGAATTACACCACTCGATCTCTCTTGCCTCTCTCTTATAGTGATTTCTTTTCTATTCTTTTTTTCTGTCTAGCGTGTATTGTTTTTAATCTGTCTCTTTTCTCTAATGGGATTAGGGGTCTATTTATATGTGCATAACACCCTAATCCTCGTTACATAAGTAAGAAAATGAGATTGTATCTACTTAAAATTGATTACTTGTCAAGGTCGTTTTTGTCTTCATTCCTGTTTCTGAGATCATGCGGATCAAATTTCAATCTTTGTTGGACTCTGATTACACAGTCCACTTAGGATCTTATTTCTTAATCAATGTGCACTCTTCTATTAGAGTTGTTACTTTGGTTTGAACTTGTTTCCTGTTTTAGTGTTTTATCCTTCTAGTAACTTTCTAAATTCATTCCTCCTTTGATACGAGGAATGAAATACAGATGCTTTGCGTATTAGAGTATGATTCTAGATTCCTTCTTGGGCTTATTCTCGTATGTGAATCGTGTCTTGAACTCCTTTATTCGGACCTCTTATGTTGTCCCGAGTGGAACTGAACGTGCCAAGTACCCGTATTCGACTTTACTCTGGTTCTTATTCCTTAGTAATATCATGGATGGTGTCTTCTATATGCCAGTTTGGATGCTCATCTGGCAATTCTTTTTAAGGGATTGCCTTACTTGTCAGTGTCGTGTACAGTCAATAAAATTTACATATAACATACACACACACACACACACACACACACACACACACACACACACACACACACATATATATGGGTGAATTCATATAATATCGTTTTATTGTTTTTAGCCACAAAATTTAATTTTATTGTTTTCATCACTTTTGACTTCTTTCGGATAAAAATACCCTTGAATTTGAAATTTGAAAAAAATAATAATCAAACATTGAGTTGTTTTGGTAGGGTTAATTGAAATTAGGCAAACGAAAAGAAAGAGATAGAAATAGAAGCTATTATCTATCGTGAAATCAAAATCGGACCTCTTGCAAGCCGCTATTGTGGAAGCCTTTGGACCTATTTCCGTCACCGCACCTATAGGTGTCGCCTCACTTCTCCGCGTCGCTACACTTCTCGGCCTCGCCGGACCTCCCACTGAAATTACAGGTCTAGGTCTTCAAATCCGCCACTGTAGGGTGCCGTCCCTGCCCTTGTCGTTGAAGCTGGTGAATCTGCCGCTATTGCGTTTCATTCCGATATAGTTGAAACCCACATGCTTTGTGATCTTTATAGCTTTGATTCTTAATCCATGTCCTGATCTTTTGATTGTATGAACTATAAGTGGAGAGATTTAATATGTGCTTTAAAAATCAATTGTAGGTCAAAGTTTTAAATTTGTTAATTAAACTGCTGTTAAAAAATTTGCATTAAGTGCATACTTTTTTGTACCACCAAATGTTGCTTATTTCATATTGTTACCTCTTTTATGAGTGTTGAGTGAGTGTTTAGGGTTCATCTTTATGATATTTTTGTTTGTACTTGTCTGGTTTCATGAGTAATATATGTTTCATAGATACAATGACGGGTTGCATTGGATGTAATTGAAGTATTGAACACAAAAGATGTTCTTTGTCCCTCTATTATGGCAGTTTGCAACATGAGCTGATTATTAAAAATTGAGTGTCTTATTTTTACTACATGGAACTGATTGCTTGTTATTTTACTTGGGGTTGTGTGGAAATATGCTCTGTGATAGTCCTCGTGACTTCTTTCTTTTACTTAGTTGATGATGAAATGGATTCAGCTTACAAGGTACAATGTTAGGTATCTTAGCTATTAAAATCCTTTAAATGTTAAATGTCTATTTCCTCTATATGAACTGCACTCGTCAGGGCTAAATTGTAAATATTTTAACTTACAAAGATTGACTTAAAACATAAAAGGCACACCGAAATTTTGCAATCGATCAGTACAGAAAAGTAAGGCTCATGTTTAAACCCCATTTTACCATTATGTGTGTTTAGATTTTGGTGGTAATATGTGGTACGTCAAGTTTTTCTTAAAGTAAACATTATGTTGTTGATGAATTGCAGTTTTTAGGACTGGTGCTGTGAATTCTGCATCAGGTTCTGCTTATGCAGAATTTGGGAATAAGAAGGTGATTGTATCAGCAGAAAGGCATATCACCCAATGGGACAATGTTTGGGGTTATACAATCAATTCCAAAGAAGTTACCAGCACAACTAGACTCTGATTGTTGTGGCGTCTTCACATGTCGATACGACGACATATTTATGCGTCATAGTTGTTTTTGGGATGGGGAACCAAAAACATCCCAGGGTTTAGGGTGAATATGACACTGGAAATTTTTACAAACAATGTACCAGCAGATTGATAAATTTGAAGTGTATGAAATAAATAAAGTTGTTCACTTTATCTTAAACCTCTTGAAATTATATTTTGAAATTAGTCTTTGAATTATCCTAATACCAGCTAGGGGTAGCAAAATTCCCCGACCTGCCCTGAACCCATTGGGCCTCGATCTGTTTAGGGCGGGTTTAGGGCAATTAAAATAGGTAACGGGGCGGGTTTGGATAAAAGTTTATGACCCGACCAAGTTACCGGGTCGGGTATGGGACGGTCTCTTTTACCTTAACCTGCCTCGTTTGACCCGTAATATATATATATATATAATTTTAAATATAAATTGAAAATAAAGGAAAAAAAATGAAACCCTAAGTGGCTAAGTCTCAAATTCTCTCTCTCTCTCTCTATATATATATATATATATATCTTTTTCTCTCTCCGATCAACAACCTCTCTCTCTCTATCTCTTTCTTTTCTCTCGTTGATCGGTGATCACTGTGCCTTAAATATATTGCTTGTCGCCGATCGTCATCGTCATCCATCATCTCCGTGGCCGATAGTCGTTGCACGTAGCAGATCGTTGTCGCCCGTCCCGGCCTTCGTCGCTCTCTTCTTCTTTTGCTGATACAGACTACTGCCGCCGATCATCGCCTATCGTCGTCGTCGTCCCAATCTCAAGTAATTACTTCTTTATTTTTAGATTATTTTCAATCCTCTTATATTTTTTTTGTGATCTGGATATTGCTTTTTTAACTTTTCGATGAACTATTTCAATCAAAGTCTTAGGTAATTACTTCTATTTTTTTCAATCTCAGGTAAGAAGAAATCGTTGCCTTTTCATCTGTTGATGTGAGTTCTCAGTTTTTGATTTTTTGATTTCTACTTTTTCTTAGTTAAAGTTATTATTATCATTTTTTTTTAACTTTTGATGGCTAGGTTTAACTATTATAGTATAATTTGTTGTGATAATTGGGTTATATTTGAAGATTTCTAAATAATTTCTCTAATTAATTTTTTTTCCACATATTTGTGTTTGAAAATATCATGCTTGTTTTCAAGAAGACAGAGTGATTGTGAAGATGTTGGATGGATTTTGTGATTGCAATTTTGTATGTTTAAACTATTTTGGTGAACATGTTAATGTATTTTATTGTTACTGAAAATTTTGTATGTATTTTTTATTTTTGTTTAAATCTTTTTGCGATTTGTATTTTATACTTTATGTATGAATTTAATGTTTATAAAACATAATTATTGTGTTATATAAAATTTAAATTTATGTAAACAAAACGGGTCAAACGGGACGGGTTTTGGGCACCCTTGCTCCATTCGGTTCGGGTTTGGGGCAAAAAATTTTAACTCGACCGGGTTACGGGTCGGGTTTGGGGCGACCGTTGAAAACTGGGTTTCAGGTTTAGGGCGGCTCTGATTCGTCCCACCCCGTTGCCACCCCTAATACCAGTAGATGATGCATCATACTGGAATGTTATCTTCAAACCATTCTTTGAAATATGGAATTCAGTATGATCTAGTATGTAACATTCAAAATAACTGGCATGTAACTTGATAAATCTCTGATAAGTAACTTTGTAACCAACACTGGCATGTAATAATACTGTAATGTTATCTTCAAATCAGTCTTTGAAGTATGGAAATAAGTATGTCATGGCGGCTAATTTAAAAAATAACTGGCATGTAACATTCAGCATTACTAGCATGTAACTTCGTAAATAATTGGCATGTAACTTCAGAAATAACTGACATGTAACAATACTGGAATTTTATCTCCAAAATAAATTCATTCAATACTGCAATGTACATCTTCAACATGAATTCATTTAACACTGCAACGTACATCTTCATCTTCATCTTCAAATTGAATTCATTCAATACTGGGAAACTTAATAAAGTCCACAATACAAAATTTCTAGTCTACAATACAAAGTTTTTTAAGTAGGTTGTCGTGAATTCATCCAACCGAAAATGTTTTCCCGGAATAGGTTGGTTACATGGTTTAACATACTTTGACTATAGTAGGTTGTCATCTTGTTCCACTATAGTACCATTTTCCACTAATTCAGAAACAGTGACATAAACCTCAGGTAATAGCTTATCTTAATCCATCATACATGCCATGTCATTGTCATTCTCAATTCTCCGTTGAGTAACCCCACTATTTGTATAGGCCAATGAACATAATTCTATGTTAGACCTAGCAACATCAATTTTGGCAACATCTTGTACCAAATTCACTAAGGCATCATGAGTCAAACCTCTAGGAACATGGACCCATTTTATCATACCACCCTCGTAACAATTCACCAACAACTGTACAACATGTTGGATGACCAGTCTTCTTGCATGCATATTTCTGCATGTAAAGTATTTCACATTTAAAGAATTTGACAAGGCACATTTAAAGTTACTGTGAACGGATGTATAAATTTTTAACTACCTAGCATATAACTTAAAATGAACTGGCATGTAACATTGTAAAAACTGATGGCATGTAACTTCAAACTAAACAAAATGACATGTGACTTACAAATACACTAGCATGTAAAGTCTTCAATAACATGCATGTAACTTTCGACATAACTGACATGTAACTTGGGTACAAAAAGGACAGAATCAATCTAAATCAAAAGCTCTCTTTAAAACTTCGTATCAAACCTAATGATTCTTGTAAGAAATCAAGTGGGAAAGGGATACATACCTTCAAGGACGTTGTTCGGGTCGGGATCTACTTCAAGATAGAAATGTATCCCGGATCTACTTCAAAAATAAGAAATTCTTGTAAGAAATTGTTTATGGATTTCAGATCTACTTAAAGATAGATAGAGAGAGAGAGAGAATCAAAGAATGGAGAAGATCTGCGTATAAGCTAGCAGATCGGGTTTGAAGGGAGGAAATTCCGAAATGGGGTGGATTGAAATGAAGAGAACTGATCGGGTTTGAATGAAATCAGTTTCTGGGATTCAAGTGAGAGAGAGAGTGAGAGAGTATGATATGTTATTGGCAACACAAATTGGAGGTATCAAGAGAGAGAGAGGGGGGAAAGGAAAATTTGGGTGGGCACATCAACAATGGAGGGTAATTTTATCTATTCAAGGCAAATGGTGACAAGTATAATCAATTATAATTTTTTGGCTAAAAACAATAATTCAATAAATTTTTTGATCATTTCCTACATTTTCCTCTCACACACACACTTACACACATACATACATACATACATACATATATATATATATATATATATATATATAGGTCGTGAAAGTATTGTTTGATTTTGACAGGTGTTGACAAACCCTAACCGTTAAGTGTCCAGAGTAATGTTAGGTTTTTCAAATTCTTTCCCAAACAATGTTGTCGATCACGTGAGGTGTTAAAATTTTATAAATCTTAAAATTATGTAGTAAGTGATCGATATGATGCCAATATCATTTGAAAAAGAATTTGAGAAAAAAATTGTAAAACCCTGCATTACTCTTTATTTTAATAGACGATCCTTAAAAAAAATACATATGAATCGAATATGTGCACCGGACATATATTGAATATAAATACAACCAACCAATCATTTTTAATGAATCATTAATTGAGGGGATAAGGTATTTTGTTCTGTTTCAACATAGAGTAATTGAAGAAACTAGGTTGTTGGATTCTTGAATTTGAATGAAGTGAAATAGAGTCAATAGCAGTATTTAAAACATTTAATAAATTGGACCAACTTCATTCCAGGAAAAGTACCACAATTTACAAATCACTAAAAATACAAACTATATCAATATATGTAGCTTATGTATAACTGAAAAATTAATAATTGTCTTGTGTTTAGGCACCATAATACCATATAAAGACAATAATCTATGTACATGGCAATATACGATCACTTCGGTTGTATATCTTCATTCGGACATCGATCTAGTAAATATGTGTCTTATATTACTCATTAAAAAATGGTGGCGTGAATAGTACTTAAACAAACCTATAGCTACCATGCTTCCTGTTGGACTTGATGGTAAGATGACATGAGTTCATGGTTCTTACCACCTAAGTTCAAGTCACAGTTTGGTAGCATCGTCAATTAAAAAATAAAAATAAACAAACCTATAGCTCCATAGAGACAATTCTATGTGCATGAGACGGGTGCATTGTACCAGGCTATACCAGCCCAATTACGTAGTAATTTCAACTCGAATTCACAGTATCAACGGTGGAAAGTTTGGAACTCATGTTTTTTTCTCATAATATTGTGGGAATAGATTTCTCACTATGAGAGTTTGTCACTAAGTTTTTTCTTTTTTTTGAACAGCAATAGACAATATATTGAGGGACAGCAGCCCAAAAAAACCAACAAAAACCGACCAGTAACACACAAGCCAAAAAAAGCCAACCCATAGAACCAAAGCTGACCCTGAGATTTACGGGACTCGAGGCGAACCGTAGAAAATGAGGTTCTTGATATTCTAAATATGTTTACTTTTTTTTTTCTCTAGTAAATACTTGTAAAAATGAATATAATAAAATGTGGCTTTGGAAACAATATAACGACTTCTGAATTTTCGTTCCATGAAAGTACTGAGTATTTTTTAGTGATATAAAAGAAGATTATTTGTTACAAACAAGAGTGTTACTAAGATTCAATTTACCGACACCATTGATCCAATGTTATTATTATAAGAATGATAAATGGGTTTCCCATAGTGGGCCTTTTAAAAGAAAAATTATATACTTATGGTGGACCATTTTTAAATTTATTTGTAGGTTGGGTTTCCATTAATGAGTTTTTTTAAAAAAAATTATATGTGAATGGTGGACCATTTTTAAGCCCATTAATGGGTCTGTTTTGTTTAAAATCTTAGATGGATTATATTCTACATTCATTTTTTTAAAGCTATAATTTGGGGCCCTTTACAATCGAGGGCCCTAAGTGGTTGTTTAACTGGGCTCCCCCTAGGGCGGGGTCTGCATAGAACACACCACAAGGCAGAAACCAACAATAGAAAACAAAACCCTCTGGAGAGCCCAACAAAGAACCCATTAGCCAAACAAAGACAGCCCCTGGAAAATCAGAACAACAGGGAAAACAGCACAACCCCGAGACAAAAACAACAGACTATAGGCACAACAATAGAACAAGGAGAAAACAAACCACAAAGCAACCCCCAGCCGTCGGAAACGAAAAAAGCTAGAGCCTGTTTACCTCATTGAACCTAGCAACGTCCTCTTCCTCACTTCTCGTAATAACATCAGCCAATTCCTTCTCTTTACCATTGAAATCGAAACCCAAAACAACTCTAATTTCCATTACTTTATCAACTTCTTCCTCTATATTACAAGCCTGCATAGGAGCCATACTAGAAAGAGAAACCTGATTGATATTGAAAGGTTGAACCTTAGCACTCCTAGTCTTCATATTAAGCTTGTTAAAAGCATGACAACTCGGTCTACCTCTTTTAATGGAAGTTAAAGCAACCACCTTCTCCGGCACAATCGTGGTCTGAACAAGCTCTCTAGAGACTTGATTTAGAGAAACAACCATTTCACCACTTTCAACCGCAGTTGAAAGCGGGACGAGCTCCACAGTTCTAACCACTCACTCGTTCAAAACACTGACTTCTACTAACTTCTTGCCATTCAAGTCTTTATTCACTGAGGGACCAGCTAGACTCTTCGACAAAGGAGCAGAGGAAATTAAAGGGTCAGCAACTTCATTCTCCACAGCAACTGAGTCACCATTCCTTGGAGTCCATCTATTTTTTTCATTGTAAACCTCTACTTGGCCAAGGTCCACACAGATTAAATCCATCATTGCCTTCCTGTGTACGAGATCTAAACGGGCCTTCAGAAGAAAGCCTCAAAAGCATCTCTGTGAGCATAGGGAGCCCACCATCCACTGGACCTTTGTCCAAAGCAACAGACCCACCAATGTGATCCCTCGAAGTAGAGTCTGGATCAGAAGAGGTCAGACCTTTCTTGGAACATCACCACCCATTTTTGAGAGTTCAAAAACATGTTTCCAACATTGTCTTTGGAAGACGATGATCTTTCTTCTGAATATCACAAAGCTATATTATTAATTATAAAAGAAATTACATTACCAACACCAGAGTGGTATCAGAGCCCAGGAGAATAAAAAAGTCAAAGAATAGAGGACAAAGTCGAATTGGCCCAGAAATCTAAGTGATCAAAATCAATTTTTGATCACGGCAAAGTGTTCTACTCATCGTTAGGAGTTCGACTTAGAAAACATTATCAAAATCGGAGTTCCAGAGAGACCGCACGTGCCGCCTAAAGCTGGAAAGTGAACTCACGCGCCGTCCACGCGCAACCACTTCCCTGGCGCGTCACCAACACGCGTCGATCGTCTTCCTCGCCCGTTTGTAGGATCCGACCCAAAGTTCGATCCATAAACCCGGTACCAAATCAGACCTGACATCTGACCCAATACCCGATCGCCTAACCCTACCCGAAGTCCGATCCAAGATCCGTATTGTTCACGGTGCTGACATCATTAACGCCGTTATAATGGCTGGAATATTCCGTCAGTCAAAGGGAAAAATTTGTTATCTTTGGTTGACTTTTTCAAAAAGTTTGACCGCACGCTTTCGAACTCATTTTTTGACAAACTCAGACTGATTTCCAAGGTTTTGGACCATTCCGGATGCAACTGTGCTCTCCGTTTTTACAAATTCTGACTCTAAATTTGTGATCTAAGCACTTCAAGTCTCGATGGACAATGGTAACCCACATGTTTTCATCCCGAAACTCATGACCAAAGAAAACTATAACAATTGGTGCATACAAATGAGAGCTCTACTAGGCTCTCAAGATGTTATGGATATTGTGGAAGATGGATATACAGAAGCTAAAGAAACCATGACAGAAGCTCAAATATCAACTCTCAAAGCCGATCAAAATAGGGATTGTAAAGCAAAGTCCATAATCTATCAAAGGTTAGACGAAGCAACGTTCGAGATCATAGCATCCGCTAAGTCGTCGAAAGAAGTCTGGGACACCCTTCTCAAAACCTACAAAGGTGCTGACAAAGTAAAAAGGACCCATCTTCAAACTCTACGAGGTGAGTTCGAATCTCTATGAATGAAATCTAATGAATCTATTGCTGAGATCTATACACGAGTTATGGTCATTGTGAATCAGCTAAGAAGAAATGGAGAAACTCTCACAGACATGAGAATTTCAGAATTTTTTTTACAATCATTAGATCTAAGTTTGACTTCATAATTGTGTCCCTGGAAGAGACAAAAGATCTAGAGACGATGTCTGTCGAAGAACCTGTGGGATCATTGCAATCCCATGAGCAGAAAGTCACAAGAACAAGTGACGACAGAGTATTGAAGCAAGCTCTCCCTCAATGAAAAAAGATATGAGCAAGGGGGACCTCACAACAAGGAAGAGAACGAGGTAGAAGATCTCGTGGAAGAGGTGTAGGAAATGCTGAAACCAGGAGTAAAGGCAGAGGAGGAAGAGACGCAAACAAATGAGGACGTTGACAACAGAACTATGTCCCACGAGGAAGAGAACGAGGAAGAAGAGACGGGTACATTAACCATCCGAACATTGACAAAAGAATTATTCAATGATATAACTGCCACAAATATGGCCACTATAGCAACGAGTACATAAGCCCACCAAATGAGGTAAATGAAAATTCTAACTTTGCAGAAATAGAGCAAGTTGAAAGAGAATCACACAACTCAACATATCAAAACCAAAATGTTTGGTTTCTTGATTCTGGAGCCAGCAACTATATGACTGGCAGAAAAGACTTGTTCACTGAACTTGATGAGAAAGTTCACGAAGAAATCTCATTTGATGACCTCTCTAAAATCCCTGTCCAAGGAAGATGAGATGTCATGATCAAGCAGAAGAATGAAGATCATGCTTTCATCTCAAATGTCTATTATGTTCCAGACATGAAGTCAAACATCCTAAGTCTCAGACAACTGTTGGAGAAAGGCTATCACATTAGCCTTCAAAATATACAACTCACCATCACAAATGCTCGAGGAAAGTTGGTTACCCAAGTCCAGATGACGAAGAACAGGATGTTCCCTCTCGTAATTCATCATGATGCGCCAAGGTGTTTGACAACCATCATCGATGACAAAGACTGGTTGTGGAATCTAAGGTATGGACATCTCAATTTTGAATGTTTAAAGCAACTGGGAAGTAAGAAGATGGTGAAAGAATTGCCAAACATCCATCACCTTTCTAGAAGCCGGCCATCACATGGCTTCCAACTACCATCCAAGTTTTTTCAACCAGCCAGCTATCAACTGCCATCAACCAGCTGATTTGCTTTTATTATTTTTGGTTTTAGCTCATCATATTTCCTTATATAACAGGATGAAGATTGTATTGAAAATATGTGGAGTGGTGTAAGAAATCTAGAGAGAAATAAAAATCTTCTCCTTTCATTGTGTGTGTTCGAAAATATCTCTCAGAGGTGCACCACAAGTGACCTCAAACATGCCATCCCACCAACAAACTGCAATAACAAAAGAAATAAAGAAAGTTATTGTCAATGAAAAAAAAAAATACGTGTAGCTTTTACGGATGGAAGAAGTCATAAACACTTAAGTCTCGTTTACTATAGGATAATGAAATGGAAAGGGAACTTGATAATTCAATCAATAACTTAATTTCTGATTTATTAGTGAGACTCGTCGATTTTAGTAAACACTGTGATCATAAATTATGAATTAAGTTGTCTTTTCTTTATTAAAATTCCTAATCATTAGTAAATGCGTAAGACGAGAATTTTAACACTAAGTTGATAAAAAATCATACCACTTTCAATTTTTTTACGCATTTCATAAACTCTTCGATCCCCACAGATTTCAAGAACCTATGCTCGAACACGATCTTGCCATTCTTGATTAAAAGCCAAAAGCATTAAGCACCAAGTGGATGAAATTGCTATAGCTTCAAAGGCAGCCACATATATATTCTTGCAATTATCCACTTTGAATTGGTCAAATTCTTCTTGGTTGAAGTTACTGCTTTCAGAACTTCAATAATCATTTGTAATATGTCCTCCTTCTCATGGGCTGCTTTCTGCTTTCTGCTTTCTGCTTCCTCTCATTCACTGCTTCTAGAATTAAATTTCGAATTTCCTTTTGTAATTTCCATGAACTTCTATTACTCTTTGTAGGAAGATATCTATAATAATTTTGAAATGAAATTAAAATTTATAATTTTCAAGATCGGAGAACATATATATATATATATATATATATCGGGATGGATCAGGAGATACAATTTTTAACATAAGATTTGATACGATTTTTTAACCATTGGATCTTTGAGATTTGGATAGCTTAGATTTAATAAATTGATATTTTTTTTTAATCGTCTTTATCTATCATTAATTTCTTTTCTTTCTCTACACTCTCTCATAGATTTACTTTCCTAATTAAAATATAAATACATCTCCCTCTTCCACTCTCATAAGTTTTTTTATCCCTCTTCCATGTTAATTTTCTCTTCTCTTTCATGATATATAACTGGCATATGTAAATCAATCAAAAACAAGAAAGAAAAGAATCATGAAAAATTACTTATACTACAACAAAAAGATTACTTTCAAGTTTCGGTTAAAGATTAATTTGTAATGAACAAAAAACGAGTTTAGATGAGATTAATTGATTGACGTACTGAATGAATTTTTCTACGAGTAATGTTAGTCCGTAAAAGAGAAAAATAAAAGTTTTGATAAAACTTAACAAATGAAAATTCTCCTTAAAAAAACTAAAGAAAATTCAATCAATTAAAACATCATTATTTATTTATTTTTAATATCAAAATGTTACACCGACTCATGGCTACTACAACATGTTATGAGAATCATAACTAAAACAAATAAACATTAGAAAATATATAATTTTAGACAAGACCTTACAACTGGTTTTCCTTTAAGACAAGAAAAACATGTAGATAACTCTAACAAAAAACATAAACGCTGATGAATAAATTTCAAGGATATTTAAAATTTATTAAGGAGTAATTAAAGAAGAGAAAATTAATATGAGGGAAATATAAATTGGAAGAGGAGATACTAATATATATTAATTAGGAAAGTGAATATAAAAAAGAAATCAATGATAAATAATGGAGAAGGAAATAAAGAAAGAAATCAATTTATTAAATCTAAACCATCCAAATTTTATAGACCCAATGGTTGAGAAATCGTGTCAAATTTTGTATCAAAAATTGTGTCACCCGATCACTCCCGTACGTATGTGTGTGTGTATATATATATATATATATAATTGTTAAAATATGTGTATATATGAAATGCTCAATGTGGCTTGGTTGTAATGATCTCTCATTCAACATAATAATGTTCGTAGTTTAGGTTCGAGTCGTCATACCCATAGGTTGTATTATATATATATATATATATATATATATATATATATATATATATATATATATATATATATATATATATGCAATACTATTTAGTGCAGACAAAAAAAAAAATCAGCCCATAATTTCCTGAAGAGCTCGTAGTTTCAGAAAAATTTCTTCTCCTTCATAGAAACTTCTCATGTCATCATCCATTTGGATGTCTGCAATTCCACCCTCTCCCTCAATTCTGCTTTTAAATGTTTTTAATTGTGGATTCGGATAATCAGATTAATCATACCCTAGAAGAATTAATTCAAAGAAAAGATTATTGTCAAAAAAAGTTGTTAAAGTGCATAATTTTAAGCTAGTATTTTAGAAAGTGTTTGTGATATTCACACCATATTTTTTTCAACTATAATATTGAACATATTCTTTACGTTGAATAAGTTATACAACAAATTAAGATGACTGCATGCCAAAGAAATTAAAGGACATTTATTTATACACCAAAACGCAGTACATTTATATATGTGGAGGGTAAATGATGTCAGATTTGGACCATAATGTACCGTGTAATCACCTCGACTAGCCCTACAACAATCACAGGGTGAACAGCATATTGAGTTCTGTACTTCCCTCAAATTTCCAAATTTTTCAGTTTTTTTTCCTTTTCAAGTAGTATACTCTGATCTTAATAACTTTTAATAGGGATTTATGTTTTCAGTACCTTTTGTTTTGTTATATTCTTATACAATAGAAATAGTCAATAATTCAAATTATTCATTTATTTTGGTAAATATCCCTATTTTGGTCAATTTAGGAGTACTTGATCGAGCCACGATAACACTATATTTTGGTCCCTCTTCCTATATTTACTGTTCAATTCTTGTGTAAAATCAAGTGTTTAATGTTTCGATTGAGAGTTGTTGAAGGTTTTTAGTGTTAGGGGCATAATTGGGTAAAAAAAAAAGTTGGGATCTAAACAACTCAAAACAAGAAGCTAGAGCACAAAGATGCGGAGTTTCACGACCGTGGTGTGTCACTCTGGACCACCACGACAGGTTGAGTAACAACAACTCTCACTCCATCAGTGTCGTTAATGTCGTGTGAAGGAAAAGGAGCGGAACTAAATGCGGACTGTCGCTGTTGTAAAATGTTGCTCTGGAAAACCGTAACACATGAGGCGACAACAACTATTGCGACTTAAGTGTCACCCAAAATGTCGCTCGATGCATGCGCGAAATCAAGGATCACGAATGTCGCGGTCGTAATATCGTCTTGGATGACAGCGGCTGTCATGGTCGCGACGGCACACCATCACTCGTCCCAAGGTTGATTTTTGCCCTATTTGGATCCCATATAAATACCCTTCTTAAATGTGGTTGAAAGTTTTCTTTAGAACGTGTGGGGGGGGGGGTTACCGATTTTTCGATTAATCAATATTAACACAAATTACCCCAAATAAACAAGCATTCAATAAAATTAATTATGCTTAAACCAATAACAACACACAATATTTACGTTGAAACCCTCCAAATGGAAAAAACCACGGGCTGATATGTGCGCAACACTCGACCCTCAAATCCACTATTGAATGAAAGTTTACAACCTAGGTTGACCTCCCGTCACACCCTCCAGTTACTAACCCTTTCACTCTACCCAACGGGCCTTAATAGTGATTGTTGATCAACATGCTTGTGCACTAACCACTTATTCACAAGACTTAACATCAATGAAGAGTCCAAACAACCTAAGTGAATATGATAAAATATTCAAACATGCAAGTAATGCTAGGCAACAGTAAATGCTTATCTAGGAATTCAAGGATGTCAATAAAAGCAATTCCTAGATATTAATGTCTATATGAATGCTCATAAGACCTAACTAAATATAGATATGAAAGTCTAATATCTAGTCATCAACAAAAAACCAATCAACACAAGTTGTCATAAAACATGGCAAAGAACAATCAATGCAATCAACAAATGCAATCAATTAGGCCTAAACAATATCTAAATGCAAAGTATAAAGATTTAGCTAGAAGGGTAAAATGGTCACATCCTAACTATCACAAAACATAAATCTCAACCAATAATCAACAATCCAAGCATGTTATATATGCAATTAAACTCAAAGACATGCATTTAATCAACAATAATTGCTAAACCTAGGCATACATGTCATAAGAATGGAACAAGAGATTCTAGGGCATGTAGAGATTACCTAATCAAAGACAAACAAGAAAATTCATGCTTGGAAGATGCAAGAAGATGCTATTGGAGTTTGGTTGAGTCACAATGGGTTCTTGGGAGCTCTCTCTCTATTAGAGTCAATTTCTCTCTCTATAATTTGTTTGATCTCATCAAAAATGGTTTCTTGGACTCCACCAAGCCAAAGAGAAGAGAAGAGAACATATATATATATATTGTACCATACATGAAATTGCATCATTTTGGACGAAGGACAACTAATTCCCGTCATGACCGTTATGCGTGCCGCAGCCTAGGCAAGTGTCCAGACCGCGGTCCATGCAGCATGGCACGGCTGGACATTACCGCTTCCTAGGTCGCTGGCTAGGCATGCGCATCAAAAGCGGTCTAGACCGCGGTACACGCCTGGGAACCTCCGCTTGGGAGACCGCTGTGCATGCAACATGCACAGGCCGTGGTAGAAGCAGTGTGCAACGCCTGGAGAACACCGATGTGCATACCACGGCAGAGACAATACACCGGGAGCGGTCCCAACCGTGGTCAAGAGGAAAATCCTCTTCTAAGGGCAAACTAAATGCATCAAACACCCAAGCAAGAGTTATGGTAAAAAGACACACAAATTGACATATAAGCAAGCATGCAAGATGATCAAAACATGCATGAGAGTGTATGTGTGCACTAAAAACTCTTCAAACAAGGTTAAACAAGTGATTTACCTTTTGAAGCTTGAGCTAGGTCTTGAACAATGATGGCCTAAACTACCCTTACACATTTATCCCCAAATTTGGTTGTCAACGAAATGAGCCAATCAAAAAATGAGGAACTTACAATCTCCCCCTTTGGCTATTTCGAGACAAAACCACTACTCACAATTCATCCTCACAAATAAACAAAACAAAAGACAGTGGTCAACAAAGTTTTTCTACCTTACAAAGAGATGCCTAATAAACTAGATCTTCAAGTCATCCATCTCTTGTAGAATAAACATCCCTACAAAAAAAATAACTACACTTTCCAAGACAAGTGTATGTGAGATTATCAAAGAAATAAAAACAAGAGCAATTTGCATACAATAGAAACAAGCAACATGCATCAACAATGCAAATGCAAACGCTCCCCCTACATAGGTTAACTCCCCCTTAAGTCATGCCACTCTTAACTCCCCTTAAATCCACACTACTCGCCCTTTTTGTCATGAGATAGACAAAGGAGTATCCCTTTAAGAAAGCATTATTAAGGAGAGCTTATGGCACAAGACATATGCATAATCATATAAACAAACTTATGCAACTCAATTAAGAAGAGAGAATCAAGGAGTTTTCTTACATAAAAAATGTGTGAACGAATGCTTTGCATACAATTCAAGTTGTATTCAAGATCAAAACATGGTATTTGGCAAAGCAAAATAACAAGGGTTTCCAAGAGAATTCAAACCAATTTCACCATTTGTCATGGAATAAGCAAGATATAGATTGTAAAATAAATTCATTTTAAGAACAACTATATCAAACTTGACAAGCAAAACAAGACATGAGCGACTATTGCGCCCTTTTTTATTTTTCCAGGTGGAATGCCCGTATGATAGTAGCCTTGTTCGACAAGTAAAGAGAGAGAGACTTTTTGATTGTAAATTCCTTGAAATGGATACAAGATCCTTATTGATTTAAGTCTCATAATTGCTTTAACACATAAATTTTTGCATTCATTTTAAAGCATTCAAGAAATCTCATCATGCATATCAATTTAAAGCATGTCATAGAAATAATCAACATGTCATGGAGATCAATTCTAGGTCATTCAAAATGTACTTTCCAATTAATTCTCCTAGTCCAGAAATGCATGTATGGTCATAAATAAGACATGGATTGCATGTTAAGTAAAGTTGCACACTTATTAAACAAAAATATGTACAACCAATCATCTCAAGTAATTAATAAAGAAGCATAAAATTATCAATGAGAACAATGCATTGCCAATTTGCTCTCTTTGCTTGAGCAAAACAAGTCAATAAGGGATATGAGTCCCTATAGACTTACCAAGTCCATTGGACATAACTGAGGCTATGGGTGAACCCTTAGCACAATAGCATGTGAGTTCATCCTTTCTAATCCACTTAGGTGACACATTGTCATTCCTAGTGGTCAAGGTCATCATATTACTCCTAGGATCATTGACACTAGATTTCCTAGGCATATGCATATTGGCTCTAGCCCTTTTTCTCTTAATCATGCTCTTAGTTCTACACATGTTAATGTACTTGAAGCAGTTTGGTCTAATATGACCATCAACACCACAAAAATGACATGAAGGAATAAAATGAGGGGTCATACCATTCCTTTGTGAGGACAAAGTTATTTTCCCATGTCTTTGAGCTTTCTTTGTATGTGGTGTCGGTTCTTTTCTCCCTTGTTGTTAAGTTAAAGAACATTGCTTCCATGGTTGAACATGCAGAAAATGCTTCTTGGCTTGATGGCTTTTAGGTAGAGGGATGGTTGCTTGATGTGCTCTCATTGGTTGAGCTTGAGCTTGACTCCTTGGTGCCATCTTGACTTGGACATTCTTAGAGAACTCTCCTAGTTCAATTTTCTTCCTAGGATGAAGTGAAGGAAGGGGCAATTTGAAGTCCATGCTCTTGACAAATACCTTCTTGCTAGGAGTTGAGGTCTCCTTGTCATCTTCAAACCCTAGACCTCTCTTGTCACTTGGCTTCTTGCCAACTCCCAACATATGGTCAAGCTTCTCCGTACTCAAAGTCATCTTAGCAATTAACTCTTTAGCTTCTCTAAGCTCCTCCTTCAAGCTTTCTTCCACCTTTCTTCCACCTTTCTTCCATTCTTCACTTTCTCATTTAAGTGAGTCACTTCGGTTGATAGCTTGAGGTTCTCTTCCTTTAGCTTTCGAACCTCTTTCTTTATATTCAACCTTGAGCTTTGAAAATGCTTAATGAACCCTTCAAGGTTCATACTCTATACATTTCCATTTGTAGAGTGAGATGAGGAACTCTCATCACTAGAGTCATCACTAATGTCTTTTGTTGTCACATTTACAACACTTCCATAAGTAGCTTCATTAATCACACTTCTAGCTACTTTATCTTCAATTTCTCTTATAGAGTCACAAATTAAGGCCTTGTTTCCTTTTTCAATATCTTCTACAAGGGAGACTCCATAAGCCGTGTAGTTAAGAATAACCTCTTCATCACTTGAGGAATCTTTTTCACTTCCATTCTCACTTGATGAGGTAGCCACCACCTTTTTTTTCTTCTTCTTCTTCAAATTAGCACACTCGATGGCTATATGACCGAACCCACTAGACTCATAGCATTGAATGTCTTTTCTTGTAGGTTTCTCTTGCCTTGGCTCAATCTTCTTCTTTGAGTCATTCTTGTGAAGTTTCATAAACTTCTTGAATCTCTTCACCATAAGAGCAATCTCTTCATCTGAGTCATCCACCTCTATCTCTATTTTGGATGTCTTCAAGGCTATGTTCTTTTGCTTCTTAGGAGATGTAGGTGTAGAATTCCACCTAGACTCATAGGCTAGAAGCCTTCCAATCACTTCACTCGGCTTCATAATCTTGTAGTTGCTATTTTCTTCCAGTGCCGTCACCTTGGACTCAAATCTCTTGGGTAGTGACCTCATGATCTTTTGCTTGATCCTTTTATCCAAATATGGGTCACCTAGTTGATGGCTTTGATTTACGATGTCCATCAACTTCACTTGGAAGTCATTAAAGCACTTGTCCTCTTCCATCCGAATTGTCTCAAATTGCATTTGAAGAACTTGAAGCTTGGAGTCCTTGACCACTTCGGTTCTTTCATGAGCCATTTGTAGAATCTCCCAAGCCTCATTTGCATACCTAGTATTTTAAACCAACTTGTATTGATTGTCATCCATGGCACACAAGATTGCATGCATAGCCTTGTTGTTCCACTTGGAAGCTTCAAATTCTTGTGTGCTCCATTGAGACTTGGGCTTGAGAACTTCATCTCCACCATCATTGGTCATCTTCGGAAGAGTGTACCCATCTTCAACCGCCATCCATGCACGGTCATCTATTTGGCAAATATAAGACTCCATCTTGCCTTTCCATGAGGAATAATTATCACATTTAAGCAAATGTGGTCTTATACTTGATGGTCCCTCTTTGCTCATCTCAAGCTCACTCATAGTGTTTGGGTTATAAATGAATGAGATGCAAATGTGATGCAACACACAAAATGCAAACAACCAAAATGCACAAGGTAAGACACACATAGTGCACGGATCACCTAAGTATATCTAGGCACCGGCCCTGATACCAATTGAAAGTTCCTTTTAGAATGTGTGTGTCTATAACCTGGGGGGGGGGGGGGGTTGAATAGGTTTTAATCAAATCAATTACCGATTTTTTGATTAATCAATATTAATACAAATTACCCCAGATAAACAAGCATTCAATAAAACTAATTATTCTTAAACCAATAACAACACTCAATATTTATGTGGAAACCCTCTAAATGAGAAAAACCACGGGCTGATATGTGTGCCACACTCGATCCTCAAATCCACTATTGAATGAAAGTTTACAACCTAGGTTGACCTTCCATCACACCCTCTAGTTAATAATCCTTTCACTCTACCCAACAGACCTTAATAGCGATTCTTGATCAACATGCTTGTGCACTAACCACTTAGTCACAAGACTTAACATTAATGAAATGTCAAAACAATCTAAGTGAATATGATAAAATATTCAAACATGCAAGTAATGCTAGGCAACACTAAATGCTTATCTAGGAATTCAAGGATGTCAATAAAAGTAATTCCTAGGTATTAATGTCTATATGAATGCTCATAAGACCTAACTAAATATAGATATGAAAGTTTAATATCTAGTCATCAATAAAAAGCCAATAAACATAAGTTGTCATAAAACATGACAAAGAACAATTAATGCAATCAACAAATGCAATCAATTAGACCTAAACAATATCTAAATGCAAAGCATAAAGATTTAGCTAAAAGGGCAAAATGGTCAAAAATCCTAGCTATCACAAAACGTAAATCTTTACCAATAATCAACAATCCAAGCATGTTATATATGCAATTAATTTCAAAGACATTCATTTAATCAACAATAATTGCTAAACCTAGGCATACATGTCATAAGAATGGAACAAGAGATTCTAGGGCATATAGAGATTACCTAGTCAAAGAAAAACAGGAAAATCCATGCGTGGAAGATGCAAGAAGATGCTAGATGCTCATGGATTGGAGTTTGGTTGAGTCACAATGGGTTTTTGAGAGCTCTCTCTCTATTAGAGTCAATTTCTCTCTTTATAATTTGCTTGGTCTCATCAAAAATGGCTTCTTGGACTCCCCCAAGCCAAAGAGAAGAGAAGAGAACATATATATATATATATATATATATTGTACCCTACATGAACTGTATCATTTTGGACGAAGGGTAACTAATTCCCGTCATGACCGATGTGCGTGCCGCGACCTAAGCAAGTGTCCAGACCCCGGTCTATGCAGCATGGCACGGCTGGACATTAACGCTGCATAGGTCGCTGCCTAGGCATGTGCACCAAAAGCGGTTTAGACCGCGGTACACGCTTGGGAACCTCCGCTTGGGAGACCGATGTGCATGCAATGTGCACAGGCCGCGGTAGAAATAGAGTGCAACGCCTGAAGAACACCGTTGTTCATACCGCGGTGGAGGCATTGCACCAAGAGCGGTCCCAACCGCGGTCAAGAGGAAAACCCTCTTCTAAGGGCAAACTAAATGCATCAAACACCCAAGCAAGAGTTATGGTAAAAAGATACACAAATTGACATATAAGCAAGCATGCAAGATGATCAAAACATGCATGAGAGTGTGTGTGTGCACTAAAAACTCTTCAAACAAGGTTAAGCAAGTGATTTACTTTTTGAAGGTTGAGCTAGGTCTTGAGCAATGATGGCCTAAACTACCCTTACACATTTATCCCCAAATGTGGTTGTCAACGAAATGAGTCAATCAAAAACTGAGGAACTTACAGTGGTTCTTTCAAACTTTAGCCACATAAGATTATCCACCCAACAGCCTTTCACATTCCCATTAACAATTTCACATACTTTCACATTCATACAACTACCACCCATCTTTGGAGCTTGTGTGGCAAGAAGAGGAAGCTTACAATACAAGAAGCCTCAAATTACCAACTTGGGTTTCTTCCTTAATTCTTCTATTCTTTCTTTAATTATTTTGATGTGTAACTAAACTCCTAAGCTAGGGGATTGATGTGACCAATTGAACAATCTATGTAATCCTTAAACTAATATTTTTATTCAATTCATTTATTAGGCTCTTTTGTTGAAATATTTGCTCTAATTCCCTACCTCATATTCAATTGTGACCTCAACGAATTTGTGTGTTGGGTTTAGTTTATACATGAGGTTAAGGATTAAATGTGGGTGACCATCCCATTTAAGCCTTAACTATAAGCTTAATAATTAAGATAACTTTCATATGCATGACCTTGCAATGTTTAATTAGGCTTAGATTTTTAATTAAAAACTGATTCTAACATTTCCTCATTACATGACCTTGTGTGAGTTTTGGGAAGGACTAAGTACTTCATGTTTATCCTAAAACAAGCCTTAATAGTTGGACTGAAGACTTAATGAGACTTATGGATTACATCGAATGGTTCAAGTAGGTTACATTAATTCCTTAACGTTTCTCTCTTCATTCATCTCTTGTGTGTGCTTTTGTGTTAGTTTAGCTTATTACTTTTTGCAAAAATCAATTAATTAGTTGCCCTTTTCAAAACAAGCATTATGTCATTTAGTGTTTATGCACTTAAATTAGCTTTTAATTAGATTAATTAGTTTCATCCAATAGAATCACCGATCCCAGTGAACGAACTTTTCTTTTAAATTGTACAGAAGTAAAATACTGCAATCAATATGGAGCTGCTGCTAGGGATCGGCGTAGATTCATTAGTTGAAGCTAGTTAGTTTGTTTTAGGTAGTGTGTGTCATTTATTTTGTTAGTTTGGTTTTATTTTAGTTTTTAGTTTCTTTTTACTTTGTTGGTATTTTTGTTTTTGGTGTTTCAGGGCCATAGGTGTATGCACTGTCGCCGTTCTCTTGGAGGAAAATTGTTTTCGACTATCGATAACATCAACCTTGTGAGACCGCTTGCTAGACAATTTGAAGGTTTATACATCTTTATAGATCTGAGGGATACTTCTATTCCGAAAATGGACAAGCAAAAAGACAATATGGTTCCACCAGAAATGCCTACAAATGATTAAGACGAGGGTCTTGTAGCAATGAGAGAGTCCGGTTAACTAATGGTCAAGAATCAACCATCAGTAATAATGTTGACTGGGGGCAGCTAGGAGTTATGAGTTGAAAGAACTTCATGTTGCCATACTTCCATTCTTTAGTGGCCTCCCGAGTGAAGACTATTTGCAATCCATAAAGGAGTACCAATCCATCTTGGAAACTTTTCCAATAGGTTGCCTCACCGAAGAACAGTTGAGATTGAAGTGCTTTAGGTATTACCTAAAGGATAGAGCCAAGGTGTGGTTCGGTTCATTAAAGGCGGGATCTTTAAGGACATGGGATGAAGTGTGTCATGCTTTATTCAATAGGTTCTTTTCGGTTGTAAAGACAAAAGACATTAGGATCCAAATTGCAAGTTTCACTGAGGAAGATAATGAGCCCTTTCGAGAGGCTTGTGGAAGATATAGACAACTATTGAAACAATGTCCTCCTTACATGGTAACCGAACAGTACAAGGTCCGAACCTTTTTTGATGGATTGACGGTATTAACCCAAGATTTGGTGGAAAATGCATGTGGGGGTGCAGTCACAAAGAAGTAAGCCACTGAGATTTTTGAAATATATGAGACATTGGCTCTCAACTCTTAACATAGAAGCTTAACTTCAAGAAGGGGAGGCAGGCATGAAGTTAGTCAAGACATGGACATGGTAATACAAATGGCTAGGCTAACCAAGCAAGTGAAGGCAATGGCAAGAAATAGTGTTCTATTAATCGAAAAAATAGACCGATTAATCACTGGAAATATGCCACGCGGCCTTTTACCGTACCGAAAAGTTGAAAATCGGCCTTATTAGGTAGAGGGTCACTAGTCAACGAATTTGACTTTGCCTAGTCCGTTGAGGGCGACTAGTCAACGCCACTAGTCACAGATTAGTCGGTTATTTTTATAAAAAGAAAAATCATTAAAAGAAAAGGTTGGAGTTAAAGATAGAGAGAGAGAATAAACGGTAAAACGATCATTTTTGGCTACCGTTTACAGGCCAAAGATGCCATATCCGACATTGATAGCCGGTCTTGGAGCTTAGAGATGAGAAGAAGGAAGTGGATCTGGCCTTGCTAGAACTCATCGACGAAACCCATAGCGAAAATGGTTGAAGAATATAAAGAAAGTGGAGAAAGAGTGAGCGTTTATGCATTTCAAAAAACAAATTTGTGTAGAAGATGAATAGAGGGAGAGAAATGAGTTCAATGAAGAAGATGAAGAGTGATGATGAGAGTGTGTTTCATTTGTTGTATGTTGAAAAATTGAAAAGTGAAATTGTGGTTTAGAAAAACTGAAAGCAAATGAGGCACAAATAATAGACCATAAAAATAAATGAATATTAAAATCATATGTGGGGTACATTTTAATGATGGTGTTGAGTTGTATTCCACCAAATCCAATGACTAAGAGCCTATCAAAATGAAAGAGAAACAATCAGAAGAAAAAAGTGCTAGGCGCCAATTAGTCGGCGTATACCCGGCCTAGGCTCTAGGCGTCGGTCTACCGTACGACTGGCGCCTAGCGCATACTAGAACACTGGCAAGAAATATGGGTCAACAACAAGGAGGGGCAAACATGGTGTATGATAGGGATCGTCAAGGTAGAGAGATTGTGCCATTTGAGATAGAGGACGTCCAAGCCCTTAATTACCAAAGAGGAATAAATGATCTGTATTCCAACTTATACAACCCGGGGTGGCTTAACCATCACAACTTCTCATGGTCTAATTCTAAAAATGCCTTGAACAACCAATCGAACACACAATTAGGTCATCAAGGTGGTTACAATAAGGGGAATTATCAAGGTCAATGATCAAGTAGGCAGTAGTGGAACAATTCTGGAAATAGGGACAAAACTGCTTATCAGCCGAGGAAGCCTTCTTTGAAGGATTTAGTTACCAACCTTGCTCAGAGTTCACAACAGACAGAGTAAAAGTTGAACAATTTCATTAAACAACCGGTCAAAGGTTCACCAACCTGGAAGCATCGATGAAGAAGTTAGACACACAGTTAGGGCAAGTAGCTGACACAATTCATAGGAATGAGCCAAGTAAACTTCCTAATCAGTCAGAGAAAGCTAAGGCCATGACAGTTTTGAGAGTGACCAGGTTTTAGACATCAGAGGTGTGGGAGAACCTACGAGCAAAAAAGCCAAGGAGTCGACAAAGAGAGTGGGGGGAAGACTTTAATAGATGAGGAAGAGGTAGAAGTGGAGAAAGTGCCCGAGAAGGCATCTCTTTTATATAAGTCACCCAACCCGTACATACCATCAGTTCCATTTCCGAGGAGGTTGAAGAAGAATAAGATGAATAAGGCGTTCAAGGAAATTTTCAATGTCATATCCAAGGTTCACGTAAACCTACCTCAACTAGAGATGATAAAAAAGATGTCGGCATATGCCAAGTTTTTCAAGAGTCTTCACACTAACCGGTAAAAGTTTGGGCCAAACCACCAAGAGCACATAGCTGGTAGTGCTAGTGCAGTTCTATAGAAGACACTTCCACCCAAACTCAAAGATCCGGGCAGTTTTTGTATCAACATCACAGTAAGTGGTACCAAACTAGATAGGGCGATGTTAGACTTGGGTGCTATCATCAATTTGATGCCCTTTTCCATTTAAGTGAAGCCAACAATAATGTCACTACTTCTAGCAAATGGTTCAGCAAGATATCCGAGAGGGGTCATGAAAGATGTCTTGGTACAGGTTGACAAGCTTATCATCCCGTCAGATTTTGTGGTGTTAGATATGGATGATGTTAGTGAAGAGACTAACATGAGACCTATCCTTCTAGATAGACCATTCATGGCTACAACAAAGACTTTTATTGATGTGTAGTATGAGAAGCTCACCATGATAGTTCTAGATGAGACAGTTGAGTTCAAGCTCTTCGATGCACTATCTTATCCATCCGGAGCCGATGATTATTCATTCGTTGATGTGTTAGATACGAGAATTGATGGTGTGTTCAGAGATGAAGATTTGGAAGAATTGTCAGATTGGGATTGGAAAGGTCAAGGCAAGGTAGAAGAAGACATTTCTGACTTTAGTATAGATTGTGGAAGTAAAGAAGAGTTTGAGGAACTTGTGGTGTCAAATGTTAGTATTGTAAGGGGGGCACCACCAAAATTAAAACTCAAGAAATTACCAACCACTTTGAAGTACGCATTCTTAGGTGAAGATGAGACATATCCGATGATTGTTACTTCAAATTTTACTCATATTGAAGAAGAAAAGCTCCTTGAAGTGTTACAGAGGCACAAATCAGCTATCGGATGGTCTATGGAAGATATCAGAGGGATTAGTCCAACTATTTACATGCATAAGATTTTCTGAAAGTTGAAGCCAAACCTACAAGGGAGTAGTGAGGAAGGAGATCTTGAAGCTTTTAGAGGTGGGGAACATATATCCCATATCAGACAGTAAGTGGGTCAGCTCTATCCATGTAGTTCCTATGAAATCGAGCATAACAGTGGTTAGAAATGAACTGAATGAGTTGGTCCCTCAGAGGTTTCAAACAGACTGGAGAGTGTGTATTGACTATACGAAGTTGAACTTAGCCACCAGAAAAGACCATTCCCTATTCCGTTCAATGATCAGATGTTAGAGCGATTGACAGGGCACAATCATTAGTTTCCTTGATGGTTACTCAGGATACAATCAGATAGCCATAGCATTAAAAGATCAAGAGAAGACCACATTTACATGACCATTTGGGACATTTGCCTACAAGTGAATTGCCTTCAGTCTCTGCAATGCTCCAGGCACTTTTCAGAGATGCATGATGTCTATATTTTCATATATGGTGGAGGAGATCATTGAGGTGTTCATGGACAATTTCTTAGTGTTTGGAGATTCTTTTGAGTTATGTTAGAAGAACTTAGACCTGGTCCTACAGAGATGTGAAGAGAACAACTTGGTCCTAAACTGAGAGAAGTGTCATTTTATGTTACAACATGGGATAGTTCTCGGGCATGTGATAAGAAAGAGAGGGATTGAGGTGGATAAGGAGAATGCGGAGGTAGTCAGAAGTCTACAACCTCCTAAGTCTGTGAAGGAAGTAAGGTCTTTCCTTAGGCATGCAGGTTTCTACCAGAGGTTCATCCGGGATTTTTCTAAGATAACAAAGCCCTTGTGTGCACTCATTCAGAAAGAGACATAATTTAAGATGAGCAAGGAATGCTTGAATGCCTTTGAAACCTTGAAGGATGCCTTGACAACCGCACCTATCATGATGCCACCGAATTAGGAGTTACCCTTTGAGCTAATGTAAAATGCTTTAAATTATGCTATCGATACAGTTTTAGGGCAACGAATTGATAAGGCCCCACACGTCATTTACTATGCTTCTAGGACCTTAAATGTCGCCCAACTTAACTACTCAACAACTGAGAATGAGCTTCTAGCAGTGGTTTTTGCCTTAGAAAAGTTCAGAGCATATTTGATGGGAGCCAAGGTAATGGTATGGTATCTTCTTCAGAAAAAGGATGCCAATCCAAGATGATTCGGTGGATCCTATTATTACAAGAGTTCGATTTGGAGATACAGGGCAAGAAAGGTGTGGAGAATATGGTAGCGAACCATTTGAGTCGGCCAGTACAAGAAAATCTAGAGGAATCTAATGAATTGCCTTTGAGAGAAAGCTTTCCAGGTGAGCAGTTATGGAGTGTGCGAAAAAATGAGCCTTGGTTTGTTGATATAGTGAATTATTTGGTTAGTGGGGTGATTCCTACAGAATTGAACTCCCAATGATGGAAGAGGTTCATATCTAGGGCTAGAAAGTTCTTTTGGGATGATACATTCTTGTACACACATGGTCATGATACAGTTATTAGGAGATGTGTACCCGTAGCCGAACAAGGAGACATACTTAGGTTTTATCACGAGATACATTATAGGGGGAATTTTGGGACACAGAAGACAGCTTTGAAGGTGTTACAATCGTGCTTCTATTGGGAGTCTTTGTTCAAGGATACAATACAGTTTTGTTCGGTTTGTGATAGATTCCAACGGACGGGAAATATAGGAAAAAGAAATGAGATGCCCTTAGCCGGTGAGTTGGTGGTTGAGCTATTTGATGTATGGGGCATCGATTTCATGGGACCGTTCTCACCCTCTTGTGGGTATAGTTACATCCTCGTGGCGGTGGATTATGTGTTGAAATGGGTCGAAGAACTGGTTACAAGAACCAACGATGGAAAAACGGTTGTAAAGTTTGTGAAAGATACCATTTTTGCTAGATTTGGGACCCCTAGGGCTATAATTAGTGATAAGGGAACAAACTTTTGCAACAAGTCATTTGTTGCCCTTAAGAAGAAATATGGTGTGAGGCATAAGATAGCCACCCCATACCACCCACAATCATTGGGCCAAGTGGAGGTTAGCAATAGGCAAACCAAGAGTATCATTGAGAAGACGGTGAATTCAACTAGGAAGGACTGGGCATTGAAGTTAGATGACACCTTGTGGGCTTATCGGATGGTTTTCAAGACACCTATTGGGACGATGTTTGGGGTAATACAATCAATTCCAAAAAAGTTACCAGCACAACCAGACTCTGATAGTTGTGGTTGTTAGGGTTTGTGCCTTAAAGATGTAATTTGTAAATGGATTTATGAAATAAATAAAAGAAAAGTTCAATTCATTCTTGTTGTGTTGTTTATTTTATAACTTGTGCGTATATATTTAACATCCAAGATTGTCAGATGTAATTTCTAACTATGTATACGAGTGTCATATATGGATGGATATAGTAAGAGAAGTGCAATCTAAATAGTCCATAGATAGCAAATAAAGTTAGGTACTTTATTTGCATTTGCGATTAATCTATAGTTACGGTCCATTTCGTACTGTACAGTGATTCTATCCTGAATCATTCATATAAGATATGGGAATGGAGGCACCTTGTATGATGTGATCATGTAGGACTAGACCATAATCTATATGAATCTCTCACCAAGATCCGTTTACCGATGATATTCATATATATCAACTAATGATGGCTATATGTAGGTGATCTTAATCCTAAGTGTCTTATCAACTCTTTCAGGTTATATCGTGGTCTTTGATATACCATGGGTGAGGTCGGATGCAGTTCCTGGTCAATATACTCCGTATGTTGGGATTTCGGTTTGGCTTATGGTTGGGAAGGTTTGTACACAATAGTAATCCACTCCTTGTGAGAAGTAGATGGTAGTTCCCTTAAGTGTTGATTCGGGGCTCGGACAATATGAGCGCTCTCCTAATTCCGTGAGGAAATAAGATTTATTATCTATTAGAGAATCAACGGTACTTAAAGGATATATGTAATTAGAGGTATAACAGACATTATGACCCATCTTTTATTATGAACTACTCTGGAGGTTCACACCATCTGTAATAGCTATATCGATGGACACTGAGTTGTATCAATCTGTGTAAAAGCACCTGCAGTTGAGAGGGTGCAGCTTCAGGTTTTTAGTGGAATAACATCGGAGTTAATAATCAAAGAATATTAATTAAAGTGTTTAGTTAATGATTATGAGGATTATTAGAGTTTAAAATACTGTGGGTTTATTAGGTCCCTTTGCAAGCCTGATCGATTTAGGTAACAAGGGTCACAGTTAATTAATTGGATTGTCCAATTAATTGTGTTACGAAAGTGACACGTATTTATCCGAGAATTAATTGAACAATGAGATTATTTAATTAATATAAATAATGGTGATTAAATAAATTAAATAATGAGATTATTTAATTAATCACTAAATTGAGGGAGTTAGTTGATATTTGATTTTAAATAGAATAAGATAATATTATTATTTTATTTTATTAAATTAAATATTTAAAATTGAATTTAAAATGTTTAAATTCATAATAAATATTTAATTATTTTTTAAAATAAAAAATATGAGATAATTTTTATTTGAAGAATTTTAAAATTAAATAAAGATTTGATCGGTTGTTTTAAAAGTTATATATATATTAATTTTGAAAAACGGAATTAGTGTAGATATCGTTTTTTAAATTATAATATATGTGTATGTTTGTTAAAAAAAGGCAACTGGGTTGATACAATTGTTTTTAAGAAAAAAAAAAACGCAGCAGTGCATGTGTGCGTGAGATATTATGAACGCACAAGTTAATGCAGTGTTCTTTTTTGTTCAAGTGGGGTGCGTGAGGTCAACAAATCAACGCATCATTTAATGTGCAAAGTGGGTGCGAGTTATTTTGTACAGGTATATGTATGAAATCACACCAAAAGAGAGAAAAGATTCTGTCTATAAGTGTTGTGTATTATATCGAAAAAAGAGTTTTTTATTATTTTCTTTTCAATATCCTCTATTTAAGTTCTTGAGATCGTGACGTGCCTACATACAGTTATCAGTCCCTATAAATAGCGAGTAAGATCATTGATACATATCAGGAGTATATCGTAAAATGAAGGAGTCTCCAAACGTTGATATGGTTTTACTATTATCTTTTGATTATATTGATTAAAATTTCATATGTTTACATATTTATTTATTATTGTAATAATTTATATGTATTTGTTCCGAAAAATTATGATCCCAAATTCATTGGTTCCAGATCAATTACGATCTGTATAAAAAAAATTAAAATTGATTTCCGTTGCGTTACCAGTGAACGAGGTTCCAACAATTGGTATCAGAGGTAATTTTTTTCGAAACAGGAAATTGTTTATGATGCTCCTGTATGTATAATTATGTAGGCACAGTTTAAATTGATTGTATGATGTTTTTATATGTATATTAAATTTTTTAATTTACAAAAACATGATTTATCGTTAATTATATGATACTGTGGATTTAGAGTTTATGAGTTATATAAATTTTTTTAATTTTTTTTTACTGTTATTGTATTGTAAATAATATAAAAAAAAATTGTAACCTCTATTGAAGACTTGGAAAAATCGTGAAGAAGGATTCATGAGATGAATCGGAGTGACCTGAAAAGATTGGAAGACTTGGAAATTACAAGAATACCAAGAAATGTATTATGGATATTTTTGTAATTTTAGATTCTAAATTTTTTAGGTTAAATAATCCACAGTACTCAGTCAATTCATGTATGCTTTATATTATGTAATGATAAAAGTATTGTCACGCAAACTATGTCATTTAGATTAGATGTACCTACACAAATATATTTGATATGTCATACATGCATCATAGCCTGATATTTTACGTATTTTATTTTATGTGATTAAAATTGGTATATACATATTTGGCTATAAAAATGAGATTAGTTTTTTAATGGTTGAAAAACTTGTTAATTCTCATTAATATTAATCTAGTTATTAAAGTGTTTAGTAAATTAGATTAATATGGTCATTTATTAGGATTAATTTTATTAATAACCTAATAATAAATTATCCGAATAAAGTGTTAGAGTTTTAATAGTTAAAACTTGGTAAACACTAACATAATAATCTGACCTTAGTAGATAACTTACAAAGGCTTTGATTATTGACTAATAAATTAGATTTTTAATTGTTAATAATCATAAATAATTTATTAGTTAATTGGAACTTGTTTATAATAATGAATTAGTTAATACACTAGATAACTTGATTAAAGTTAACCGTTTGATCATGTAAAGTCTAGGTGCATTAACGGATAATAGAAAATCTTAATTTTAAAATAGCGAGTGGGAGAAGGATATATGACATATTTATCCCGCAATCTTCATCATTAGTTCAACACCATCAGATCCGATTGGGGCATCGTAACGGCTTTGCTTTCGTCCTCTCTAAGGAGAGTTTCAACAAAGGTCAATATCAAGGTTGACTTCCTAACAAATATGATTTCTGAGGGTATTTTGGGATTGGCCGACCCTAAGGCGGCAATTCTCGAGTTTAGCTCGTGAGATCTAAAATGGCGGGTTACACTCACGAAGGTTCTGATTAAGTTTTGTTAATTAAAAACCTGACTGAATAAACGATTATTGAATGATATGGAATAAGAGTTATTCTAGAATATCATTTGATTGGGAATGTCTCGGTCCAACATGCAAAGACTTGACCTACCCTAAGGGCATAGTAACTGGTTTTTATGGTAAATCTAGTTGGTTAAACATGTTCATGCATCATGTTTAAATTTATGCCAAAGCACTCACACTTGTTTTAATAAATGACTGAATGAATGTTATATTTATTTCAATACTTATGTCTTCTGTATTACTATAAATTCTCATAAACGACAAATTAACTGGTAATAACTACACTAAGTGGAAACTTAATATTAATGCAATATTGGTCACCAAAGACCTCAAGTTTGTGTTTACAGAGGAATGTCCTCCGGTGCCTGCTGCCAATGCCGCATGAACTGTTCGTGAGGCCTACCAGCGATAGGTCTCATCTGATGAGAAGACCCGAACATATTTGTTGACTTCTATAACAGACGTGCTTGTCACAAAGCACGAAGCAATGACTTCTGTATTTAAAATCATGGAGTCATTGCAAGCTTTGTTTGGGAAGCCTTCCGAGCAAAAGCGACACAAAGCTGTTCATTCCGCCATGCTCGCTCATATGAAGGAAGGTACGTCAATTTAGGAACATGTCCTGAGCATGATGTCCTACTTCAATATGGTAAAAGTCAATGGCATGGCCATTGATGAACCCATCCATTTTAGTATCATACTGACGACTCTTCCGAAGAGTTTCGATCGGTTTAAAATAAACTACGAGAAGAAAAAGTTAAGGTTCAGTCTCACACTGTTGTTTAATGAGCTCACTACCTTTAAGTCCATGACTAATGACTGCAAAGGCAAGACTGGTGAGGTAAATATTGTTGAACCATCTTCCTCTAATAATAAGAAAAGGAAGAGGTCTGCTGGGAAGGCGAAGGGTAAGCCCAAAGCCTAAAACAAGAAGAAGTCCAAAAAAGGTAAATATGATTTACTTGTTCCTGAGTCATGTTTAGTGGAAGATGATTCTTCACCCTGGATAGTTGATTCGGGGGTCACTAACCATGTTTGTTCTTCTTTGCAATGGACTGATTCTTGAACACAGCTAGAGGATGGAGCCTTCTCAATGTGTGTGGGGTCAAGGGATGTCATGTCGGCATGAGCAAAGGGCATAATTAGATTTTGTTTTTGTAATAATTATATATTGTTGGACAATGTATTTTATAATTATGGATGGAATTTGATTTCCGTTTCAAAGTTGTTAGAACAAAAATATTCTGTTTCTTTTAATATTAAGTATGTTATTATTAGAAAGAATAGCCTGAATATTTGTTCAGAAATTAATGAAAACACTTTGTATGTCTTAAGACCGTTAATACATACTACACAACTTAACACCGAAATGTTTAAGGTTGTAAAATAAAAAACTAAACGATGTAAGATTTCTCCAGATAATGACACGTATCTCTAGCATCTAAGACTTGGTCATATCAACCTTGACAGGAGAGACAGACTAGTAAAAAGCAGGCCTTTAAGTGAGTTAAAGGTGTGACCTTACATGTCTGTGAATCTTGTCTGAAAGGTAAGATTACTAAGAGACCTTTTACTGGAAAGAGGTTTAGAGCTAAATAACTGCTAGAGCTTATACATACAGACGTCTGCGGACCGATGAATTTTAAAGCTAGGGGTGGTTATGAGTATACCAACGTTTGGAGGCTCCTTCACTTTTCGATTTGCTCATGGTCTGTACCACTGATCTTTCTTGCTATATCACGGGACTGGTAACTACGTGTGGGCGCATCACTGCCTCAGAAACTTAGAATGAAGAATGTAGGAAAACTAAGAAACTCTTTCTTAATTTTCACTATACAACATTTGCATTGTTTGCATCTCATGCACTTAAAACTTTTCTCTCTTTGATTTCATGTACACAAGCACGTTCAAAGACAATACACCAATTGTTAAAAAAATCTCACGCACCCTTTTTCTAAAAAAAAACTAAAGTCAAACAATACCTTTTTTTTTAATAATCACAAAAAACACCCCGCACTTGCATTGTACCTTATATATATAAAAGTGTTGTACGTGAACTCACATTTTTTTTAAATCTAATCAAATCTAATTTGATTTAAAAAAAAAACTTTCAAATAAAAATATCTCATATCTTTTATTTGATCATAATTTTTGAATTCAAACTATTTAAATTCAAAAATAAAATATTTAATTTAATAAAATAAAATAATCACATTATCTTTTTTTATTCAATAATAAATATCAACATACACCCTTCATTTAGTGATTAATAACATAATTAAATAATCTTATTATTTAAGTTATTTAATCACCATTATCCATTAATTAAATAATCTCATTATTCAATTAATTCCCGAATAAATACGTGTCACTTTCGTAACACAATTAATTGGACAATCCAATTAATTAACCCTGACCCTTGTTACCTAAATCGATATGGCTAGCAAGGGGATCTAATGGACCCACAGTATTTTGAACTCCAATAATCACCGGAATCATTAATTAAACTCTTTAATTAATATTCCTTAATTATTAACTCCGGTGTTATTCCACTAAAAACCAGAAGATGTACTCTCTCAACTGTAGACGTTTTTACACAGACCGATACAACTCAGTGTCCATCGATATAGCTATTACATATGGTGTTATCCTCCACAGTAGTTCATAATTAAAGCTGGGTCATAATGTCCGTTATACCTTTCTAATTACATATATCCTGTAAGTACCATTGATTCTCTAATGAACAATAAATCCTATTTCCTCACGGAATTAGGAGAGCGCTCATATTATTCTAGCCCCGAATCAACCCTTAAGGAAACTACCATCTACTTCTCACAAGAAGGAGTGGATTCCACTATTATGTACAAACCTTCCCAGCCACAAGCCAAACCGCAATCCCAACATACGGAGTATATTGACCAGGAAATTCATCTGACCTCACCCATGGTTTATCAAAGACCATGATCTAACCTGAATGAGTCGATAAGACATTCAGGATTAAGATCACCCACATATAGCCATCATTAGTTGATATATATAAATCTCATCGGTAAATGAATCTTGGTGTGAGATTCGTATAGATCATGACCCAGTCCTATATGATCACATCATACAAGATGCCTCCATTCCCATATCTCATATAAATGATTCAGGATAGAATCACTGTACATTATGGAATGGACCGCAGCCATAGATTAACCACAAATAAAGTACCCAGCTTTATTTGCTATCTATTGTCTCTTTAGATTGCACGTCTCTTACTGTATCCATCCGTATATGACACTCATATACACAGTTTGAGATTACATCCGGCAATCCAGGATGTTAATATGTACACAAGTTTATAAAATAAATAACATAACAATAATGAATTGAACCTTTCTTTTTTATTTACTTCATAAATCTATTTTCAAATTACATGCTTAGGGCATAAACCTCAACAATCTCCCACTTGCACTAAAGCATGTGAGGCATGTCTCGTAACCCTAGACCATTTAGGTGGCCCGAAAACACTTTAGCTGGTAAGGTCTTCGTAAATGGATCAGCATGATTGTCTTGTGAGGCTATCTTGGTGATGATCACATCTCCTCTCTGCACTATCTCTCTGATGAGATAATACTTTCTCTCTATATGCTTCCCTCTCTTGTGGCTTCTTGGTTCTTTGGAATTAGCCACAGCACCACTGTTATCACAATAAAGTGTGATGGGCTTATCCAGGTCTGGAACAACTTCCAGATCACTCAAGAACTTACGGAGCCAAACAGTCTCTTTAGCAGCTTCAAAAGCAGCTACATATTCGGCTTCCATGGTGGAGTGAACAATGCAAGATTGCTTGATACTTCTCCACACAATGGCTCCACTACCTAGGGTGAATACTGATCCAGACGTGGATTTTCTAGAATCCTTGTCTGACTGAAAATCAGAATTCGTGTATCCTAACGGGATCAAATCCTGTCCGGAATACACTAGCATATAATTTCTCGTTCTCCGAAGATACTTGAGAATAGTCTTGACAGCAACCCAATAATCCAATCATGGGTTGGACTGGTATCTGCTGACTACTCCCACTGCATAGCAGATGTCCAGTCTCGTGCATAACATAGCATACATGAGACTACCTACTACTGATGCATAGGGAACACGTCTCATATCCTCAACTTCTTGAGGTGTCTTAAGACACTGTTCCTTATACAAGTGAACTCCATGTCTGGAAGGTAAATTACCTTTCTTGAAGTTCTGTATCCAAAATCGCACAAGAATCTTGTTGATATATGATGTCTGAGACAATGCAATAAGTTTGTTCTTACGATCCCTTATAAGTTGGATCCTTAGAACATAACTTACCTCTCCAAAATCTTTCATTTGGAATTGGCTAGCTAGCCAGCCCTTTATATCAGACAACACTTCCACGTCATTCCCAATGAGTAGGATATCATCTACGTATAGGACTAAAAAAACTATTTTTTTTATCAATGATGTGTTTATAGACACAAGGCTCATCGACGTTCTGCTTGAAGCCATAGGTTTTGATCACATCATCAAACCTTATGTTTCAAGATCTAGATGCTTGCTTAAGTCCATAGATGGACCTTTACAGCTTGCAAACCTTTTGCCTTTGATTTGGAGACACGAATCCCTCTGGTTACATCATATAAATGCTCTCATCAAGATTTCTATTCAAGAATGCAGTTTTAACGTCCATTTGCCAAATTTTATAATCGAAATAGACAGCAATGGATAAGAGAGTCCTAATAGACTTAAACATGGCTACCGGCGAGAAGGTCTCTTCATAATCGACCCCCTCTTTCTAGGTATAACCCTTGGCCACTAGCATTGCCTTGAAGGTCTCTACCTTCCCGTCTACTCCTCTCTTTCTCTTGTAGATCCACTTACACCCAATGGGTTTTACCCCATCCGGTAAGTCTACAAGATCCCAGACTGAGTTAGAGTACATGGACTCCATCTCGAGATTCATGGCTTTAAGCCATTCCTCTTTATCAGGATCTTCCATTGCATTCTTAAATGTCAATGGATCATCCACACTATCAGCAGAGACAACACCTTGTCCCTCACCTATAGCTAAATAGCGTTCAGGTTGTCTCACAACCCTCTCACTACGTCTAGGTGGTAGTGTATCCTGATCAGGAACCATCTGACTCTTAGATGTTTGTGGATCAACAACTCTTATTGATGAAGCACTAGTCTCACCAGGCTCCAACTCATTTAATACAATCATGGAACGAGGTTTATGGTCACTAATGTAATTGTCCTCAAGAAACGTTGCATTTGTTGATACAAATACTTTGTTATCTTCGGGACTATAAAGGTGTCCACCTCTGGTCTCCTTGAAGTATCCTACAAGCAAGCAGACAACAAACTTAGAGTCTAGCTTTCCAGTTCTGTTCTTCAGCACGTGTGCTGGACACCCCCATATGCAGAAATGTCACAAATTAGCTTTACGACCATTCCATAACTCTAGGGGAGTCTTAGGAACAGATTTAGATGGCACTACATTCAAAATGTATGCCGCTGTTAGTAACGCATATCCCCAGAAGGAATTTGGTAATGATGAGAAACTAATCATAGATCTCACCATTTCCATTAGGGTTCTATTTATCCTCTCCTCTACACCGTTTTGCTGAGGTGTACCGAGAGCTCTGAGTTGGGAAACCATCCCATGCTTGACCATGAAGTCTTCAAACTCTTGGTCAAGGTACTCACCTCCACGATCCGATCGTAGTGACTTGATAGCCCTACCTAATTGATTCTCAACTTCAGCTCGAAATTCTTTGAACTTTTCAAATGTTTCCGACTTTCGTTGCATCAGGTAGACGTATCAGTATCTTCAGTAGTCATCTATAAAGGTGACATAATGCTCATAACCACCCCTAGCTTTAACATTCATCGGTTCGCAGACGTCTGTATGTATAAGCTCTAAGTCCATTTCCAGTAAAAGGTCTCTCAGTCATCTTACCTTCCAAACAAGATTCGCAGACAGGTAAGGTGCCGACCTTTAACTCACTTAAAGGTCCGCTTTTTACTAATCTGTCTATCCGGGTAAGGTTGATATGACCTAGACTTAGATGCCAAATATACGTGTCATTATCTGGAGAAATCTTATGTCGTTTAGTTTTTTGTTTTTCAACCTTAAACATTTCGGTGTTGAGAAGTGTAGTATGTATTAACAGTCTTAACACATACAAATTGTTTTCATTAATTCATGAACAAATATTCAAACCATTCTTTCCAATAATAACAGACTTATTATTATTAAAAGAAACATAATATTTTTGTTCTAACAACTTAGAAACGATAATCAAATTCTGTGTAAATCCAGGAATATAAAAAACATTGTTTAATAATAAAAAACTATTATTATTACAAAATTGTAATCTTATTGCTCTCACTGCTTTGACCGATACGACATCCCCCGACCCCACACGCATTGAGAATGCTCTCTCCTCTAGCTGTGTCTAAGAATCAATCAACTGCAAAGAAGAACAAACATGATTAGTGGCCTCCGAATCAACTATCCAGGGTGAAGAATCATCTTCCACTAAACAAGATTCAAGAACAAGTAAATCATATTTACCTTTCATCTTGTTCTTCTTGGCTACCTCCTCCAGATACTGACGACAGTTCCTCTTTCTGTGCCCGACCTTGTTACAATGAAAACATTTTCCTTTGTCTTGGTCAGTAGAGGTGCCATTCTTTTTGCTTTGGGCTTTCTTGGGTTTGGGCTTTCCTTTTACCTTCCCAACGGACCTTTTCCTCTTCTTATTATTAGAGGAAGATGGTTCGACAACATTTGCCTCACCGGTTTTGCCTTTGTTGTCCTTAATAAAGGAATCAAAGGTAGAGAGCTCATTGAGCAACTATGTAAGACTGAACTTTAACTTGTTCATCTCCGTAGTTGCTTTTAAACTGATCGAAACTCTTCAGTAGAGTCATCAGTATGATGCTCACCTGACTGGGTTCGTCAATGGCCCCGCCATTGACTTCTACCGTGTTGAAGTAGGACATCATGCTCAAGAGCACCCGCACTTGTTTTAAATAAATGACTGAATGAATGTTTTATTTATTTCAGCAATGTCTTCTGCATTACTTCAAATTCTCGCAAACAACAAATTAACTGGTGATAACTACACAAAGTGGAAACTTAATATTAATGCAATTTTGGTCACCAAAGACCTCAAGTTTGTGCTTACGGAGGAATGTCCTCCAGCGCCTACTGCCAATGCTACACGAACTATTCGTGAGGCATACCAGCGATGGGTCTCATCTGATGAGAAGGTCCGAACATATCTGTTGGCATCTATGACAGACGTGATTGTCACAAAGCACGAAGCAATGACTTCAGCATTAGAAATCATGAAGTCATTGCAAGCTATGTTCGGGCAGCCCTCCGAGCAAAAGCGACATGACGCTGTTCGTTCCGCTATGCTCGCTCGCATGAAGGAAGGAACGTTAGTTCGGGAACATTGGCATAAATTTAAACATGATGCATGAACATGTTTAACAAACTAGAACTACTTTAAAAAATAGTTACTACACCACGACAATCCAACATACCACAAAAAAGTTCCGCCTTAGGGTCGGTCAAATCTTTGTAATTTAGACCGAGACATTCTCAATCAAATGATATTCTAGAATAACTCTTATTCCATATCATTCAACCATCGTTTATTCAGTCAGGTTTTTAATTAACAAACTTAATCAAAACCTTCGTGAGTGTAACCCACCATTTCAGATCTCACGAGCTTAACTCGAGAATTGCCGCCTTAGGGTCGGTCAATCCCAACCCTCAGAAATCTTATCCGTTAGGAAGTCAACCTTGGTATTGACCTTTGTGGAAACCCTCCTTAGGGAGGACGAAAGCAAAGCCGTCACGAGGCCCCACTCGGATCTCACGGTGTTGAACTAATGATGGAGACCGCGGGATATATATGTCATATATCCCTCTCCCACTCACTATTTTAAAACTAGGGTTTTCTATTATCCGTTAATGCACCTAGACTCTACAGGATCAAACGGCTAACTATAATCAAGTTATCTAGTGCATTAACTAATTCATTATTAGAAACAAGTTCTAAATAACTAATAAATTATTAATGATTTTTAACAATTAAAAATCTAATCTATTAGTGAATAATCTAAGTCTTTGTAAACTATTTATTAAGCTCAGATTATTATGAAAGTGTTTACCAAGTTTTAACTATTAAAATTCTAACACAATATTCGGTTCATTTATAATTAGACAATTAATCAAATTAATCCTAATTACTATAAATGACCCTATTAATCTAACTTATTAAACTCTTTAATAACTAAATTAATATTAATGAGAATTACCAAGTTTTTTAACAATTAAAAAACTAATCTCATTTTCATAGCTAATTTATGTATTTACCCATTTTAATCACATTAAAAAAAATACATAAAATATCAGGCTATGATGCATGTATGACATATCAAATATATTTGTGTTGGCACATCTAATCTAAATGACATACGTATGCATGACAATGGTTTTTATCATCACATAATATAAAATATATATGAATTGACCGAGTACTGTGGATTATTTAACCTAAAAAAAAATTGGAATCTAAAATTACAAAAATACCTCCAAGACATTCCTTGGTCTTCTTGTAATTTTCCGAGTCTTCCAATCTCTTCAGGTCACTTCGATTCATCTCATGAATCTTTCTTCGTGATTTTTCTATGTTTTCAACATAAGTTACATTTTTTTTTACAATACAATTACAGTAAAAAAAAAAAAAAATTATACAACTCATAAACCCTAAATTCACAGTACCATATAGTTAACGATCAATCATGTTTTTGTAAATTAAATATATATATATATATATATATATATATACTACGAAAACATCATACAGTCAATTTAAATCGTGCCTACACAATCATACATTCAGGAGCATCGAAAACAATTTCTTGTTCCGAAAATAAAATTGGTTCTGATACCAATTGTTGGAACCCCGTTCACCGGTCACGCAGCGGAAATGGGTTTTAATTTTTTTTATACAGATCGTAATCTGTATCTAGGACAAGTGAACTTTTGATCGTAATTATTTTCGGAACAAATACATATAAAAATTATTACACTAATAAAATATATATGTAAATACAGGAAATTGTAATCAATAAAAAAAAATAGAACTATAACAACGTTTGGAGGCTCCTTCACTTTTCGATTTGCTCATGGTCTATACCACTGATCTTCCTTGCTATGTCCCGGGACTAGTAACTACGTGTGTACGCGTCACGACCTTAGGAACTTAGAATGGAGGATGTAGGAAAACTAAGAAACTCTTTCTTAATTTTCACTATGTAACACTTGCATGGTTTGCATCTCATGCTCTTTAAACTTTTCTCTCTTTGATTTCATGCACACAAGCACGTTTAAAGACAAGAGACCAATTGTTAAAAAAATCTCTCGCACCCTTTTTCTAAAAAAACAAAAGTCAAGCAAAACCTTTTTTTTTTTTAATAATCACAAAAAACACCCCGCACTTGCATTGTACCTTATATATATAAAAGTGTTGTGCGTGAACTCGCACACATTTTTTTTTTAAAAAAAAAAAATCTAATCAAATCTAATTTGATTTTTAAAAAAAAACTTTCAAATAAAAATGTCTCATATCTTTTATTTGATTTTAATTTTTGAATTCAAACTATTTGAATTCAAAAATAAAATATTTTATTTAATAAAATAAAATAATCACATTATCTTATTTTATTCAAAAATAAATATCAACATACACCCTCAATTTAGTGATTAATAACATATTTAAATAATCTTATTATTTAAGTTATTTAATCACCATTATCCATTAATTAAATAATCTCATTATTCAATTAATTCCCGAATAAATACGTGTCACTTTCGTAATACAATTAATTGGACAATCCAATTAATTAATCGTGACCTTTGTTACCTAAATCGATATGGCTAGCAAGGGGACCTAATGGACCCACAGTATTTTGAGCTCCAATAATCCTCAGAATCATTAATTAAACTCTTTAATTAATATTCCTTGATTATTAACTCCGGTGTTATTCCATTAAAAACCCAAACCTGCACTCTCTCAACTGCAGACGTTTTTACACAAACCGATACAACTCGGTGTCCATCGATATAGCTATTACATATGGTGTGATCCTCCATAGTAGTTCATAATTAGAGCTGGGTCATAATATCCGTTATACCCCTCTAATTACATAAATCCTTTAAGTACCATTGATTCTATAATGGACAATAAATCATATTTCCTCACGGAATTAGGAGAGCGCTCATATTGTCCAAGCCCCGAATCAACCTTTAAGGGAACTACCATTTATTTCTCACAAGAAGGAGTGGATTCCACTATTGTGTACAAACCTTCCCAGCCACAAGCCAAACCGCAATCCCAACATACGGAGTATATTGATCAGAAAATGCATCTGACCTCACCCATGGTATATCATAGACCACGATCTAACCTGAAGGAGTCGATAAGACACTCAGGATTAAGATCACCCACATATAACCATCATTAGTTGATATATATGAATCTCATCGGTAAACGGATCTTGGTGTGAGATTCATATAAATCATGGCTCAGTCCTATATGATCACATCATACAAGGTGTCTCCATTCCTATATCTTATATGAATGATTCATGATAGAATCACTGTACATTACGGAATGGACCGCAGCTATAGATTAACCACAAATAAAGTACCCAGCTTTATTTGCTATCTATGAACTCCTTAGATTGCACGTCTCTTACTGTATCCATCTGTATATGACACTCATATGCACAGTTTGAGATTACATCCGGCAATCCAGGATGTTAATATGTACACAAGTTTATAAAATAAATAACATAACAAGAATGAATTGAACCTTTCTTTTTATTTACTTCATAAATCCATTTACAAATTACATGCTTAGGGCATAAACCTCAACAGTCTTAACATGATTTGTGACTTTTGAATTCCATTTTCTATTTTTGTTCACCACATTTCACCCAATGACCCCATTACAACCAAAGGGAAGACCTAAATGATCTACGATGAAATCTAGATTGGGAATGTTTGTTGAAGCATAATCTTACACGTCCATGGCATTTGATTCACTTCCTAGGCTAGTTCACCAAAATAATAATGTTTCATTTCTTATTGTATACAAGTATTTGATTCCCATGCATAACTCTATCCTTGCTTACTTTGCATGAGTGTGAACTTAGGACTCCGAGAGGAAAGAAAAGAGAGTGTCCACGCGAGGCTTAGAGTCGAAGCAAATTACGTCCGAGGTGTGAGAGTGAGTAGTTCCTGACATGAGAGCACATTAGGTGTGAGATTCGTGTTATTCGAGTGTCCCGTGAGTGCCTTCAAGTTGCTTGAGAATATTTTGCATGAGTCTACTCTCCAAATCCACAATTCATTGTATCTCATCACCGATTGAAAATATTTGCGATCATCAAGAAGTTCACCCGATTGCTCATGTTTTTTTCTCTTATAATATTGTGGGAATAGATTTCTCATTGTGAGAGTTTATCACAAAGCTATATTATTAATTATAAAAGAAATTACATTACGAATTTCATAAAAAACACATTAAAGTAAAACATAGAATACGAAAACAACTTTTTTTTTGTTTGAAACAATTAAGTATTATAAAGCTTGGTCTGCCAAACTAGCAGCCAGCAGAAGGCCAAAACAAACAGAAAACAGAAAATGCCCAGAAACCTAGGAAAACACAAAGCAAAAGACAAACATAAAAACAGAAAGAAGACCAAAAGAACAACACAAGAGAGGGACTCAACCATCTAAGCTCCAATCCACTAAATGAGAAGTAAGGGTTCGGACTTTAAGTTGATCGTCCCAATTATTTAGTGATATGGAAAATCAAACCTACTTGTGAATCTTCTTCACCAAAAGATTGACTCCATGTTCTGGTTCGATCGTCAATCGACGAATAGGTGAGTGAACATATTTTGGGGAGATGGAGAAAGAGAACTTGGATACAATGAGAGACACAAGTATCTTGAGTTCAACCATGGCCAAATGTTGTCCAATACAAACCCTAGGACCCATCCCAAATGGCATGTATACATAGGGAAGCTTGCAAGAGCCTGAAATCCCATTTGCAAATCTCTCTGGATTGAATTTGAAGGCATCTGGTCCCCATATTTCTGGGTTTGTATGTATATTTAAAACCATTGTTCTAATGGTCACATCTTTTGGAATGTTAATGCCTTGAAATTTCATGTCTTTAAAGGTTTGTCTTGATAACTCAGCTGCGGGGGGGTATAAACGCAAAGTTTCTTGAATTACCATTGTTAACTGCAATAACAAAAGAAATAAAGAAAGTTATTTTCAATGAAAAAAAATACGTGTAGCTTTTACCGATGGAAAAAGTCAAAAACACTTGAGTTGCGTTTACTGTACGATAATGAAATGAAAAGGGAACTTGATAATTCAAATAATGATTTAATTTCTGATTTATGTGTGGGGCTCAACGATTTTAATAAATACTGTGATCACAAATTATTAAATTGTCTTTTCCTATCAAAATTCCTAATCCTTAGTAAATGCGTAGGACGAGTATTTTAACAGTAAGTTGATAAAAAATCATACCACTTTCATTTTTTTAAGCATTTCATAATCTGGAGTTCGATCCCCACAGATTTCAAGAACCTCTGCTCGAACACGATCTTGCCATTCTTGATTAGAAGCCAAAAGCATTAAGCACCAAGTGGATGAAATTGCTATAGCTTCAAAGGCAGCCACATATATATTCTTGCAATTATCAACTATGAATTGGTCAATTTCTTCTTGGTTGAAGTTACTGCTTTCAGCTCCTTCAATAATCATTTGTAATAAGTCCTTCTCCTTCTCATGGGCTGCTTTCTGCTTCCTCTCATTCACTACTTCTAGAATCAAATTTCGAATCTCCTTTTGTAATTTCCATGAACTTCTGTTACTCTTTGTAGGAAGATATCTATAATAATTTTGAAATGAAATTAAAATTTATAATTTTCAAGAATACATATATATATATATATATATATATATATATATGGGCAAAGCTAGAATTTTAGTTTTGGGGGACCAAGACAAAAATTAATATTGTATGACACGTAATCTTCAAATGATATTATTAGGAATTCCGTTTCAGAAAAAGTGTAGACATTAACTAATTAAAATGTTAAAATTTTGATATCATTCGGTGTTAAAAATAATGATATAAATATATAAATAAAATACATATTAAATAATTAAGATGTAACACGTTTATTTTTTATCTAAAAAATTATTTATAATCACATTAATCTAATCATTTTCATAATTTTTGTTTCAATTATATAATTAAAGAGTGTATGAGAAAATACTTTTATTTTGTTGCAAAACCTGAGCCTATTCTTAATAGTCTGTATAACTGATAATAATATTTTAATAGTTTATGGCTTATAAAATATAAATTTCAGTAGCTTAATAAAAATATCATTATACTATTGATATATTTAATTCACAATTATTTACATACATGTAATTTAATTTTATAATATTCATTTCAAACCAAATTAACTTATATTAATTTTGAATAAAAATTAAATAATAAACTAATAAAATAAATATATCAAAACTATATTAATAATTAACCTAGCAAAATAAATAAAATAGATACTCGTCAAAAGAGTTCAATATTTACTTAGATTGCATTTAAGAAATCTAAAAAATAATAACACTATGAATAATGATAGATATCACACCTCAAATCATAACTTTTTTTATCACAACACGTGTGCCAGTTCATATGTCAATCGGTGAGTAGATACATAGATAAATGAGATAAATCATCATTAATGTGTATCTACTTACAAATTGATACACCAGCTGTCACATGTACTGTAATGTAAAAGTTGTGATTTTATATATGATATCTAGCATTATTATATTATATACATAATACATACTAGATTAGGTAATAATATAAAAAATAATAGGAAATTAAAATATTAAAATGGACCGATTTTGATTCCTATTTACATGTTTAATAGAATTATGAAAAAAAAACCTATTAGTTAATTTATATTATTAAATTAATAAATGGATAAGATAATAATATCATCTATATTTATATAGTATATTATATTTTAATTTATATAAAATATTTTTTTTATTGGTTGGGAGGCTATGGGTCCTATGGGTCCCTCCTTACATTTGTCCATATATATATATATATATATATATATATATATATATGCAATACTATTTAATAATAATAAAAAAAATCACCTCATGCCTGGAATTCCCAATAATTCAGCCATCTTGCCCATAATTTCCTGAAGAGCTCGTAGTTTCAGAAAAATTTCTTCTCCTTTAGAGTAATTGCTTCCAAAACAGGCTTTTGAGATCACATCTCCAGAGAAACTTCTCATGTCATCATCAATTTGGATGTCTGCAATTCCACCCTCTCCCTCAATTCTGCTTTTAAATGTTTTTAATATAATCATTGTGGATTCGGAAATCAGAGTAATCATGCCCTACAAGAATTAATTCAAAGAAAAGATTATTGTCAAAAAAAGTTGTTAAAGTGCATAATTTTAAGCTAGTATTTTGGAAAGTGTTAGTGATATTCAAACCATATTTTTTTGAACAATAATACTGAACATAATCTTTAAGTTGAATAAGTTATAAAACAAATTAAGATGACTGCATGCCAAAGAAATTAAAGGACATTTATTTATACACCAGAAAGCAGTATATTTATATATATTGAGGGGTAAACGATGTCAGATTTAGCCCATAATGTACGTGTAATCACCTCGACTAGCCGTACAACAATCACAAGATGAACCTCATATTGATGTTCTGTACTTTCCTCAAATTCCCTACTTTTTCTGTTTCTTTTTTCCTTTTCAAGTAGTATATTCTGATCTTAATAACTTTTAATAGGGATTTATGATTATATGCTTATACAATAGAAATAGTCAATAACTCAAATTATTCTTTTATTCTGGTAAATATCCCTATTTTGGTCAATTTAGGAATAATCTTAGTCCTTGTTAGATTGTTTTTTCTTATAAAAATTTCCTTGGGAGAAAATTTTGTCATGGATTCAACTTTATTTATCGTTTTTGCTCCGTCAAGTCTATTAAAATTAATATATTTCTAGCACTTGTTAACCGAATATCTGTAATTAAATAATGAAATCATACCTTAACTTTGGCCATGTACAACTCAGGAGCAATAGTTTTGTTCTGATGTGCCCAAACTGCCCCATTTGTAGTTAAAATTCCTCTGCCAAGAAAAGGACCAAGCTCGTTTTGTAGATATAACGGTTTTCCCAAGTCTAATGACGTGCATGTCACGATCTCTCTCACCATCTCAGGTTTTGATACATGTAATATTTCTGTGTTTCCAAGAGAAAACGAAAACAAAGCTCCTGTTTTTCCGCACCAAAAAAAAAAACATTTATTAAAAACATTGGTAAAAGCTAGTTTGACAATTGAAAGTAAAAGAGTGTGATCAAATTAACATATGAAAAAACAAATATAAATTAATGTCAATGACTATCGGCTATGGCGTTAGGATTTTATGCTTTCACACAAAGAGAAGGCCGTTAAATGAGATTGTAACATTGTGAAAATATTAAGTTTTTGAGAGAGAAGCCGATGAACGGCCAACGATTGACTAACTTTATCAAATTTAGAGAGTCCGAGGGATCATGACAAATAAAAATTAGAAAATACATGTAAATATAGAAAAAAAAATGGGTTAAAGACTTAAAGTTAAATAAAATTTAACTATTTTTTTTTAAAAGATTTATGCCTAGAGGGACATACGTGTAAATTACGAGTAAGAGTTTTTTTTTGGACTTGTGTTATTCTCGACTATAGTTAAATTTATAGCCTCCATGGACGTTAACAAAGAGTCGTAAAATTCGAACTTCATACCATATTGTTTTCTACATTGCTCATCATAGGGAAAGATAGCAGCAGCAACGTTATGGGAGGTGATGTTGGATTGATGTTGAGAGCTCTGTTGAGCTTTCTTCATGTCCATGAGGTTCCCAAGCAACCAGCTGGTTGAAGGCGGTCCATCGACGCCTTGTTTCCTCAACATTCCTCGAACCTTCTCCGGTTTCACCACTAGTTTCTTGTACAAACTTATCAACAACCATAGCAAACCAATCATTGCCACAGAAACCAAAACTTGCACATACTCAATTTGAAGAACCTCCATAACTAGCTAGATAGCCAAGCTCTCTCTAGTAACTAGCTAGATAGCCAAGCTCTCTCTAGTAATGTTTCTGTATTATTCACTCTCTATTCTCTCTTGAAAATGATTTAGTACAACAATTATATATATATATATATATATATATATATAGGAAATGACGAGTTTTGTTTTAATAACTTATGATTAAAAAATACCAAATAGGTAACTTCCAAAAACGCCCTTACTATACACATTTTTTAATTATTGTTTTAACTTTAGCTTTTGGAAGATACTTTGAAAGTTATCTGAGATCTACTTCTCTCGCTAATTGTATTAAAGTGAAAAGTTCTGTAAACTGAAATCTAAGTTCATTTTCTTCTTCAACGAGTTCAACATTCATATAGTTACATAAGATCACTCATCTTATCAGTTTGTGAATATCAAACTGATAAGATAGGTTATCTTATGCAACTTTGAAAAATACAATACTGAGCGATTGTAATTTAAACAAGGTATAACATAATGATGGCTCTTATCTCTCAATTTCGATTTCGATTTCGATGAAAACAAGGTATGTAACTTGAATAATTTGATTTTGAATTCCGATTAGATTGGGGAAGACGATGAACAATATAAAGGTTAGTAAAAGTCTCAGAGCAAGTTGAAGTTTCTTCAAAAGTCTCGGACAGTGTTACAAAAGTCTCAGACAAAAGTCTCAGACAAAAGTCTTGAATCAATAAAGTTGTCTGAGACTTTTGTAACACTGTCCGAGACTTCTATAACAGGTTCCAAGACTTTTGTATAGGCAATTGTGTCCAAGTCTTTTATAACAGGTTTCGAGACTTTTGTAACTTTGTCCGAGACTTTTATAACATTGTCCGAGACTTTTGGTACATTGTCCGAGACTTGTGTAACATTGTCTCGGAACACAAAGTCTCGGAACACAATTACTAAGTTACTATTCATCATCTTCCCCACGTAATAATCTCAACGATCAACAACTTTAACAATGGAAGATTCAAAACGGTGCTGCCCTTTCACCCCCCGGAGCTGACTGGGTAACTCGACCACCGTGAGCTTAGACGAGAGCTCGGCCCCCGAGTGCCTCAGTGTAATGCCACTACGCCGTTGTTCGAGTGATCGTCTAGATTTCAATGAGACTTTCTATCTCTACTTTACAACTCTATCACTATAAACTTAATGAAAGAAAGCTGACATGGAACAACTGTTGAGGGTATTTTTGTCCATTCACCGCAATAGGTGTCTTTTAAATATAATTTATTAAAACAGAGACAATATTGAAAAATCACCTCTAAAAAATATCATTTAATTTTTGGACTCAATATATACGGTGCTGGCTAAAGGCATAATAAGCAAGCAAGGTATGTACTTAGAGCCTAAACAAAAAGGATTAAAAAAAATCAGATGTCTCATTTATTTAATTTTTTTAAAAAGATATTGTAAAAAAAAAAAAAAATTACTGATAAAAATATATTGAATGATTTATTATTATTATTAATGCTTTGTTACAGGGAAATATAACTAAAAAATAGGAATATAATAATATTTATTAAACAAATGATTATTGAGTATCCACTTTTCAAGTATCATTATAATTAACAAAACCCTTACGATTCTCACCAAATATATTTTATTGTTTAAAAATTATCTATAACAAAATTAAATCATTCTCATTTATCTACAACAATTCAATTACAACTACAACTCTCTTTTTATTACAATTTGTTTATCTCTTAAAATTTACAAGTTGCTCATTTTTTAGTTGGTCTCTTAAAACTTAAAAGTTAGATCACTTACATCTTTACAATATTCTTTAAATCTATTATTTATATTATCTCTAAAAGAAATTCTAACATTTAAAAAGTGTATAAATTCAAATTTATTAAGAATTTAATATTTTTTTTATTTTTTTCTAATTATATGACAAATCATGTGATTAATTTTAATATGATTACTACTTAATAATTGTTGTTGTCTTATTAGTTAAGATATTATATTACAAGAATAAAAAATTTAGTAGCAATCTTCTGAATCATTTAGTTGATCTCTTAAAGTTTAAGATTTACATCATATAAATCACTGTAATATTTGTTAAGAGTGGTGTTATTGGCACACCCACCACTAAACTATTTATTCCTCACTTTTCAAATTATTTGAATGTTCTTTTTTTCTTTATTAAATGATTTAAATGGACATACAATTTTTATTAAAAAATCTTGTACAAACTAAAGCTAATAAAATCCTACTTTTCTTATTTCAAAACTAAAATACCAAAAACTTTAATGACGTAGATTATTTCAAATCATTAAATATTTACTATTTTTATTCATATTTTTTTTCGGATCTCGATATCATATTTCTCATGTTTAGTGTTTATTGATTTATTAATTTTATTGTTTCACATGTTTGTCTTAATTTTCTTCTTAAATTCCAGATCCATGTTTGTTACTTTTTTTTCTTTCGGTATATTTTATTCCAGATCTTATAGGTATACTATAATTTGTATCAAATTTTTTTATAGGTTTTATTCTGAATCTTCCAAAGTTAATTTAATGTTATTTACAAAAAAAAACAAATAATGAAATCGTAACCAAGAAAACATAATCTCTTACAAAACGAAATCACACCAAAACTCTAACTCAATCGTTAAAAAAAACATCATTATTAATATCACATCCACAATCTACCACCAACAATCCAACTGACTAAAAAAAATTACGTCTAATAAATATGGTTTTACCATGAAATAAGAAAAAAAAAATCCTACGAATGGATGTGAGACAACTATATATAATGATTAGAGATGAAGTGTATTTCTATTTTTTTTTTTGAAAAAAATATGAGGTGTATTAAGTTTTAAAAATAAGTAAAAGACTAGTTATGAAAATAAATCAAAAATAATAAAAAAATCATAAAAATTTATATAATTAAATCAAAATTTAAAAAAGTGGAGTATAGATAGTTTAGCAGTGGAGTGTCTATAGCACCACTCATTTTTTAAATCTATTATTTATATTATCTCTAAAAGAAATTCTAACATTTAAAAAGTATATAAATTCAAATTTATGAACTTAACTTTTGTTTTAATATTTTTTTAATTACATGACAAATCATGTGGCTAATTTTAATATGATTACTATTTAATAATCATGGGTGTTTGTGTTGTTAGTTAAGATATTATATTAAAAGAAAAAAAATTATAGTAACAATCTTCTAAATCAAGTTAGATATTTCTAATTATATTCTATCTTTAAATTTTTAATTTTAATTTTATTATATATAAAAAATTGGGATCTATTTTATATCTCCATTAAGATCTCAAAATCCATTGAGCGGATATATATATAAAATGAAGAATCTAGAAGAAGCATTTAATGCTTGGTTGGTTGTACTTCAGCTTTCTATATTTGAATCTCAATCAATTGAGTGCATCACTAAACAGGACAAGGGCATCCGAGAAGACCTCTGGAGTCTGGACGGTGTCCATATCAGTTAACTTTTGTAGGATTGATGTCTCTCGATGTGTATATATATATATATATATATATATATTTTTTTTTTATAGAAACTTAATTTGTCATGCAAAATGCGAGTTAATTTTATTCCTTATAAAGTACAACTTTTTTGATAATTTTTAATATAGAATCATTGAATACTACCGATAGATATTTAATTACTATAAATGGTAATTCAATAGATATAGATAACTATCGACGATTCGTATTCCTTGTATATATGTGTGTGAAATACGGAATATTCAACTATTACCGGAACATCTATTAAATTGTTACATATATATATATATATATTCATTTTCCTATCATTGTGTACTGATGGAATTATATAAGGACATTGAATGTGAATCACTCGTTTATAAAAGAGTTTTGATAAATACATACATACCAAGTAAAAGTATATAAAATGAGTGGTTCATATTCAATATCCTTATATAATTCCATCGATTTGTAGTTATATATAATTTTTTTTCGTACATATATATACGGTCATTATTCCATCAGTGCGCACTGATGGAATTTATGTAAGGATATTGAATGTGAACTACTAATTTATAAAAGAGGTTTGACAAGTGTATAAATGTCAAGTCAAAGTATGTAAAATGAATGACTCATATTTAATATCCTTATATATTCCATCAGTGCGCACTTATGTGCTAATTTTCGTATATATATATATATATATATATATTGACAAGTGTTTTCTTCTTCCATGTAGTAATAAGAGCATTTCCAATACAAGTGTGGTTTGTGAAGAAAAAAATAGATGTCACGTACTATTAATAGATATTCCATTAAAAAAAAATCTTTAATGTAGCCGTGCATATTCAACCTAAAACTGACGTAACAAAAAAATATTATATATTATCAACATGATCGTCCACTTTCAGACGGTCTGGTGCATAATTATATTTTAGGTTGACTCAATAAACATTTTTTATTAATATTAATTTTTTATTTATTTTTTGTAAAAAAAATAAAATAAATAAAATAAAAAATAAAAAATAAAATTAGACACATTATTAAATTAAAATATATTTTAAATAGAAATATTATAGATTAAATCTTTAATCGATTATATATCAATTTTATATTTATATCACATAATTTTTTTAATATTGTTGTCACGTTCTTGTCACCTAATGAATAATTTATATACTAATCGTTTTTTATTAGCCGTGTTGGCCGGGATTTGCATGGAAAAATATAATTCGAATTTACAATTTATATGTATTAAATTATTTATTTATTTTTTATATTTTGATTGACGGTGGTTGCATGTGGGTTACATAAAAGAATCCCATATCCCCAATTCCCCATGCATCCATTGATCTATACTAAATTTTGTTGGAGCAGATCTCTCGACTTAACACAATTGCAATTATTTACCCAAAAAACAAAAAATACAATTGCAATCACCAAGAAGTTGACCAGGGATCCACCGATCCAGAATCCAGATGTTGACTATATATTATATATTTAATAATATAAATAAATTTAAATTTCTATATATTTTTCCATTCTTTCTCGGTTGTTATCATCTATATTATTTTCTATTTTACTTATTATCATATTTATAATTTATGTTAATTTTTTTCCTTTTATTAAAATACTATTATTTTTTATGAAAATTTAATTATTATTGATTTAATTAATGAATCCTAAAATCTCATATTCTATATTTTTTTTCAATAATGCTATTTTATCTAAATTTAATATCTAAATTTGATAGAACTAAAATACTTATATATACACATACATGTCTTCTTCTTTTCTTTTTTCTTTTTTGAAGAAGAAAATATATATACATATCTTAGTATTTTATACATACAGTGTAAGCATTGAATGTAATTAAATATATATATTCGTATTAAATACATAAGTATGAAGTCTTACCTGAATTTTTCGAATCCATTGAATAGTGCAAGAAACCCAACCTGAAAATAAAACAATAAAATAATTAAAACAATAGAGAATTTTCTACTCTCTACTCATCTTTCTCAGATTATCTAATCTTTCTCAGATTATCTAATCTTTCTCAGATTATCTAATGGGGAGACAATTCTGTAATACGTTACATGAGTGAGAGTAGAGACCCTATATATATATATATATATATATATAATATAGCTTCCTAGAATCCTAACCCATAAAGGATTCTCAACTTTAATAGGATGACTAGTCCTAAAAAGAATATTAGACCCACACATATACAATATCTCATACCATATCCTACATTTATTTAGTATAGCTAAGGTGCACCGAGCCCAACAAATATTGATCACAATCAAACGGGTTTTATCCTGTCAACTCTCACTTACTTAAACATTCCAATCCATTCGGTTTCATAAACATAAAATATAATGTCAAATGTTACTCACAATTTTATAAGTACCTTACATTCTCCCACTTGAGCTACATAAACATTATTATTTCAGATTTAAAAATTCATTTTAGAAAACGACTCTCCGAATTGACAAACAATTATATGTGGCCACAAGGAATGTTTAAGAGAGTAACACATTTCTTCCCCTTAGTCCAATAGAATCTCAAGTATCCAACTATATAGATCATTACATCTTTAATCAACATAAGACCATATGTAATCAAAATACCTTTAGCTCTACCTACCCGGGTAAAATGGTATGTATGTGTGGTATGGAAATTACATGCAAATATGATCATTATGTCTAATTCCATCTAGGTCCAACTTCGCATAATGCGAAGCAGCTTAAGACGAGCAAACTTAATGCCCAAAGCATTTCACACTCATTGGACAAACACTTTGACCATGAGTTCAACCTCCCTTAAGACGGGCAAATCCTTCTATCTTAAGTAATATTCACTCATCGGTGAAAACTTTATACCTTATGAGTGAAGTGCCCCCTTAAAGCTAAAAGCTTTAATATATCCTGCCACAATAAAAAACATACATGTGCGCATATCATGACAAATAACATACATATACAATGTACAAATATATTCTCGATAATAAAATTTTATTAAACAGAAAATTGCAGTTAATTCAAAAACAAAACATAACTCCCACTAACCAACCATGTCATAACTATCTACTAATCCCATACGGGGTAACATGCCATTTAAAACCCTTCGGAGATAGTCCATTGGTTAGAGGATCAACTATCAACTCTTCTGTGGCAATATGAATAATAGAAGTTTGCAACTCTTGAACTTTCTCTTTAATCATAAGATACTTGATCTCTATATGTTTAGATGATGAAGACCTTTCATCGTTCTTAGAGAAAGAAACAACTGCGGAATTGTCACAATAGATTGTCAATGGCTTAGATATAGAATCCACAATCTGTAACCCTGGAATGAAATTCCGTAACCAAACAGCTTGGATTGTTGCCTCATAACATGCCACAAACTCAGCTTGCATAGTAGATGAAGCTGTAAGTGTTTGTTTGACACTCTTCCACGATATGGCTCCACCAATCAACATAAACATAAAACCTGAAGTGGATTTTAGATCATCTGTACAACCAGCAAAATCGGCATCCGCATAGCCAACAACTTCCAATAGGCCTGAACGCCTATAAGTGGGCATGAAATCCTTTGTTCGCTGCAGATAGCGCATAACTTTCTTTGATGTTGTCCAATGACGAATGTCAGGATTACTTTGAAATCTGCCAAGTACGCTAGTTGCAAAAGCAATATCAGGACGCGAACAAACCTATGCATACATCAAACTACCAACCCAGATGAATATGGGACATCTTTCATTTGAGAACGTTCTAGCTCATTCTGGGGACATTGTAGCTTCGTAAGTTTATCTTCTTTCACAATAGTTACCTCACCTGGGGAATAAGCACGCATGTTAAACCTCTCTAGTACCCTATCAATGTAAGCCTTTTGAGATAATCCAAGCAAACCACGTGACCTATCACGTTGTATCTCAATACCAAAGACACAAGAGGCTTTCCCAAGATCATTCATTTTAAAGCTACGATATAGAAAATTCTTGGTATCATGTAGCAACCCTAAATTATTGCTGGCGAGCAAAATATCATCATCATAAAGTATAAGAAAACTAAAATTGCTCCTACTGACCTTGCGGTATATGCAATGATTCATTGAATTTTTAACAAAACCATACGAAGTAACGACTTCATCAAATTTCAAATACCATTGTCTAGAAGCTTGTTTCAGACCATAAATGGATTTTCTGAGCTTACAAACCATATGTTCCTTTCCAACTGTCTGAAAATCTTCAGGTTGCACCATGTATACATCCTCTACGAGATCTCCATTTAGGAAAGCAATCTTCACATCCATTTGATGCAACTCTAAATCAAAATGAGCAACTAAGGCCATAATAATCCTAAAGGCATCTTTTAAAAAGACGGGTGAAAAAGTCTCGGTATAATCAATACCTTCTTTTTGACAGAAACCTTTAGCTACAAGTCTAACTTTAAGTTTCTCAACATTGACTTTAGAGTCTAGTTTAGTCTTAAAAACCCATTTACAGCCAATGGGCTTGCAACCATCAAGCAGTTCAACCAAAGCCTAAACACGATTTGTATCCATAGATCTCAGTTTGATCATAGCATCCATCCATTTTGACGATTGAGGGCTCTGAATAGCTTGATCATAAGTCCTAGGATCGTCATCCACTCCTAAGTCAAAATCATGCTCCTGTAAGTAAACAATATAATCATCAGGAATGGCAGATCTTCGGACCCTCTGAGATCTCCTTAAAGGAACATCAACAATTGGTTGTGGCTCATCAACAACTAGCTGGGGTTTATTAATAGTTGGCTTGGACTCATAAATAACTGGTTGAGGTTCAAAAACAACTGGTAAAGGCTCATTTTCTTGTTCAGATAGAGAGTCATCATGATGCTCCAAGAGAAGTGGTATGATAATATCTAATGAAGTAGAAGATGTCAGATTACCCGATTTGCCTTCCTCAAACTCAAAATCCTGAGTTTGCATATTCTTTTCGAATTCATTGCCTTCCTCCAAGAATACAACACGTTTAGATTCAACTATCCTTATAGAGTATGTAGGACAATAGAATCTGTATCGTTTTGATTTATCTGCATATCCCACAAAATATGCACTAACTGTCTTAAAATCTAGCCTTTTCAAATTAGGATCTTAAGGCATTACTTCCGCAGGACATCCTCATACTCTCATGTGATTTAATTTTGGCTTCGAACAAAACCACATTTTAAACAGAGTCTTTGGTACAGATTTACTAGGAACTCTATTAAGAATGTAAGTTGTCGTCTTTAATGCATCACCCCATAAAAATTTAGGCAAAGAACTCGTACTGATCATACTTCTTACCATGCCCATTAATGTACGATTCCGCCTCTCAGAAACTCCATTATGTTCAGGTTCACCAAACATAGTGTATTAAGCACCAATCCCACACTCTTGCAAAAACCTTGTAAATGGACCAGGATTCTGACCAGCTTCACCATACCTACCACAATATTCACCCCCACGATCAGATCTAACACATTTGATCTTTCTTTCTAATTTCAATTCAACCTCAACCTTATATATTTTAAAGATATCTAAGGCTTCAGTTTTCTCGTGAATGAGATAGATGTAACCATAACATGAGAAATCATCAATGAAAGAAATGAAATATTTATATCCACCAAGTGCGACTGGTGAAAATGGCCCACATATATCGGTATGGATAATTTCCAACAGATTTTGATTTCTCATAGCCCTTTTTTTTAGCTCTTGTCATTTTACCCTTCAAACAATTAACACAAGACTCAAAATCTGAAAAGTCAAGTGAATCAAGAATACCATTTCTAACTAATCTTTCGATTCAACCTTTGGATATATGACCTAAACGTCTATGTCATAGTGTGGACGAACAATTTTCTCTCTGGCGTTTATATCCAATGGTAGAATTTATCACAACAGCGAAACGAGAACATTCATCAACAAAATCAGAGTGTAAATTCAATTTATACAAACTGTCACACAAACAACCAGAACCAATGAGAATAGAACCCTGATAAAGAACAAATCCTTTATTAATTAATTCAAAACAATAGCCACTAATATCCAACTTAGAAATGGAAATCAAATTACGTCTGAGAGAAGGAACAAAAGCAACATCAACTAGATCTAAAAACTTTCCTGAAGCTAAAGGTAATCTAACAACTCCTATAAACTCAACTAAAGTCTTCTCTCCATTTCCCATAAAAACGACAGCTTCTTTATCCCTTGGTTTCCTTTTGCTTCTGAAGCCCTGTAAAGAATTCGTAACGTAAATAGTAGCTCTAGAATCAACCCACCAAGAATTCAAAGGGACATCAACCAAATTAGATTCAAAACATACGAGAGCTAAAGGGATATGGTCTTTCTTGCTACACCAGAAACACTTGCCTTTCATGTCTTTATCCTTAGCCTTAATGAACCCATTAGACTTGTCAGCTTTCTTTCCATGATGTTTAAACTTCTTACCCACATTGAACTTCTTCTTACCCTTTTTACCGTGAGTAACCATATGGGCACTTTGTTTCTTACTCTTGAGAATAGTCTCTTCCTCATGGACCACAATTGCAGTCATTTGGTCCAAAGTTCATTTAGTTTCTTGAACATTATAAGAGGTTTCCAGAACATCAAACTCACTTGGAAGAGACTCAAGGACTTGCCATACAAGGTGAGAGTCAGAGATCTTGGTATCCAAATCCCTTAATTTCATGGTCATATTAGTCATCTTCATAATATACTCACGAACATCACCGGTACCATCATAAACTGTTGTCGATAGCTGGCTCGAATACTTTCTCCTCTCATCCTTGCTTCGCTTCTTGAACTTGCCACTCACAGCTTTAAGAAAAGCTTTTGCATCCTTATATTTTGGAATACTCTTCTTAATAGTTTTGGCAATGGACAAATGCATGATCATCAGACATTTTCGATTAGACTCTTTCCACTTCTTCCGATAAGACCTCTGTTTAGCAGTACTCTCATTAGTGAGTTTAAAAGGCTTCTTCTCACGTAACGAAAGGTCTGTAGCCTAAATATTTAGAACAGCAGTAAGAGTCTCTTTCCATTCCTCAAAATTAGTCCCATCTAAAGGTTTGAGAACAGACAATTGCGAAGCAAAATTATTGACATTGAAAAATGAATATCAAAACAAAGGATTTTATGCATATAAGATAACAATCAAAACATTTATAGAAACAAAATTCAACATGTGATTGGGCAAAGATCACTACATTCTATAAATGAATTCCTCAAGATGATGAACCTCCTACGGAGAAGAACATCCTCTATCACATGTGATAACCTCCTACGGAGATGATTAAAACATGCATATAGTTTCCATTATTGTAGTTCTATAGATGAATATCTCAAGATGATAAACCTCCTATAAAGAAGAACATCACCTATCACATGTGATAACCCTCCTACGGAGATGATTAACACAAGCATTTTCATCTTTGCAGTTCAAATTTAATAATTGATTACTGACGAATATCTCAAAATATTTAATGATTAGTCACTACGTGAAACATAATCATCCAATTTACGAGAGTATTCAATCAATTATTAAAACTATCAAATTAATAAGCGTCAGTCAATTCTCAAAATCGAAATGATTAGCCACTACGTGAAAACATAACCACCAGATTCATGAGAATGTACAAAACAGATTATTAATTTCAACAAAATAATAAATATGAAAACTTAATGATTATTCTACTACGTAGAAACATAATCATAAGAAATCACAAAGATTATCAACTGCAATTATTCCTAAAACTCTTTTGGAAAATTATAAAAACTACCATTGATTTTGCTAAATTATAAAAAGGTCCCTCAAGATTCAGTAATTATAAATCGTCCCCTAAATTTGGTCAAAAATACAAACTGACCTAGAAAGTTTCGATAATTATAAATTGGCCCCTAAAACTTGTGAAAATTACAAAGTGATCCCTTAATTTTTCATTAATTATAAATCTACCCCAAAACTATTTTGAAATTACAAAATGGTCTAGTAAGTTTTGGTAATTATAAATTAACCCCACATTTTTATCAAAGTCACAAAAAGACCTAAAATAATTACAAATCAGTCCTTCAAGAATATCAAATTCTGAAAATGTGGCCCAAGCAAAATCAGTCATGGAAACCCTAGACCTTCGTTCGCCGCCGCCTCTACAGCCCAGCCATCGCCTGAAGGCAACGCACTGTGGTGCAACGAGACCCACGATCCCGGATCTAGACCTAATCACGACCGTGAAGAATCATGATCGATCGCAGCTCAAAACCAGCCATAACGATGACCGATTTTCTCTGGGTGGGATTAACAACAGTCGATCTGGTTCGCCGACTAAAAATGACCAGGTTTTGAGCAAAAACCTATCGACCGTGGCGTTGACCCGAAAAGAGCGAACGACTGGTATGGCTGGCGATCGTGACTGGCATGGTGGCATTGACTAGAGGAAAGAAAGATGGGTGGGTTTGGTTGGTTCTGTGATCGGCATGGTAGAATTGACCAAGTAGAAAGAACATGGCGGATCAGAGTTGAAAACCCATCGACCCAAGATAAAGAAAACAGATAAGTGAACTGATTCAATCTCCACATCAGATCTACAATATCAGTTCTAACACAACTGCAATCTGAAACTTAAAACCTAAATTCTTGTTCATCTACTAGTCGAATCCAATCAGCCTATAGATTTCTATCTACATATCGATCATCAAACAACAAGGTTTTTTTTTTTGTTCTTACGGATTCAACATATACTAGACAATATTCATGTATCTAGATCAGTAGATGAATAATAATAACTTAATATTCAGCCTATGTAAAAAAAAATACGGAAGCTCTGATACCACTGTAAACATTGTATGTAATTAAATATATATATTCGTATTAAATACATAAGCATGAAATCGTACCTGAATTTTCTGAATCCATTGAATAATGCAAAAAACCCAACCTGAAAATAAAACAAGAAAACAATTAAAACAATAGAGAGTCTTCAACTCTCTACTCACCTTTCTCAGATTGTCTAATGGGGAGACAATTATGTAATACGTTACATGAGTGAGAGTAGGGACCCCCTATATATAGTATAACTTCCTAGAATCCTAACCCATAAAGGATTCTCAACCCTAATAGGATGGCTAGTCTTAAAAGGAATACTAGGCCCAAACATATACAATAGCCCATACCATATCCTATATTTATTTAATGTGGCTAAGGTGCATCGAGCCCAACAAATATTAATTAGAATCAAACGGGCTTTATCTGGTCAACCCTCACTTACTTAAACATTCCAATCAATTCAGTTTTTCATAAACGAGAGGGCTCGAAAAATAAATGACACTATTTCAAAGAGGTGTTGTGCAAATATCACCAGTTTAATAATGTAAGTTTAAAAGGCATCATTTAACGTAAAGAGACGAGAATACCCCGAAATATTGAAAAAGAGAGAAAGTTGTCATTTGGTTAGTCTGAGAAAAGCAAGAGTGAGAAAGAAACCGACGACAACGAAATCGACAATAAGGATATCGAAGGCCAATTGATCGGAATGGGAATACAGTAGATTTCACAGTGATTGACAAATGTAAGTTCAGTTTGTTTTATTTCTTGATTTGTTGTTGATAACTTATGATTGCATGTTAGACTCGTTTTTTGTTAATTGAAATTGTAGATTAGGGTTGAAAAACAGGTCTGAGAATGGTTGTGGTTTAGGTTTGGGTTTGAAATGAGGTTGAATATATGATGAGGAAGATGAAATTCTGAGTATCGAGGATTGATTTTTTTTATAAATAAACCGAGAATATTTCAAGTGAAATCGAGGTTTTTTGAACAGTACCGAGGTTATTTAGAAAGATTTAAGGAAATTTTTTAAACGATCGAGATTATTTTTCAAATGATCGAGAACATTTTCAAAGGATCGATAATATTTTAAAAGGATCGATAAATTGTTTCAAATGATCGAGAATATTTTTCTAACGATCGAGAATGTTTTTCAAAGGGTCGAGAATTTTTAAAATGATCGAGAATATTTTTCAAAGAATCAAGAACTTTTTTAAAGGATCGAGAATATTTTTCTAACGATCGAGAATGTTTTTAAAAGGGTCGAGATTTTTTAAAATGATCGAGAATATTTTTCAAAGAATCGAGAAGTTTTTCAAAGGATCGAGAATATTTTAAAAGGATCGAGAAATTGTTTCAAACGATCGAGAATATTTTTCTAACGATCGAGAATATTTTTCAAAGGGTCGAGATTTTTTAAAATGATCGAGAAGTTTTTCAAAGAATCGAGACTATTTTCAAAGGATCGAGAATTTGTTTCAAATGACCGATAATATTTTTCTAACGTTCGAGAATTTTTTTCAAAGGGTCTAGATTTTTAAAATGATCGAGAATATTTTTCAAAGAATCGAGAAGTTTTTCAAAGGATCAAGACTATTTTCAAAGAATCGAGAATTTGTTTCAAACGACCGATAATATTTTTCTAACGATCGAGAATGTTTTTCTCGAGATTTTTTAAAATGACTGAGAATATTTTTCAATGAATCGAGAGCTTTTTCAAAGGATCGAGAATATTTTCAAAGGATCGAGAATTTGTTTCAAACGATCGGGAATATTTTTGTAATGATCGAGAATGTTTTCAAAGAACAAAGTTTTTTCCAGTTTACTTATGTATTGTTTCTGTGACAATGCAGATGAGGAGCAGGTTGAAGGATTTGCTTAAAACTCTAGAGGGAGATTGGTTCAAGGGAAAATTGACTCGACACGGCCATTTTGAAGCCATCGCCCGTATAGACAATGCACTGAACCAGGTCCCTAAAGATTTTGATGTTGAGGATCGGCGTCGGTTCATGGCGTCCTGTTTCGGGCATTTCATGTCGATGCACCTGGAGCTGAAGTTTTCAGGTGGTGTTATTCATCAGCTGTTGTTGCGGGAGTTAGACCATAACGGGACATCAAATGAGATGCGGTTCTTGTTAGGGAACCATGTGGTGAGGTTTTCGAATGTGGAATTTTACCTCATCACCGGATTACGTTTTGGAGTCGTACCGGACACGAATTTGTATGTTGCAGTGGAGAATGTCATACATCAACGGTACTTTCTTGGAGCCGATGAGGTATCGTTAGAGGTGTTGAGGGTTGTTCTTACCCTCGAAGATTTTTAGGAGGTGTACGATGCTGTGAAGTTGTGCCTCATTTACATGTTGAACTGGATATTGATGGGGGTGGACGAGAGATTAAAGATTCCAGTTTGGCAGTTTCGGTTGGTGGAGGACCTCAATTCCTGCGACGCGTTCCTGTGGGGTGCCCACGTCTATATGAGAGACGCGATGACGTGAGGAGAGACGCCAGCAGTCACAGGGCGTTGTTGTACATTCCGTGGAGGGGTACACTATTTACAGTCTATCACATGCTCTTTTGGTAAGAAATTTGATTTACAACATGTACATTAAATTCTGTTTCCTAATTTTTTTTGGATTATAATTGTACTTATCTTTGATGCAAATATTTGCTTTCGAGGTGATCCCTCAACTGGGCATCGATTTTGGGGCCCGAAGGGTTACAGAGTTTTCTCCTCGTATGTTGAAGTGGGAGTTGACCAAACAACGTAGAGGGAAGAAGCAGGCCAAGATTTTCAGTGCTAGGGTAAATATTTAATTTGTTAATTGTTATATTACTTAATATGTTTACAATGACATTCCTCTAACTAAGCTTTTAGATGTTTTCCAGGAAGGAAATTGTGTCCACAACAGTTGAGACGGCGGCACCGTACTTCACTAGCCTAAGTGAGGGGGGAGCCTGTATATAGAGGACGACAGGGTTCACCTTCCGACTGTCCCTGATCAGACTAGTAGTGCAGAGGGTCCCGATAAGGAGGATGAGGTAAGGAGGCACAGTGAGACGGAGGCTTCAGACCCATCGGGTTCGGGTTTCAGTGTCATGGACACTGAAGGATCTGAGCCGTCTTCTCGACGAGTGAGGCATATAAGGGTTCTGTTACCACCCTATAACTTGGTGCAACTATAGGGGATTCCCGTACAAGCGTTGGACGTGATGGGGGGGGGGGGTAAGTTGAGATGATAGTTTTGTTTTTATTAACAAGATCTGTTGATTGTTTTAGTACTAACAATGTTGACATGATTTCAGGCCCCATGGGAACATCAGTTCAACGAGTTGCGTGAAGCCCTTCGAAAGAGTGAGGATGATTGATAACAACAGCAACGGGAGTTGCTGCATATGATTCAGAAGAGCGATAAGGATTGACAGCAACGACATAGAAAGTTGCTTGCATTGATCGGGGGGCTTCAGGGCTTCAGGACACATACGTATCCGGATGATCCACCTTGTCTTGATACAGAATTCACTCCCGAAGACAAAATAAGTGGGTATACCGAGGGAGCAGACAGGACTGGTGGACGTCAGGAGGATCCACATACCGGAGGGGCAGTTTCAGAGAGTGGGGCTACCCCTCCCCCATTGATCGAGCAGCAAGTTCCCCTTCCCCTCCACCTCCCTCATTGGTCGAGCGAGGGCCGCCCCCTCTGATAGAGCAACAGACTTCCTCTTCCCCTCCGATAAAGCAGTAGGCTCCTCTTCCCCCTCCGATAGAGCAACAGGCTCCCCTTCCACCTCCTTCATTGGTCGAGCGAGGGAATCCCTCTCCGATCGAGAGACAAGCTCCCCTTTCTCCTCTCCCCTCTCCCCTCTCCCCTCTCCCCTCTCCCATCGATCTAGCGACAGCTGCCCCCTCTACCCTCTTCACCCTCTATATCGATCCAGCCGCACATGGAACGAAGCTCCGCATCGCAGCACACCTCAGCGGGGGGAGTTCGATTGGAGAGATGTGTAGTGAAGCGCAGTTAGCAGTTGCTCAGTCTGTACATAGATCTGTGCCGACCGAAGAGAGCGAGGGTAATACTTCAGGGACCTAACCGCGTTTTTTATCCTCACAGAGTGATGAACGGTAACCAGTTGAAGGCTTATCTAGTCTTTAAGAAGAACATAAACGGGGAACTGTAAGTAAATTTCATTGTTATTTAGGTGGCAGGTTTTCTTCTATTCAATTAAATAATTGTGTAGCTAATGAAAATTAATACAGACGTGATGTGGATGTGCTGGAGCCAGTTGATGCTGCATGGTTCCATCGGATGCAGACCAACTTCAAGGATTTGGATGACGAGGTACGTGCGACCGGTAATTTTCTTTTTAATGTTTGTTTTAGATATGTAACACTCCTAACACTTTACTAGGTGTATATATTCCCAGCATATGGACGTATACCTCTATATTTTTCGGAAGCTTCAACGAGCATTCCCGACTGTGTACAATCAGATGGTCAACATATTGGATACACATTTTTTTGTAAGTACTGAAATTAGTAATGATTACGCATGCTTATAGATTTGTTTTGAAAACATTAATAATTTTTTATCAATCAACTGTTTGTACAGTCTTATCTAGAGCACCAGTATAGGAAAATGGTGCCTCGTGATACTCGCGGGGAGATCACCACAGAACGGTGGAATTTGCTGAGGTCTTGGTGGAAGGATGATGACCTTACGACGGTGCTTGGTGGTGCCCCAATTGGATGTCGTCCGTGGCACAAGGTTGACATGGTAAGTGTTACTTGGTTTGCAATTACAAATATAAATGTCTTTGTACATCCTAACACCTTTTTTTTATGTTACAGGTCATGTGCAACATTGGGCACCAACATTGGCTACTGGTGATCGTCGACCTCACAGGAAGATGTTCATAGTCGACCCCTGAAGACAGCATGTCCCAGTGCATATCTGGAAGCAGCAGGTAGCCCCTTTGTATTGGTTTTTGCCCTCGATGTTGCATCAGGTCGGGTTTCATACTGTACGACTGGCTGGCTGTGAGACTTTTTCCAAGAAGAATAATCCCTTCTCAACCAGCGTGGTGTTCGAAACACGTATCCCCCAGCAGAAGAAATCGTAAAACATTTGGTAATATTAACTTTGAGATTGTGTTATTAAAAACCTAATGTTTTATTAACGCTAATTAATGTGTCCAATTGCACGGGTAACTGTGGTCCCCACACATTGAGATTGATCGAGTACTTACTGGCGGACAAAAAAGAGTTCAATTGGTCGAAAAACGATATGGGGATCATTCGGGAGAAGATGACAGTTGAAATTTTTTCTAACTCTCGGCCCGTTTAGATTTATATGGTAATTCTTTTGTATATGTACCAATTCTTTTGTATAAAAATGTTTACATTTGTATATGTACCAATCATATTTAAATAAAATTGCATTTAAGTTAATGAACAAGTCATACGAGTACAAATTATCACAATGTCATCATCATAATGCCTCAAATCATTCCACGGTGGAGCCTCTAATAGGGCACGTTTGTCTGTTGTGGCTAATTGTATGACAGATGCTACACTTGCGCCTGTATTCCTCAGGAACAACTCTGTTCGGACCTTCACTAATCAAAGCTGGGTTAGAACATCTCCTGGAATTATTCTCTGGTTTTCCACATCTTCTACAATTCTGTGTAGTTGTCCTCTCCGAAGACGAGATATGATGACTTGTCCTCGGGCAACCTGCTTGTCTCCTGGATATTGGATTCAAAACCACTCTCTTAGCAATGTCAGATGGCACAATCCAAGTGGAAGGATGTCCAATCGGCATAACAGGAACCGAGTACGCATCAATAAGTATTTGTCTCTTGTAGTAGTCCGCACAAAGGGATGTGAAATCCATGTTTTGGGTCCCTGTTAAAACAATGAAAACGATGAGATTCACGTTTCAGTAATATTAACCGTATACTAAAATGTATGATGTACCTTGCGGCAGCGAGAGCTTGAGAACATGGAAGAAGATCCATTTGGAATTTGTTGCATGTATAGGTCTTCCGGGCTAAGTCAATGGTCCACTGTTTTCTAGACCGCTTCATCGATAATATGATCCTGACAACTGGATTTACGGTCATAAAATTTCACTTATCCACAAGTTTTAGGATCATAAGATGTGCTGCATCGATCAAATGATGATGCATGGACTGTGCAACCCTATGACGATTGTGAAACCAACGTTGTAGTATATTCATAATGAACTCTGTCAGAGTCAGCATAGGCAGTTGCCGTGTAAATTTGAGGCATGAGTTTATACATTCTGCAGTATTTGTTATCATCACCCTGTACCTTCTGTCAGGGCAATGTACACGGGACCACTTATGTGGATCGGTATCAATTACATAATCATATACATTCGGGTGCAAGTTTCGTAACTCTTCCATATGCCGGTTATATTGCAACTCGGTGTACACCCGGGCTCCTTTGTCCATTATTACGGCAACATCCTTTCTATGATATCGCTTCTTAATATTTTCATAAAAGTGCCAGCAACATATGGTATGGGTGGCATAAGGGAACGCTTTAGAAATCCCTGCTTCAATGCTTGCATGTCAATCAGAAATGAATACCAAATCATCTATATGGCCAAGGGCACATTTCAAGCGGTCCAAAAACCACTATCATGATAGGTTATTTTCCGAGTCACCGTACCCAAAAGCAATTGGATAAACCTGTTCATTCCCATCTTGTGCAGTTGCAACAAACATTGTGCCCCCAAATCTACCCTTTAAATGGGTACCATCAACGGTAATAACTGGAGGCATACACCTCTGGAATCCTCTAACTAAGGTACCCAACGACATGAAAAAGTAGAGGAATTTACCATTTTCATCACACTGTAAGTCAGTGATTGTTTCAGGATTTTTTTTTCCAACACGTAACCGAATGATGACAACAGTTGGAAGGTTTCCTCATGCATTCCATAGGTCAGTGACAACGCATAATCAAGGGCTTATCGACGGCGGAGGTGAATCTCCTCCAACAGACAAGTGCGTTCGTTGATAAAACTTCTTACTTGGAAGTATGTCGCTTCATCTATCCTCACCACTCTTAACTTCCACGTACAGTTATCCATCAAACAAACCAGACGTAATGTTGTCTTATTCGACCTTTTCACCTTCCACTCGAAGTTGTGCCGTATTGCAAAATGCCCAACCAATCTCTTCAAATCCTTTTTAGTATAAAAAAATTGAACTTTATATATCACTCATGTAGGTTCATCTTCTACCAAGTTCCTGTTTCCACCCATACCAAAGGATTATGAATCAGCTCCTGGAATAACCCACATTGTGGCATTCTCAGAATCAGCTGAAGTTACATTAGGTCAGACCTCAGAGGTCCCAGCTATATCTACTGTAGTGGAACTACATCTGTGTACACGTCTCGCACGTCTTTTCGTTTCGAACTGTTCTTCATCTTCCTCATTGTTCGCTACATTATCTACCGGATGTAAATTTGGCTCAATTTGACAACCAAAATCATCGTCCAATTGAGGTCCAACTATATCACCATGGTCGGCTACTTCAGGTGGGACACTACATAGGTTTTCCCTACCGTCAATCCCAATTCTGTCTGTGAACAACTGGTTGCTTCCGCCTGAAGATCAAAATTGTTGGGTGTTATCACGATGAGGGATTTCTTCACCAATGACACCTCCTGCAGCCCTCTCGATTAGACTGACACATACTTGAGGGATCACCATATCTTCCCCTAGTATAAACAAAACATCATCGTCGTTTCTTATAAATGTGCGACATGTTATCCCGAGAACGATTGATATAGATTGTAGATCAGCAATGTATTTATTCACATCATACTTCACAATGGTTTGCATGATCGACACCACCTCTTCGTAAGTCATATTTCTTGACACATACATTCCTTGGTTATCGGAACCAAAAAACCTCTGACTTCCATCAGGTAATTGCTCCCATTGACCGTTGTAAGATATGATTATTCTAACCCATCCATTGTCCTGTGAAAATCAGCATCACAAACCATTATTAACAAATTAAAAAAAATTACTTTTACAATTACTAAGAATTACAAATATTTCTCTACTGTAAGGGATCGAGAACATTTTCTAAGGGATCAAGAACATTTTCTTAGGGATCGAGCTTTTTTTTGTAAAGGATCGAGAACATTTACAAACGGACCAAGCTTTTTGGAAAGGGGTCGAGAACATTTTCTAAGGGATTGAGCTTTTTTCAAATGGATCGAGAACCTTTGATAAGGGATCGAGAAATTTTTTAAGGGATCGAGAACTTTTACAAGGGATCGAGAACTTTTTCAAAGGATCGGGAACTTTTACAAGGGATCAAGAAATTTTACATGAGTTCGAGAACTTTTACAAGGATTCGAGAACTTTTTGTTGGGAACGAGAACTTTTTCTAAGGGATCGAGAACTTTTTCAAGGGTTCGAGAACTTTTATCAAGGGATCGAGAACTTTTTTTAAGGGATCGAGAACCTTTTCAAGGGATCGAGAACTTTTATCAAGGGATCGAGAATATTTGTCAAATTATCGAGCATTTTTTTCTAATAATCGAGCTTTTTTCAAAATATATAAAAACTCGATCCAATATAAAATAAGCTCGATTCATCTTAAAATATTCTCGGTCACACATGAAAAAAGCTCTGATCTATTAAATGTTCATACATGTTCTTACAAAGACTGGGATAACATATTATCAAGGAATGAATACATTGTTAACCCACACAGAAATGCATGTAAAATATCTGAAATGCATGAAAACAGAAAAGAGAATACACCAGATCATAAATATTTCTTACCTTCTTGTGCATATTCTAGAGAGAGACAACGTTTTTAGAGAGAGAGACAACTTTTTGAGACAACTTTTTTGGGGACATACACACGAGTTCAGTAAGTTGCCTTTTAAAAATTAAAGTTTAGGGGCAACTTGGGTAGTTCACCATAATAGGTGCATTTTAAACTTAAGTTATTAAAACAGTGACATCATCACAACACACAATAAAAAAGGTGACATATCTCACCATTTCCACAACATAAAATATAATGTCAAATGTTGCTCACAATTTTATAAGAACCTTACATACAAATCTTCTTCTTTTCTTTTTTCTATTTTGAAGAAGAAAATATATATACATGTCTTATGGGGTGTATTGTATTGGGATTTAAATGGACAATTTTAGGGTGTAATGATTTTATAGATTTGCAAGACTATTAGGATTATTAAGATAATTAGAATTATACTTTTAGGATTATTATGATTTATAGACTAGACTTTTAGAATTCTGAAAGAGTCTATATAGACTATTAGGATTATCTTGACTTTATTTCATGACTTTTTGGACTTTTATAAATATGTATTTTCAAGAGTCGATTGTAGTATTCAATTTTCTCCACACATTAAAGAATACCCACACCCAATATGAATGTGTGGCTGTGATTGAATGCCCTTAACTTATAATTTCAGGACGTCTTTACTAGAGAACCACTATATATATATATATATATATATATATATATATATATATATATATTAGTAAAACAACTATATCTTTATACACACTAGTCATTACAAATTATGTATAAATAAATCATTATTTACACCTATCAAAGGAGCATGAACAATAATAAAGATGTCACGATTAGGAATCATTATTCAACATCTGTTCTATGAAATTTAAATTAAAAAAAAAACAAGTTAAATTGTTGCACTACTCCACCCTCCTATCTTCATTCTCCGGTCACCAATCACTCATCCATGGACAACAACTCGTCCAAGCTGAAGATCTGATGAGATATGGAAGTTGAGGAAACTGAAATTTATGATAAAAATTTGATGGGGGTGTGTAGGTTGAGGAAGCTGAAGATGATTTTGAGTGAGAGAGAAAAATCTATAAAGTATTGAGGAAGATGGTAAGACAATTTTGGGTTCAAGTTATTTATAAATATCACTAAAAATTCTTGAAAATTTATTTTGTCATGAAATCCTAAAAATCTTGATCTCAATCCAATACCACTAGAAAATTTGTTCTCTTAAAAAAATCTTAAAAGTCTAGATCCAATACCACAAGACAATATGGACTTTTTAAAACAATCTTAATAGTCTTGATCGAATACCATCAGACTTATCTAACTTGTTAAAAAATCTAAACCTGATACCATTAGACTTTTACTTCCCCAAATTATCTAATAAAATATTGAATCAATACACTCCCTTAGTATTTTATCAAGACAAAAACCTCTTGCTTGAGTTACACAAATCATAATAAACACGACATACAATAACCATTGAAAGAATTAAAGATAAAAAAAAAGGTGGGCGTAGATGTTAATTGTTGATTCATATTTGGATTTTGTTTTTAAAATTAAAAATATAATAAAAGATTATATTAAGATGAGCTCCACAATTTCAGGATCCACAAACATCGATGATTTTGACTATGGTCATACCTCTCCAAATTAATATGATCTAATAGACAATAATTTATTAATCAGTAAAGATTATTAATTTACGGAACATATACTTAAAAAAAAATCATATATATTTGTTAATACCACTATTTCTTGGTAGTTAGAAAGTCTCCTTCATGCTAATTTAATCTTATATATTTATTATTTATAAGTTACCGATGAGTAGACTTGATAAAATTTTACATGACTCATTAACACAACCCAAACCCATTTAAAAATAACGGTTGGTAGGTTAAGTTTATCGGATCGGGTTGTTAACGGGTTAACCCATTAAAACACTAACTATGATGGGCCGGTTCACCCTTAAAAAATCGTTAATTCGATAACACGTTAATATAAAGTTTTTTTTAAGTGAAAATTGTAAAAAATAACCTAACTACATAATGGATTATTGTTTTTAATCAAAATATTTAAGTTATTGTTTTTAACCAAGCGTAAGTTACATTGTCTAAAAAACCCATTTAGTTTCTATTATAATAAATATATATACTTTTTTTAACTTTAAAACCTAACTCTAAATCCTATAACGTGTCTGACCTCACTCAATCTCTCATTTTGCTTCCGCCAACTATGGTTCATCACTGCAGATCCGTCGACCGCCATCATCTCTTATGCCACCACTTCTACTATTGCATGTATGTATTTACTATTTTACTTTTTTTTTTTTTACTGTTGGTGGAAACTTTCTTAGAGCTGAACGTAGAAACTGATAGTTATAAATCATAACAGTCTCTATCTTCACTTTCTTCTTTACAATCGGTTGGTTTTGTTCTTTGGTTTTGTACCCACCGTTTTATTCACTCGTAACATTTTATGTTGATAGGTCTTTGAATTTAAATGCTCTTTTACCTTTGATTAACGGTTTTTTTTTTTGTTTTTAGGTTGGTTGTTGATCTATTTATGTCTTTTTTATTTATGTGGGGTTGGTTTTTAATGGTTTTTCGGTTATTAATTTCTTTATACTATGTTAATATGTGTTTATATGTTGTAAGAGGCATTGATAGGTTTGTGAAAAAGTGAGAGAAGTTTGAAGATCAGGCTACCGCTGCTAGCTTTCTGGAGAAAAAAAATTCCAATATCTGAGTCTTAAAGGTTGGTCATTGATGTTGTTTTTGCTTTGATTTCTTTAATTCTTTGCTCAGAAAAAAAATGATTTTTCTACTTTTTGTTTTGTTCTTTTTTTTTTTCCTGCAACTGGGTTCTTTTTCCTTGTATTATATTGATTCGTTTAAATTGATTAATTTTGTTGCTTACATGATTTTTACTATGTTTTTTCTCCTGAGAAAGAAGAATTGGGACATCTAGTTCCCATATCTTAAAAAAAAACTATTATTTATTTATTTTTCATTTTCACCAATAATTTTTTATTTTTTTATAATTTTAAAAAATATTGGGAGATATAGGGTCCCAGATCTTTCAAACAATAGGCCTTCTAAATTATTTTAAAATATTATTTATTTAATTTTCCTTTTCTTCATTAATTTTTTTATTTTTTATTGGTCGAAAATGGTGGAGTTTTGGTGGGGTTTTACTGAGAAATTGAATGATATTTTGGTTGGTCTTGTGAAAGAACATGTTTTGGAAATGGGTTGTGATGATGAAGAGTTATTCAAGCTTAGAGTAGCCATTGTATATCTATATGAAAGTGAGACACTCAAGGTGTTTGATAAAACAACTCAGTGAAATACAATAGATAAATCTGTTACGAAAAACAACTTAGCAACATGACACGTTAGAACATTTTTAAAGTTTGTTTTTTTTTTCAAAAATTTATTATTATTTCCACTTATTGACATTGATAATTATTATTGGTAAATACAGGAGGAAGTTACTCTGTGTTCATCATGAAGTACATGGAAAATATTGTTTAAGATAAATCTTACCGAATGGACTTCACATCGGACGATATGAAGAACATTAGGAGTGAAACTGTATAATAGTTTTTTCAAGTTCTGCTACTATGTCGATGATATTAGATAGATGTTGTCTAATCATTAAAAATATTATTCCTAGTTAGAACAAATTAATCGAGGCTCTATGATGAGTAGAGTGATATGGTTTTATAATACAATATTGTGTTGTGTTACTGAGATGATATTATAATTAATTTAGGTAATCAAATTTTTTTGTAATGTTAACAAACAGTGAAAACTCTGTCGAAATTTCTGTCATGCATCTATTTTTAGTCAAATGTTATTAATCAAGCCTCAAAGTCAAAGAATAAAGTATATGTAAGTAGTGGAAAGCTTATTAACACTTCAAATTGTTTAAACGACCAACAAAAACTAAAACTGTAAATAACATTGAACGACCAACATAAAATGAAAGTTTCAACAGTTAACAAGCAACACTCGTTAAAAGTTGTAACGTTATGGTAGGTCATGGTAGGTCATGGTTTTGATTCCATGTTTAAGCATGTATGAATATTATGTCCAACCATAGTTGGTTCATATCTTCCACAATTGTTACATACCTTTAAAAGAGGCACTTCCGATGAAGAACATATCCTAAAATTTTCCAGTCTGCCCGATGGTCTTCTCCCTTCATGTCGATGTACAATGCAAGAACTAACATCTTTTCCACTAACTCATTGTATGACAACTTGTTTTCCACCAACTCCCTAATAGTTCCCCATCCAAGCAATCTAAAGCGTCTCATCGACCGCTGTAATTGATTGCTAAATTAAAGCCTTTTATAGTTCTTGTTAGAGTATGAAATATCTTATGTATAACATGTTGGGTATGAAATATCCCTTGCATGTAGTATTTTATGTAAAACATGAAATACACCATGTATATCATGTTTTCCATGAAATATCCCATATATATCATGTTGGGAATGAAATATCCCATATATGTCATGTTGGACATGAAATATCTCAAATATCCCATTTATGCAGTATTTCATGTAAGATATAAAATATTTCATGTATGTCATGTTGGACATGAAATATCTCATGTGTGTCATGTTGAATATGAAATATCTCATGTATGCAGTATTTCATATAAAACATGAAATATGTCATGTATATCATGTTTGACATGAAATATCTCATGTACGTTATGTTGGGAATGAAATATCTCATGTATGTCATGTTTGTTATGAAATATCCTATGTATGCAGTATTTCATGTAAGACATGAAATATCTCATGTAAGACATGAAATATCTCATGTAAGACATGAAATATCTCATGTATATCATGTTGGGCATGAAATATCTCATGTATATCATGTTGGATATGAAATATCTCATGTATGAAGTATTTCATGTTAGACATGAAATATCTCATGTTAGACATGAAATATCTCATGTCTGTCATGTTATGCATGAAATATCTCATGTCTGCCATGTTATGCATGAAATATCTCATATATGTCATGTTGGGCATGAAATATTCCATATATATCATGTTGGGTCATGTTGGGTATGAAATATCTCATATATGTCATATTGAATATAAAATATCTCACGTATGCAGTATTTCATATAAAACATGAAATATGTCATATATATCATGTTTGACATGAAATATCTCATGTACGTCATATCGGGAATGAAATATCTCATATATATGATGTTTGTTATGAAATATCCTATGTATGTCGTATTTCATGTAAGACATGAAATATCTCATGTAAGACATGAAATATCTCATGTATATCGTGTTGGGTATGAAATATCTTATACATGAAGTATTTCATATTAGACATGAAATATCTCATGTCTGTCATATTAGGCATGAAATATCTCATATATGTCATGTTGGGCATGAAATATTCCATTTATATAATGTTGGGTCATGTTAGGAATGAAATATCTCATATATGTCATGTTGGATATGAAATATATGATATATGCGGTATTTCATATAAGACATGAAGTATCCCATATATATCATGTTGGGTATGAAATATCCTATAAATGTTACGTTGGACATGGGATATCCTATGTATGTCATGTTGGGCATGAAATATTTCATTTTCTTCAAAAGTACATGATTTCGCGATATCATGCGATGTGTCATGTTATACATGAAATAACCCACTTATGTCACGTTTAACGTGACACACTATGTGAAAAAGGGTAGTTTTATAATTTATTGGTTAAAAACAATAATGCATTATGATAATTGGTTATAAACAATAAAAAAAATAGAATTTGATTAAAAATAATTTTATTCACCGAGGCAGGCACACATGGGTCTGAGGTAAGGCTGAACGATGCGATTGTTGTGTTCATTCGCGTGGGTCATAGGGAAGTGAAAAGAGTGTTAATTGATAATGGAAGCTCAACAGATATCTTGAGTGTGAAAGTGTTCGACCAGCTCGGATTGTACAAGAATAGACCTTCAGCCGCTCAAGGTTCCATTAAGAGGCTTTGGGGAGAAGAAGTATGATCACTGGGAACAGTGAAGTTACCTATAGAGATTAGGAGATTTCTCTGCACCAAGACAGTATTGTTAGATTTTATGGTCATGAATGTGGAAAATTGGTCGTACAATGCCTTGCTGGGGAGACTTTTCCTAAACAAGTCAAAAACTATGACTGCCACATATGCCCTGACAGTGAAGTTCCCAATAGAAATTGAGGTAGATGTCATGAAAAGTTCTCAAGACTGGGCGAGAAAGGAAAATTTGGTTGTATACAGGGAAAAAACAGAACCAGGTGTAATGCAGATAGATATTCAAAGAGATGAAAGAGACCCGAAGGTGGATGAATGAGAACCTGCTGTAGAAATGCCTACCTAATTCGACATGGACCCTATGGAGGAATATAAGAAGACCTAGGAAGATGAGCCGATAGTGGAAGTTAAGATTGATAGTGACAATCCCGAATTATATTACACTATAATAAAGAGTGTAGATGTTTATACAGTTATGAATCAAAAGTTTCCAGATCCCAAAATATTTATACTTTAATGTGACCGTATCAGTCACCCAGAATCTACAATGATACGTAGAATCATTGAAAATTCTCATGGATATCGATTAAAGAACCAAAAGATTCTTTATCCAATGAGAACTTATGTACTGCGTATTCATATGGGAAACTAACAGTAAAACCATCTTATTATAAAAGTTGGTTTTGGATCCTTATCATTCCTACAAACAATTCAAGGAATATATATGGACATATTCATCCACCAATGATCCATTTCATTATTATATGATTTTAATTGATGCATCTATGAGATGATCACATGTTTGTTTATTATCAAACATCGTCATATTACTTGTATTGATTATTAGTTTTTCAGGTATATTAACTTGATTGAACTTAAAATATATTTGATGAATATTGCAAATCAACTGGGATAGATGTTCGACATCTAGTTTTCAGATATACTCATAATCAAAATGGATCAGAGGAATCACTTGTCAAATGTTTCCAGGTATTTGTGAGAATTTTATTATTTCGATACAGTTATTAAATTCTATAGAGAGACTTACTCAGTTCTTAAGATATTTGATTGTGTTGTATATCTCATTATCACATATCTGGCCTGATCTAAGATAAGGTCTCTATATCATTATGAGATTAATGTTGATTTTGAATAATATTCTATTAGATCATATAAACTTCTGATAGTTTATAATTTTACGCACAATCTGAATATTTTCATATTGATTAATTTCCAAATGTGAAAATCTCTCTAGAAGAGAAGTCAATGAAAAGTTACTTATATAGAAAATAGAGATACCGGTTATATATATATATGTGTGTGTATGTGTGTGTGTGTGTGTGTGTGTGTGTGTGTGTGTGTGTGTGTGTCTCATTTCAATCTCCGTATCTCTCAAATATGGAAGATAATTTGATCATCAGATGATTATTAATCCGTTACTTGGTATAATAAAGGTGAACATGATTTTATAATTTGCTATCTCATAAACCCCGGTCGGGTAATTGTTCCTGTAGAACAATTAAAGCAAATTGCAACAAATAAATCATCTGATGGATATCATAAACTTATGAACCTTTTGACAGGTATTGTTATTGGGATCCCAAGAGTAAACAAAACTCGAGTTATGAATAAATCCACTTTCTCTAAATCAAATCTTTAAGAGCCTGATATATCTAAAGAGACACAAGTCTATGAAATGACTAAATCCATTGAAATGGTAGAAATCTCATCAGAGATAGAAGTATATATTGAAATTAAGAAAATTTCTATACAAGTCTATGAAGTGACTAAATACAGTGATATGGAAGGAATCTCAACAAAGATACAATAATATAGAAATTGAGAAAATTTCTACATAAGAGAAATGTGAGATCACAATGAAACAATCATTAATGATGTATTGTTATACACAGTAGCGATACTGAAATTATAAATGAGTATTATGATTTTCATAAATATCAATGATTGTAGACAAAGGCATGATTGACCTAAATGAAAAGAAGCAATTCAAGAAGAATTGACTTCATAAGCCAAACATAAAGTATTTAGACCAATAGTACTACAGACATCTGGAGATGTAAAACTAATTGGATACTAATGGGTCCTTATACGGAAACGTAATGAGAAAAACGAGATCGTGAGATATGAGACACGACTCGTAGTACAAGATTTCTTACAGAAACTTGGTATTCACTATTGATGAATACGGTTTCCGAATTTTTAATAAATTTGGCTGCCTTTGAAAGGCTTGAAATATGTCTTATAAACCTAGTAATCATTTATCTATATGCTTCACTCAATGCAGATATTTATAATCCATGAAGGATTGAAAATGCTAGAAGCATATAAATTGAGATCTCGTAATCTGTATTTGATGTACATATAAAAATCTTTATATGGATTAAAAACAATACGAACGGATTTCGTATAACCGTCTCAGTCAATATCCGATAAGATAGAGATATAATAAATCATATTAAATACTCATGTGTCTTCATAAAGAAATGAGAAAGTAAATATTGTCTCGACCTGAAGATCGAGCATAGATAAAATGGAATGTTTATCTATTAATCAGAATATGTTGAAAGATTCCATATGGATATTACTCCATAAAGCAAGTCTTTGTTTATGCTCACCCCCCAATCATTTATGATGTAATTTTATGAAATAAACATCCATATGCTTCAGCTTAGCAATCACGAAGATTGCTTCAAAAGAATTTTTATCAGGGGGAGCGTCCCTTCAGGGGAGCATCCCATTAGGGGGAGTATATCAAATGAAGTATATTAATTATATTGGGGCATATGTGCATTGTACTCTTTTTCTTTTTCCATTCAGGTTTTTTTTTGTCCCATTGGGTTTTTCTGATACGGTTTTAAATGAGACAATTCTTTAAGCATACCCAGAAATCATTTGATCCATAAAGATCATCATAAAAATTACATTGATCCAATTGATCATCGTATATATGTTGTTTTGTTCAAGAAGATCATTATAACTATTACTTTGATCTTGTTAATCATCGTATATATGTTACCTTGATCCAGAAGATCATCATAAATATTACTTTGATTCAACAGTTGAATGAATATATTCGCTATGGTTTTTATCCCATTGGGTTTTTCCTAGCAAAGTGTAAATGTGAGAAATGTTTCGAAGAAAACAATAGTTCTGGATATATGTATACTATAATTTTTTTCCCTTCGGTCAGGTTTTATCCCACTGGGTTTTCCTGACAAAGTTTTTAATGAGATAGTTTTGAGAACGTCTAACACCACAAGATTCAGAAAATCATTGTATATATTATTGTCGATGTTTTTATCCCATTAGGTTTTACCTAGTAAATTAAAATATAAGTGGTGGAAATCCAAGAGGGAGTTTTGTAATTCTGATGTCTTTTCCACCGCATTGCCTCTTCTTGGCTTCCCAACCAAGCCTTCTATTGTTGACTTCAGCTGTTATCATCATCAATGCCCACTTGCATTTCATCATTTTGTTTACTTTCATCATCACAGATCACTTGCAATAACCCATCGCCTATTAACCTCATCTCTCCATTTCTCTCCACTTGACTACTCTTGTAAAAGTCTATAAATAAGACTTATGTTACTCATTTTAGTGGTGATTTTTTCAGCTGAAGCTTTATAAATAAATACACAAGTTCTCTTATTCTCTCCTCTTGTCTCTCCCTCATTTGTTTCTTTGAATATTATTTGCTAATTTCACAACAGGATCAAGTTTTTTCCCTTAATTTTTTTTTAATTTATATAAAAAATATAATACTTTAAATAATAATAATAATAATAATAGCGGCTTTTTTTTCCTTGAAGTTTTATAATCTTTAAAAGGACACACTTTAAAAGGATTTATAAATGGATCCTATACCCTCTCAAAAGCAATTTGAAAAGTTTTAAATTATAATTTTTCAGGTCAAGTGAAACTCCTAATCTTGTATTCTGGTGTCGATTTTATTTTATTTTTAATAATAAAAATAACATATTTATGAGTAGTTAAAATTCGATCAAATGGTATTGTCTGGTATTTATATCAATAAATTATGGAATCGATTATATTCTCACTCTTTAATTTTAGTATTTATAATAATAATAATAATAATAAACAATTACACGTCTCCTCGTATTACAGTAATACATAAAATATTCTATTGTGTTTCACGTTGAAGACAAGAAATTGATTTCAAATGATAATATTTAAATGATTTGATTTTTACTTCAAATTGAAGTTATTAGGATCTCTCTCTCTCTCTCTCTCTCTCTATATATATATATATATATTAAATTACGTTTGTTAAGTGCATCAATTATCCTCGTTTGATATCACATAAAATATAATATTATGATAATATAATATCTGTATCTCGTGCATCACATTCAACCTTGAATATTCTTTTTAAAATAACTAGATTACATCCTAAACGATACGTGGAAATTATAAAATATAATGCAATAATAATTTAATGATTTAACTAATTGGTTTAAGATATTGGATGTATTGACGATAAAAAACAATCATATGTTATTTCTTTAGATTTATTTCTTTAACATCTCCAACAAAAATTAATTAATGGTCAGTTCAAATTTAATAGTAATAATTCTCGTTAAATCTAGTAAATTAACTATTAATTGTAAAAAAAATGAAGATTTAAAGAATTTAAAGCTGAAGGGTTAAATATAATTTTTTTTAAAAATGATTAATGGTCAAGTCTTCTCGTAACGACACATGATTTGTTAATGCTTCAAAATAAGATAAAATAATTAATAGTATAGAAGAAGATAAAATAATTAATAATACAGAAGAATCAAGAGTCAATCCCATGATAAATGAGATAATAAATAGAATGAATTCAATTCAATAACTAATGAGATAATTAAAAAAAATTCTTAATGAACCAAAAATAAAATAAAATAACATACCAAATATTATATATATATATAACATTATATTATATATATATATATATATACATATAATAGTTAAATAATTAACAATATTTTAAAAAAATAATTAATAAGAATTTATAGCTTGTTAGTAAAAAAAACATTATGGCTTGTCTTTTAATACTATCAAATAATGGAATATTTTTAAAAAATACTTAATATTTAAAATTCAATTTATTTCATATTAATTATGATATTGCATTTTGATTGTCGTCCAAAAAAAAAAGATTGCCTTTTGATTATCTATAGATATGTGATTTATGAAAAAATATTATATTAATAACTACTTAATAGTTTTGATAAAAAAAATTATGGTTTGTTTTTAAACTTACCAAATAATGTAATACTTAAAAAAATAATAATTATACTTAATGATTAAAAATCAATTATGATAATGATTTAGAGAATTTATTCATTATTCCATTAATTACAGGATTGTCTGTTGATTATCTATTGATATGTGATTTATGATATTTAATAGTTGTCCAAATTACATATGAATTGACTCATTCTTATATCCTTTTTGTAAATTATTATTATGTTATATTAATATATTATCATTGATATGTTTTAAAATTTACCATTAATTTCATGAAAAATGAATTACCATTGATTTGGTATTATAATTAATATTTTTTTTATTTGAAAAATGGTTATTTATTACCATTTATAAGAATAATTAAAATTCAAAAATATTTATTTTAAAAAATAATCATAATGTATTTAATACATATTTAATACACTCTAAATAGTCAAAAAGAAAAGAAAAATAGAAAAATAGAAAAAGAATTATAAATACTTATTTATTTTACCATTTTAAATCCAATTTGTTTTGTACAAGTCACATTTATTTTCTCAAGATATTTCATCCTAGTAAATTAAAATTTTAAAAACTCTAAATATATCCAAATTAACTCGAAAATACAATTTATATATTTTTTTTATGTAAAAACGTGTATTCAATAAATACTTGTAGAAGTACTCCTTGTTAAAAAAAAAATCTATAGAGGTTATTGTCAAGTTTAGTGATAAATTAATTTATTATTCTATATTTATTTTCAGAAGACATTCCATTTTTTTTAATAAATTCTTTTCTAGATTTTTTTTCACACATCCGTGTCATAGATGATTCAATAATATATATATAAAAAGGAGAAGACATTTATGGAGATGCAAAAGTAGTGGAGTTATTTTTTTATTATCTTAAAAAAAATATTTCCATTTATGAAAAAAAAAATATGAGTGAATTTCATATATTTTAAAATGGAATCTATTTAATTGAATGCAATAATTAATGTTTTTAATGTGTTACCATAGATTACCGCTAATTTGGTATTACAATTGATATTTTAATTTGTTTTAAAAAAAATGTTTATTTATTATCATTTATAAGAATAATTAAAATGTAAAAATATTTATTTTTGGAAATAAGCATTGTGTATTTAATGTATATTTACTACATTCTTAAAAACCAAAAAGAAAAGAAACCAAAAAGGTTTTTGAATAGGAAAGAAAAAGTAAAAAAAAAAATATGTGCAAATTTCATTTTTTTTTTAAATCCGGTATTGGACACACAGAACATGGGTAGATATAACATTTTTTTGTTCAAAGATGAACCAAAGACTATAAACCTAACACTTAAATATAGTAGTAATAGTCTATCGAATCCATCATCCAAGTGCAAAGCACTTCACAATTCTCAATCGGTCCATTAATGTTTTGTATTGATGGTAATGAGTAGGATGCTAGTCTTATCGGAAGGTTACATAACGAACACCATAATAAACACCTTAGTAAAGATACCAAAATACATCACAACAATAATCAATCCAAAATTACATTTCTAACTACTAAAGTGTATCGTAACAAAAATAAAACAAAAAACAAACAACTTCTAAAGTGTTAAAATCAAAAAACAAATACAGATGCTTTACTTTGATAAGAAAACGATAAGAATGGTGTAAGGCTTGTTGGAAAGGACATTTTGGAGTCATTAGGAACTGAACAAAAAAAAAACAAAAAAAAAACATTAAAATTATTTAACTATATATATATATATGGGATAATTACCCCGGTGACCATTAAATTGATGACACACTATCAAAATAGCTACTAAATTGGAAAGTTGTTCCAAAATGGTCACTTTAGGAGAACTTTGTGACACCAATGACATTCCATCAAACACTATTAACTTTACGATTAAATAAATGGGCATTTCAGCTTTAAAATTAGATCTGCATTTTGAACAATTTTTTTTCCCCCTTTTAGAACAAATTCCACAAACACTTTTTATGAAGTGAATCAATCATGGAAGATAAATATCTTCAGATTACCCGAATACGAAAACCTACAACAAAGTAAGCATATAAAACTTTTGTTTTCAACTCAAAATTTTGATATTTATAGAAAGCTTTTCATGAAGTATTATATTTTATATTTTATTTTTGTAATTATAGGTAAAGTTACTAAAATGTCCATTTATTTAACCGCGAAGTTAACAATGTTTGATGGAATGACCATTGGTGTCACAAAGTTCGCCTAAAGTGACTATTTGGAACAACTTTCCAATCTATTGGCCATTTTAATAGTGTGTCATCAATTTGATGGTCACCGGAGTAATTATCCCTATATATATATATATATATATATATATATATATAATTACTCTCACCACCTAATACCATCCAATTCCCCACTGGTTGAGTGTTTTCAATTTGTCTGTGAAAGAGAGTCAATGGAATGAGATGGAAGAAAAAAAGATTTTGGCTGGTTTTACAGAGAAAATTGAGGGAGATGGGAGAGCTTTAGGTTGGATTTAAAGGAGAATATAATGGGGGTTTAAATTGATTTAGTGTGAGTTGTAAGGACCTTGATTTTATGACTGTCTTATTTCATGACAAACCACACCACATTGGGGATGATTGTGTAATGGGTAGCTTAGTTCCTTGGAGGCAAGCTTCTAAGCTTCTCCATGACTTCAAGCGCAAAAGGTATACTAACCTGACTTTGTCTCTTGAAGAGCTTAGGCGCACATACACACTTCATGGATGATTTGATTCATATATGCATTGTATTGACATGCATTTGTTATTACACACACACACCTACATGCATTTGAGTGGTTATGCATTTGTAGTCAGGCACTTCATGTGATTGCATGTCTTTCTTGTTAACTATGTTTACTTGTTGCGTTTGCATTACACTTCACACAAGCATATAGACTAAGTGTGGTTGACTCTTAGAGAAGGCATCTTCTTCTCTATATTGGTCTTTTCTCTGTTTGCAGGCTTTAAGAGAGCATTCTACCATTTACCGTGGTCTAAACCTTTGGACATGCTCTTGCTTGTACCATGGCACATGGAAGGTGTTCTCCAGCCGTGTCTTGCTTCATGCATTATGATCTAGACCGCTGTTGGTGCACATATCACTGCAGCTGTCCCGACAGCGGTCCTTCCCAACCGTGGCATGCTACATGCACCGTGGTCTGGACCCTTTGCATAGATCCAGACTGCTGTATGCACATCGGTTTTAATGGGATTCTGTTGCCCAAGTTTAAAATTATACCATTTTCTCTAGGGCTTTTATATATATATATATATTCTCTTCTTCTTCCTTGATTCTTTAGAGCTCAAAGAACACATTTCTAGAGAGATAAAACCTCTATTAGAGAAGGAAATCTTCAAGCCTTGTGTTTGACTCTTCAAACCCCAAACCTATCTTCATCTTGTATCTCTAGCATCATTCAAAACATGGGTTTTCATTAATTGGTAAGTAGAACAATCATTCATGTTCTTTTATTGTTCTAGCTTATCAAGACATGTCATTTATTGCTTAGGTTAACAAAGCTTCATATTTATTGTATATCTCTTGAAGTTATGACATGTTTGAGGTTTGTATTATGATAGCTTGCATCACTAGATCTTTTATGCCTAAATAACTAATCTATATATGTTCATGTATACTTAATTGATGATTAGGATGACCTTATGCATCTAGTCTAGTTTTTAAACATTTATGTGTATGCCTCACTAATTGAACTCCTTTATTGCATGATTATTGCCCTTGTTTTATGTTGTGACAGCTTGTATTGGTTGGACCTTAATTGACAATTAGGTTGTTAGATCTTATCTATATCTAATTGAGTCTTTATGTATGGGCATGTGGGCATTGTTTGATAACTAGGTTGTTTTATTGCAATATAATAAATAGTTAAGCATTTTGTATTTGGTCTTACACATTGTTGCATTTGAGCATAGAGTCATATATACACTTAGACCATATACTCTTCATAGAGTCAAAATCTTGTGGCTTCTAGGTTAAGTTGTAAAAGCAAGTCAAGTCTTGCAACCAAGGGTGGGTTGGCAAGCAATTGGTCAAGTGCCACTACAAAAGGTCTGAGGGGTAGAGTAAAAGGTGCTCACGCCAAGAGTAGTAGATCAGCGGATATCGCTAGGGGTTGAACTAAGAGTGGTGAGTGGTAGTGTCCATAGCCTGAGGTTGTCGAGAGTGAGAGTCTGAGTATCACTTGAGGGTGTAACCTTTTATTCATATAGCGGATTTCTGTGGTTATGTGTGGCTAGCAGAATAGCCTGTGGTTTTTCCCATTTGGAGGGTTTCCACATACATATCAAGAGTTCTTTATATTTCAGCACTTTACACTTGATTTTGTATGTTTGTTTATTGGGTGAATCTTTAATACTGACTAATCAAGAAAATTTGGTAATTGACTTGATTAAAACCTATTCACCCCTCCCCCCCCCCTTCTAGGTTGTTTAGACACGCACTTTAAGGGAATTTCAATTGGTATCAAAGTGGGTTCCTAGACATACTTAGGTGATCCAAGCTTTTGTTTTATGTGTCTTGCGTTTGTGTGCATTTTTTTCTTTGAATTCATTCATTCACTTCACCTAAACACCATATGTAATAGTGAAACACTTAAAGCGGGCATTGTTGTCATGACCTCTGAAGTTAAGAGGGAGAAATATGACTCTGATGATAAGATGACTCTCATGATAGAAAGACTTAAGAGATTTATGAAGTCTTAAGAGAAGTGTTTGACCTTCAAGGTTAAAGGGAAAAAGAAAATCTCAAGGAAAGATGACCATTGCCTTAAGTGTGATGGACTTGACCACATTGTCTCTATGTGTAGTAACCTGAAGTACAAGAAGGGATGAGAATCTATGATCGCTACTTTGGGTGATAGCGAAGTTGATGGGGTTAAAAGTTAGCATTTCCATCAGCTTGGGTAAGTGTGTGAACAACTACTTGGCATTTCCGGTTTCCTACCATGAAGAAACACAAAGTTATCACCAAATGTGTGTCACTTAAAGATTTCAAGATTGGTTACTTGGAGTTAGGAAACCGAAGTGATGCAAGCTTTGACAATATTGATCCTAAAGAAGAGGAAGGTGTTTGTGTGGCAACAAATGACTAAGGCAAAGACCTTGAAGAGGAAGTTGTCTCTGTTAATGAGAATCAAAGTGATGTGAGTCTTCTCAAAGTTTTAAATCAAAATAAAGAGTTCTCCAAAGGGAATGAGGCTTTGAGAATGTGGAAGATTTCCTCAGAGGAAAATATTCTTACCCTTGAAGAAAACGAGCAAAATTGTCAAAATCAACTTCAACGGTACAGTGAGATCATGGATGAACAAATGGAAGACATCTCCATTCTTATCTCCAAATTGAAGACTATGGAGAAAGTGACCTCCATTGATAACTCTTTGAAATTGGACAAGATTGATATGTCCAATTATGAGAAGGAGATTGAATATTACCACCAACGGATGAAGGAAATATAAGATGAGCTTGCCAATAAAGAAAACTACTTGAAAATTGTCAAGGAAAGAGAGATGAGATGCCTTGAAGAATTAAATAAGGCCAAGGTCAAACAACCTCAAGCTCAAGGCAAAAGCAAGGCCTCATCCAAACTCTTAACTCAATGAAAGTCCACACAAACCTTGACAACTCAACAAAAGCCTAGGCAATACAAGAAGGAAGGATAATCCCATGAGAAATCAATCACCTTCTCCAACAAGTCAACTATGAGGAAATGAGGTGATCACAAGAAGCACGACCAACCAAGGAAGCAAGTTCAACCAGCTCAACCACCTCAACAAGCTAAACCACAAAGGTGCCACCAATCGGCTCAAGCTCCAAGGAAAAGCAAGCCGATGCACCGTTAAAGACAACCTCATTAACATGGTGATGCCCAGATGAGATAACAATGTTGTATAATTTCTTACTTTGTACCTACTTATCATTTTTGTGGTATGATTGGTCACTTAAGACTAAAGTGCTTTAAATATATAGAGAGGTGTACGTTAGAGAGCATAAAAAATAAACAATTGAAAAATAGGGCTAACTTGTAAGAACCTAAGGATTTTAGAAACATGTCTATGACCACTAGAAATGAAAAACTGGAACTTATGTGGGTTAGAAAGAATGAACCCCGCTTGCCATATTGCCCATGTGACACATGTAGATGCAACTAGGTCAATTGGACTTGGTAGGTCTATATGGGCTCATGTCTCATATTGACTTGGTTGGATTTAACCTCATTTGGGGAGCTCAATCAAAGAGAGTGAGCTTGCATGATTTGTGATGTGTAAAAAGTTGATTAATTTTATGCTCTTTTGATAATTGCTTGAGATTATTGGTTACACATATATGTTTATATGTTTTTTTTTTCAATAAGTGTGCATCATTGCTTTGTTTGTAATCCATATCATATTTTAGTTCAACAATGCATTTTTGGACTACGAGAATTGATTGAGAAGTGCATTTGAATGACCCATAATTTATCTCCATGACATGTGAACATGATTACATGACATGCTTAAAATGATATTCATGAATTTATTTTATGATTGCTTAAATGCAAATGTGTGAAAGCAAATGAGAAGACTAATCAATAAGGATCTTGTATCCATGCAATCAATAAGGATTTTATACCCAAATTAGTCTTCTCTATCTTCTTAATGGCTTGAACAAGACAACAAACAAAAAAGATTTCATGTCCATTCAATCAATAAGGATTCTATATCCATGTCTTGTTTGGCCTTTAAGGATTGATATAGTAGTTTGTGTGTTGATTTTTTTTTTTGAAAAACTATATCATGTTTGCTTATGACAAAAGGGTACAAAATGGTTTGAATTCTTATGGAAACCCATATAATGTTTGATTTGTCAAATACCATTGCTTGAACTTGAATGCTACATGTCTTGCATGCAAAGCAACAATTTCACACCCTTCTAGTTTAAATAAAACTCCTTGAATTGCTTTCAATTATTTAAGTTGCATAAAGTTTTTGTATATGATTATGCAATGTAATTGTGCTAATAGCTCTCTTTGCTAAAGCAACCAGATAGGGGAAGCTCATTTGCCTATCTCATGACAAAAAGGGGGAAAAGTCTTTAGAGATATAGGAGGAGCATTGTATATGCTTTGGGGGAGAAATCATAAGAGAAAGTAACCTTTTAGGGGGAGCTTTGCACATGAATTTGTTTATATTGCTTTATTGAGTGCAATTGCTTTTTATATTTGTTCACCTCACATACACTTGTTTTTTGAAAGTGTTTTCTTGATATTATGTGTAAGTATGATGATCTACGAAGAGATTTAAGACCTTGAATACTTAGAATATTGGGTATCTCTTTTTGTAACGTATAATGGACTCTCATGGACAATAGCTAGGTTTTTTATTGTGTGAGGAATTATTTGTGAGAGGTTGTTTTGTCATGAAATAGCCAAATAGGGAGATTGTAAGGACCTCTATTTTATTATTGGCTTATTTCATGACAACCCACACCCATTGGGGATGATTGTGTAATGGGTAGCTTAGGTCCTCATTGGCAAGTTTCCAAGCATCTCCAATGCTTCAAGAGCAAAAGATATATTCACTTGATTTTGTCTCTTTAAGAGTTTAGACACACACACACACACACTCTCTCTCTCTTTCTTTATGCATGATTTGATTCATATATACATTGTATTGGCATGCATTTATTGTTGCACACACACGCATCTACAAGCATTTGAGTGGTTATACATTTGTAGTCATGCATTTTATGTGATTGCATGATTTGATTCATATATGCATTGTATTGGCATGCATTTATTGTTGCACACAGACACACACACCTACAAGCATTTGAGTGGTTATGCATTTGTAGTCATGCACTTTATGTGATTGCATGTATTTCTTGTTAACTATGTTTACTTGTTGTGTTTGCATTACACTTCACACAAGCACATAGACTAAGTGTTGTTGACCCTTAGAGAAGGCATCTTCTTCCCTAGATTGGTCTTTTCTCTGTGTGTAGGCTTTAAGAGAGCACTCTGCCCTTTATCGCGGCCTATACCGCTGGATGTGCTCTTACCTATACCGTGGGCACATGGAGCGGTGTTATCCAGTCGTGCCTTGCTTCATGCACCATGGTCTGGACCGCTGTTGGTGCCCATATCTCTGTAGCGGTCCCGACAGTGGTCCTTCCCAACCGTGCCATGTTGGATGCACCGCAATCTGGACCCTTGCCTAGACCGCGGTGTGCGCAACGGTTTTGACGGGATTCTATTTCCCAAGTTCAAAATGATGTCGTTTTCTCTATGGCTTATATATATATATATATATATATATATATATATATATATATTCTCTTCTTCTTTCTTGCCTCTTTAGAGCTCAAAGAACACAATTTTAGAGAGAGAAAATCTCTCTTAGAGAGAGAAAGCTTCAAGCCTTATGTTTGACTCTTCATCTTACATCTCTAGCATCATTCAAATCATGGGTTTTCATTAATTGGTAAGTAGAACAATCATTCATGTTCATTTATTGTTCTAGCTTATCAAGACATGTCATTTATTGTTTAGGTTAACAAAGCTTCATATTTATTGTATATCTCTTGAAGTTATGGCATGTTTAGGGTTTGTATTGTGATAACTTGCATCACTAGATCTATTATGCCTAAATAGCTAATCCATATATGTTCATGTATGCTTAATTGGTGATTAGGATAACCTTGTGCATCTAGAGTAGTTCTTGAACATTTATGTGTATGCCTCATTAATTGCATTCCTTGATTGCATGATTATTGCCCTTGTTTTATGGTATGACAACTTGTGTTGTTTGGACTTTAATTGACAATTAGGTTGTTAGATCTAATTGAGTCCTTTTGTATGGGCATGTAGGCATTGTTTGATAATTAGGTTGTTTTATTGCAATATAACATCTAGTTAAGCATTTTGTGTTTGTTCTTATACATTATTGCATTTGAGAATAGTGTCATATATACACTTAGACTATATACTCTTCATAGAGTCAAAGTCTTGTGGCTTCCAGGTTAAGTTGCACAAGAAAGTCAAGTCTTGCAACCAAGGGTGGGTTGACAAGCAATTGGTCGAGTGCCATTGTAAAAGGCCTAAGGGGTAGAGTAGGAGATGCTCACGTCAAGAGTAGTGGATCAGGGGATAGAGATTGAACCAAGAGTGATGAGTACTAGTGTCCATAGCCCGAGGTTGTCGAGAGTGAGAGTCCGAGTATCACTTGAGGGTGTAACTTTTTATTCATATAGTGGATTTCTGTGATCGCGTGTAATTAGTAGAATAGCCAAAGATTTTTTCTATTTTGAGTGTTTCCACGTATATATCAAGTGTTATTTATATTTCCGCACTTTACACTTGATTTTGTATGTTTGTTTGTTGGGTGAATCTTTAATATTGACTAATCAAGAAAAATTAGTAATTGATATGATTAAAACCTATTCACCTCCCCATAAGGTTGTTTAGACACACACTTTAAGGGCATTTCATGAGTAACGTAATCTTTGCAATTAATTTAAGAATTATGAAAAGAGGCAAAGTGTCTATTCATCTTGTTTTGTTAATATATATTGAAATTAATGCATTTAAATAATTATTTTTAAATTACCAAAAAGACATATGTGCAGAATAAATGATTTATAAAGTAATCTTTACATTTAATTACAGAATCATGCAAATAGACCACCTATTTATCTTGTTTTGTTAATATACTTTGAAATTAATGGTAGCTAATAGAAGCCAAATCAATCAGTTAATTCTAAAGCTCCCTCGTGACGACACGTGGTGTTGTGACAAACAACTTTTATATATTATATAGATATAGATACTATACAATCCAAACATTTTAATAAAATTATGTGATTGTGATTACACAAAACTTATTTAACTTGGATTTGAAATATCTTTCTTTGTTTGTTTTCAAAAGTTAAACTTATAATTAACCATATTTAATTATTTAAACACTTTTTACACTTACACCTCCATCTTTAATATAGAAAATCGTATTATACAAATGAATAGAAATTTTACAAATTAACATAATAACCATTGAAGTGAATAAATTTTTTGATACAAAAAAAGATTATCATGCGAAGTCCAAATTTTGAACCATGGAGAACTAAAAACATAGCAATAAATAAAGGGGGCTTTTCTTAAATATCCATAAAATTAAGTCTTTATTCAAAAATATCCATGTTCAATAAGTTGATTGTTTTTATCCAAGAGAAAACTTTTCTGGACATTAATGCCCTCAGTTGAAAATGATGTGTCATATATTTTTATTTGTTTTACAAAATTGAAAAGAAAAAGATTAAATTAATAAATTGTTAAAGTAAGAGTGTAAAATCATAAAAAAGAAAAGAGGGTCGTTTTTACACATAAATTGAAAAGGGATTGTGAAAAAGAAGGTGGGGATCGAAGCTTGATGAAGACGAAGAAGCTATTGAAGGCGAAGACGAAGGTTAATGAAGACGAAGCTTTGTTTTCTTTGAAGACGACGCCTTCATAAAAAATTGACTAAGGTATGTTCTTGAATCTAAAATTAGATTTAAATATATTTGGGTTTTATGGTTTGATTCATGAAGTTAGGTTTTCCAAAGATGATTTTTCTCTACTGATTTGAATTAGGTTTGTGTGTATTCCAATAGGTGTTAATTTGATTTATCTTGAGCCATTAATTTCTTCTATTGATTTGATTTTGTATTCCAATGGCTAGGTTTAGATAAGTTTGTGTGATTTGATTTTATTAAATTCATTCTTTTGAGTGATTTGGGGAAGACTAAGGTGTAATCAATGAAGGATGTGGTATTGATTCGAGTATATTGTTTATAAATTTATCATGTAATGTAACATATATTACATCGTGTAATGTATTGGATATTACAATGTGTATTGTATTGTATATGACATCGTGTAATCATTTTAAAAATAGTTTTTACCAACCTATTGTAAATTTTTTGAATGTAGATTGTGGACTAGCCTTTTGCAAAGAGGATTTGGATTTTAATTGCCACTTGACTGATTAATTAATTATAATGTATGTAACGTTAATTGTTTGTGCCATTAACGTAATCTTCATTGAAAATTAACCATTATACAATAAAACATGTGTTCGATTCCTCTTGTTGGGTTATCTATAGCTTTAAGTTTACAAACGAAAAGAAACCTTACTTGTTGGTTTTATGATTAAACATTGAGTATTAGTTGAATCACAAAAACTGAAAAGAAGATTATTGTATATATGTTGAACAATTATCATGGTGTTAATGTACAAATTGTTTGAATGCAGATGGTTATTACTGAAGAAGAAGATCTGGATCAGTATTTTGTATACTTAAGGGATACATGATCATATAACATAACGATAAACACTCACTGCAAACATAAGTTCATACGTCATATTAAAAGTGTGTTGGATGATTGCGGTGAGTTAGACGACTTCAGGAGCAGCTGTTTTGGTCATTATTTGGATATGCCAGAAGGGGGTTGTTTCTAAGCCCAGTACATGCACAATTTGTTTTTAAGACAAATCACACCTCCTGGTGTTAGCACGAACGAAATGTGGTTCACTTTGGGGAAGACTAAGCTTAGACTTGGTGCCAAGGAGTTTTGTTTGTGCACTGGTCTGAAGTTTGGTGGATCGCATTTGTTGGTGGACAATGCTATCGTTATGTTTTTGGCGAAATCATTTCAGCGCAGAGGTGATACTTTAAAGATGACCTTAGTGTTGTTTGTAAACTACATTCTTTTCGGTGTAGATTGAAGTGAAAAGTTGCAATTAATGGAATTGAAACTCATGCTAAAATTATCATATAGTGTTCGATATAAATAGGTTCACAACCCAAAAATTGTTTTATTGAGTTGGGGTTGAGATTTTATAATTACTATTCAAAAGTTTAGCTAAAAGCTAGAATTCTTTAGAGTTATTTTAATTGTCTCTTAAATGCTCATTGAGAGCCAAGAGCAAATCTAAAGTTAAAAACAGTAGTTGTCAATAAGTTATCAATAATCGTGTAATGGTTACTATATTTTATTGTGTAATGTTTCTTAATTTTCATCGTGTAATGTTTTCTAATTTTCACCGTATATTGTTTCCTGATTTTCACCGTGTAATGTTTTATATACCTGGTATCTGGTATACTGCCACAATATATTTGGTAACTGGTACAGGAATTTACAGTAATAAATAATTTAATATAATTGAACATAATAAAACAATAACAAAACAGTAATAATAAAACATAAATTTAAGTTCAAATACATAATTGAAATCTAAAATAATTAAATTCAGCTACAAGTTCTGAAATCAACCAGTAGAAAAGGTTTAAACACCAATAACATCTTCATCATGCCACAAATCTCTTGTACTAGTCTGCCCGTGGGGGCATGTTCGTTTGTTATGGCCTTGACCGCCACAACCACTATATTTGCATTGTTTATGTGTTTGAGTAGGCTGGGTCTCGGTTGTATTTGACGTTGTAAATCCAAAGGGAGTTGGACAATTTTTTCGATTATGGCCAGCTTGTTTGCACCACGAACATGTTTTAGATTTCTTTCCATGATATTCTCTGGTTGACAGATCCTAGTCTTCTTTGGTCGGTCAGCCTGCGATAAGCATGGAGGAGCTTTCACAACTATTGAGCTGATTTCTTTAGAAACACTCCATTCATTTTTTTTCCCGATTGGTCTAATAACTCTAAAATATGCTTCAACCAAACTGGATTTTTTATAGTGATCCGAGCAAAATCGATGAATGGTTTTTTACAAGCACTTAAAGCAGCCAATGCATGTTTATATGGCAACAAATCGATTTGGAATTCTCAACAACTACATGTCCTCTCAATAAGGTTTACTAGGTCGTCCTTGTCACCATCCTTAATCAAGAATTCATTCTCATCGATCGGGCGTACCATAAACATAGTAGAATCTTCGTTACGTTAATCTAACAAAGTTGTTGCCCATGTCGTCAATTTTGAGCGCAAAGTGTTTTCATGATTCCGATGATCGTGGAACCATTTTTACATCATATCCCGAATGAACTCGATCAAAACAGTCACAGACATCTGACGTGCATGTCGTAGACATGAGTTTAAGCATTCTGTGACGTTTGATGTCAACATCGTGTATCTTCGTATCGGAGAGTAAGCATAACAACCCTTAATTCAATGTTGCAAGTGGATGAATCAATCCTCAAAATATCTTCTACTATATTCATTAAGCCATCGTATGTTAAATTACGAGTTACAAATACCATTTCTGAATCACCACCCTCTTCGTTCTCACCAAACCACTGGGCACCGAATAAAATAATCAATCGCAACTCTCCCATTACTCTGTACAAACAGCATGCCAAAACAGTATATTATTACACGATTTAATATATGTTTCATTGTACGGAGACATGATAATATCATTACACGATTACATATACATATCTTTACACGGTAAAATTTTACGTCGTCCAATGATTCTGGGTTAACAAAAATAGGGTTCGTAAAACATTCAAAATCGATTTTACATTCTGTTTTTATTACAAGAAAAAACAACATACGACCCTAGAAGAGATTCAAAACAAAAACAACATACCTTCGATTACAAAACGACTAATTTCTAGACAATGTACATCTGCAATTGTTTTCTGTATTGATGAGAGAGAAGGTTGATGAGAGAGAGTGTGGGTACAGAGATAAAGAGCAATTTAGGATAGAGATAGAGTGTTCATAGAGAGAGATAGATGCTGATGAAAGAAACATATTATTAATATGTGTTTGAGAGCTATAATTTGAAAATGTTTTTTCATTAAAATTGAAAAAATGTTTTTTATTAAATTCAAAAAGTAAGGGTATTTTTGTAAAATTACCTGTAATAGTGGATAAAAACAATCAACTTATTGAAAGTGCATATTCTTGAATTCAACCTTAATTTAAAGGCTATTTAATGGAATTCCCTCATAAATAAATAACATATTTGAGTCTTAAAGCGAAAATTACTAGTCACTTTTTAAAATAATAAATAATTTAATAACTAACCCATAGTACCCAATGAAATCCATTTACATTCGTATCTCAGTTCATTCTCATTAGAATTTTTGAGTTCCTCACTTAAATCATGTATGTACTTTCAACCATTTTGTTCCATGTAATTATTATTATTATGGACAAAAAAAATTATACATTCTTATTATTTCACAAATAAAATATGACTCGTTTTACTCGTCAAAATCATAATTTAGAATAAGTAATAATGATCAAAGAATGCAATAACATAACTGAATTATTAGAATTAATAAAAGGAAAAGATTGCAAAGTACAAATCGCTCCTTCACTAAAAAAATGTTAGTGTATTTTCTCAAAAACAAAAATGGTTAGTATATCAAATTGTCAATAGATAATTATCGTCACTCTTACCACTGTTCAGTGTAGTTTAACGGAAAAAATGTTCATTCAACTAATAATATTATAGTTTAAAAAACTATATCTATGGGTGTTAAATAATTAATATATTGTTGTAAATTGAAGGAAGAATAGATGAAAAACATATGAACAATATAAATGAGAGATGAAAGAGACGAGAGAGATATGATCTAATATATTAAACAAACGAGAGAAGAGAAAGGAGATTTATTTTCTTGAAAAAGTCACTGATGCAATAACAATACAAAGGATAAATATATAGGCCCTCTTCAGTCTTACAAATATCGAAAACCTTATTCATTAAGTTATAAGCCTTCTTCTCCACGTGTCATCAAGTCGGTAACAAGTGGCAAGAAGTGTAAATCCATTTAATATCACAACACTCCCCTTAGATTTTCATTACTTGTATCTTAATTTGTTCGGTAAAAACCCAATAAGACAAAAACCTCTGTAAAATATATCTAATGATCTTCTTGATCTATTGGCATTGAACATTCTTAAAACTATCTCATTAAAAATATTGTCAAGAAAACCTAGTGGGAAAAAACTTGATCAATGGAAAAAATAGTACAATGCACATATGTCTAAAATTTATTGTTTTCTTCAAAACATTTCTCACATTTATACTTTGTTAGGGAAAACCCAATGGGATAAAAACCTAAGCAACGATATTCATGTTAACAGGAAATTTGCTCATGATGAGAAATTTCAATTAACACCCTCGAGACGACTACCATGGAGGTGGTGACCGGGGTCAGTACCTTAGATATCTGACCTGTTAGATAGAAACAAATATTTGAATGATAATGTAATGGTAAAATGAGAGATTTATTATTGATCACTCGTGGTATACAAAAATCTCCCATAATCTCTCTAGAACATAGGAGGGTGGCTACTTCGTGTCTGTCGAATAGTAGACCCAATGGTGACCGTGTTCTGATTACAGAATTTAGACTCTCTTCCCTCTCTGTCGATTTTCACTCTGTTTTTTCCTATCTCTTTTCTACATCATGTTGGACCTATTTATACTTGTTCCAAGTAGGTTTAAACTCGTGAATCGCCCGCCACGATTTTATGAATCCGCTCCCTCCTTATCGAGCGGGATCCCCTATTTGAAAGTCGTTGACTTCGAGTAGATTACGGACTCAAGATTATCGTATGAGGAGATAAGTTTGTTTCCCCTTTGGAATCAAACTCATGTCTCACACATATACAGAATTTAATGTTAGTTATAACGTGGATATGATCTTGTGTGTATTTATGGCATGATTCTTCATGGAGGTTATCGAATTGGCTGCTCGAGGTAGATCCATGCTTTAGTTCTGGTCTCAAAAGCTTGGGACGGCCTTGTGGGCACTTACTAGAGGTAGTGTAGATTAGGCGAGATTCTTCTTTCATGTCTAGGTTGGTTACAGACGTCCCTTATCGAATTGGAGCATCAGCTATGGCATGAATCCACTTAGAGGTTCTCTCTCTACATGTCAAGCGGGGATAATGGGCTTCTGGAGAAGTTGGTGGGCTTCTGGCTTAGGCTACGAGTCAAATCTGACCTCGGAAAGCCTTGATCTAAAAGGAGCTTACTTTTGTTTGTGTTGGGCTTCACTTCGAGTGCTTTCTGAGCTCGACGATCTTTCCTCGCTTTAATGGGGTGGTTTTGGAGCCCGACCTTAGGAACCGAGGTTCTGGGATAGGTGATCTCGAGAAGTCCGGATTCTAGTGTTCGTATATGGGCTCGACCTGGACTTATCTAGCTTCACTTCTGATAATTCTGAAGCTCGATGATCCTTCCTCGATTCTGCAAGGTAGCTCTAGGGCTTGTCCGAGGTCCCATGAATGGAGATTTTGGGTTTTGATTCGAGTTAGGAGAGTGGAAAATTTCTCTTTGGTCCCTGACCAAATTTTACTATTAACAGAAGTCCCCTCTGACTTGATCACCGGTGGTAGAGTTAGGGTTGGAGTCAGATTCCTTATTTAATTGAGAAATTTTCCGTTACGAAATAATTATTAAGAATCTCGAATGAAATTCTCTCATTAACTGCTCAGGTGACGTGTCGAGCTTGGATTGGTGTGCTCCTTGAAGGAAACCGGTTGTGTTACGGCCCTCTTTGTGGTTCGAGGTAATCTCCCCGAGGATGTCGCCGATGTCACTACAACCCTAACCTCTATTTAAATTCAAACTCACTGCTGTTTCCTCATGCATTCTTTCAATTTTGAATTTTCAGACTTCCTCTCTCTTGCTATCTTCTGTCGATTTTCCTTTTTCCTCAGCCTCCAAACCTTGTTTTACCATGTCGAAGATCAGTCATGACTCCATCGACTCCCTCATTGAAGGTACATAGGTTTCAAGTTTTGCCCATGGAAAGCGTACTCGACGAGATCTAGACGGGGATGACTCACCTCCGCAACATCGTCTGTCAAACCGGAATGTAGCAATCGGGACTGGGTTTTCTAACCAACCAGACAATCCTTTGAACTTGGTTGATGAAGATTCCGGTGAAGAGAATAGAGTCGGCGTCGCTAGAAAGGATCAAGGCAAGGTTGTCGGTCCTTCCTTGGAGAGACGTCTTCCATATGACTTTAGGGTCATTCCAGACTCTGCCGTTGACCTAAAATCTATCAGCCGCCTGAGGTCCAGATATGGCAGTACTGACAGCGTCTCCCTAACAGTCCCTCACAAGAATTATGACGTCTTTAACCCACCTAAATGCGTGCTTCCCATCCATGTGGCGACCTTCGAGAGCAGGGTAAGGCTCCATTTTCATCCCACCCTTCGATGGGCTCTCAACGCCCTTCAGCTAGCTCCCCTTCAGTTGACCCCGGCTTCTGGAGGCATCTAATTGGCTTCCTCGTGTTGTGGAAGCAGCAGTACGAGCTAAGCAGGATAACCAGGGAGCCCGGGGCAGAGGTGTTGGAACCCCTTTTACCGGTTACGCAGCGGAACTAGGTTTTAAAATTTTTATACATATCATAATCTGTATCTGGGACCAGTGAATTTGGGATCGTAATTATTTTTCAAAACTAATACATACAATATGTAAACACATGAAATTGAAATCGATATAATCAAGAAGAAAATCTTACCAACGTTTGGAGGCTCCTTCACTTTACGATGTGTTCCTGTCTGAACCAATCTTACCAACGTTTGGAAGCTCCTTCACTTTACGATGTGCTCCTGTCTGAACCACTCGATCTTCCTCGCTATCTCCCAGGACTGGTAACTGCGTGTGGGCGCGTAACGGTCTCAGAAACTTGAATAAAGGATATAGAGAGAATTGAAGAAACTCTTTCTTCAATATTTGGTGTTATATTAATACACACTTGCACAAAAAAAAACAAACTTTTCTTTTTGGCCGCCTGCTCAACACTTTAATGGTTTTTCTTTTTTTTTTCTTTAATTCTCACGCACACATACTTGCTGCACCAATCAATGTAGTCTTTTTTTTAATCTTAAATTCACACCTGCACTTCAAATTATATATATATATATATATATATATAACGTGTGTATCAAGTATTTGCATCCTATGCAAATTCTTCTTTTAACTAATGTTTCATGTGCACACACCAATTTGCATCCAATGCAATCTCTTGTGGTATTAATTGATATATATTTTTTAATTATCCTTTTCAAATATATCTAATATATTAAAAGTGATAATAAGTATTTTAAATTTAAACTTAAATTCAAATACTTAGATAAATGATTTAGTAAAAATAAAATAATCCTATTATTTTATCTTCACCTAAATCCATATATCAACTAACACCCTCCAATTAATAGTTAATTAATAATTCATAACTATCAATATAATTAAATAATCTAATTATTTAATTAATTTAACTATTAACATTCATTAATTAAATAATCTCATTATTCAATTAATTCCCGAATAAACACGTGTCACTTTCGTAACACAACTAATTGGACAATCCAATTAGTTAACCGTGACCCTTGTTACCTAAATCGATCGGGCTAGCAAGGGGACCTAATGGACCAACAGTATTTTGAGCTTCAATAATCCTCGAAATCATTAATTAAACTCTTTAATTAATATTCCTTGATTATTAACTCCGGTGTTATTCCACTAAAAACCTGAAGCTGCACTCTCTCAACTGTAGACGTTTTTGCACAGACCGATACAACTTGGTGTCCATTGATATAGCTATTACACATGGTGTGATCCTCCACAGTAGTTCATAATTGGAGCTAGGTCATAATATCCGTTATACCCCTCTAATTACATATATCCTTTAAGTACCGTTGATTCTCTAATGGAAAATAAATCCTATTTCCTTACGGAATTAGGAGAGTGCTCATATTGTCCAAGCCCCGAATCAACCCTTAAGGGAACTACCATCTACTTCTCATAAGAAGGAGTGGATTACACTATTGTGTACAAACCTTCCCAACCACAAGCCAAACCGCAATCCCAACATACGGAGCATATTGATCGGGATCAGCATCTGACCTCACCCATGGTATATCAAAGACCACGATCTAACCTGAAGGAGTAGATAAGACACTCAGGATTAAGATCATCCACATATAGCCATCATTTGTTGATATATATGAATCTCAAATGTAAACGGATCTTGGTGAGAGATTCATATAGATCATGACCTAGTCCTATACGTTCACATCATACAAGGTGTCTCCATTCTCATATCTCCATATGAATGATTCAGGATAGAATCACCGTACATTACAGAATGGACCGCAGCTATAGATCAACCACAAATAAAGTACCCAACTTTATTTGCTATTTATGGACTCTTTAGATTGCACATCTCTATGTACTCTTTAGATTGCACGTCTCTTACGTCGGTCAAGTTTCCTGGCATTCAATGTAACTTTCTTGAGAACTTGGTCCCCTTCCTTAAAGTTCTGGGTTTTAGCCCTCCTGTTAAAGTACCTAGCAATCCTGCTCTGGTAAATTGATACCTTCTCTGCTACTCGATCTTGTTTTTCTTCCAAGAGGTCTAGGCTTGCACGGAGCTTATCCTCGTTTCTTCTCGGTTCAAAGTGTTAAATTCTGAAGGAGGTCAGTTTGTACTCAATGGGAAGTACCGTTTCAACCCCGAAGGCTAGGGATATGGCGTTTCCCCAGTATCCGTTCTCCTCGTATTGCAGTAAGCCCCAAGAACCTCGGGAAGCTCCTCAGCCCATCTACCATTTTTCTGTTGTAACTTCTTTTTCAACAGCTTCTTGATAGTTTTATTGGTTGATTCCACCAACCTGTTAGTCTAGGGGTGGGCTACTGAAGCGAACCCAAGGTCGATTCCCAAGCCCTCGTAAAAGTCTTTGAATCGGCCATTATCAAACTGCTTGCCGAGATCAGCCACAATGGCAAGAGGGGTCCCGAACCTGCAAACTACATTATTTTTTATGAATCTTGTTGTATTTTCTTCCAATATCTGGGAAAGCGGTCCGGCTTCGACCCACCTTGTGAAATAGTCAATCGCTATGATAGCATGCTTGGCTTGACCATAAGTAGTAGGAAGCGGTCTGATCAAGTCGACTCCCCACATAGCAAAGGGGTATGGCGAGCTAATGGATAACAATAGCTCCGACGGTAGGTGAATCAAGTTTGCGGTCTTCTGGCATGCTTCGCATGATCGTACTAAATTCTTTGCATCTTGATGGATGGTTGGCCAATAATACCCCATGCGGAGTACCTGATATGCCAGAGCCTCCCCACCAATATGGTTCCCGCATTCCCCAGAGTGAACCACTATCAATGCCCATTTGGCATTTTCAGGATGTAAACATCGAAGTAAAAGAAGGGATCTGCCCCTCCTGTATAAGTACCCATCCACCAAGAAATATCCGACTGAGAACCTCTTGACTCTCCTAGCTTGGTCGGGCTCCCTAAGGAGCCTTCCTTCTTGGAGATAATCCATTATTGGGTCCATCCAGCATGGCCACCGATCCAGGGTATAGGTCTCGTTACCTGGTGCTATGCTTGGTATGGGGATCACTTAGAGAGGGGCTTGATTGTAGTATTTTTGATCTTAATCAATTTAAAAGAAAAGTTCGTTCACTGGGATTGGTGATTCTACTAGTAAAACACTAATTAGTCAATTTAATCATATTCTAAGTGCATGAAAACTAAATGACATAATGCTTTTTCTTGGTTGGTAATTAAACTCACTAATATGTAAAATTGCAATAAAATAGATTACTCACAAGCTCAAACGAAAAAATGTATGAATATGAAGGAATGCTAGGGAATTAATGCAACCTCATTAAACTTCTCAATGTAATCCACAAGTCTCAATTAAGCATTCAAATCCAATTGATATGGTTAGTTTCATAAAGCACCTAATCTTCCCAATTACTCACACACGATCATGTAAAGGGCAATGGTTAGAATTATTTTTTAATTAAAAACTCTAGACCAGATAACACATAGCATGGTCATGCATATGGAAATTTTCTCAATTATTAAGCTTGTAGTTAAAGACTAAATGGGATGGTCATCCACATCTAACCCTCAACATCATAAATTAACTACCTAACACAAACATTCATTGAGGTCTCATTTGAATATAGGTGAAGGAATTAGAGCAAGTATTGCAATAAAAGAGACAACCAATGTAATTAATTAATAAACATAGACCATATGATTACAAAGAGTTGTTCAACCGGTTTACATTAATCTCCTAACATAAAAATTAGTTACACATCAAGGAAAAGAAATAAAACAAAGAAGAGATAAAGAAGAAACCCAAGTTGGTCATTTGAGATTCCTTGAATTGAAAGCTTCCTCTTTTTGCCTTCCAAGTTCCAAGATGGATGGAGGAATGAAAGTGTCTAAGGATGGTGATGGAATGGTGGATGTGTCTAAGATCTCGTGTGGCTGATGTTCTTTCACCAAAATATAATATGGGTATTTATATTGGTCCAAAAATAGGTCAGAAATCAACCTAGAAACGCGTGCTGATGGACTGTCGCTTCCCTGTATGTTGCGGTTGTCCATGACGACATGTCGCGGTCTTCTATGATGACATGTCGCGGTCTTCTATGATGACATGTCGCGGTCTTTCATGACGACATCACAAGCGACACTTTAGAAAAGTTACTGTCACGTGGTGTGTCGCGATATCCCATGACGGAAATCATAACAGCGACATATTTTGTCATTTTGTCCAAGTTTCCACTTTCCAACTCTTTTGGGTCCCAATCTTCACTCATAACTCCCATTTGATGCCCTTAATACAAAATCATTCAAATACACTTAATCGAGCCATTAAACACTTGATTTTATTCGAGAATTGAGCAATAAGCATAGGAATGGGGACTTGAAATCTAGTGTTATCATGGCTCGATCAACACCCTTAAACCTAGCCTTTTGCTCGTCCTCGAGCAAAATCAAGAGAAAACACCAACAAAAACAAACAAGCAAACAACATGAAGACTCGATAAAAATAAAATAAATTCAAACAATATTAACACAAAAGTCGCATTTTCAACTAATGATGAGATGCAAAGAGGTGTGGATAAGGAGAGTAGACACATGCAAAACATTCTCAAGCAACTCGAAGGCACTCACGGGACACTCGAACAACATGAATCCCACACCTAAAGTGCTCTCATGTCAGGAACTACTCACTCTCACACCTCGAGCATAATTCGCTTTGACTCTGAACCTCACGTGGACATTCTCTTTTCTTTCCTTTTGGAGTCCTAAGGTCACACTAATGCAAAGTATGCAAGGATAGAGTTATGTATGGGAATCAAATACTTGCATACAATAAGAAATGAAACGTTATTATTTTGGTGAACTAGCCTAGGAAATGAATCAAATGCCATGTATGTGAAAGATCATGCTTCAACAAACATTCCCAATCTAGATTTCATAATAGATCATTTAGGTCTTCCCTTTGGTTGTAATGGGGCCATTGGGTGAAATATGGTGAACAAAGAATAGGAATTGGAATTCAAAAGTCACCAATCATGCTAAGACACTACATGATACACCCAATACTTAAGCTTTATTCACATTACTCGTGGCACTAGTGATTAGGCTTGACTTTTCATTACACTTGTGATATACATGAGTACTCTACTAGTGAGTACTTTACAATTACATACAAGACTCTTATTCTTTTTTTCTTTTTTTCTTTTTTTTTTACACTTTTAGCTCATAAGTGCACATTTTCGTACTTTTACATTTTTGAGCATTTTACCTTGCACATTTACAAATATAGCCTAGATACACACTAATTTTTCATATTTAGAGCTTTTCCACCTTTCACCACAACACAACACATCCTAACAAGATTGGCAACGAGGGTAGGCATGTGTTTAGGTTTAGGCTATATGGTGTAATGTGGTTCCAAAAGAAAGGTAAGTGTTTGTCCTCAAAATTGGCTTGGGAGCACACACAATTAGGGACAAGGAATGTGTTTAGGTTAATTTGAGTAGTTAAGCACACACATTGCCTAAAATCATTTCCATCATTTCATCTATCAAGGGAATGTAAGTATCCATCAAGCAATCCACAAATATAATGCAATGTGATGTCCTATGGAAATTGATACGCGTGACGAGATAAGTGTTTAAGATGAGACAATGATAACACTCAATGCGCTTTTTAAGGCTTGTGTTTGTGAACTCACTAGGGGTCTCCACCATTAGAACAAGGTGTTTGAGCACCGAGTCCCCTTAACTTGAACACAAAAGGATGGAACAAGCCCATGAAGTGCAAGTAAGACCCTAGAGTGACAACAAGATGCTCAATCGAACACATTAGGCATAAATAAACTCTCACACAAACACACACTTAAAGCATCACACCCAAGCTATTTGAAGCTCAAATTATTATTTTTTTGGCCATACGACTGTTTTTTGAAAAGTTTGACTCAACATGAAATCAAAAATTTGACTCAAACATAAAATTTAGGACTCAATAAAACCAAAATGACCGAAACCGGTATCGACACCCCCAAACCTAAACTCAATATTGTCCCCAATATTGACAATGAGAGCCCGGTAAAAAGGCGCTTAAACCGCAAAACAACACAATTCACAAGATAAAATAAAATAAAATAAACAAAAGCTCGATCAAGATGGCATAAAAAGCTCACAATGGCAATTAAACATCAACCATAACATAATACAGCGCACACCCTTATTATAATTGCAACTATAAATAAAACAAAAGTAAAGATGCAAAAGAACCATTACGATAAAACCAAAGAACAAGAGTAATGAAAACAAGTACGAAATGCAACTGAAACAGGAAACAAAGCAAAACAAACAAGTCTAGCTACATAAGAACAACTCAAAGCAAATAATGAGGTGGTGGTGGTGGTAGTGGTGGCCAAATGTGCCCCAATTTTCATTATTTTCAATCAATCTCACCCACAAATCCTCCGAAAACACAGAATCACTACAAAAATGCTTCAATAACTTCACAACAAAAACCCACCCTTCAATTCACACAAATATGCAGGCAATTTTTATCACCCACAAACAATCCAAAATTTACCCCAAATCAACCCTAGATGTGTAAGAGATGGTAGAAATAGGATTTGGGACTAACAAGGGCCAAAAACAAGTGAAAAGAAGAAGAAATTACCGATTGCGTGGGTTGGAAGTCTTCGATGTCGCATGGAGGGAGAAGAAGTCACGGTTGGGTTTGAAAATTTTGGCGAGGAATTGCCCTTCCATGAACTGTTCATTTTATATTGAGTGATTGTCACAGTCGATATGCCGCGGTCTTCCATGACAGAAACACAGACCGCGACACACCGCCTCTTCGTCATAGCCCTAGTTTCTGGTGTCGCTGTTGTGTAACCACGCGACAGTTGAGGCAACATGTCGAGCGACAGCAACCCCTAGAATTTGTCTCGTGGCTGTGTCGCGGTCTTCCATGACAGAAACTTAGACCGCGACACTCCGCTTCCTTGCTCATTTCATTGTCACTTCTGTGCAACAGCGACACCTTAGGCGATAGCAACTCCTTGATTTTGTCGTATGGAAAGGTCACGGTCTTCCATGATGACATCATGACCTTGACATACCTGGAAAATTCCCCATTAATGCATTTAAGTGTTCCAAAGTGCCTAATCTGTACATATACTCAACAACAAAGATATCAAAGGCATTTGCTTGAAAAAATTGAACTTGGTAATCACTAGACTTGCAAATAAAATGAAAATGAAAATCACCCCCAAACCTATGCTTTTCCACACCTTCCACTATCAACACAGTTAATCTTTTAATCAATTAAGGTGTGGATCAACTTAGACATGGAAGTGAAGTAGAATCACTACCATTCACAATTATTATGCAAAAATAAAAGTTATTGAAAGGAAAGATACCTAGGTGGGTTGCCTCCCACCAAGCGCACTATTTAAGGTCTAGGCAAGACGTGGTAAGAGCACCACGACTCTTGAAGCTCTATCTCTTTCAACCAAGCAATCTTCACGTCAACGAGAGTGTTTCTTGCTTTGTGAAGTTCGTATTTTCGGATCCAAACTTGTCGAAAATTCATTAGCCTTCCTTTAGGCATATTCCGTCTCTTTTTACACACTTCTATAAATTCAATACATTGGGCCTTTTATGACCCCTAGTGTGGCAAAAATGAAATTTGTAAGGAAAATATGATGAACTACCTCCGGTCTTCTTAATTCTTGCTCTTGGATGATTTGCATCTCTCTCAATGGTGTGGAGTTGTGGAGTTGTGGAGTTGTGGAGTTGTGGAGTTGTGGAGTTGTGGAGTTGTGGAGTTGTAGAGTTTCTTCGTCTATGCTTCGGTCCTTGGTCAAGGTTTCAATTGTACGTTCGGTTATTTCAAGCTCCACTAAGCAGTCACATTTGCTACCTTTAACGCAATTTCTCTTCCGCTCAACTCTTTCTTGACGGCATTGATTTCCTTGTCCGCTTGCTCCACTTGCCATTGTAACTTCTTAGTGCCTCGGGAAAGTTTTCTTCTTGCTCTTCTACCAACCTTGCAAGATCTTCTGCCCTCTTGATTGCTTCATCTCTTTCCTTTTCTAGGATTTCCATCCTCTTCATCAAGTCGGTGTTTTTGCTCACAAGCTCATTAATGTCCAACATTGCCTTTTTGTCACATGGATCACCAATTTGACCACTTTCCTCACCTTTATCCTTAAAAAGTGCTAGGATTTCATTTAAGTATTCAATTGGACTCCTAGAATAGTCTTCTGCCTGAAGTGTACCCACAGCAAGGCAATCAACTGAGCTAGTGGCTTTTTTCAACCTTCCAGGAAATGGAACCGGTGGGATGTAGGGATCGGGGTGCTTGTGTAGTAGGGATGTCTTCTCAAGCACATTCTCCACTACTACTTCCTCTTCTGATTCTTTAGCCTTTTTCTCCTTAGGCTCTCCACTTGTATCTACGGTGTCTAACACTTGGTCATTCCTCAAAACTGTCACTGCCTTAGCTTGTTCAATCTTGTGAATTGTGTAAGCTACCTGCTCTAACGGTGTCACCAACTTCTTCACTGATGTCTCTAAGTTGGTGAACCTTTGCTCTGTTGCTTGGAGGAAATTATTCAAGTTATGATCTGTCTGTTGTGAACTCTGAGCAAGGGTAGTCACAATGTCCTCCAAAGGACTCTTCCTAGGCTGATATGAAGTCACATCTCAATTACCCGAGTTGTTCCATTGCTGCCCACTTAACCTTTGGCCTTGGTAGTTCTGAGCTTGGTTATTCAAAGTGTTGTTTGGGTCGGACCAAGAGAAGTTGGGATGGTTGCACCACTCCGAATTATAAGAGTTAGAATATGGATCATTTCTTCCTCTTTGAAAATTTAAGGCTTGAACATCCTCCGTCTCATAAAAAACCATATCTCTACCTTGACGGTCCACTTCATACACCATGTTTGCCCTTAAACACCAAAAACAAAAGTACCAACAAAGTAAAAAGAAACTGAAAAAATGAAAATAAAACTAACTAACAAAATAAAATAAAATACAATGACACACACTACATAAATCAAACTAATTAGGCTCAACTAATGAATATACGCTGATCCCCGGCAGCGGCGCCAAAATTGATTGCAGTATTTTTTATCTTAATCAATTTAAAAGAAAAGTCCGTTCACTGGGATCGGTGATTCTACTAGTTGAACACTAATTAGTCTAATTTAATCCTATTCTAAGTGCATGAAAACTAAATGGCATAATGCTTTTTCTTGGTTGGTAATTAAACTCACTAATATGTAAAATTGCAATAAAATAGATTACTCACAAGCTCACACGAAAAAATGTATGAATATGAAGGAATGCTAGGGAATTAATGCAACCTTATTAAACATCTCAATGTAATCCACAAGTCTCAATTAAGCATTCAAATCCAATTGATAGAGTTTGTTTCATGAAGCACCTAATCTTCCCAATTGCTCACACACGATCATGTAATGAGCAATGGTTAGAATTAGTTTTTAATTAAAAACTCTAAACCAAATAACACATAGCATGGTTATGCATATGGAAATTTTCTCAATTATTAAGCTTGTAGTTAAAGACTAAATGGGATGGTCACCCACATCTAACCCTCAACATCATAAATTAACTAATCCTAACACAAACATTTATTGAGGTCTCATTTGAATATAGTTGAAGGAATTAGAGCAAGTATTGCAATAAAAGAGACTACCAATGTAATTAATTAATAAACATAGACCATAGGATTACAAAGAGTTGTTCAACCAGTTTAAATTAATCCCCTAACATAGAAATTAGTTACACATCAAGGAAAAGAAATAAAACAAAGAAGAGTTAAAGAAGAAACCCAAGTTTGTCATTTGAGGTTCCTTGAATTGTAGCTTCCTCTTCTTGCCTTCCAAGTTCCAAGATGGATGGAGGAATGAAAGTGTCTAAGGATGGTGATGGAAGGGTGGATGTGTCCAAAATCTCTTGTGACTGATTTTCTTTCACCAAAATATAAAATGGGTATTATATGGGTCCAAAAATAGGTCAGAAATCAACCTAGAAACGCGTGCTGATGGACTGTCGCTTCCCTGTATGTCGCGGTTGTCCATGATGACATGTCGCAGTCTTCCATGACGACATGTCACGGTCTTTCATGATGACATGGCACGGTCTTTCATGACGACATCACAAGCGACACTTTAGAAAGTTGCTATCGCGTGGTATGTCACGGTCCCCCATGACGGAAATCATAACAGCAACATGTTTTGTCATTTTGTCCAAGTTTCCAATTTCCAGCTCTTTTGGGTCTAAATCTTCACTCATAACTCTCATATGATGCCCCTAATACAAAATCATTCAAATACACTTAATCGAGCAATTAAACACTTGATTTTATTCGAGAATTGAGCAATAAGAATAGGAGGGGGACTTGAAATCTAGTGTTATCATGGCTCAATCAGGGCTCCCTGTGGTAAGGTCTTGCCACCATTCGCAGCTATCTTGGCTAGGATGTCTGCTCGATGATTCTGTTGTCGAGGTATCTACTCAATCCAGAAACCTTTGAATTTGCTTTTAAGTCGTTGAACTAGCTTCAGGTAGGCAATCATGTTATCCCCTTTTGCCTGATAATCCCCAGAGGCTTGGTTGACAATGAGCAACAAGTCACTCCTGACCTGCAGGTAATCGACCCTGAGCTTTGCGGCCGCCCTTATTCCGGCTAAGAGGGCTTCATACTCTGTCTCATTGTTAGTGGCTTTAAATTCAAATCTGAAATAGTGGCAGCACTTAGGCCCTTCTGGGTCTATTAGAACTATGCCCGCTTCTCCCCCGGCTTACCCGGACACTCCAACCGTGTAGAGGATCCATGACTTGCAATCTTCCGACCAACTATCAGACTCTGGAATCCTTTCATGGGCTATGTTCGTCGCTGCGGAGGTCACTTGTCCTAGGGGTATTGAGAGCTCTGCTACAAAGTCTGCTAAAGCCTGGGATTTTATTGCGGTCTTGGGCTTATACCTTAAATCAAACTGGGTAAGCTCCATGGCCCATAAAACCAACCTTCCAGAAATATCTGGTCTTTGCAAGAATTGCCGGAGGGGTTGGTCCGTTACTACTACTATTGAATGAGCTTGAAAGTAGGGATGGAGCTTCCTTGTAGAGGTTACCAAGGCATAAGCGAGCTTCTCCGGAAGAGTATAATTCCTCTCGGGCTTGGTGAAAGCATGACTCACGTAGTAGATAGGCTGTTGGATCTTATCTCCGTATTCCTTGACCAAGGCCGCACTTACTGCAGTCTCTGATACTGCCAAGTAGATTTGCAGCTCTTCTCCAGGACTTGGTTTGACTAGTAGCGGAGGGCTTGACAGATATTTTTTCAAGGCTTGAAAAGCTTGTTCACTCTCTTGGTCCCATTTCATGTTTCTTCCCTGCTTGATGGCTTTGAAAAATGCGAGAAATTTATCGGTAGACCGAGAAATAAACCTGTTGAGCGCTGCTACCTGCCTGGTCAGGACTTGAACCTGTTTAAGCGACGTGGGGGACTCTAGATCTAAGATAGCCTTAATTTTTTTGGGGTTAGCCTATATGCCTCTCTCATGAACCATGAAGCCCAGAAACCCCGCGACCACCCCAAAAGTGTATTTGGAGGGGTTCAATCTCATCTGGTTCTCTCTTAAGATCATGAAGGTTCTGTGAGGGTTGCCCATATGGATTTCGATGGTTGATGACTTGGTGATCATGTCGTCAATGTACACCTCCATCGATCTTACAAATTCGGGCTTGAACAGCCGATTGACTAGCTGTTGATATGTAGCTCCTGCATTCTTAAGCACGAAAGGCATCACCTTATAACAATAAAGACCCCGTCCGGTGATGAAACTGGTTTTTTCCTGGTCGGCGGGGTGCATCATAATTTGATTGTATCTTGAAAAAGCGTCTATCAAGCTCACGAGCTTGTTTCCAGAGGTGGATTCAACTAACTGATCAATTTTTGGTAGAGGGAAACTGTCTTTCGGCATGTCCGGTTGAGGTCGGTATAGTCGACGCACATGCTCCACTTCTCATTTGCCTTTATGACTATGACTACGTTGGTGATCCATTCGGGGTAGCGTGCTTCTCTGATGAAGCTTGCTCGGGTCAATTTGTCCACTTCTTCCTGAACTGCGACATTTCTTTCGGTATTGAAGTGATAACTTTTTTGTTTGTTAGGTTTGAGGTCGGATCCACTGTCAATCGGTGAACAGCCAAAGTCATCGAAATCCCAGGCATCTCATCGTGGCTCCAAGCAAAGATTTCATCGAACTCTCTGAGGAGCCCGACTAAATTCTCATTCACTCCCGGCTGAAGGGTGGCTCCGATCTTGACGACCTTTAAAGGATCATTTATTTAGAGGGACACTTCTTCCAGCTCATCCGCTGGATGCCCACTAGCCCATTCTCTCCTCTGCTCTTCCTCGTCCGGCACTACAAGATCGTCCTCTAGGTGATTCGTGGGCCCTTCATCTTTCAAGGTCAACACTGGTGTTTCCTCGTCTTGGATCGATGTTACATGGGCAAATTGTTTTGCTAGAGCTGTCGGGTTGGAAGACACTGCGTAGCATCTCCTGGCCACTTACTGGTCACCCCGTACCTCCCTCACCTTGTCTCCTACTGGGAACTTCATAACGTTATGGTATATGGATAGGACCCCTTTCAAAGATGATAAAAATGGTCATCCTAATATTGCATTGTAGGCCGAGGGGGTATCCACTACCATGAAGTCTGTCATGACATTTTACTGGAGAGGTGCAGCTCCAATGATTACTGGCAGGATTTTTGATCCTAAGGGTATGATTGAGTCCCCAGTGAACCCATACAGCGGGGTAGTGCAACTATTGTAACACCACTGTTTCAAGTTTAGTTTTTCCAATGTGTCTTTAAACAGGATGTCGACGTTGCTGCCTGTGTCAACGAGCACACGGTGTACCATACAATTGGAAACCTGTACCGTGATCACCATGGGATCATCATGAGGTTGTACAGTGTTGTAGACATCTGCTTCAGTGAAAATGATCTATGATAATTGGGAGGGATTGGTCGGGCTCTGGTCGACCTTGAAGATACCCCGTCCTTTATCTATACGAGGGACTTTCCTTGTGTGGTTTTTTCTGAAATTATTAGAGGTGTCAGCCAAGGTAGGTCCTCCGCTGATGGTATGTATTATCTGAATTTGCTGCATCAGATCCGCATGTTCCCCCTTTCTTTTCTCAGTGTGTTCGCTGATCTCGGCTTGCACTTCTCTTCTAATGTGAATGTTATCCCTGACTTGTTGTAAGAATTCTGCCAAACATCCCGCTCTTATCAAAGCCTCGATCTGATTTCACTGGTTATAACATTCTGAAGTGTTGTGTCCCACGTCTTCTTGAAAGTCACAATACTTATAACAATTCCTCTTGTCGATAGTGGCTTTCCTGGGTGCGGGCTTCTGTAGTAACCCTTTATCCCGAATGGCGAGATAGATTGTTTCACGGTATACATTCAAGAGGGTGTAATGATCATATCCTCTCTCATCTCGAGCTATTGGAGCCACTATCCTAGAATGAGGCGAAGCCCGCGAAGGAGTTCATTTTACGGGATACCTTTCTGGCCGGGGTTAAGAAATAGAGAGGAGATAAGTCGACCTGTTGGGGGGTTTGTTCTGGCTTTTCTGATCTTGCTCTGGTTTGGAGGCTTCTTTCTTTTATCGCTTTACGGCTCTCATATCGTCGTGTTCCATCTTAACCTTGATTTGTTCGTCAACCTCTATCTACTCTAGAGCCCAATCATAGGCTTCTCGATAGGTTTCTGAAGACCACTTGGTGAAAGACCAGAAAAGCTTGCCCGCCCACAAGTTCCTCCTGAAATTGGTGAGGGTTTCTTTCTTGGTGAAGACTCTCATCTAGATGACTTCCTTATAGAAACGCTTGACATAAGACCATAGGGTTTCTCCTCTCTCCTAGATCAAGAATTGTAGATGGATTGGATCCTTCAATCGAGGCTTAACTCCCTGAAATTACGAGCAGAAATCAGTTGACAGTTTCGTAAAGGAATCCACACTACTAACGGGTATCTTTCTAAACTAGGTCTTAGCGTAATCTGTCAACGTAGTTGGGAACATCCGACATATAGCGGCCCTAGTCATGTTCTAGACCTCCATCTGTTGAACAAAGCTCTCCAAGTGGCTCAAGGGATCCTCAGTCCCGGAGAACCTATCAGTCGGCATTTTGAATTTTGGTGGGAGCTCAGCCTCCCGGATCCTTCTGGTAAAGGAGGCATTCATCTCACTTAGAGGGTCATTCTTGTCTTATTTGTACATCCCCTTCTTTATTCGCTGGACCTCTTTCTGAAGCTCTTCTAGCTGTGTAAGGACCTTAATTTTATGATTGGCTTATTTCATGACAAATCACACCATATTGGGGATGATTGTGCAATGGATAGCTTAGGTCCTCATTGGCAAGCTTCCAAGCATCTCCATGACTTCAAGAGCTAAAGGTATATTCACTTGACTTTGCCTCTTGAAGAGTTTAGGTGCACACACACACCTCATGCATGCTTTGTTGATCTTGCAATTGTTTTGATATTGTTTATATGTGTGCATCTCTTCACAATCACACTTGCACTTCATTTATAGATTTAAGTGTGGTATTGTGTTGTGTTTGCGCTTGCACAATGGTGTGATTGTTTTAGTGCGTTGAGTGACCATATGAGAAGGTCTCATTCTTCTCTTGATTTGGTTATATGGAGTAAGGTGTCTAGTTTTAAAAGAGTGTATTTCAATTATTTAAATGTTTTTTAAAACTGACCTTTGTATGGTCTTATGACCATATCTTTTTATACATTGATTCAAAATGAGTTTTGAAAATTTTTGTACAAACTAGACACCCATACATTTCCAACGGTATATTATTCGTAATATTTCATGATCGTTTGGATTAGTTTTAAAATCTCCAAAGTGACCACAAAAATAGGGCATCTCTGTTGTTATCCGTTTCTGACCTTTGGTCACTCAAATGACCATAACTTTTTCTACATATGTCCAAATCTTGTTTTATAAATTGGATTAGAAATAAGACTTCCATACCTTTCCAACGGTATATTATACGAAAGGTTTGGATATCGTTTGGTCATGTTTTGGGTCGCTCAAATCTCGAGCTTTTGTGCTGTCGAGGCTGCACCAGTCCACAAGCGCACCTCACCAGCGCCCCTGGACAGCAGGTGTGTGCTGGTGTGGCACTTGTCGACTAGCGCAACTCACCAGCACACTGAGTAAAATTCTGGGCATTTTCAAAATGATGTAGTTTTGTTCTAGGGCTCATGTTTACATGCCATCTTATTCCTCACTCATTTTTCAGAGCTTCCAAACCATTTTTTAGTGTGAGAAAGTATTTTCTTTGAGAGAGAAGCTCCAAAAGTGGTTCCTTAACTCTCCAAACCCAAAACCCATCTCCATCTTACATCATTCTTCATCATATGAGCATGGGTGTTCTTGGTTTCATGACTAGGTAAGTAAGAACTTCATTGGACATCTTTTATTGTTCTTCTTATTCTAGATTAGGTGTTTATTGCATGATTAAATACCTATACTCTAGTTTATTACATATATTTTTGAGTCTTGATAATATGATTGGGTTTGTTTGTTGATAGCTTGAATTTAGGACATATTTACCCTTCTTGCTAAGTCTTTATGCATTGCATTTAGACATTATTGATTAAGAATCATTGATTGCATTATAGTCCTTGCTATGCTTAATGACAACTTGTGTTGATATGGCTTTTGTGATAGCTAGCATTTAGGTCATTGTTGTCTCTAGCTAATTAGGTCATATTGATTGCATTTAATGACCATGACATGCTTAATGACAACATATGTTGAAATGGATTTGTTTGATAACTAGGATATAATGTTGCATAACTATATCTAGTTAAGTCTTTATGAACATTCATTTAGACATTGATATCTAGGAATTGTACTTAGTAACATTCTTAAATTCCTAGATAAGCATTTAGTGTTTTGCCTAGCATTATTTGCATGTTTGAATATTTTATCATATTTACATAGGTTGTTGAACTCTTCATTGAGTCAAGTCTTGTGGCTTCGGTGTGAAGTTACACAAGCAAAAGAAGTCTTGCAACCAAGGGTAGGTTGGCAAGCAATTGGTCGGGTATCCACTGTAAAAGGCCCGAGGGGTAGAGTAGGAGGTGTTCACGCCAAGAGTAGTGTATCAGGGGATATCACTAGGGACTGAACCAAGAGTGGTGAGTGGCGGTGTCCATAGCCTGAGGTTGTCGAGAGTGAGAGTCCGAGAATCACTTGATGGTGTAACCTTTTCTCATATAGTGGATTTCTGTGATCGTGTGTGGCTAGCAGAATAGCCAGTGGTTTTTTCCCATTTGGAGGGTTTCCACGTATACATCTTGTGTTATTTATATTTCCACACCTTACACTTAATGTTAAATGTTTGATTTATTGGGTGAATTTTGAATATTGACTAATCAAGAAAAATTGGTAATTGACTTGATTAAAACATATTCACCCCCCTCTAGGTATAGACACACGCGTTTATTAGGGAACTTTCAAGTTGGTTTCTTAGGCGCTTGCTCTCATGTTTCCTTTAATTAATCTCGGTCTTCTCACTGTCAGACCCTTCTAACGAACTAGCGACATCTAACCGATTCCTTCTTTGGATGGGATCTGCTTGGGGGCTTTGTTGGCTTTCTTCCTCTCTAACCTGGTCCTCCCTCTTTGAAGTCGCTAGGTAAAGAAACTCTCGTCGCTCTCGGGGAAGGACGTCCGCCGCGGACTTAACTTGCCAAGGTTGGTAACACGGCGGAGCTTCAGGAAACGGGGGAATGGGCCCCAACCTATCCTGGACCGAGGGTCTGGGTACAGTTTCATTACGAGCTAGCTCCGGAGGGGTAGGTCCCAAGCGATCAAAAGCGGGTTGCCGAGTCCCAGACCTGTTTGGTTCTCCTTGATTGCAGAGGTTTGCCTGCTGAACAGTGATACCCTCAGCGAGCAATTGAAGGCGGATGTTTTCCACGAAGGCCACCGCTTGTTGGTCAAGTGTGACCTGGCTTCCAGTGTGGGGATCCAAAGCTCGAATAGTGGTTGGCTGGTCTAGGACCTGGCCACGGAGACCAGGTTTTCTTCCTTTCTTCGGGACCTTTCGTGTCAACGCAACTAAAGGCTGCTCGGATGCGCATGACTATCCTTGGGAGGAGCGAAGCCTCATGATTAACTGTAAAATAACAACTTATGAATATTTAAATAATGGTGTGGAAGTTTTTCCCACAGACGGCGCCAGAAAGTGTTAACAGGAAATTTGCTCGGGATGAGAAATTTCAATTAACACCCTCGAGACCACTACAACGGAGGTGGTGGCCGGGGTCAGTACCTTAGATATATGACCTGTTAGATAGAAACATATATTTGAATTATAGTGTAATGGTAAAATGAGAGATTATTATTGATCACTCGTGGTATACAAGAATCTCCCATAATCTCTCTAGAACATAGTAGGGTGGCAACATCGTGTCTGTCGAATAGTAGACTCAATAGTGGTCGTGTTCTGATTACATAATTTAGGCTATCTTCCCTCTCTGTCGATTTTCACTCAGTTTTTTCCTATCTCTTTTCTACATCATTCTTGGACCTATTTATACTTGTTCTAAGTAGGTTTAAACTCGTGAATCGCCGGCCACGATTTTATGAATCTTTTCTCTCCTTATCGGGCGGGATCCCCTATTTGAAAGTCGTTGACTTCGAGTAGATTGCGGACTCAAGATTATCGTAGGAGGAGATAAGTTTGTTTCCCCTTTGGAATCCAACTCTTGTCTCACACGTATATAGAATTTAATGTTCCTTATAACGTGGATATGATCTTGTGTGTATTCATGGCATGATTCTTCATAGAGGTCATTGAATTGGCTGCTCGAGATAGATCCATGCTTTAGTTCTGGTCTCAGAAACTTGGGACGGCCTTGTGGGCACTTACTAGAGGTAGTGTAGATTATGCGAGATTCTTCTTTCATGTCTAGGTTAGTTACAGGCGTCCATTATCGAATTGGAGCATCAGTTATGGCATGAATCCGACCCACTTATAGGTTCTCTCTCTACATGTCTGGCAGGGACAGTGGGCTTCTGAAGAGGTTGGTGGGCTTCTGAAGAGGTTGGTGGGCTTCTGGCTTAGGCTACGAGTCAAATCTGACCTTGGGAAAACTTGATCTGGAAGGAGCTTACTTTTGCTTGTGTCGGGCTTCACTTCAAGTGCTTCCTGAGCTCGGTGATCTTTTCTCACTTTCACGGGGTGGTTTTGGAGCCCGACCCCAGGAACCGAGGTTCCGGGATAGGTGATCTCGATAAGCCCGGATTCCAGTGTTCGTGTGTGGGCTCGACATGAACTTGTCTAGCTTCACTCCTGATAGTTCTGAAGCCCGATGATCCTTCCTCGATTCTGTGGGGTAGCTTTAGGGCTTGACCGAGGTCCCATAAATGGCGATTTTGGGCTTTGATTCGAGCTAGAAGAGTGGAAAATTTCTCTTTGGTCCCTGATCAAATTTTACTATTAACAATTCATTAATATGTCGGATCAAAGTAATATTTATGATGATCTTTATGGATTAAATGATTTTTTGGTGTGTTTAGATAATTGCCTCATTAAAACCTTATCAGGAAAACCCAATGCGACAAAAATCTGATTGGAAGGAAAAAGAGTACAATGCACGTGTGTCCCAATATAATTAATATACTTCATTTGATATGCTTCCCTTGATGGGATGCTCCCACTGATAAAAATTCTTTTGAAGCAATCTTCTTGATTGCTAAGTTGACACATATAGATGTTTATTTCATGAAATAACATCATAAATGAATAGACGGAGTATAAGCAAAGACTCGCTTTATGGAGTAATATCCATATGAAATCTTTTCAGAATCTTTTCAATATATTATGATTGATAGACAAGCATTCCATTTGATCTTTGTTCAATCTTCAGGTTGAGACAATATTTTCTTTCTCATTTCTGTATGAAGACACGTGAGTATATAATATGATTTATTTTATCCTTATCTTATCGGATATTAACTGAGACGGTTATACTAAATCAGTTCATATTGTTTTTATTCCATATAAGAATTTTTGAATGTTCATCAAATACAGATTACAAGATTTCTATTTACATGCTTCTAGCATTTTAAATCCTTCATGGATTATAAATATCTGCATTTAGTGAATCATATAGATAAATGATTACTACGTCTAGAAAACATATTTTAAGCCTTTCAAAGGCAGCTAAATTTATCAAAAATTCGGAACACAATTGTATTAAATACTTTGATTTCCAAGTTTCTGTGAGAATCTTGTAATACTAGTCGTGTCTCATATCTCACGAACTCCTTTTTCTCATTACGTTTCCTTATAAAAACCCATTAGTATCCAATTAGTTTGACATCTCCAGGTGTCTGGAGTACTATTGGTCTAAATACTTTATGTTTGGCTTATGAAGTCAATTCTTCTTGAATTGCTTCTTTTCATTTAGGCCAATCATTCCTTTGTCTATAATCATTGATATTATGAAAATCATAATTCTCATTTATAATTTCAGTAGCTCTACTGTGTATAAAAATACATCATCAATGATTGTTTCTTTATGATTCAACATTTTTCAAATGATTTATAGACATATTTTCAATATCTATACTCTTGTATCTCTGTTGAGATTACTTCCATTTTATTGGATTTAATCATTTCATAGACTTGTATGATTTATAGAATTTCTCTCAATTTCTATATTCTTGTATCTCTGTTGAGATTTCTTCCATTTCAATGGATTTAGTCAATTCATTGACTTGTGTCTCTTTAGATATATCAGACTCTTAAAAAGTTGATTTAGAGAAAGTGGATTTATTTATAACTCGAGTTTTGTTCACATTAGGATTCTGATAACAATACCTTTCAAAGGTTCATAAGCTTATGATATACATCAGATGATTTATTTGCTGCAATTTGCTCTGATTGTTCTGCAGGAACAATTACCCAGTCAGCGTTTATGAGATAGCAACTTATAAAATCCTGTTCACCTTTATTATGCCAGGTAACGAATTAATAATCATCTGATAATCAATTATCTTTCGTATTTGAGAGATACGAAGATTGAAATGAGACACACATATATATAGAGAACCGAACTGGTATCTCTATTTTCTATATAAGTAACCTTTGATTTACTCTTCTCTTCTAAAGAAATTTTCCCATTTGGAAATTAATCAATATGATAATATACAGATTGTGAATAAGACTATAAACTATCAGAAGTTTAAATTATATAATAATAGATTAATCAAATTCAATATTAATCTCATAATTACATAGAAGCCTTATCTGGAGACGTTTGATAAGTGATTCTTTTGATCCGTTCTGATTATGAGTATATTAAAAAACTAGATGTTTGAACATCGCTCCCACCCGCTTTGTAATATTCATCAAATATTTAGTAATATGGAGATGTTTTGATAATACACAAACATGTGATCATCTCGTAGATGCATCAATTAGAACCATATAATAATAACAGGGTTCATTTGGTGGATAAATATGTCCATATATATCCCACTGAATTATTCGTAACAATGATGAGAATTCAAAACCAATTTTTAGAATAAGATGGTTTTACTGTTAGTTCCCCATGTGAACATACAGTACATATGTTCTCATTGGATAAAAAATCTTCTGATTCTTTAATGGATATTCATGAGAATTTTCAATGATTCTACACATCATTGTAGATTTTGGGTGATTGATACGGTCACGCCAAAGTATAAACATTTCAGGATATGAGAACTTTTGCATCTACACTCTTTATAATAGTGTAATATAATCCAGATAAAGCACACAGCTTTTCTGTAATGAGTTTCTAGCCTGAATTATGAGAAGTAATGCACATATATTAAATATTCTCATTACTCATATTTTCAATATGATATTCATACATTCGTATATCTTTGAAACTAAACAGATTCCTTTATATCCTGTTTGAATGATATAAGGTATCCTCGATACACAATTAAATACCATCTGGTAATAAGATTGTGGCTCTTCTAGAGCTTTTAATCAGTTCTGATGGATCTGATTTGGTATTAACCTTATATTCCTATGAACTAAGCATATTTCTTTATTCATATTTTAGTATTGTTTGGTAACAACATCGTGGTTCTTCCAAAGTCTTCTTTCATATACGTTGGACCTGATACTGTATTAACATTTGCTCTGAGTAAATTTAAATTCATAAAATATTTCTGACTCTGCAAAAATTGTATGAGTCGTTACTCTCTCAGAAAGTCATATATTTCCAATCTGAGAATTTTATGGACATTACGTGTAATGTCATTTTATATCTCAACTGAAATGATAATAATCTCTCCCCCTTATTTTTTTTTATCGGGTTTTTTCTATAAACCCTTTTCTCTTGTCATTACAAATATCCACTCCTGAGATATGTTTTGATAACTCATGAATATAAATATATCCAAATTTACTCTCTTGATGTTGCTCCTTCAGGAACAGATATAAAATGGATAAAATATTTTTTACAATCTCATTATACGTGATATTAGGATTTTAAATCCTTGTATGATACACACAACATCTTGCTGTATGTGTAGATCTTTTTTTTGAAATAAATGCTACTTTAGGATCTTAAATCTCCTTTTTGATACTCGCAACATCCTGTTGAATGTGTATGAAATATATTAAATATTATTTCCAATTTCCAATTTCATTTATTCGTTAAGATCTTAAATCTCTTTTTTGATACTCGTAGCATCTTGTTGGATGTGTATGAAATGGATAAAATATTAATTCAAATTTCATTATTTGTTAGAAACTTAAATCTTTTTGTTTACTCACATCATCCTGTCGGATGTGTATGAAATGGATAAAATATTATTTCCAAATTCATTTATTCGTTAGGATCTTAAATCATTTTTACGATACTCATAGCATCTTGATGGATGTGTATGAAATGGATAAAATATTATTTCCAATTTCATTATTCGTTAGGATCTTAAATCCTTTTTACGACTCACAGCATTCTGATGGATATGTATGAAATGGATAAAATATTATTTCCAATTTCATTATTCGTTAGGATTTTAAATCCTTTTTACGACTCACAGCATTCTGATGGATGTGTATGAAATAGATAAAATATTATTTCCATTTTCATTATTCGTTAGGATCTTAAAAAAAAATACTCACAGCATCCTGTTGGATGTGTATGAAATGGATAAAATATTATTTCCAAATTCATTTATTCGTTAGAATCTTAAATCATTTTTACAATACTCACAACATCCTGATAGATGTGTATGAAATGAATAAAATATTATTTTCAATTTCATTATTCGTTAGGATCTTAAATTCTTTTTTATGATACTCACAGTATCCTACTGGATGTGTATGAAATTGATAAAATATTATTTCCAATTTCATTATTCGTCAGTATCTTAAAAAAAATTTATGATACTCACAGTATCCTGTTGGATGTGTATGAAATAGATAAAATATTATTTCCAATTTCATTATTCATCAGTATCTTAAATCTTTTTTATGATACTCACAACATCCTGATAGATGTGTAGATTATTTTTCTCAAATGAATAACATGTAAACATATCACTTCTTATAAATGGGATAACTTCAGATTATGAATGAATTTCAAACCCCTGGTTCCAAATAATGAAGTATGACTTTCATGAATATAACACTGGATCCATAACTCCAGGTTCTTATCGGTTTTTAAAACCGTACCGTATGGCATTCATATATATAACACACGGATCTAAAACTCCAGGTTCTCATCGGTTTTTCAAACCGTACCGTATGGCATTCATATATATATAACACTGGATCCAAAACTCCAAGTCTCATCGGTTTTTCAAACCGTGCCAACTTAAATATCATAATTTCATGAACTTTAAGTTCTAGTTAGTCGGTCTAGTTGATCTCACATATAGCGGATAAATAAATAATAAGAATATTATAAAAAATATAATTAATAAATCTAGAACTATAATAGATTCTGTCGACACAGCCGTAGCCAGTCTCTATCGACACAACTGCAACCAGTCTTATATATTGTGTATAATTAAATAGTTCCATGTGTATAAAATTAAATGATTTCAAATAAACTAATACAGAACTATATATATGGGTTCCATTGACGGCATAAGTTAGGGACGGCAAAATTCCCCGACCCGCCCCAAACTCGCGGGGCCTCGACCCGTTTGGAGTGGGTTTGGAGCAAAAAAAAACAGATAACGGGGCGAGTTTGGGGCAAATTTCTTGCCCCGACCGGATTATCGGATCAAGTATGGGGCGATCCCTTTTACCCCGACTGTTTGACCCGTAATATATATATATATATATATATATATAATGTTATATGTATTTTATATGTTTGTTTAAATCATTTTAGGATTTGTATTTATACTTTACTTATGAATTTAATGTTTATTAACATAATTATTGTGTTATATTAAATTCAAATTTACGTAAACAAAACGGGTTAAACGGGACGGGTTTGGGGCACCCTTGCCCCGTTCGAATCGGGTTTGGGGTAGACTTTTTTGACCCGATCGAGTTACGGGGCTGGTTTGGGGCGAACATTGAAAATCAGGTTTCGGGTTTGGGGCGGCTCGGACCCGCCCGTCCCGTTGCCACCCCTAACATAAGTCATCTTGTTATACGAAACTGAATATAGATCCAAAATTTTGATATATAAGATATGTGCATAAACATAAATGATTTCAAATAAACAAATCTAGAATTATATTTATATATGGGTTCCGTTGACGGTATAAGTCATCTTGTTATACAGAATTGAATATAGATCCAAAATGTTGAGATGTACGTAAATCACCCATCGAAGATCATTTTTACAAAATGGATTTTTTGTATTAATAACTTGTTGTAAATCGAATGAAGAATAGACGAAGGACAGTTGATCGAAGGACAGATGAACAGAATAAATGAGAGATGAAAAAGACGAGAGATTATCTAATATATTAAACAAATAAGAGAAGAGAAATGAGCTTTATTATCTTGAAAAAGTCACTGATGCATTAACAATACAAAGTATATATATAGTGATATTAAATGGATTTACACTATAGTTGCCCACTTGTTTCCGACTTGATGACACATGTAGAGAAGAAGCCTTATAACTTAATGACTAAGGTTTTGATATTTGTATGACCGAAGAGGTGATGAGTTTAGGTCCGTTCTGTAAGTGTTTTTCAGTTGCTGTTTTTTAAAAATAAAAATGGAAATGAAAACAAGTTTTTGGTTTCAGTTTCGAATTTTAAAAACGCGTCTGGTAGCATATACTGAAAGTTGTATTTTGAAAATAAAAACGGAAAAAACGTGTATGGTAGATTAACTGAAAACTATTAAAAATTGAAATATCAATTTTGGTATTTTGTTTAATATTATTACAACTATAAACAAATTGATTACATAATTAACCAATATAAATTTTGTATTGTAATTTTCAAATTAAACAAAAGTAACACATCCAAAATTAATTCAAAAAACATATCAAAAAATAAATTAATCAAAACTAAACTCTTAAATTATAAATAAATAATTACAATATAGACATATATATTAGATAATAAAAATATAACTGTATATATAATATATAAAATATATATTAAATATTATTACATATTAATTATATTATAATATATTTATAATAATTATAATGTATATATATATATATATATATATATATATATTTATGATTATATGAATGCTTTTAGTTATTATTGGAAATAAATTATTCTGGAATATATATATATAAGAGGGACACTTTAGTCATTTGAAAATCTTGTCCCGTCTTGTCCTAGTCATATCAAACGCATAACAGTACAATTAATAGTTTAAAAAAATGATTTTTTTAATATAAAAAGTTGAAAAACAAATTGAAAAACAAAAACGAAAACGAAAACAAAAAACAAATATTTTGTGTTTTTCAAATCTTTCATTTTTAACATTGGTTTTGTTTTTCACTTTTTTTTTTGTTTTTCTAAAATAAAATGAAAAACGGTTAACGAACGCGTTTTCAAAATCGTTTTTAAACAATAAAAACGAAAACGAACTGAAAAACAGTTGCACGACGAGGCATTTGCCTCCATATATAGAGAGAGAGTCGCTCTTTTAAAAACCAATTGGGCCAGAAAGGCCCATTTAGTTTTTCTTTCTATTAAAGCAAGGCCCATTTAGTTTCTCTTAGTCTTTTCATTTTTTCAACATCAAACATTTTCAAAATAAATATCCAAAGCAAAAAAAAAAAAAAACCAACTGCGGTGACGGTGGATTCAATGGAACAGTGGCGGACCACCTCGAGAAGTCCAAAGAGATTGCTATATGCCAGAGCCATGTGTTGTTCCTGCCAATAATCGAAGTCAAGACCCGGGCTGCCTTGATGGCTACTGGCTATCTACTTGCTAGGCAAAAGTTTATTTATTTTGAGAATCAAAAGTTTTTAATAAAGTTTTATACATTTTTGACATGCTTATATTCTTTTTTTTTTATAAAGTAAATAAAATTAAATTACAAATACAATTGTACCATTACAAAAATTAGTAAATTAATATTAGATGCAAGAAAGCCTAATTTTACTTTTTCCCCTAAGGCCGTCGAATGATGTTGAGCCAACCCAAGTTGCGACTCGTCTCCTCAAACACACACACAACTCTTCACCTCAGTGTAGTTTGACGGTAAAAACGCTTATTCAGCCAATAATGTTATAGTTCAAAAAACTATACCCACCGATGGTATATAAAATAAAAGGATATATTATTAATTTTCCCCTTGACGTTTCATTCAACTTTGTTTTACCCATAGGCTTTCAGAAATCCTCATTCCCCTGCCATTTATCAACTGTTAAAAATGTTAGTGTCAATCATGCACAGTGAGTAGAAATACTGAAATACCCTTTGTTACTGGTAAAATTCAGAAAAATGACAGGTCAACACAACTACCAAAAAATACGTGATCAGAAGTGTCACGCCATCAGAAGACGATTAGAGAGGGACCAACCTAATTTGACCAAGAGATAATCTCAAGACCCAGTCAGATTATCCAGGTCGATCGGGTGAAGATGCATTGATCGGGGTAGCTAGACCGATCGGGTTAAGATATCTGGTCGGGGTTAAACAACCAATCGAGGTTAATAAGGTTTGGTCGAGTTGGATAGTTGGTCGACTTGGATAGTTGGTCGACTAAGCGACACATGGAGGTGTTGATTTGATGCATCCACAATTCAAATACGCAGATAAAGAGTCTCACTAGAACAAGGAGTCTGAAAGTGCACTCCGATAAGGAAACAAACTCCTTTAAAGATGCCAGAGTCCAAATCAGGTAAGGACTATGACGCATTTAATGCGTAGAAGATGCAAAACAAGAAAAGAGATAAAAACAACTTCGATAACTTAGAGTCCAACTAAATTACGTTATTTTCCTTTATTGTACAACAAAGATTAGGGTTTATATGTACGTATAAATAGACCCTGAAACGCCATTGTAATAAGGTATGTGCAGAAAACATATAAGAGAGCAAGGGAGATTGAGTGTTGGCCTCGCCTAAATGAGCACCCGCAATAGTACGAAATCGTGGGAGTAGCACAATGATAAATAAGATTCGTTCCACGAGGATTGATGAATTGATTACCACAATTGATTGATTAGACTACTATTTAGACAAGCAAGCATTTGATGATTCAATTATACGACTAACACTAATTAACTATAAATTATTCCTAGAATGCTACTAATGAAACTTAACCAACAAGCAAACAAGACAAAGTTACACACAAGCAAGTGTTTGTATTGTTATTAGGAACTTAGGCTAAGACCTTGAATCCATCTAACCAATCATCACCAATTTATAGACACACCATTATGAATAAATTATGCAAATGTGAATGTAGATTCGTGATACCCTATATTAGTCTCTACTCTCTCTCGAGTAATAGAGACAACACTTATATGCACCAATAACCTATCTCTCGATGGTCATCCGAAATACACACAAGTTCATTAAGTTTAGTGGTTCACTAAGTGAGTCCTAGAGACTAGCCTTGAGTATTTCTACCTTACTAGACCTCTATCATGCATTTTATCGAGCACGTTGTGTGCTTCTCCTCTCGGTACATCACACACCAACCAAACACACATCAAATGCTAGCTAGACACTCAATGTAAATGAAAGCATGAAATACATATACATAAACACAAGTAATATGAATAAAGTTGTGGTCTTCATTAGTAAATCATAGTAAAGGTTTCATCTTGGCCTTAGCCAAGATGAGTTTAGTTCATGATGTAAGGAATGGCTACAAAAGATGTGATTTTCATACAAGCCATAAGAAAATATAAGTGCTAAATGAAAGAGAGAAAGATTAAGAATAAACTAAGTGTAGATGTCCTCTCTCTTGGTTGGTGGAATATGATTGACTTGCTCCTTCTCTTGATGCTCCCCTCTTGCTCCAAGGTTGTGATTTTGTAGTGGAAAATGATGAAAGGTTGGGTATTTAGTGCTTGGTATAGTGGATTTGAAGTTTGGATGATGGATTAGAGGTTTGATGAAGTGATTTGGTGAATGATTTGAGTGGAAGGTAAGGGATTTGGGTGGAAGGTAGTGTTTTGGGGGTTTTGGATTGTAAAGGGAGGATTTGAAGTTTAGGGACGTGCAAAAGGTCCTCAAAATAGCTTAAGAATGGATATTTATATGTTTAGGAATGAGGCACGAAACCCTAAAAGTTCTGCTAAGTTGTATTGTTGCGCTGGTCCAGTGGCGCCTCACCAGTGCAACACCACTGATCTTCTGCGCTGGTGTGGGTTGCCCTGGTCAAGTGGCACCTCACCAGCACAACAACACTGATCTTGTGAGCTGGTGAGGGTGGCGTTGGTCGAGTGGCGCCGGTCGAGTGGCGCCTCACCAACGCCAGTTGTGGCCTATGACTTTGGTTCTTCCGTTTTGGCCACAACTTTTCTCAATTTCGCATTATTACCCTAGGATTGCTAAAGGAACCTGCACAAGCTTAATACACCATTAAATACTCGATTTTTACTCAGGAACGAGTGCAAATGACAGGATATAGAGGCTACACCGAGTGTAGAAATGGAGTTATCAAGTGTATAATCAAGACGTTCATATTGAAGTTTTTTCCTTACCAACTCCGACAACCGTGGTATTTTCCCTCCTAAGGTTTTCCACATAAAATATTGTGTTTTACATGCTTGATTTCTTTTCTTGCTTTACGCTTTGATTATCGATTTGTATCGATTTGTCGGACTCATGGTAAACTTTAGGTAATCCAAAAATCACCGTCAACACCCTTATTATTAAAAATTTAAACTTTACTAAATATGACTTATAAACTAACATAAATAAAAAAAAAACAAAATTTTAAATTGTAAATGGATCTAGTGAGATCCACCACCAAATCCACCAAAATCCATACCACCATAACCACCTCCAAACCACCACCGCCGCCAAACCACCACCACCAAACCCCAACCGAAACTGCCTAGAAACCCCAATCGAAATCTCTTATAAACCCCAATTGAAACCAAAACCAAAACCGAATCAAAACATAAACTTGTCACATACGAATGTTGATCTACTCCTAGCCGAGGAGATCTCGGCCGCCACATCTTCTATCTATGTCTTTCCATCTCTCTCTCTCTCTCGTTCCCTCTTATCTCTTCCATTCGTCGATGAGATCGAGCGCCAATCTCCTCTGTTTAGAGGCGATCAATGGCGGTGATGGTGAGTTCTAGTGGGAAGGCGGTGGTCGCGCGAGTGAGTGTGTTTGGGTTTTGAAGATTCGTTATTTGGTTTGTGTTTGTCATATTTTTTTAATTTCAATTTATGTTTCAATTTTTTTTCTTGTTTTTAGATGATTGTGTTTGAAATTTGGATATTTTGTTTTCTTCGATTTCTGGTTGTGTTTGGATGGTGGAAGTGTTTGGGAGGTTGTTGTTTGTGTTAGTAATGAGAGAGAGAGAGAGAGAGAAGAGAAGACAAAAGAATGGATGATGCTTTTTCTAGGTTTTGGTGGTTGGGTTTGTGGTGATGGATGGTGATTTTCTTGGGTTTTATTTATTTGATGGATATGGTGTTGGCATCGATCCACCATCGATCCGGGTTAGGGCGTTTTTTAGGTGGGATTGGTGATGGTTTAGGTTCGTCGGGGAAGAAGACCGGAGAAGAGAAGGAAAAAAAAGGGATGGTTAGTGGTGCATTGGTAATTGTTTCAGAGAGAGATTTTTGGATTTTTTTTTAAAGAGCATGTTATTGAAGTACCAAACTGTCCTTCAAAACCAACGTTAATTACACCATTTTAACGGCCGATAGACAGCAAGGGAAAAATAAGGATTTCTGAAAACCGAGGGGATAAAATGATGTTTACTGAAACGTCTGGGGGGAATTAATAATATTTAAATAAATAAACAAAAAATTCTTCACTCTTTATAAAAAGGATTGGGCCGGAAAGGCCCATTTAGTTTTTTTTCTTCTATGAAAGCAAGGCCCATCTAGTTTCTCTTTGTCTTCTCAACATCAAACATTTTCAAAAAAATTCAAATCGAAAAAAACCCTACGGCGGCGACGGCGGCTTCGATGGAGGCGGTGGCGGAGGGGCTGTGGGGTCTGGCTGACCGCCACGAGAAGTCTGGAGAGATCGGGAAAGCAGTGAAGTGCCTGGAAGCTATATGCCAGAGCCACGTGTCGTTCCTACCGATCATCGAAGTCAAGACTCGTCTCCGAGTCGCGACTCTGCTGCTCAAACACACACACAACGTCAATCACGCGAAGAACCACCTGGAGCGGTCGCAGCTACTCCTCAAAACGACGCCGTCTTGCTTCGAACTCAAGTGCAGGACCTTTAGTTTACTCAGTCAGTGCTATCACCTCGTCGGAGCCATCCCTCCGCAGAAAAACATTCTCTTCAAAGCTCTGGAGCTCTGCGCATCAGCCTCGCAAGAGTACGATTTGTTTCTATTTCTATTTTCTTTGTTCGTATTTGCAATTTCGTTTTTCATTGTTTCTGGTAGCGTCAATTTCGTTTTTGCTTCGATTTTATTTGATTTTGTAGTTGCAATTTCATTTTTTTCTTGTATATATATTCTTTGTTGTTTTTCGTTGATGGGGTTGTTTTTGTTTTGATTTTGGTTTGAAGGGTTGCTGTCAAGTTGTGGTCTTGCAATTTCAATTCTCAGCTTGCGAATGTTTTGATTATCGAAGGAGATTATCTGAGCTCAATCTCTGCACTGCAGGCCGGATATGTTTCCGCAACTGAGATTTCTTATCCTGACTTACAGGTTAATTTTGGTTTTTCAGTTACTAGGTGATACAATTCATTCCAGCATGTTATTTATTTACAGGTGTGATTTGGGATTAGTTTTAAGTAGTAGAAGCTATAGCTGTTAAGTTCTCTTTTAGACAGCACTTCAAGTATTTTTATGATCCAAAATGCATTTTGGTTTTAACTGTTAACTATTAACTATTTCTCCCAAAACCTCAAGTGCCTTTACTTTTATTTAATTTCAAGTAGAGTTCTATTAGGCGCCAGTCGTGCCTAGGCGGCGCTGCAACAGCCCTATTTTTTTTATAAATTGCAGCTAGATGACGATGTCGTTTTGCCCTTAGGGATTTTGAAGAAAAAAAAAAGCGACATTGACTCTGCCTAGGCGGCTGCTGGCTCCGATTATGCACCCGGCCACCTAGTGTGGCTGATTAGGCCATAATCAGCACCGCCAGGGCTGCCTAGACCGATTTTTCAAACACTAATTTCAAGTAGTATGAAGTAGGCCTAGAAGTGATTTTAACTGTTTGAAAGTGCTATGGCAATAGCAAGAGCATTCCTAGATGCGCTACATATCTCGATACATTTTGTAGTACAGTAGAAGCGGTTTCTAAGAAATACTTAAAAGTGCTTGCTGTTGAGTGCCCTTTAAGGAAGCACTTCAACTTCAAGTGTTTTTTCTGATCTAAAATGCATTTCTGCTTTAACTGTAAGTGATTCTCTCAAAGCTCTAAGTGATTTTTTATGCAATCACTTTTATGTAATTGCAAATAGTATAAAGTAGACCCAGAAGCGCTTCTGACTGTTTAAAAGTGCTGTTGGCAATAGCAAAAGCATTCCCAATGCACTAAACATATGTCAATGTTAATTGCATTCCTTGCCTGTTCGTTTATCAGATGTTCTTCTCAACTTCGATATTGCATGTGCACCTGATGCAATGGGAGGATGAGAATTTGATTGCGCAAGCTATTAACCAATGCAATGTGATATGGGAGTCTATTGATCCAAATCGAGTAAGTGCAGCAGTCTTTAACATTCTTTTCTAAATTTTGTCGCAGTTTTAGTAATTTCTTCATATCCAGTTACAGAAATTGAGTATATGCTGCTATACTTGATCATAGACTATCTTCATATATTACTGACATATGAAACTCTTGACTCCCATAAAGAGAGGGCAACTTCTTGGTTTGCTCTTTTACAATGAGTTGCTGCACATGTTCTACCGACTTCGGATATGCGATTACAAGAATGCCTCACAACATGTAGACAAATTGGATGCGGCTATGAAGGCTGACTTGCAGAAAATGCAACAAGTTCAGCAGCTGACTAGTGAACTTAATGCCTTAAATCAGAGTCTCTCTCGCCCCGACCTACCCTCCAGGGAGAGGTCAGCCCTCTCCGGAAGACAAGCACACCTTCAAGAGCGGCTTAAAAGGATGACCGAATCAAGTTTTACTAGCAAAGATTCTCTTGAACCCGCATATTTCGGAAATGAAAGACGGGCGTTGGGAGATAAGCTTGTCCTGGCACCACCCCCTATTGATGGGGAATGGCTACCAAAAAGTGCTGTCTATGCATTGGTTGATCTTATGGCGGTCATATTTGGGCGTCCGAAAGGACTTTTTAAGGACTGTGCAAAGCGGATTCAATCTGGAAAGCAAATCATCCAAGGTTAGTTGTTTTGTCTCTGAGATGGTTATTTTTCTATCTTTATCGTTACTAGTCACTGTATGTTGATGTTGGTTGCTTCCCTTAATTTTCTTTCATTTGAATATCCCTTCTCTACACAGCTTTTTAACATACACAGGCACTCGATAATTTGTTGATAGTTTTGAATATGATAAATATCATTTCTTTATTTTAGGCTACATTTTTCTGAACAGCTGGGTGCAAGCTAAGAGCTTTCCACTGTAAATAATGTTGAAACTAGGAAATTAGCATTAGTTGCATTTACTGCCAAGAAACCTGAGCAAATTATATTTCTTGCAGATGAACTAGTAAAGCTTGGAATAACCGATAGTGCGACAGGTGTGAGTTTTGTTTTCTGTTTGTCTCAAACATAAGGTTTCAATTTCTTCACTTTTAAGGTATTTTATGTATAATCCTGAATTTTTCTTTGAGCAGAAGTGGATTTGAAACACTCAGCCATCTGGATGGCTGGTGTATATTTAATGCTACTGATGCAGTTCCTTGAAAACAAAGTAGCTGTGGAGCTCACACGATCCGAATTTGTTGAAGCACAAGAGGTAGGTGTTATGTCTAAAGTAAACTCTCATTTCTTTGTTTCTCTTCCTTAGGGAACGGCATGCAGCTCTCCTCCTTTACTAACTACCTCCTCCCCCTGCCCATTGTTATTATTATTGTGGTGTAAAAATTTTCCAAAGTCTTCCTAGTTCTCGATTTTTGTTGTTGCTATTCATAATAGTAATAAAAGAAAAATCAATGCTAGAGACGATTTATGCTTAAAGCTAGGAAGACTTAAGTTGTTATGATGTAGCCTAAGTAGTAGTAGTCATCCCATATTAACCCCGTCAACAGATTTTGACAACTTGTGTTTAGTGTGATTACTTTTGCTATTAGTATAAAATTATAAGTTAAACATCTGACTGTTACTAGGTTGTTCAGTGTTTTATCTTTTTCCGCATTCAGCTTATATATTTGCAGTTCATAAAGTGAAGACACTAAAGATTTATCTATTTGCAGGCATTGATGCAAATGAAAAGTTGGTTCTTTCGCTTTCCAACTATTTTACAGGCTAGTGAGAGCATCATTGAGATGCTCCGTGGACAGTATGCTCATTCTGTTGGCTGTTACAGTGAAGCAGCTTTTCATTATGTTGAGGCAGCAAAGGTACACTATTTTGTTTCTAGCTCTTAGCTCCGAAAAAATTCTTTATTGCCAGCTAATTTGCAAGTTCAGACTTTATAATGATTAGTTGTAATATCTAATATGCCTGTAACATGCATGTGCCACATTAGTTTTTAATTTTTCTGTTTAGCAAATGCTGAAAATCAATACAAGTTATTTGCTGTGTATATCAGTTCTCTCTTTGTTTCACAAATGAAGGTTTCTTTTATTTTGATTTACTTTTTTTGAAATTCAAATTTGTTTTTTATGTTCAGCTAACAGTGAGCAAACCAATGCAAGCTATGTGCCACGCTTATGCAGCTGTCTCTTACTTCTGCATTGGTGATGCTGAATCGTCGTCGCAGGTTGAATCTTTCCTGTAGTTAGAGCAAGTTTGTATATAATACCAGCAATTGTTTTTGGTAGTTCAGTTTATACACTAATATGTAGTTTGTTTGCAGGCACTTGATTTAATTGGACCAATTTACCAAATGAACGATTCATTTATTGGAGTTCGAGAGGAAGCTGGTCTCCATTTTGCTTATGGCCTTTTATTGATGAGGCAGCAAGATTTTCAAGACGCTAGGTAGATGCTTGAATTCTTGTTAACTTATGCTACAGTTGGGATATTTTGATGCTAACTTTGAAGAAGTTTTCAATCAGTCCCTTATGTTTTCTGTTGAATTCGAGACGAGTTCACTTTAAATCCTAAAGCATTGGCAACTAGTCTAGGAAGCGATGTGATACCTAGTTTGTGGAAGGCGTTTTCCTCATTTCTTGACTATGTTTCTTTCATTCTCTTACCTTACCTCTTTGTCCAGGGCATAGGTTTTACACCTACAAATGCCATGAAAGACCATAATGAAAAATTTTCTTTAGTGCAACCTCTAAATTTCACATGAAATACAAAGTGATTATAAGAGATTTGAAAATATGCAGTGGAGACTCTCTCTCTCTCTCTCTCTAATTCTGAAACAACTACTATGATGCAGAAATCGATTGGCTAAAGGTTTGCAGATCGCTCATAATCAAATGGGGAACCTTCAACTAGTTTCACAGTATTTAACAATCCTTGGGAATTTGGCACTTGCTCTGCACGACACAGTACAAGCTAGAGAGATCTTGAGATCCTCTCTTACATTGGCAAAGAAACTTTCTGATATACCTACTCAGATCTGGGTGCTATCTGTTCTGACAGGTATGCTTAACTTCCAAGTTACATCAAAATTCAACATTCTTCATAACCCAGAAACACTAATTGTTTGGGAGTTTCTGGTGTTCCTATTCTTTTTTTTTTTGGTACTCATGATACTTCTAGATGTTATTATGGTGGCAATCACATAAACCACCTTTGCTTCATCGAGTATTAATTATATTGGGACCGGAGGTTGGGACCAATGGTTGATTGTTGAACCTAAAACATAACATGGATTATAATTAGCATCCTGAGAGCTTGGTTGTTCTTTATAAAATTTCATTTTTATCGAATGTCTATAACTAAACTTTCGAGAATAATTCTACAAGATTGTTTAACTGGTTAATTTGGTCATGCATCTTTGGAGTCCTATTCGTCTGTTGGTTGCCAGAATTCTCAAAAGGATTTGTTATTTGTCCAAATGTTGCAAATGAATCACAGGTTTCAATTGTCATTTTCCCCAAGCATTTTTCAGTTCTGTTCGATAGAAAAAATGTCTTGTAAATTGTAGTGTGTAAACAGGATGGCTTAACTGCAAATCATTCTTCCATTGACAGAAAGCATTATGTGATTTACAAAGTAATTTAGATACTAAATTCTATCTAAATCATCACCCAGTAGCTTTAGAACTATCTTGCATATGAGCATATCTTTATTACAATATTATTTTTTGTAAAGAATTATCAGATTGATGCACTTATCTCACGCTGACTATTGTACTTGTAGCTCTTTATCAACAGTTAGGTGAGAAGGGAAATGAAATGGAGAATGATGAATATCGAAAAAAGAAGTTAGATGAGCTGGAAAAGAGACTCGCTGATGCATATTCATCCATACATCACATTGAATTAGTAAGGGCTCTTTTATTTTCCAGTCTTATGGTAAGAATAGACATAACTAAGCAAAATTTGAGATCTGCAGGCACTAATTGATTGTTCCTTCTGTGTATTTCTTCGTCAGATTGACAAAGTGAAACTCGAAGTCTTGCAGTTTCATGAGGCTGACATCCTGCGAGCAGCAGCTGGCCAATCCATGACAGTTAATCTTGACATTCCAGAGTCTATTGGTCTATCAACACCATTGCCGCATCCTTCATCAGCAAGGCTATTTGATTTAGACATTGGAAGACGTGGAAAGAAAAAAGTCTAGTTTCAGCTTCTTTTTTATTGTTTTTGGAGGTTCTGTAAATTTATGAACATGTCAGAAATACAAGTTTCAATACAACATATAGAGAAGGCAATTTGGGCAACAATGTTGTTATTTCTGTATATATTTAAATATAGTGTTTCCCGTTTCTTCAATTGCTTCAACTCTTTTTTTCTTTAATTAATTTTCGTTATTTTAATTTTTATTGCCTGGTCATGATAGCTGAGAGTTTTAGTTGGTTGCAGATGCTGACAGAATCGGTTATTCAAGGCAATCGGTTGCTGACTGAATCAGTTATTCACGGAAAGCAGTTGCATGGTTAAAGTATGTTTAACTTTGGCTTTGCATGCTTATTTTTGTCATTAGGTATTCTGATTTGTGGCCTAGAGGGATTATCAATTGTATAGGCATGAAAGAAAGTAAAAATGTTTGACAATAATGTGTGTAACTAGACAGGTATCGAATCAAGACCACCGAACAAAAGGAGTTGGTGGTTGATTAACCAAAGACGAAACATGTTTGGGGCTTGATCAAATTTCACAAAATTTACATGTGGAAATTCTAGTAGTTGTTTTCCATCTATCAGCTTTTTTTCATTTCATGACTGCAGTACAGCTTGGAAGATTTGGAGCCTACAGGTATTTTGATGTCTGCTACGATGTTGTTGCTCGGTTTCACCATGCTCATTATTCAGTAGCTAGTCCTGAAATTTCTTTGAGTGGTTTCCACATGAACTTTCTCCTGTACGTTCATTGAGTTTTTGACAAAAGTTCAGTTACAATTTTGCTTGAATTTATAGGAAATGATGCAGTCATGCAGAACAAAGACTTCAGAAAACAGCCTTACCAGTTTCCACATTCTGCGATGACCCTGACTTTTGGTCGGAGTTCCGGAAGCAAAGCAAGAAACTGCAATTCCGCCTTCGACAGAACCTGCACAAAGGTAACAAACAGTTGATTACAGACAAGTTTTTTGTGTGCTTCTTTTTAATCATATTTACTGAATGAAACAAATACTTTGGTGATGTTACCTTGGCTTCAATTATCCAGACAACAAGTCCTTTAGCATGTGGAGGCAATGCTTCGAGTCTGTAATCGACTTCTGGTGGGAAATACCATCTTGCTATGGGCTGTTTTCCTACGTGAGCCTACAATTCACTCATTTTGACAGAAAACAGCAGTATCAGAATAAGTTTATGCCATTGCATTTTGATCATTTGATTGAAGCAGGATCAGGATGCACAAAACTTACAGGGCAAACAGGATGAATCTTAGTGAGGGTAGTTTCAGGATCGCCAAGTCCTCGAGCACTGAGGTCGAGGAAGTAATACCCTTGGCGGACAAGCCTATTAAGGTATCGACCCTCGTAACCTCCCTCATGCGGTGTGTAAATAGCAATCGCCTTGTGCTCCTCCACGTCCGAAAGCCAACGGCCTAGATCAGGTTTCACCAAATCTCCTCCAATGAAATCACCAATTCCTATCCCACTACTACACTTGACCACTCTCAGTCCGATCCTTTTCAACCTCTTCCCATTTACCATGTTCATCGTACAGCTTCCTGTGGGCTGCTGATTTTGTTGGAGACTGAGGGAAGAGGAGGACGAGGACGAGGATGAGGATGAGGAGGCGGCTGGTGCTCCGTGGCGGAAGCAGGCGGCTGCCGGAGCTGCCATGTTCTTTTCTTGGACTTGAATGCTTGTGGCTTTGAAATGTGGGTGGTGTGTTTCAAGAGGACCATAATGTGGTGGGGAAGAAGATTGGAAGAAATGTAAAAACCAAACCAAACCAAAGCCAAAGTTTGTATGGTGGAGATTGGACAAACAAGATAAGAAACTAATGTCACAGCTCAGATTGCCATGCTCACAATTCACAAGCAAGATTTAATAATAATAATAATAAGGGCAAATTACACAAACTTACCCCCAGTTTTGGCTAAAAGGCATAATATTCAACAAAAGCCTTTAATTACACTAAAATACCCTGCACTTAGTCAACAATCATTACTCGTAACCGTTGACTGCATTTGGTGGCTGAAAGGTCCAAAGTGCCCCTGAGCTGTATTGAAGATTTGAATTGACAACATTTTAATTTTTAAGTATATTTGTTTACTATTAAAACTATTTAATCCCCATTTTACCCTTAAACTTTTTACAATATTACAAATTTGGTACATTCTTTTGACCGTTGGTTGATATTGGTTTGGCCAATTTCAAGACAGTTTGCCTCTTTGCCATGATAATATAGAGCATTCATCTGATTATCATTTTTTTTTTCAAGTTCTGATTATCATTTTTATTTTGCCACGAATTTAAATTTTAAAGTATTCATCTGATTTTTTTTTTTTTAATACTGGTTTAAGCTTTTTCATCCATGCTCGTCTCCTGCCATCAAGTCATCTGTGGGGGATTCTGGAGTCATTGTAGATTTGTAGATACACTTTTATTTTGTTATTATTATTATTATTTTGTTGGTGGATTCTCTTTTTCATTTTAGTCTTCCCAATCTTATGTGGCAAAATATCATCTGCGGCAAAATATCATCTGCAAGGCTCATGTTGCTTCAAATGGGTATAGATCTCAGACATAATAATAAAAAAAAAAAAACAACTAACTGAACCATCACTTTAAAAACAAATTCAACATGCATAAATAACCAAAATTTAGCTGAAAAATCAACAAAGAGAACCAAAAAATCGAAAAAAAACCAACAATCACCCACACGAAAAACCCAAAAATCAGAAATTGAGAGTGAAAAATGAGATAAATTTAAGGGTAAATATCATTTTCATTCTTGTAGTTTACCATATTATCCATTTTGGTCCTTGTTGTTTCAGTATTGGCCATACAAATCTATATCGTTTTAATAAAACTCTATTTTGGTCCCTACCGTCTAATTCTATTTGGGTTTCTTAGAATTATCTAAAGGCATGTATGGTGCATGGGATGCGGTAGGGTATGACTAATTTTAGTCTCATCTCCTATGTTTGTTTGTTGCATGGGATGGGATTAAAATAATCTCATGCAACCAACTTATCTCACATTAGCGGAATAGTCCCACCACTTTATACTTTTTTTTCTTTACTATTTTAGTTTTTATGTAATTAAAATATAAATATAAAAAATATTTTATTTAAAACATTTTTAAAATAATAATTTTCAATATTAACTATTACAAATAAATATGATTTTGTTTTTAATTGGTTTTAAATATTTAAATTATGTTTAAATAAACATTAAAAAAAAATATTAACAATTATTTTAACCAGACCAATTCTAAGCAACCATTTTATCAAGGTGTGGTGGGGCTATTTAGTCCCAGTATTTTTTTTAAAAAAAATCTTATTAATTTAAGTATAAAATTTTATATTTATTTAATATATCTTATTATAATATTTAAAAGTTTTTTTAAATATTAATTAAAAATGTTATTTTCTTTAATATTGATTTTAAATCTATTATTTTAAAATAATAATAATAATTTATTTATTTAAGAATTTTTTATTTTAATTTTATATTAATCAATTCACAATGTATTAAATATATAATAAAATTATTATTTTTATCCAATCTCATATCATACCAAACATGTGACAAGATTATTTTAACTCAATCTCGTACAACACCAAACACATCATGACATTAAATTTAACCCAATCTAATCTCATTAAAATAATCATATCCTATTCCGGATACCAAACGAGCCTTAACGAATATAATGCAATCCATAGATTGCGAAATCAAGAACAGAACATTAATCATTCAAAAAGAAAAAAGAGAACAGAACAATAGTTGTAGTTGGTGACTCTAATTACAAAAAAAAAAAAAAAAAAAAAATCTATTTTTTAATTTTTAATTATTTGTATTATGCAAGAAATTTAATAAAACTAACTTGACATCTGTATAAAAGCCACAATTTATTTATTTGTTCTTAAAAACCCCAAATCTAAATCTTTGCATAAAAGTTGATTTCGTATCAATTAGACACTCTTTTATAATAAATTTTGAACAACATACCTAACGATCTAAAGTTACAAGTATTGACACTGTTTCACAAACAATATGGAATCATGTTTTCCATCCGAAACATTCACTCTTAAGTCTTAACAACACTCAAATGAATAGTGCATAATTGATGGAGATGGGACTTAGTCCTGACATGTCTAGACACTTAGCCTTTTTTATTATTATTAAATTATTAATAATTTAATATATAAAATGACTATTTTACCCTTCAAACGTTAATTGCGACAGAATCCACTCAATGATAACGGATTCTAATGTAATTAAAGGCATTTGTTGAATATTATGCGTTTTAGACAAAACAGGGGTAAATTTGTACAATTTATTTTAATATTATTATTAATAATAATAGTAATAATATATTTATTATGGGTTATATTAAAGTTTAATTTAAGATGCACATTGACGAGGAGGATTTGTGTCGTTATAAATTTATATAAAATCAAATCTTTTGTTTTCTCAATATAGTAATGTCCATGTGATCTTAAAGAATTTAGATCTTTTACTGATATGATCTTTTTTCTAATCATATCTAATCTCACGATACATAAGTATTACAATGAATGTATGGTATGATGTGATTGGGTTCCAGAACCACTTTACCAACAACCAATCATATGTTTTAAAAAGATCAAATCAGTAGAGGATCCAAATCCAATCTTAAAACATAAAAATGTATTGTTGTTGTAACTTATAATATATATGTTGTTATGATAAATTATAGTGGAAATTGCCAAAAATAACCACAAGTATTATGAAAATTTTATTCTTAACCACATACGAAAATTTATTTGTTAATAGCCACTTTTTTGAGAAATTACTTAAATACCCCCATATAAAAATCATCCCCAATCACTTTCTCTCTCCTCTCTCATTTTTTTTCTCTCTCCTTTCCTCTCTCTCCTCTCTCTCTCATTTCCTCTCTCTCCCCCCGATCTCTCTCTCTCTCTCTCTCTCTCCCGCCGGCGAACTGTCGCCGGCATCCTTGCAGAGGCCGACGAACCGTCGCCGGCCTCCTCTCTCTCTCACTCACTCATCCTCTATTCTCTCTCCCGCAGCTCTCTCTCTCTCTCTTTCACTCGCATCTCTTTCTCTCTCCTTTCCTTTCTCTCTCACATGTCGTCGACGGCTTGCCGGAGTGCCGTCACCTGGGCTTCACTACAGTCCATCAACGCCGTCGAGCTCCCCCTCCGCCGGCGATTAAATCTGCTGAAAAAAATGAAAGAACACGAAACACTAAAAACCCAGAACATTTCAAGTTTGCACATTTCAATTTAGTCAACATTTCAAGTTTCAACATTTCAATTTATACAACATTTCACGTTTCAAAATTTAAAAACAAAAAAACTTAAAAACCCAGAACATTTCAAGGTTCAACTTTCAATTTAGTCAAGATTTCAAGTTTTAAAATTTCAATTTAAGCAAGATTTCAAGTTTCAAAATTTCATTTTTTAAAACAAGATTTCAAGTTTTAAGTTTCAAGTTCCTAGCCGTGATTTCAAGTTTGGTTACAGATTTTAGTCATGATTTCAAGTTTTCTTCAGTTTTAAAGAAAATATCAAATACAGGGGTATTTTTATAATTTACGGACATACACTGAGTTTTTTTTAAAAAAGTGGTTATTAACAAATAAATTTTCATATGTGGTTAAAAACAAAATTTCCATAATAGTTGTGGTTATTTTTATTTTCTCTCTAAATTATAATGATTAATCAGCGTCGTTCTCTCTTGTTTAGAGTTTGGAGTCAACAAAAAATTAGATGTTAAATCTCGTTCGGATTTATGGTATAGAATATAGTCACTCGTACAATTTCGAAGATAAGTACTAATACCATACACGGTGGCGGCCATTTCCTTTGTTTCATGCACAAGGTTAGTCTGAATAGTGAATTCAATCCAAGCTGTACATCAAACAGCTCAGGTGGCAGATTGACTTGGTGATGACCGGTTTTACATGTAAACAGAGTTACCTATATTGCTGTTGTTGCTATAAATTCCAAGTCTATAATGTTGTTGAGGATGTTTTAAGCTTATTTTCTAAAAGGGCTGGGAAATAAAATGATCAACAATTATTAATTTCCAAATTACTGTTAATTTGATTGTTTCAAATATTTGTATTCATCTCTTAATATCAATTGTTACATTTTATATATTAAAATAAAACAAAAAAAAATCGCTTATATAGTTGTTCTATACAAAAATAAAAAGTTGTAATTTTAACAATTAATAACAAATAATATTATCTACTTAAAAAAAACAAATAATATTATCAAATTCATATGCAAAAATACATGAACCATGATCATTAATTTATGTTGTAGAAACTTCACATTTTCCCAATTAAATATAAAGTTAGACACAAGATTCTTACAACATTGAACTTCATAAAGCATAATCCTAAGCCTCATTAAAATATTCAAGAAGAACACCAATCTAGACGAAATCGAATAGTTCTTGCTTCAAGTTGAGGCAACACAACCATCAAATTATCTATATAACGAGGCTTTGGATCTTTAAATGATATGATGCTTTCAATCTAAAAACCTCTCAAGTAATACTGCCGACACTTGATTCCGTGACAATTACAACATTTTGCGACTCCATTTGTCATTTTCTTGTAAAGCCACTGTAAATTAATCAAGAAACTTGGAATTACTACATAATTAAACACCAATTTCAAAAAAAAAAAAAAAAAAAAGGGATAAAGCAGCCATTACCCTCATCGATATATAACTGTTATCTCACAATAATAGTCTTTGATAATGAATGGAAAACAAGAGAGAAAAGGTCAGGAGCGTTCAAGAAAAGAACCAGAATTTGCATTCATTTTTTTTATATATCTCCCAGAGTTGAACTTTTCAATGAAAACTTGTAGTAGGCTTAGACAATGCTAAAATCAAATTGTAATCGCAGTAACTAGAATCATTTAAATCCAACACATTTTATGAGAGATTACTTTACCTCAATTTCAAGACAAAAACTAAAACTTTTCCTTCATTCATAATAATCTATTTAGAGTACTTGCAGAAGAAAATAAATGGAATATATGAATTTCACAATTAGTGTTATTATGTGCTTGTGAGAAGTGATATATATAATGACAGTCAGCCTTAGAGTATATATACGATTCTCTTGGGTTTATATTTTCAACGTGAGATTCATCTCATCTTCATGAGTTTCTGTCAAACGTATTTTGCAAACAAACCTGACTGGTATCAATGAAAACAGAAAGTAACGTTAGAAAAAGAGTTTGATCCGAGGCCCGTGTTTCACACGGTGTCCTTAAGACAATTTCGCCGGACAACACCGTATGTGTATTAGGCGATTGTCTCCCAGGATACAACAGTTCAACAGTGGTAGACCTAAGCACTATCCACTACCAGCGAACTCAAACCGAGTTTTGTACTTACCAAGAAACAGAGAGAAGAAACGAATTCGGCTGCTCAAAAGAAACTTGAATTTTTTTTCTGTGTATGTTGAACAGAATATAAGAGGGATTAAATACCCAAACCGAAACACTAGGGTTTTGGGATTAATTCAGGATTATAATTGGAAAATTCGTTTTGATTTAATAAGGAAATAATTTAATTAGATAATATTCTCCAAAGAGATTTATTTCTAATTAAAACTCGATTCTGTATTCTTAGTGATCAAGTAAGAAATCAGAATCCAAACAATTAAAGCGACTTAGGGAAGTGGCAAAAGGTCAACTGTACTCTCACGGTCCAATCGGAGCAGCATTCGTGCCCGCATGTCGCGCCCACACACGAGTCGTGCATTCGAAGGTTCGGGGTCCATGATTTGCACCCCCCCCCCCTCCTGCGCACGCGAGAGAGAGCCTCTATGCCACACACATGTTGAAAGCTCATATCACACATTCACTTATAAACTACTTATAAATGATTTCCCTAAGCAATGTGGGATTCCTTTTAATCCCTACACAATGGGTCCACTTTAAGATTCAATTTCTCATTCACCCATTAACCATTTTGTGAATTTGAGTGTACCATTTCGAAGTTCTCACGGAGGAGAATTCAAATCCACTTTAATCTTTCATTTCTATGGAATTTATCATACTCAATTTTTTTGCCCTCAACATGAGAGATTATCACAAAATTTCCAACAATCCCCCACATGAATGAAATTGACCTAGGAGACACAAAGAAGATGTTTGGTAAGTTCAAACGGTCGAAGCCTGCATAGGATAGGTAGGTGTTACCCTTTGAACCTTCCCTTGTAAAGGTATGCTTACTTTACTGGCTGATCAGTAGATGTGATATCCTTGAACTGTTCTGTCGTTTTGTGTAAACGATCACACACCTTACACAAGTATCTTCCAGACCCGATTTGGTTCTCATTTTTATGTTCGTTTTGGGCATGAACATGTGCCTGGTTCTGTGAGAGTCTCTGGAGAATATAGCCATTCACTATTCTCTTTTAGAAGCGGCCCCACTTCTCTCTCACATATGTGATTTCTTAATTAAGAGTAACCCGCTTTACTCTGCTCGGATTTTCATAGCTAGGAATTTCATCGCATAATAATCATTAAAAAGCACAGTTTAACCTTTTCCCTGCGGGCATCACTGTTTCATCATAGGAATGGACTTGAGAGTAACCCCCACAATGATCCAACTGAGTCTTACAACTTGGTTGTCCCATTGAACCTAGATCTTGGGATCTCCAGTCAACTAGGTTTGGGTGTCCATTGTATCGACCTTTTATCTAATGGGCTTTAGTCCCATTCCTCTCGATGATGTCTCAACTAGTTCTCTGTTTAACCCTTTAGTTAGCGGATCCGCAATGTTATCTTTTGACCTTACATAGTCAATAGTGATAACCCCAGTTGAGATTAGCTGTCTAATGGTATTATGTCTTCGACGTATATGTCTAGACTTCCCATTATACATACTGCTCTGTGCTCTTCCTATTGCTGATTGACTATCACAGTGAATGCAAATCGCCGGCACAGGCTTTGGCCATCTTGGAATATCTTCTAAGAATTGGCGTAGCCATACAACCTCCTCTCCACATTTATCTAATGCTATAAACTCAGATTCCATGGTGGATCTGGCTATACATGTTTGTTTGGAGGATTTCCAAGATACCGCTGCACCACCCAGTGTGAACACATACCCACTAGTGGATTTTGAATCCTTCATATCAGATATCCAGTTAGCATCAGTGTATCCTTCTAGGACAGCTGGATATCTGGTATAATGCAGTCCATGATTACGAGTGAATCGTAAGTACTTTAGTACTCTTACTATTCCTTTCCAGTGATCGGTTCCTGAATTACTCGTATATCTGCTAAATTTACTGACTGCATTCGCTATGTCTGGTCTTGTACAGCTGGTTAAGTACATCAGACTTCCTATCACTCGAGAATATTCTAGTTGAGAGATGCTCTCACCCTTATTCTTGGATAGATGTAGATTTGTATCTATTGGTGTTCTAGAAATTCCATAATCATTTTTGTTGAATTTCTCAAGAATCATGTCACTATAGTGTGATTGACTTAGTATGAGTCTGTTAGATGTCCTTGAGATTTTCATTCCCAATATTACATCAGTCGGTCCTATATCTTTCATATCAAATCTTGATTTCAACATATCCTTGGTAGATTTGACCATTTTATCATCACTACCAACAATGAGCATGTCATCAACGTAAAGGCACATAATGACATAGTCATTTTCCGTGTCCTTGACATAAACACATTTGTCACATTCGTTGATCTTAAATCCGTTTGACATCATAGCATTGTCAAATTTCTCATGCCATTGTTTTGGTGATTGCTTTAAACCATATAAAGACTTCACCAATTTACAGACTTTCTTTCCTTGTCCTGGAGTGTTGTTCCATGTAATTTTCTTCATCTAAATCTCCATTTAAGAAAGCCGTTTTCACATCCATTTGATGTACTTCAAGATTTCGTAAAGTTGCGATTGCAAGTATCATTCTAATGGAGGTTATTCTCGTCACAGAAGAATATGTATCAAAGTAGTCTAGGCCTTCTCGTTGATTGTAACCTTTAATTACAAGTCTGGCCTTATACTTATCAATTGTTCCATCTGCTTTCATCTTTCTTTTGAAAATCCATTTGGATCCTAGCGGTTTACATCCCGGAGGAAGATCCACTAATTCCCAAGTATGATTTTGAAGGATGGAATCAATTTCGCTCTTGATTGCCTCTTTCCACAAGAGTCCTTCATAAGAGCTTACCGCTTCTTTGAAGGTTCGAGGTTCACCTTCCAGCAAATAGGTCATAAAATCTGGACCAAAAGACTTTTCCGTCCTTGCTCTTTTGCTACGTCTAGGTTTATCATCTACTTCATTTCCTTGTTTTTGGTCCTCACAACTATCATCATGTGTTCGTTTTGACGAACTTGCTTCATCATTGGATTTATATAGAAAAACATGTTCAAAGAACATCGCGTTTCTAGATTCCATTATCGTGTTTTTGTGTATATCTGATATGTCAGATTTATAGACCAAAAATCGATGAGCACTACTGTTTTGTGCATATCCAATGAAAATGCAGTCAACAGTTTTAGGACCTATTTTCACCTTCTTAGGTATAGGTACTGCTACTTTGGCAAGACACCCCTACATTCATAAGAATTTATAGGAAAACTTTCTTCCTTTCTATAGTTCATATGGTGTCTTGTCTTCTTTCTTTCGGGGTACCTTGTTTAAAAGGTAATTGCTAGACAATATAGCGTCACCCCACATGTTCTGAGGCACTCCGGAACTTATCAGCATTGCATTCATCATTTCTTTCAAGGTACGATTTTTACGTTCTGCAATACCGTTTTGCTGAGGGGAATATGGTACAGTAGTTTGATGTATGATTCCGTGTTGAGTACAGAATTCACCAAACAGTGCTACATATTCACCACCTCGGTCACTTCTCAGTACCTTGATTTTCTTGTTGAGTTGATTCTCAACTTCAGTTTTATAGAGACTAAACTTCTCTATAGCTACATCCTTGTTTTTCAACAAATATACATAGCAGTATTTGGTGCTATCATCTATAAATGTGATGAAATATTTGTTGCCACCTCTTGTTTGAACAAATTTTAAATCACATATATCTGTGTGAATTAAATCAAGAGGTTCAGATTTCCTTTCAATAGTTTGAAATGATGACCTTGTTAGTTTTGCTTCAACGCAAACTTCACACTTATGTTTAGGATCAATATTGAATGTGGGAATATGATTTAAGTTAATTAATCTACGCAGAGTATCATAATTAACGTGTCCTAGTCTACCATGTCATAAATTGGAAGACTCAAGCAAATAAACTGAAGAATTATCTTTATTGATTGTTCTTTTGACAACAGATACATTAAGCTTAAACAGCCCTTCAGTTACATATCCCCTACCCACATAAGTTCTCTGCTTGGTTAAAACCACTTTGTCTGATTCAATCACCATCTTGAACCCATGCTGATTGAGCAACGAACCGGAAACCAAGTTCTTGCGTATATCAGGTACATACAACACATTGTTCAAGCTCAGGGTTATACCAGAGGTCATCTTGAGAATGACTTGACCACGTCCCTTCACGTCAGATGTGACTGAGTTGCCCATATACAACTTTTCTTCATTCTTCATTTCTTCAAATATATTGAACATCTCCCTGTCAAAGCATATATGACAAGTGGCCCCAGTATCCAACCACCACTTCCTTGGGTTTGACCCAACAAGGTTTGCTTCTGTCACAACTGCAGAGAGATTGATCTCGGATACATCTTTTGAGATCCCAGCAACCACGTTTGCCTTGTGGTTCTTCTTCTCCTTTGGCAACCTGCACTCAGAAGATTTGTGACCCAGCTTGTCACAGTTGAAGCACTTCCCTTGGAATTTTGGCTTCTTAGAGACTCCTCCCTTAGGACCCAATTTGGATCCTTTCCCAGGCTTGTTCTTCTTTGGTTTAGAACTTTGCCCATGCTCAACCACATTGATCTTCGCTTCAGGCGCATTGACATCTTTCTTGTCATACTTCATGTGATCTTCCTGAGTACGAAGCTTGAGAATTAGATCCTCGATCTTCATCTCCTTTCGCTTGTGTTTGAGATAGTTTTTGAACTCTTTCCATGAAGGAGGAAGCTTCTCAATGATTGCAGCCACCTGGAAAGTTTCACTCAAGGTCATCTCTTCGGCATGTATCTCATGCAGAATCACCAATAGCTCTTGAACTTGACTCATAACTGTCTTGGAATCCCCCATCTTGTAATCAAGAAACCGGCCGACAATAAACTTCTTGGAACCAGCGTCCTCGGTTTTGTATTTGCGGTCTAATGATTCCCACAGTTCCTTGGTTGTTTTCTTTGAAGAATAAATGCTATATAGCGAATCTGACATCCCGTTCAGTATGTAATTACGGCACAGGAAATCCGAGTGATTCCATGCATCAATTGCATTCCATACCTGAACATCTCGCTCTTCACCATTATTAGGTTTAGTAGCATCTTCAGTCAAGAATCTGCCAAGGTTCAGTGTGGTCAGATAAAACAACATCTTTTGCTGCCATCGTTTAAATTTCGGTCCACTGAACTTATCAAGGTTCTCCATATGATTCATCGGCAAAGGTATCGAATTCATATAGGGATTTGCCATGGGAACATTCCCTTGACTCATATACTGGCTCATCACCGGCTCAGGCATGTTTCTCATGAAGGAGTTGATGGCCGGAGTCGTTGTAGCCACAGTAGGTACTACTACTGGTACCTGACCCACAAGCATAGAGTTCACAGCTTAAGTATCTAATCCCATACTTGGATTAACTTCTGGAGTCTCTAGTGGAACACTGGAGTTCACATTCGATTTGTTTGCCATAATATCTGAAACAAAACAGAATCGTTTTAGTATCACTGAAATAATAGCAAAGATATCAGTTGATATCAAATCAGATTTCACGATGGAAATCAGAATCAGTGTCTGATATTGCAGACCCGATAACACAATTGAAATCACAATTGATTTCGAAACCAGTGTCTAATAATAGACCCAATTTCCACATATTAATATATATCTTTCAAATTGAAATTAGTGTTCCAAAGAACCCGATTTCCACAATTGAATCAGTGTTCCAGAGGAACCCGATTACCACAGTTTTACGAGCTGATTTATTTTTCAAGTCTGTTACGATCTGAACCAGAAATCTGATACCAGAAAGTTTGAATAAGCAAACGTTGTTTGGAAAAAAGAAATTAAAACAGAAAAGAAAAACGGAAATTGTCTTAAGATTGTAAAACGTATTTTGCAAACAAACCTGACTGGTATCAATAAAAACATAAAGTAACGTTAGAAAAAGAGTTTGATCCGAGGCCCGTGTTTCACACGGTGTCCTTAAGACAATTTCGCCAAACAACACTGTATGTGTATTAGGCGATTGTCTCCCATGATACAACGATTCAACAGTGGTAGGCCTAAGCACTATCCACTACCAGGGAACTCAAACCGAGTTTTGAACTTACCAAGAAACAGAGAGAAGAAACGAATTCGGTTGCTCAAAAGAAACTTGAATTTTTTTTCTGTGTATGTTGAACAGAATATAAGGGGGATTAAATACCCAAACCGAAACACTAGGGTTTTGGGATTAATTCGGGATTATAATTGGAAAATTCGTTGATTTAATAAGGAAATAATTTAATTAGATAATATTCTCCAAAGAGATTTATTTCTAATTAAAACTCGATTCTGTATTCTTAGTGATCAAGTAAGAAATCAGAATCCAAACAATTAAAGTTTTCCTTATTCATCACAATAAAAAATGTTGACTTAGGGAAGTGGCAAAAGGTCAACTGTACTCTCACGGTCCAATCGGAGCGGCATTCGTGTCCGCAGGTCGATCCCACACACGAGTCGTGCATTCAAAGGTTCGGGGTCCATGATTTGCACCCCCCCTGCACGTGCGAGAGAGAGCCTCTATGCCACACACATGTTGAAAGCTCATATCACACATTCACTTATAAACTACTTATAAATGATTTCCCTATGCAATGTGGGATTCCTTTTAATCCCTACACAATGGGTCCACTTTGAGATTCAATTTCTCATTCACCCATTAACCATTTTGTGAATTTGAGTATACCATTTCGAAGTTCTCACGGAGGAGAATTCGAATCCAGTTTAATCTTCCATTTCTATGGAATTTATCATACTTAATTTTTTTACCCTCAACATAAGAGATTATCACAAAATTTCCAACAGTTTCATACGTGGAATCTCTAACAATATGTTAATAATACAACATATTCAAGGTTACAAAAAGAAGAAGCAGAATTAATGACAAAATGGCATACCTCAATGAATTTTTTGGTTGGCATATGTATTCTATAGACAATATCCTTGGGTGACAAATCCAGAGTAAAAAATCCAACAAAGCTGCATATTCCGAAGGTGCTAGACCTTCTAACTCTATAATCAGATTTCCAACTTTACGATGAGGGAGTGAGGGAGAACTTTTTTTGAATTCTTCTAAAATAAATGAATCCTTCATAAAACATAACCAAATGAATATATATATAGATAGATGCAAGTAAGATAAAAGAAAAGAGCAAAAACTGATAGAAGAAACGAACATAAATGGAATATTAATAATACTTGTTGTATGTAAATTTTACCAAGTATACACGTCATTGACAAGAAAGAAAAAATTGCCAGGTGGACGCCCAAATGGGCATCCGGGAAATATCATATAAGGCATCATTAAAGAGAAGAAAGCCCGAGTAAGCATATACTGAATAAAACCTACTCGGGATCAGCTAACAGCACTCGAGACTGGTTAAATAACACTTCCACTCAGGCTCAAACGGTGCTACTCGGGACCATCAAGTATTACTCTTACTTGGGAATAAATACAATCCGAGTAAGAACTTGGTGCTTATTTCATACGGATTGTCATTAAATACGTGACGATATCCATCAGGAAGAAATCCCAAATGAAATAGAGTATTAAATTAGAAGAGTCCCCAATCAAGAAATAACTTGATTTCTTTACGAAGACTACATTCTTATAAGGAAACAAGTCCAAATTGAACTGCACTGCTAGAATCCCACTCGATTTCCATGAGACTCCGAAACAGGAAAGAAGACAAATTGACCTCAAGAAAGTAACCGAATCACAATTAAATACAAAGATCATGTATTACTTGTACAAGGCAGATTAGGGTTCTATAAACATATAAATAGACCCATAATCTCGTCCAGAAAAGAGATAGGCAATATAGCATACAGGCGATATAGTAAACACAGAGAGAAAAAAGAGAGATCGAGAGCTTGTAAACATCTTATTCTCTTAGTGGATTTTGGCTTGGTTGATCCTTCAACCACCCGTGGATGTTTCTCCGGCCATCGGAGTTTTACCACGTAAAACTTGTCTTTGTTACTCTCTCTGTATCTCTTTCTCTTTGTTTCAATAGCCGAAATCCAATTCTTGTTGGCTTTTCTGGCATAATCCAGAAATCGACATCAACAATTGGCGCTAGAAGGAGGGAGTGAACCTCCAAACTTGTTAAAAGTGATGGCAGGAAGCAGAAGTAGTTCAGGGAATGGCCAAAAATCATCAGGCGATTTCCATATTGGCAACACATCACAAGATCCTGCAGCAAACACAGAAAACCAGTCTGCGCACCTGGTAGGGATCCAGCAAGTTCCTCCAACCAGCAGAGATCTTACGTTGCGTTTCCAAGAGGCCTTGCAGCAATTGGTGACAGAAGCATCAAGGGAAGGGATTGATCTACTGGCTGCAGGAGCACATACTCCCAATCCTCCACCTGTAAGGATCCGTTCGATGGTGGTGGGGCCAGGAATAACTATGCCATAAACCAGAAGGAACTCTTCCCCAATCAATCCAGCTGGACAGAAAACACTAGAAGAGGAAAATCACCAGAGGCTGGATCGCAATCAAACAATACGTGCCAGACATCGTAAATACGATCGGCGCAGAGGACGATCATCATCAGAAGACAGTGATCAACCCCATCGCAAACGTCATCATAGAGTCACACGAGAGGTCTGGCATCAGAGTGAAGAGTTTGAGGAAAGAATGACAGTTACCCAACGGTTCAACCGTCAAGGAAGCCCGGTGGGGGACAGAGATGTCACAATCCAGAGCCTAACTCAAGAAGTAGAGAATAACATGCGACAGATGGAGGCACTAGTCAAACGTTATGGCTGTAACGATCTATCCGACGATGACTCCGACAGTCCATTCACCAGGGAGATTTTGTGGACCCCTTTCCCAGAAAGATTCAGGATGCCGCATGTGGAGCAATTCAAAAAAGATACGGATCCAAAGGGGAACGTTAGACGCTATAAAAGTGCCATGGCTCAATATGCCCGCAGTGACCCCTATTGTGTCTCAACTTTCCGCAAACACTAGGGGACACAGGCTCAAGATGGTTCTGAAGACTACCCCCCGCAAGCATCAAAAATTTCAGCGAGTTGAGCAGGAGCTTCTCAAGGCAATTTCTGAGCAACGTTCACAGGAAGAAGTCAGTGGCCTACCTCTCTCAAATAAAACAGGGGAAGAATGAGTCATTAAAAAGGTACTTGGGCCGGTTCGGCCAAGCAGTATCAGAAATTGGCAGTGCTAATGATGAAGCAATTATTGCTGCCTTCACCAATAACTTGCAGAATGGACGACTATCCTTCTATTTGAGAAGAGCACGACTGACTAGGTATGCCGACATGATGGATATGGCGGGAGGATACGCTCTGGCCGAGGAAGAAGAGTTAGCTACAGGAGGAAGCTATATGCATAGAGGAAAGCCCGAACAGAAGAATACTGAATCCAAGGGGCAGAATCAAAAGGAAAAACGGAAAGGGAACGACAAGGAGAAAAAAAAGGATGAGGGTAATGGCCTCAACGCCGAACGGTCCACAGAGAAATACCAAGGCAGATATACCAATTACACCCCTCTTCGGAAGAAACAAGAAGAAATTCTAGCCATCCTGGAAGAAAAGAATATGGTGCAAGAACCGCGGCGACTATCACAGTTCGCCCGGAGAGATACAACCAAGTATTGCAGGTTTCATAAAGAAACCGGGCATGAGACTTCAAAGTGTTTTCAGCTCATAGATTACATAGAGACTCTTATTCGGGAAGGGCACCTGAGGGATGTAATCTTGAAAAAAGACGAGAGACTAGAAACTAAGAAAGTCAAGGTTGATCACAACCCTAGTCAAAACCAAAGAATCAGCCCCGAAGCCAATCAAGTAATACATACAATTTTCGGAGGACCTTCTACTGGGAGAAGCAACCGAGAACAAACTCAGGAAATCAGAGAAGCAATAGAAGTAAGGAATAACTTCGATGTAAACTCGGTTGAACCAGACCCGAAAAGAGTAAAGGAAGGATGGGACCCAATAGTCTTTACAGAGGCAGATTCTCATGGCGTCGATGTTCGACCTAATGACACTTTAGTTATAAGTGCCCGGATTGGCCATAGGGAAGTCTGGAGAATTTTAATAGATAATGGGAGTTCAGCGGACATCCTAAGCCTGGCCGTATACGACCAGCTAAGATTCGACCGAAAAGATTTACAATCTTTCCATACTCCATTAAGAGGATTTGGGGGAATAGAGGTCAGGTCACTCGGGACGGTAAAACTACCGGTGAAGATCGGAACGGCACCATGCCAGAGAACTGTCCTGCTCGACTTTGTGGTAGTTGACTTGGATAATTGGCCGTATAATGCGTTATTGGGCCGGCCATTCCTGAATAAAACAAGGTCCGTGATGCCCACTTATGCATTAACGATCAAGTTCCCAACAGAACAAGGGGTTGGGATAGTCAAGGGATCTCAAGAGATGGCCTAAAGAGCAAACCTGTCGGTATACAGAGACAAGCATGATGCCAAACAAGTGTGCACCATAATACAGCCAAATCAGTGTGAAGAATCCTTGTCATTCGAACTGGATCCAAGGGAGGGCTCGAATGAATACAAGACAGAATTGGTTGAATTGTTACTCGAAGAAGACAGACCGGACAAGAAAATCAAGATTTGGGCCAACTTGGATGGAAAAGTCAAGCGAGACTTGACCAATTTGCTAAGAGAGTACAAAGATGTATTCACCTGGAGTCACGAAGATATGATCGGGATAGATGCCCGAGTAATATCCCACCACCTCACAGTTAGCCCGAATGCAAAACCGGTAATACAAAAGAGAAGATCGTTCAATCCTGAAAGGAGTCAAGCAATCAAACAAGAGGTGGAAAAGCTACTAGCGACTGGATCAATCAGATAAGTCAGCTACCCTCAGTGGGTCGCCAACGTAGTCCTCGTCCAGAAGAAAAATGGACAATGGAGGATGTGCGTAGATTTCACGGATCTAAACAAGGCATGTCCAAAGGATAGCTTCTCACTCCCAATGATAGATCAGCTGGTGGATGCCACAGCAGGTCATGAACTGCTCAGCTTCATGGACGCTTACTTGGGATACAATCAGATCCGGATGAACATAACTGATGAAGAAAAAACAGCTTTCACAACGGATCAGGGTTTATATTGCTACACAGTAATGTCATTCAGTTTAAAAAATGCAGGAGCTACGTATTAAAGGTTGGTCAACAAAATCTTCACTAGACAAATAGGAAGGAACATGGAAGTGTACATTGATGACATGTTGACTAAAAGCATCTCAGCAGATGAGCATGCCCGGGACCTCCGAGAGACATTTGATGTTTTGAGAAGATACCAGATGAAATTAAACCCAAACAAATGTTTATTCGGAGTCCATTCGGGAAGATTCTTGGGTTTTCAAGTCCATCAAAGAGGAATCGAAGTTAATCCCGAGAAGATCCAGGATTTACAAGAAATGACCTCACTGAAAACATTGAAAGAGTTACAGCGCTTAACAGGGTGTTTAGCCTCTTTGGGAAGATTCATCTCAAGGGCTACAGACAGGTGCGCACCTTTCTTCAAGATAATCAAAAAAGGGAAAGGCCTGGAGTGGAATAAAGAGTGTGAGCAGACATTCTTACAAATAAAAGAGTACTTGGGACAAGCTCTCATCCTCTCAAAACCGCAAAAAGGGGAAATACTTCAGCTGTATCTATCAATAACCGAGCTTGCAGCAAGTTCAGTCTTAGTCAGAACAGAAGATGGAATGCAGAAACCAGTGCATTATACCAGCAAGACACTCGTACCGGCTGAGACCAGGTACTCACAGGCAGAGAAGATGGCCTTAGCATTGGTTTTAGCAGCAAAAAAGCTGAGACCATATTTTCAGGCCCATACAATCCAGGTTCTCACCAATTGCCCATTAAGACAAATCTTATAAAAGCCAGAGATATCAGGAAGACTTACTAAATGAGCAATCGAGTTGAGCGAATTCTATATTCATTATGTCCCCAGAACCTCCCTCAAAGGATAAGCGGTGACAGATTTCATAGCTGAGTTCACAGAACCAAACCTGGAAGCAAAAAGACTGTTGGATAAAAGTTTCCCATGGAAACTATATGTTGATGGTTCTTCAAACACTCATGGCAGCGGGGCAGGGATTATAGTTGGCACCCCAGAAGGAGATGATGTTGAATGTGCCATGAGATTTGATTTCAAAGCAACCAATAATTAAGCCGAGTACGAGGCATTGTTAGCTGGACTCAGAGTCTGCATAGCTCTTGGGGAAGATGAAGTTGAGATATTTAGCAATTCACAGGCAGTTGTCAACCAAGTTATGGAAGAGTACCAGGCCAAAGATGAAGGAATGATTGCCTACCGTGACATTGCAAAACAGCTCCTCCAAAAATTTAAAGAATACAAGATCGCTCAGATCCCCAGAGAAGAAAATGAAAAGACATACGCTTTATCTAAATTAGCATCAGCAACAACCTCAATCAGACCAAAAACCATTCCAATTGCACACCTCCTTAAACCGAGTATAGCTGAACCTAAGCATTTGGAAATTTTAGAAATCCGAACACCGCAAGTCGGTTGGATGGTCCAGCTGAGAAGGTTCCTAGAAGAAGGCGTACTCCCAGAAGATCCGGTATTAGCAAAGCGCATCAAGTATCGATCGGCTAGGTATACCATGATCGGAAGATAATTATACAGAAGGGGGTTTTCCCGAGCTCTCTAGAGATGTATACCGGAAGAAGATGCACATCGAATACTTCAAGAGATCCACGGAGGAGTTTGCGAGAATCACACTGGGGGTAGGAGTCTGGCGCATAAGATACTCAAGCAAGGCTATTATTGGCCTACACTTTTCTCAGATGCACAGCAATAGTCGGAAAGTTGCAATACCTGTCAAATAATTGCCAACGATATCCGACAACCCCCAGAAAAGCTCAGAAATCTCACTGCCCCATGGTCATTCGCCATGTGGGGCCTAGACCTGATCAGGCCAATGCCAGCTGGGACAGGAGGTGGTGCAAAGCACGCCATAGTAGCTGTCGATTATTTCATAAAATGGACAGAAGCTGAAGCGCTGGTGCATATCACGGAAGCAAACACCACAAATTTTGTAAAGAAAAATATACTTTATAGGCTTGGAGTTCCGGAAACTATAATCACTGACAATGGCACTCAGTTTGATAGCCAAAAGTTTAGACAATTGTGTGAAAAGTATCATATTGCTAACTACTATGCGACACCAGCTCATCCACAAACAAACATGCAAGTAGAAGCAGTAAATAAAATTATCAAGCACACCATTAAAGCAAAGTTAGATGACAAAAAAGGAAGCTGGGTTGAAAAGCTTCCTGAAGTATTATGGGCATATCGGACGACAGCAAGGACTTCTACAGGAGAAACTCCGTTAGCCCTAGCGTTCGGAACAGAAGCTGTCATCCCCGTAGAAACATTGTATGCGTCCCCCCGGGTCAGGCTATACGATGAAGAACAGAATGTTGATACACTACTACAAAGTTTGGATGAGCTAGAAGAAAAAAGGGAAAAGTCCCGAATAAGAAATACATCATATCAACAAAGAGTGGCTCGCCACTACAACTCTCGTGTTCGGATCAGGAAATTCCAGCTAGGAGACCTGGTGTTCAGGAAGATGTCGTTGAACATAAAAAATAGAGCCGCAGGATCCTTGGCTGATAAATGGGAAGGTCCATACAAGATCGAGTGGATAGCTGGCCATGGAGCTTATTGGATTGCTCGACCCAATGGAGGGGTGTTACCCCGACCATGCAATGCCCAATATCTGAAGATTTTCTATCCTTAAAATATATATATATATATATATATATATATATATATATTGAATATTTTATTCTTTTATTGGTAGGATAAATATTAAACTATAATTTAAATCTGTCGATTTTTTACAGTAATAAATAAAATTACTCGGAATTTCCGAAATGATAGCATCTAGTTCGGGATTTCAAAACAAAAGCATATGATAATAAGAACATATGGAAACAGAGCATGATAATAAGAACATGCAAATAGAATTCTCGGGACCATCAAATCCCGAATGGGCGGAGAAGCTCGTAGAAGCATGCCAGCCGAGCAGGGTCAAAATGACCTTCGTAAAAAGGCAAACCCGATGCACCAGACTTCTGAAAAATGCTCGGGACGCTATCGGGAAAATTCCGGTGAAATGCGTAGCTGTGTTGAAGCAACTTTTTTTTTAAAAAAGAAGAAGAGCTCAACGATTCGGCAAACCCTTGCGCTTAAAAACTAGGGAGACGTCCTTGGTATTGCGTAAGGACTCGAACGTATGATCATAGTGAGCCTTGATGTAACGTTCGGGTAGCAACCGGGTATGAAACACAAGTGTAAACTTCTGTTTCAAGATGACTCGGTTAATAACAAAGAGTCAGTTTAATAAGATACTTGGCAATTGAAGTCATTCGGGGTAACAACCGGTTTAATAAGATACTCGGTTAAGTTACCTGAACATCGAAGAAGCCAGTTTAATAAGATACTTGGAAATTGAAGTCATTCGGGTAACAACCGTTTTAATAAGATACTCGGTTAAGTTACCCGAACATCGAAGAAGCCAGTTTAATAAGATACTTGACAATTGAAGTCATTCGGGTAACAACCGGTTTAAAAAGATACTCGGTTAAGTTACCCGAATATCACCCAGTTTAATACAACACTCGGCAACAATCAGTAATGAACAGATCAAGACCATTCAATTCAGAATAAAATAAGATTTTATTGCTCCTAAAAGAATGGTTACAGTTCAAAGAATGGTTCTGTACAAGTAAAAAATAATCAGAATTTTCTACAATTCTACAAAATCAAGGTTACTCGGATTTCGAGCCTTTGCCAATACTCGGATCTGGCACCATCTCGTACTCACGAAGCAGGCTCTCATTAGACGGCCAAGTAATATCGTCAACAGTATCATCCCTCTACTGGCTGTAATCTTCACCCGGGACTGGCCCGACATCTGGGACTACACCCTCAACCGACTCTTGACTTGCATAAAAGGTCGAGAGAGAATGCTTGGACGGAATCTCTAAATGCATAGGATGGGGCTCTTTGCCTTGACTACGATAGTAGGCTCTCCATTCCTTCATCTGAATCCGAAGAGATTCCAAGGACCGGTCCACATGGTGTTTGATTGACAGCTCCCAATTAGCATGGGCTTTTTCGGTAGCCTTATTCTTGACTTTGAAGAACTCGCCGGCCGAAACTAGCCCACGTTGAAATTCCTGAATAAGTAGGGCATCGTAAGCAGGGAATCTTTTAAAACGATCCACCCCTTGGACTTCCAGTTCCAACCTGGCCTCTCGGGAAAGGGATTCAATTGTCAGCACTTGGCGCTCCAAATCTTCAATTTTTCGGTTATACGCCGCTTTCGCCTGCTCCGCCCCCTGCTCAGCCTTAAGCATGGATTCTTCAGCAGAAAGAAGATTTTGAAGCGATGCAACCTTCTCCTCTGCCAGAAATGCCTTGTCATCGGCTTCAACCTGCTTCGCCAGGCAGTGGTCAACAAATATCTGTACAGAGCAGACCTCATGCTGATAAGCCTGCTCAGCTCGAGCACGACCCTCCTCACTCGCCATCAGCTGAGCCTCCAGACGCCTTATCAGATCAGCTTGACATTGTTGCGTCTGAACAAGCTCAGCAAATTCGGCCACCATCTGTAATAGAATATACTTAGAAATCCGACATAAGCAAAACAATAAAGGAGTCAGAATTAACTGAGTCAGATTTAACTTACACAAGATGCGCCGTTGAAAACGTTTTGGAGACGTTCGGTCAGTGAACCATCTCTAAAACTGCTCCAGCTGTCCTCCCCGATATAAGCCCGACAGAAGGACATCTCCTGTAGCATATCCTGGGGAGAAAGGAATAAAGGAACCCCCGAGGGTTCAGCTCCCAGACTTCCAAACTCGGAGGCAGGAGAAGCCCTGTTCGGCTCTAAGGATGGAGAAGGAACCCCCTAAGGTTCAGCCCTCATATCTCCAACTTCGGGGGTAGAAGAAGCCCTACTCGGTTCTGAAGTGGCTGCATCTACTGATGCTCCAGCACTAACACTCGGGGCAATCTCATCAGCAACATCTTCGTCGCTGGAGTCAATGAATGAAACTACCAGAGGAATTTTGAGAGAACGAGACGGCGAACTGACTGTCTTTCGCTTCTCACCCTGAGAACAGTGGAAGTTAAGATCAGTAGCAGGATCTTCCAGCGGATCATCCCGAAAAAACTCAAAGAACTCGGCATCGGTTGGCACTTGATCCGTCAAGACGTTAGCACCGTCGCCAGCTTCAAACCGTCCAACAGGCTCTTCACTTGGACCCTCATACTGCCTCTCCCTATTTTCAGGCAGTTGGGTGTCAGTTGGCTCACCTTGGCCACTTGGACCAGCGAAATCTTGATTAGAAGGCTGAGCACCCCGATCAACGCACTCGGGAATTTGCTCAGCAATATCTGTTTCCTCATCAGGCTAGGGTGGAGCAATACCCTCACCGCCCTGACGGGAAGCTTCCTTTCTACTTGCTTGTAGATTCGCCTTCACCTGGAGAGCCTGAAGATCGCTGACAACGTCCGTATCGAACACTAAAAAAAATTAGAAAAGAAAATGGAAAAGCAGAGAAATAAAATAGAGGACGTCGGGTTACTTACAATGCCTGCGATGGCCCGAAATCTGTTTAAAGATGCCGAGCTTTATCAAGTCATCCTCTTTGAAAAGATAGCTCTTGCTCCTCTTTGAAAAGATAACTCTTGCTCCTCTTTTCCAGAGTACGAACAGCTGCCCAAGTCAGCCTCTCACCTCTGAATCGCTATAATCAATTGTTTTCTCGTTCCACACTTCGGGGGAACAGAAGAAGCGGGGAACACTCAACACTATGTGGGAATCCCCAGACCGAACAGTGATGTCGTGCCCGAGAGCCCCTCCAGTAAAAAACTAACTGTTCTTCCAAAATTTGTTGGATGTAGGGAATCCCCATATGAAACCCTTCTTTTTCAGGTCATCATAAGCATCGACCCCCCGATTCACCTTGGCTTCTTTGGGGACCCAACCGTCTGAAGAAGTATATGCAAGGAAATAGGTCCCCGTTTTGCTAACCTACCTCAGCGTAAAGAAGTGCCTGATTTCATTCGGGAAAGGCGGTGAAAGGTTCATTCGACTGAACATGTGCCACATACACATCAAGGCTTTGTAACTATTCGGGGCCAATTGAGCTGGGGCTATCCCTGCCTCTGCCAAAACCAAGCAATAAAAGGCTGAAGGGGAAGCGTGACGCCACAGCAAACCATCGACCCATAAATCGTGACCATGCCCTCAGGAGGATTCCATACGGCTCTATCCCCCCGCAGGAACCAAAGTGACTGAGTCGGGCAAGTCGAATCGGGAGCAATATTTTTCTATCTCAGCTGGCCCGACCACGTTCGGCTCAGTATCAAAGCCACTTGGACGAGTGTCAGAAAATGAAAGACGAGACTCCATGTATACTTCATCAACGTTGCCCTCGTTAACAGTCTGTTCCCTGGTCTGAACGTTGCTCGAGCCGTGCTTGTATACCTTACTTGTGCTCTGATGTTTACCCATTCTTCGAGAAGATACCCTATGATCAGAAATATCAGAATCAGAACTAGATGGAGAACTCGATACATGGCTGAAAGTGACATCAGGGTGAAGCCCAAAAACATCAACCTCTAAAAATGGAGGTTCATCTATTGGGGTATCCTCAGTAATCGTTTAATACAAGATACTACTGGAAATCCCCACGGTGTAATGCATCAAAAGCAATTTTAAAGAGACGATGCGGGAAGATGGCCCCATTAAAACTAACCTTGAATTGAGACTGATGAAAGACCTTCAAACGGAGAATCACGAACTTCTGGATAAAGAAATATGAGTTTAAAGAGATTTCTGTTGAATTTTTGAGAATAAACCAACAATGTCTCTCAGCGAAGAATTTAAAGATGAGATGGCACGAAACCTTAGGATTTCAAAGTGGGAAAAAAATTATGACGAAACTCGATGACGTAGGCGGCGCTTGGGGAAACGTAAAAATCATTTCTCATAAATGATATTGAAAAACGAAGAGACGAGGGACGCATGTCAAGACAGGAAGTAGCCATCAACCGTCAAAACTTTAAAACGTCGCTATCATTTAAGATCTTGCGTGATAAAGCGAATCGAAATTACAGAGTCACCATTAAAACGCGTCATTATGACAAGGCGGCTATTCTGACGAAAGAAAATCAAGATGATTAAAATACTTTTGTCCAAAATAAAATCTTCTCGACAAAAATATTTTAAGGGGGTATTGTTGTATGTAAATTTTACCAAGCATACATGTCATTGACAGGAAGGAAAAAATAGCCAGGTGGACGCCCAAATGGGCATCTGGGAAATATCATATAAGGCATCATTAAAGAGGAGAAAGCCCGAGTAAGCATATATTGAATAAAACCTACTCGGGATCAGCTAACAGCACTCGGGACTGGTTAAATAACACTTCCACTCGGGCTCAAACGGTGCTACTCGGGACCATAAGGTATTACTCTTACTCGGGAATAAATACAACCCGAGTAAGAACTTGGTGCTTATTTCATACGGATTGTCATTAAATACGTGACGATATCCATCAGGAAGAAATCCCAAATGAAATAGAGTATTAAATTAGACGAGTCTCCAATCAGAAAATAACTTGATTTCTTTACGAAGACTACATTCTTATAAGGAAACAAGTCCAAATTGAACTGCACTACTAGAATTCCACTCGATTTCCATGAGACTCCGAAACAAGAAAGAAGACAAATCGACCTCAAGAAAGTAACCGAATCACAATTAAATACAAAGATCTTGTATTACTTGTACAAGGCAGATTAGGGTTCTATAAACATATAAATAGACCCATAATCTCGTCCAGAAAAGAGATAGGCAATATAGCATACATGCGATATAGTAAACACAAAGAAAAAAGAGATATCGAGAGCTTGTAAACATCTTATTCTCTTAGTGGATTTTGGCTTGGTTGATCCTTGAACCACCCGTGGATGTTTTCCGGTTATCAGAGTTTTACCACGTAAAACTTGTCTTTGTTACTCTCTCTGCATCTCTTTCTCTATGCATCTCTTTCTCTTTGATTCAATAGCCGAAATCCAATTCTTATTGGCTTCTCTGGCATAATCCAGAAATCGACGTCAACAATACTCAATTTATAGACATACCTTGACATAGATACGTATTCTTAGCTCTTCAATTTCATAGGGCACTTCCAGAAGTTGTTTTAAACTATGGAACGAAACAAGAGGGTCACGGTAACCTTCAAATAGAAATCGGGTTTTCCATGAGCATGTACGTGGGACATTTATTGAAGCAATACGAGAAATAAATTGATAGGAAAAGGTAAGTAAACTTGGAGCATCAATATCAACGGAGATTAATGAACGACAATTAAAAACCTCCAACTCCCTTAGTCTATTACTTGAAAATGCAATTTTTGTGACTGTACAATCATACAAAATCAGTGTCTCAAGGAAAGGAAATTTCAAGACAAGGTTGTGAAATTCTTCATCTGAAATAGCGGCCTCACTTAAAGCGAGATACTTTAAATCATAACACCCAGGCATGTCAATCACACATCCGCTTGAAATAGATACGATAGTAAATTGTTGGAGACCTGGGGAAACAATCTCAATAATGTCATCAGTACAAGAGTTCGAGGATAAATCAATTGTAAGAATCTTCAGTTTGGGTGCATGAATAACGCAAACACTTTCAGAATCCCAAATAGGGAATAAAAACAAATCTTCAAGCAAAGGGCATCCTCTAATAAACTTCTGAACCATTTGGTCATCTATACGAACATTCTTTAGTAATAGCTTTTTCAGATACTGGAACCTTATAGTACCGGGGGACACAATTACTTATTTTCAAACTTGTAACAAATTTAGCAGAAAATAGCGTTTCAGGCAGACTGATAGTACGCTCATTGTACTCACAATCACCAACTCTATGGCTACGGATAAAAATTTCAACATTGAAATCTAACTTTCTTACCTCACGCGCCACACCCAGTTCTATCCACTTGTCAAGAAGCGAAGTGGCTCCTTCAACCTCATAAAGTGTCATGCATAATCTAAATTTCTGCAAAGGAACCTCGAGCTCACAAAAACGTAGTATGGAAGCATCCACATATCTTATGAATTCTTCAGAACGCTCACGACAAGTTTCCTTTCTCCACCTGTTAAAAACCAAGATGGGAAGCGATATCTGCAAATAATTCCATCTCCTTGACAATACACTCATTTGAGCCACCTTTTCTTGGGAGAGGTAAGACATTATATGATGAATTATACAATCCGGCAACTCCGAGATTCGATCCACAACACCATTCTGGTCCCCCATAATCTTTAAATCTGTAACATTCAATTCATATATTCATATATTTATCGCAATCGATCATATTTAACGTTTAAGACTGTACGAAACCAGTATAAAATTCATGTTTATTGTAGGGACTCTTCTAACTTAATGTTCCATTTTATTTGGGATTCCTTCCTGGTGGATATCTTTACGTATTTAATGACTTAATCCGTGTGAAATAAGCACCAAGTTCTTACTCGAGTCGTATTTATTCCCGAGTAAGAGTAATACATGATGGTTCCGAGTAGCGCCGTTTGAGCCCGAGTGGAAGTGTTGTTTAATCAGTCCCGAGTGTTGTTAACTGATCCGAGTAGGTTTCATTCTATATATGCTTACTCGGGCTTTTCTTCTCTTTAATGATGCCTCGTATGATATTTCCTGAGTGCTCATTTGGGCGTCCACCTGGCTAGTTTCTCCTTCCTGTCAATGACGTGTATGCTTGGTAAAATTCACATATGACAATACCCCCTTAAAATATTTTTGCCGAGTAAATTTCATTTCGGGCAAGAGTATTTTAATCGTCTTAATTTTCACTTGTCAGTATAGCCGTCTTGTCATAATGATGTGTCTTAATGGTGACCCTGTAATTTCGATTCGCTTCATCACGCGAGATCTTAAATGATGGTGACGTTTTGAAGTTCTGACGGTTGAGGGCTACTTCCTGTTTTGACACGCGTCTCTCGTCTCTTCGTTTTTCAATATCATTTATGAGAAATGATTTTTACGTTTCCCCAAACGCCGCCTACATCATCGAGTTTCGTCATAAATTTTTTCCCGCCTTGAAATTCTAGGGTTTCGTGCCTTCTCGTTTTTAAATTCTTTGCTGAGAGACATTGTTGGTTTATTCTAAAAAAAATCGACAGAAATTTCTTTAAACTCAGATTTCTTTATCCATAAGTTCGCAATTCTCCGCTTGAAGATCTTGCATCAATCTCAATTCAAGGTTAGTTTTAATGGGGTCATCTTCCCGCCATCGTCTCTTTAAAATCGTTTTTGATGCATTAGAACGTGGGGATTTCCAGCTAGTATCTTGCATTAAACGATTACTGGGGGATATTCCAATAGATGAACCTCCATTCTTAGAGGTTGATGTTTCCGGGCTTCACCCTGACGTCACTTTCAGCCCTGTATCGAGTTCTCCATCTAAGTCTGATTCTGATATTTCTGATCACAGGGTATCTTTTCGAAGGATGGGTAAACATCAGAGCAGAAGTAAGGTATATAAACACGGCTCGAGCAGCGTTCAGACCAGGGAACAGACTGTTAACGAGGGTGACGTTGATGAAGTGTACAGACGTCTCGTCTTTCGTTTTCTGATACTCGCCCGAGTGGCTTTGATACTGAGCCGAATGTGGTTGGGTCAGCTGAGATAGAAAAATTCAGCTCCCGATTCGACTTGCCCGACTCAATCACTTTGGTTTCTGCGGGGGATAGAGCCGTATGGAATCCTCTCGAGGGCATGATCGCGATTTATGGATCCATGCTTTGCTGCGGCGTCACACTTCCCATTCGGCCTTTTATTGTCTGGTTTTTGGCTGAAGCAGGGATAGCCCCAGCTCAGTTGGCCCCGAAGAGTTACAAAGACTTGATATGCATGTGGCACATGTTCAGTCGAATGAACCTTTCGCCGCCTTCCCTGAATGAAATCAGGCATTTCTTTACGCTGAGGCAAGTTAGCAAAACGGGGACCTATTTTCTTGCGTCTACTCCTTCGGACGGTTGGGTCCCCAAAGAAGCAAATGTGAATCGGGGGGTCGATGCTTCTGATGACCCAAAAAAGAAGGGTTTCATATGGGGATTCCCTACTTCTAACAAATTTTGGAAGAACAGTTGGTTTTTCACAGGAGGGGCTCTCGGGCACGACATCACTGTTCGATCTGGGGATTCCCAAATGGTGTTGAGTGTTCCCCGTTTCTTCTGTTCCCCCGAAGTGTGGAACAAGAAAATAATTGATTATAGTGATTCTGAGCTGAAGAGGCTGACTCGGGCAGCTGTTCGTACTCTGGAGAAGAGGAGCAAGAGCTATCTTTTCAAAGAGGAGCAAGAGCTATCTTTTTAAAGAGGATGACTTGATAAAGCTTGGCTTCTTCAGACAGGTTTCGGGCCATCGCAGGCGATGTAAGTAACCCGGTGCCCTTTCTGTTGTATTTCTCTGCTTTTCATTTTCTTTTCTAACATGATTTTTTTTTTTTTAGTGTTCGATAGGGACGTTGTCAGCGATCTTCAGGCTCGCCAGGTGAAGGCGATTCTACAAGCGAGTAGAAATGAAGCTTCCCGTTAGGGCGATAAGGGTATTGCTCCACCCAAGCCTGATGAGGAAACCGACAATGTTGAGGAACGAATTCCCAAATGCGTTGTTCAGAGTGCTCAGCCTCCTACTCAGGATTCTGCTGGTCCAAGTGGCCAGAGTGAAGGCCCGTGTGAAGAGCCTGTTGGACGGTTTGAAGCCGGCGACGGTGGTAACGTCTTGACGGATCAAGTGCCTACAGGTGCTGAATTCTTTGAGTCTTTTCGGGACGATCTGCAGGAAGATCATGTTGCTGATCTTAACTTCCACCATTCTCGGGGTGAGAAGCGAAAGGCAGTTAGTTCGCCATCTCGTCCACTCAAAGTTCCTCATGTAGTCTCATTTATTGACTCCAGTGACGAAGATATTGCGGATGAGATTGCCCCGAGTGTTAGCGCTGGAGCATCAGTAGATGCAGCTGCTTCAGAACCGAGTAGGGCTTATTCTACCCCCGAAGTTGGAGATATGGGGGCTGAACCTTCGGGGGTTCCTTCTCCATCCTTAGAACCGAACAGGGCTTCTCCTGCCCCCGAGTTTAGAAATCTGGGAGCTGAACCCTCATGGGTTCCCTTATTCCTTTCTCCCTAGGATATGCTACGGGAGATGTCCTCCGATCGGGCTTTTATCGGGGAGGACCGCTGGAGCGGTTTTAGAGATGGTTCACTGTCTGAACGTCTCCAAAACGTTTTCAACAGCGCATCTTATGTAAGTTAAATATGACTCAGTTAAATCTGACTCCTTTATTGTTTTGCTTCTGCCAAATTTCTAAGTATATTCCTTTGCAGATGGTGGCCGAATTCGCTGAGCTTATTCAGACGCAACAACATCAAGCCAATCGAATAAGGCGTCTAGAGGCTCAGCTGAAGGCGAGTGAGGATGGCCGTGCTTGAGCAGAGAAAGCTTACCAACAGGAGGTAGGTTCTGTATAAATATTTGCCGACCATTGTCTGGCGAAACAGGTTGAAGTCGATGACAAGGCATCTCTGGCAGAGGAGAAGGTTGCATCACTTCAAAATCTTCTATCTTCTGCTGAAGAATCGATGCTCAAGGCCGAGCAGGAGGCGGAGCAGGCGAAGTCGGCGTATGACCAAAAAATTAAAGATCTGGAGAGCCAAGTGCTGACAGTTGAATCCCTTTCCCGAGAGGCCAGGTTGGAACTGGAAGTCCAAGGGATGGATCACTTTAAAAGATCCCCTACTTATGTTGCCCTACTTCTTCGAGAATTTCAACGTGGGCTAGTTTCGGCCGGCGAGTTCTTTAAAGTTAAGAATAGGGCGACCGAGAAAGCCCGTGCTAATTGGGAGCTGTCAATCAAACACCATGTGGACCTGTCCTTGGAATCTCTTCGGATTCAGATGAAGGAATGGAGAGTCTACTGTCGTGGACAAGGCAAAGAGCCCCATCCCATGCATTTAGAGATTTCGTCCGAGCATTCTCTCTCGATATTTTATGCAAGTCAAGAGTCGGTTGAGAGTGCAGTCCCAGATGTCGGGCCAGTCCCGGGTGAAGATTACAGCCAGTGGATGGATGATACTATTGATGATATCACTTGGCCATCTAATGAGAGCCTGTTTCGTGAGTACGAGATGGTGCCAGATCCGAGTATTGGCAAAGGCTCGAAATCCGAGTAACCTTGATTTTGTAGAATTGTAGAAAATTCTGATTATTTTTTACTTATACAGAACCATTCTTTGAACTGTAACCATTCTTTTAGGAGCAATAAAATCTTATTTTATTCTGAATTGAATGGTCTTGATCTGTTCATTGCTGATTGTTGCCGAGTGTTGTATTAAACTGGGTGATATTCGGGTAACTTAACCGAGTATCTTATTAAACCGGTTGTTACCCGAATGACTTCAATTGTCAAGTATCTTATTAAACTGACTTCTTCGATGTTCGGGTAACTTAACCGAGTATCTTATTAAAACGGTTGTTACCCGAATGACTTCAATTTCCAAGTATCTTATTAAATTGGCTTCTTCGATGTTCAGGTAACTTAACCGAGTATCTTATTAAACCGGTTGTTACCCCGAATGACTTCAATTGCCAAGTATCTTATTAAACTGGCTCTTTGTTATTAACCGAGTCATCTTGAAACAGAAGTTTACACTTGTGTTTCATACCCGGTTGCTACCTGAACGTTACATCAAGGCTCACTATGATCATACGTTCGAGTCCTTACGTAATACCAAGGACGTCTCCCTAGTTTTTACGCGCAAGGGTTTGCCGAATCGTTGAGCTCTTTCTTTTTTAAAAAAAAAGTAGCTTCAGCACAACTACGTATTTCACCGGAATTTCTCCTGATAGCGTCCCGAGCATTTTTCAGAAGTTTGGTGCATCGGGTTTGCCTTTTTGCGAAGGTCATTTTGACCCTGCTCGGCTGGCATGCTCCTACGAGCTTCTCCGCCCATTCGGGATTTGATGGTCCCGAGAATTCTATTTGCATGTTCTTATTATCATGCTCTGCTTCCATATGTTCTTATTATCATATGCCTTCTTTTGGAAATCCCGAACTAGATGCTATCATTTCGGAAATTCCGAGTAGTTTTATTTATTACTGCAAAAAATCGACAGATTTAAATTACAGTTTAATATTTATCCTACCAATATTGTCCTGACTAGAAAAACGAATAAAATATTCAATATATATATATATATATATATATATATATATATATATATATATATTAAGGATAGAAAATCTTCAGATATTGAGCATTGCATGGTCGGGGTAACATCCCTCCATTGGGTCTAGCAATCCAATAAGCTCCATGGCCAGCTATCCCCTCGATCTTGTATGGACCTTCCCATTTGTCAGCCAGGGATCTTGCGGCTCTATTTTTTGTGTTCAATGACACCTTCCTGAGCACCAGGTCTCCTAGCTGGAATTTTCTGATCCAAACACGAGAGTTGTAGTGGCGAGCCACTCTTTGTTGATATGCTGTATTTCTTATTCGGGACTTTTCCCTTTTTTCTTCTAGCTCATCCAAACTTTGTAGTAGCGTATCAACATTCTGTTCTTCATCGTATAGCCTAACCCGGGGGGACGCATACGATGTTTCTACGGGGATGACAGCTTCTGTTCCGAACGCTAGGGTGAACGGAGTTTCTCCTGTTGAAGTCTTTGCTGTAGTCCGATATGCCCATAATACTTCAGGAACCTTTTCAACCCAGCTTCCTTTTTTGTCATCTAACTTTGCTTTAATGGTGTGCTTGATAATTTTATTTACTGTTTCTACTTGCCCATTTGTTTGAGGATGAGCCGGTGTCGCATAGTAGTTAGCAATCTGATACTTTTCGCACAACTGTCTGAACTTTTGGTTATCAAACTGAGTGCCATTGTCGGTGATTATAGTGTCCGGAACTCCAAACCTATAAAGTATATTTTTCTTTACAAAATTTATGGTGTTGGCTTCTGTGATATGCACCAGCGCTTCAGCTTCTGCCCATTTTGTAAAATAATCGACAGCTACTATGACGTGCTTTGCTCCACCCCCTGTCTTAGCTGGCATTGACCCGATCAGTTCTAGGCCCCACATGGTGAATGGCCATGGGGCAGTGAGGTTTCTGAGCTTTTCTGGGGGTTGTCGGATATCGTTGGCAATCTTTTGACAGGTATTGCAACTTTCTGACCACTGCTGTGCATCTGAGAAAAGCGTAGGCCAGTAATAGCTTTGCATGAGTACCTTATGCGCCAGACTTCTACCCCCAGTGTGGTTCCCGCAAACTCCTCCGTGGATATCTTGAAGTATTCGATGTGCATCTTCTTCCGGTACACATCTCTGGAGAGCTCGGGAAAACCCCCTTCTGTATAATTCTCCTCCGATCATGGTATACCTAGCCGATTGATACCTGATGCATTTTGCTAGTACCGGATCTTTCGGGAGCACGCATTCTTCCAGAAACCTTCTCAGCTGGACCATCCAAACGTCTTGCGGTGTTCAGATTTTTGAAATTTCCAAATGCTTAGGTTTAGCTGTACTCGGTTTAAGGAGGTGTGCGACTGGAATGATCTTTGGTTTGATTGAGGTTGTTGCTGACGCTAATTTAGACAATGTGCCAGCCTTTTCATTTTCTTCCCTAGGGATCTGAGCGATCTTGTATTCTTTGAATTTTTGGAGGAGCTGTTTTGCGATGTCACGGTAGGCTATCATACCTTCATCTTTGGCCTGGTACTCGTCCATAACCTGGTTGACAACTACCTGTGAATCGCTGAATATCTCAACTTCATCTGCCCTGAGAGCTATGCAGACTCTGATTCCAGCGAACAATGCCTCTTACTCGGCTTGATTATTGGTTGCTTTAAAATAAAATCTCATGGCACATTCAACATCATCTCCTTTTGGGGTGCGAACTACGATCCCTGCCCCGCTGCCATGAGTATTTGAAGAGCCATGAGTATTTGAAGAGCCATCAACGTACAGTTTCCATGGGAAACTCTTTTCCAAGAGTCTTTTTACTTCCAGGTTTGGTTATGTGAATTCGGCTATAAAGTTTGCCACAGCTTGTCCTTTGAGGGAGGTTCTGGGAACATAATGAATATCGAATTCACTTAGCTCGATTGCCCATTTGGTAAGTCTTCCTGATATTTCTGGTTTTTGTAAAATTTGTCTTAATGGGCAATTGGTGAGAACCTGGATTGTATGGGCCTGAAAATATGGTCTCAGCTTTTTTCCTGCTGAAACCAATGCTAAGGCTATCTTCTCTGCATGTGAGTACCTGGTCTCGTCCGGTATGAGTGCCTTGCTGGTATAATACAATGGTTTCTGCACTCCATCTTCTGTTCTGACTAAGACTGAACTTGCTGCAAGCTCGGTTGTTGACAAATACAGCTGAAGTATTTCCCTTTTTTGCGGTTTTGAGAGAACGGGAGCTTGTCCCAAGTACTCTTTTGTTTTTAAGAATGCCTGATCGCACTCTTTATTCCACTCGAGTCCTTTCTCTTTTTTGATTATCTTGAAGAAAGGTGCGCACCTGTCTGTAGCCCTTGAGATGAATCTTCCCAAGGAGGCTAAACACTCTGTTAAGCGCTGTATCTCGTTCAATGTTTTAGGTGAGGTTATTTCTTGCAAAGCCTGGATTTTCTCGGGATTAACTTCGATTCCTCTTTGATGGACTTGAAAACCCAAGAATCTCCCCGAATGGACTCCGAATAAACATTTGTTCGGGCTTAATTTCATTTGGTATCTTCTCAGAACATCAAATGTCTCTCGGAGGTCCCGGGCATGCTCATCTGCCGAGACGCTTTTAGTCAACATGTCATCAATGTACACTTCCATGTTCCTTTCTATTTGCCGAGTGAAGATTTTGTTGACCAACCTTTGATACGTAGCACCTGTATTTATTAAACCGAAGGGCATTACTGTGTAGCAATATAAACCCTGATCCGTTGTGAAAGTTGTTTTTTCTTCATCAGCTTTGTTCATCCGGATCTGATTGCATCCCGAGTAAGCGTCCATGAAGCTGAGCAATTCGTGACCTGTTGTGGCATCCACCAGCTGGTCTATCCTTGGAAGTGGGAAGATATCCTTTGGACATGCCTTGTTTAGATCCGTGAAATCTACGCACATCCTCCATTGTCTATTTTTCTTCTAGACGAGGACTACGTTGGCGACCCACTGAGGGTAGCTGACTTCTTTGATTGATCCAGTTGCCAGTAGCTTTTCCACCTCTTTTTTGATTGCGTGACTTCTTTCAAGATTGAACGATCTTCTCTTTTGTATAACCGGTTTTGCATTCGGGCTAACTGCGAGGTGGTGGGATATTACTCGGGCATCTATTCCGATCATATCTTCGTGACTCCAAGCGAATACATCTTTGTACTCTCTAAGTAGATTGGTTAAGTCTTGCTTGACTTTTCCATCCAAGTTGGCCCCGATCTTGATTTTCTTGTCCGGTTTGTCTTCTTCAAGTATTACTTCAACCAATTCTATTTTGTATTCATTCTAGCCATCCCTTGGATCCAGTTCGAATGACAAGGATTCTTCACACTGATTTGGCTGCATTATGGTGCACACTTGTTCAGCATCATGCTTGTCTCTGTATACTGACAGGTTTGCTCTTCGGGCCATCTCTTGAGATCCCTTGACTATCCCAACCCCTTGTTCTGTTTGGAACTTGATCATTAATGCATAAGTGGCCGTCACGGCACTTGTTTTATTCAGGAATGGCCGGCCCAATAATGCATTATACGGCCAATTATCCAAGTCAACTACCACGTAGTCGAGCAGGACAGTCCTCTGGCATGGTGCCGTTCCGATCTTCACGGGTAGTTTTACCGTCCCGAGTGACCTGACCTCTATCCCCTCAAACCCTCTTAATGGAGTATGGAAAGGCTGTAAATCTTTTCGGTCTAGTCTTAGCTGGTCGTACACGGCCACGCTTAGGATGTCTGCTGAACTCCCATTATCTATTAAAATTCTCCGGACTTCCCTATGGCCAATTCGAGCACTTATAACCAAAGCGTCATTAGGTCGAACATCGACGCCATGGGAATCTGTCTCTGTAAAGACTATTGGGTCCCATCCTTCCTTTACCCTTTTCGGGTCTGGCTCAACCTAGTTTATGTCGAAGTTATTCCTTGCTTCTATTGCTTCTCTGATTTCCTGAGTTTGTTCTCGGTTGCTTCTCCCAGTAGAGGGTCCTCCAAAAATTGTATGTATTACTTGATTGGCTTCGGGGCTAGTTCTTTGATTTTGACCCGGGTTGTGATCAACCTTGACTTCTTTCTTAGTTTCTGATCTCTCATCTTTTTTCAAGATTACATCCCGTAGGTGCCCTACCCGAATAAGAGTCTCTATGTAATCTCTGAGCTGAAAACACTTTGAAGTCTCATACCCGGTTTCTTTGTGAAACCTACAATACTTGGTTGTATCTCTCCGGGCGAACTGTGATTGTCGCCGCGGCTCTTGCACCATATTCTTCTCTTCCAAGATGGCTAAAATTTCTTCTTGTTTTTTTCGAAGAGGGGTGTAATTGGTATATCTGCCTCGGTATTTCTTTGTGGACCGTTCGACGTTGAGCCCATTACCCTCATCCTTGTTTTTCTCCTTGCCGTTCCCTTTCCGTTTTTCCTTTTGATTCTGCCCCTTGGATTCGGTATTCTTCTGTTCGGGCTTTCCTCCATGCATATAGCTTCCTCATGTAGCTAACTCTTCTTCCTCGGCCAGAGCGTATCCTCCTGCCATATCCATCTTGTCGGCATACCTAGTCAGCCGTGATCTTCTCAAATCAAAGGATAGTCGTCCATTCTGCAAGTTATTGGTGAAGGCGGCAATAATTGCTTCATCATTAGCACTGCCAATTTCTGATACTGCTTGGCCGAACCGACCCAAGTACTTTTTTAATGACTCGTCATTCCCCTGCTTTATTTGAGAGAGGTAGGCCACCGACTTCTTCTTGTGAACATTGCTCAGAAATTGCCTTGAGAAGCTCCTGCTCAGTTCGCTGAAATTTTCGATGCTCGCCGGGGGTAGTCTTCCGAACCATCTTGACCCTGTGTCCCCCAGTGTTTATGGAAAGTTGAGACACAATAGGGGGTCACTGCGGGCATATTGAGCCATGGCACTTTTATAGCGTCTAACATGCTCCTTTGGATCTGTATCTTTTTTTAATTGCTCCACATGCGGCATCCTGAATCTTTCTGGGAAAGGGGTCCGTAAAATCTCCCTGGTGAATGGACTGTTAGAGTCATCGTCAGATAGATCGTTACAGCCATAACATCTGACCAGTGCCTCCATCTGTCGCTTGTTATTCTCAACTTCTCGAGTTAGGCTCTGGATCGTGACATCTCTGTCCCCCATCGGACTTCCCCGATGGTTAAACCGTTGGGTTATCGTCATTCTTTCCTCATACTCTTCACTCTGATGTCGGTTCTCTCGTGTGACTCCATGATGACGTTTGCGATGGTGTTGATCAGTGTCTTCTGATGATGACCGTCCTCTGTGCCGGTCGTATTTACGATGTCTGGCACGTACTGTTTGATTGTGGTCCAGCCTCTGGTGATGTTCCTCTTCAGGTGTTTTCTGTCCAGCCGAGTTGATTGGGGAAGAGTTCCTTCTGGTTTCTGGCATAGTTATTCCTGGCCCAACCACTATCGAACCGAGCCTTGCGGGTGGAGGATTGGAAGTATGTGCTCCTGCAGCCAGTAGATCAACCCCTTCCCTTGCTGCGTCCGACACCAATTGCTGCAAGGCCTCTTGGAAACTCAGCGTAAGATCTCTGTTGGTTGGAGAAACTTGCTGGATCCCTGCCAGGTGCGCAGGCTGGTTTTCTGTGTTTGCTGCAGGATCTTGTGACGTATTGCCAACATGGAAATCGCCTGGTGATTTTTGGCCATTCCCTGAACTACTTCTGCTTTCTGCCATCGCTTTTAACAAGTTCGGAGGTTCGAGCCCTTCTTCTAGAGCCAATTGTTGACGTCGATTTCTGGATTATGTCAAAAAGCCAACAAGGATTGGATTTCGGCTATTGATTCAAAGAGAGAGAGATTCAGAGAGAGTAACGAAGACAAGTTTTACGTGATAAAACTCCGATGACCGGAGAAACGTCCATGGGTGGTTGAAGGATCAACCAAGCGAAAATCCACTATGAAAATATGATGTTTACAAGCTCTCGATCTCTTTTTTTTCTCTATGTATTTGCTATGATTGTTGTATGCTATATTTCCTATATCTTTTGGAACCAGATTATGGGTCTATTTATATGCTTATAGAACCCTAATCTGCTTTGTACAAGTAATACAAGATCTTTTTATTTAATTGTGATTCGGTTACTTGTTTGAGGTTGATTTGTCTTCTTTCTTGTTTCGGAGTCTCTTATGGAAATCGAGTGGGATTCTAGTAGTGTAGTTCAATTTGGACTTGTTTCCTTATAAGAATGTAGTCTTCGTAAAGAAATCAAGTTATTTCCTGATTTGGGACTCTTCTAACTTAATGTTCCATTTTATTTGGGATTCCTTCCTGATGGATATCTTTGCGTATTTAATGACTTAATCCGTGTGAAATAATCACCAAGTTCTTACTCGAGTCGTATTTATTCCCGAGTAAGAGTAATACCTGATGGTCCCGAGTAGCGCCATTTGAGCCCGAGTGGAAGCGTTGTTTAACCAGTCCCAAATGTTGTTAACTGATCCCGAGAAGGTTTCATTCTATATATGCTTACTCGGGCTTTTCTTCTCTTTAATGATGCCTCGTAGGATATTTCCTGAGTGCCCATTTGGGCGTCCACCTGGCTATTTTCTCCTTCCTGTCAATGACATGTATGCTTGGTAAAATTCACATACGACAGGGTGAATGAAAAATTGAATCTTACTAAAATAAAACACTCAAGATATGTGTTTAACACATAACTTTCCAACAAACCGAACCTTAACCACCACAACAAGCAATCGGCTACTGCAAATGAGGCGGTGACGACCGGTGGAAACTTATTATGTCAGAATTTAATCATTAAGTTATTTTATTCGTTTTATTAAAGATTTACTCAACTTAAAAATATTATAAAAGTAAAAATAAAAATCGTAATTTATTTCAAATCATTAGATTACAATTAGGATAATTACAAATTAAGTCCTGAACTTTTTAAATCAAATCGATATTTATAAAAACAAACAAATTGGTCATTAATTTTTCTCAAGTGCCAAATTAATCTATATCTTTTTAGAAGTGACCAAATTGGTTACTCTCACGGTTTAACATCGTTAAATCTAACAGTTGACTTTAACAATTTAAATTAAAGTACGTAAATACCATATATTTATCTTTTATACATTAAATTCACCATTATAATTACAACAAAATCTAAGAATAATATTAATGAAATGTCATTTGTAACCTTTTTAATTTTTAATTTTTAATTTTTTTAAATCTAAAAATATTTTAATAAGACAATATTAATTATACCTTTATTTTTATAAACAAAGTTACCATTCATTTTCAGTTTAGTCTTTTACCATATTATATAAGAGTAATGATAGACATTCCAATTTTTTTTTCCTAAATGATATGGCACGTGAGATGTCAACATCACATCAGTCACCGTATAATCTCATAATTTATAAGATGCTAACACCTTACGTGCCACATCATTTGAGATAGAATTTGGGGAAAAAAATGGGACGTCTAGCATTACTCTTTTCATAATTGTTTATATATATATATATATATATATATATATTATACAAACATTGTTATCAAAATTATTCAAAAATGAAAACCGAAAAATTAAATAAACAAAATCATACATGTGTTAAAAAAAATGTGCATGTATCATTATTATTATTTTAAGAGTAAAGTATAATTTTACCCCTACATAGTTAAAGGGACTAATCTGACATTTGGAAAAAAATGTAAAGACTAATTCGATCACTTTTATAAAAGTCAAATAATTTGGATTTAAAAAAAAAACACCAGGACTTATTTGTTAATTGCCCTTACAATTAAAATATTTTATTCCAAGTGTATCTTCCCAAAGAATTTTCAAATTTATCTTAATTTGATATGATGTATATTTTTTTTCTTTTAACATATTTGTTATTTTAAACAAGTTTTAGAAAAGGAAAAAAAACTTAATTACTCCTCATATTGAATTTTTTTAGGGATTTAACAATTGAATTTATCTCCTACTAGATTCCGGTAATAACTCTTTATTTTTATTTTTATCTAACTATTCATATAGCGCTCAATAAATGTGTCTATCATATTGAATAGATTTTGTGGTTTGAAGATGTTATAGAATAATTGTATATATATATATATGTAAAAAAGAATCTTTTCCTTATTCGGTTTTCGATGCATATGATCCAAGAAACAAAAAAAAATGGTTTCATAAATTATATACACCGGAAACGTGGTCAACATATAAAAATGAACTTAACTTGAACTTGAACATTTTTTTTACGTTAAATTGAACTTAAACCTTATTTGTAGAACATGTAAAATTATATTTTTGATGAATTTGTTAATCTATTAAATTGAACTTTGTTTGCTAAAAAAACATACAAAATTTTATAAAAAATTGTACATGTTAAATTACTTATTTTAAATAGTATGGGTATAAATGTAAAATTACTTATTTTCATATAATTTTATTTTTAAAAAATAAACATATTGACAAATACATTTATATATGAGAAAAAAAAACAAATATATCATTTTGGTTCGGTTTCAGTCCATATTCAATCTTTATAAAAATTTAAAATTGTTCAGTCTTCAGATAAAAAAAACAAACGATCCCTTAGTCTTTTAATATCTTTTAACTTTAACTTATTGAGTTACAATTATACCCTTCCTTGCATAACAAGTTCCATTTTATTAACGAAAGTGTAAAGGAAATACATCGACTATAAATTGAAATGTCAAGATGGAAAATGGCCGGTACCAAAACAAGAGGATGTAAAATGTCTAATACCTTAATGTCAAGGAATTAATAATATCTCTATTTCTGATGGGTTATGTTAACATGTAATTTAAGATGTAGTTTGTGTAATTAATTATTTTTATATATATATAACCAAATCTTTTATTTTCTTAACGAAATCTATGTAATCTTAAAATATAAAATGTATTGCAATAATAGTGTTATGGTAAATCATAATAATTAATTAGAGTGTTCTCTCTTGTGTGGAGTTTGGACTTGATAAAAATTTGGATATCAAATCTCTTTCGGATTTATGGAATAGAATATAGTCACTGGCACAGATGGATATTCATTACCCATTCGCCTTCTCCGTGCCAACCAAGGGCGAAACCGTATCCAAGCTCCGTGGCCAGTCTAATTCGAATTTATAATATTGTTAAATTGAATAGATGGTACGATTCAAATTTATAATATTATTAAATTGAATGGACGGTCTTCATCATTGAACTACAATTTTGAACGGTAATAACAGAATTCAAATTTATGGAATATTTTAATTTGCGTACATTGCATGATTTGCATCAATTATCATGGTCTCAAAAAGGAAATGTAAAAAATGTTTTTATACATGTCAAATTCACAGGAAATGCATTAATAAATAAATAAAATAAAGAAACCAAAACGCGGCGTTTGAACCTGGTCAAAAAACAAAAAGGCAACCCAATTCACAATTTGGTTAAGATGTTACACCTTACAATTGTGTGAGCAGGTATTGTTTTCTTGCTCTCTGCAGTTTCTGTATGATGCGTTGAAGTGTTGAACAGGTATTGTTTTCTTGCTTACTGCACTTTCTTTGTAGTTCAATTGTGTTTTAATTGATTGAGGATTTACTGGTTAATTTTTTGCATTGTTTGATGGTGATCCATTGGAATTTTCTTGATCGATCCTTTGCTTGGCGATTGTTCGTTACAATGGTGGTACTTTTGTTTTAGAGCAAAATAGTACGGAAGGAATGTCATATGCTGAAGTCTCTTATGTGATAATTATCGGAAGAGATATGCCACTATTTGTGACTTCAAGATGGACTATCTTGCTATGAAACACAAATACGGCAATTGTAGTGAACAGCCACTAAGCTAATGATTGATCAAGAAAATTCAAATGGATCACCATAAAAACAATGCAAAAGGCAAATGCCATTTATACACCACATGAAGGATGTTACGAGGGTCGATACCTTGATAGGCTCGACCTCAATGCTCATGGGCGATCCTGAAACCACCCTCATTAAGATTCACCCTCTTTGTCTGTAACTTATGTGCATCATAATCCTGTTCCATCAAATGACTTAGTAAGAGTGAGACATGACGGCGGTTCGATTCGAGTTGGTGAACGTGAACTGAACTGGAACCGTCCGTCGAAAACCAGAATCAAAATCGGTTTTTCCGGTTCCGGTTCCAGAACCATCAGGCGACGGTTCCGATTCGGTTCACCATTTTCCGGAACCGGGCGGCTTGAACCGGACTGGAACCGGCGGTTCCGGTTCGGTTCTGTTCGAACCGCCAGGTTCCTCAATTTTTTTTTTTCAAAGTTTAATTTAATTTTAAATTTTTAATGTTATTTCTTTTAGTTTATTTTTCTTCCGATGACCCAATAAAATGCATTTACATTTTATAATCTTACATAGTTACATATAACATTTCTAATTTTTTTTATTAAAAAAGAATGAACCGAATCGCCAGAACCGGAAACTTCCTCACCCGATTCCGGTTCCCCTTCCCCAAGAACTGGTTCCGTTTCGGGGCGACAAGTCTAGTAAGAGTTCATTCTCTCATGTGTGGAGTTTTGTATTTAATAAAAATTTGGATGTCAATCTAATTCACTTTATTCAAATTTATCTAATATTAAAACATCTCCGATGCAATGTCATTTCAATATGTTAATGCTATAATTTAGTATAAAGTAAAAAAAAAACATCCTCAAACACAATGTTAAATTTTAAATGTTGTGTCAAATTTGACATATGTTATTCTTCGTGTCAAACTTGATACAAAAAATAGTATATGTCAAATTTGACATAATTAATTATAAAAATATCATTATTAATTGTATTGAATGCATTAATTATTAATTTTTATAATTTTAAATAATAAAATATTATATAAATTGAATATATTAATTATATTTGTTGATTTTTATAATTTAAAATAATAAAAAAATAAAAATAATATTTATAATATTAAAATGATATATTAAATATAATATTTTATTATTTTTTGTATTAAATTTAAGATTGACATTAGCATATGCATTAGAGATGTTTTAGATAACGATCTTAAAAAGAAAAGTAAATGTTCTTATACGTGTCAAATTCACATGAAACGTTTAATAAATATATAAAATATACGTACCAAAACGCAGCGTTTGAACCTGGTCTAAAAAAGCAACCCAATTCACAATTTGGAATAAAAAATATATTCAATTTATAGGGCTCATCATTTTCGATTTCCTCTTCTCTGTAACTCGAATTCGACTTCGAAACGATTGGATTGGATTGGATTACAGAGGTTTCCGACAGCGAACCATGCTGGGCGGCGCCGTCTCGACGTCGCGCACGTGCTTCATGGCACGTGACCTGATGATTTTCGGCAGAGGTCTCGCACGACGTCGTTTCCTCACCAGCACGAACGATTCTGTTTTGCTGTTGACAAACAGAGGACACTGTAGCTCACACTCTCAGTCGCATCCATGGAAGCGCTTTTCTCACATAAGCGCTTTTCGCTCCGATTCTGCTTCTGCTTCTGCTTCCAGACCTCCCCATCAAGCTATCCGTTCAACTCTGAGCGGTCGCTTATTGTACTCGACAAGCTCCAACAAAGATGTAAATGCTTCTGCAAAAAGCGCTTCTGCGATCGACGCTTCCCAGCAAGCTGCGGATATGAAAATACTGAGGACCCTCGCGAGCTATCTGTGGATGAAAGACAATTTTGAATTCCGGTACCGGGTTATCGCAGCTCTCGGGTTCTTGGTTGGCGCCAAAATCTTGAATGTTCAGGTACCATTTCTCTTCAAGCTCGCCGTCGATTGGCTGACCACCGCAACCACCACCAATGCCGGTGCTTTCGCCTCCTTCTCCGCAGCCAACTCCACTGCACTAGCAGTTTTCGCCACCCCGGCTGCTGTTCTGATCGGTTATGGGATTGCCCGCACCACTGCATCAGCTTTCAACGGTATACTTTCCTCCGCAAGTATCATGTAATTTGCTGCTGCTACAAAACTTGTCATTTCTTCATTTTCTTATAAAGTTTAAACCTTTTGGTTCGTTTTCTCGTGTGTTCATGTATTCCTAATTGAAAGTTAACTCTCGTTTTGCCAGAATTGCGAACGGCTGTGTTCTCTAAGGTAGCGTTGAGAACAATTCGATCCGTTTCTCGGAAGGTATAGCTCTCTTTTCACTTTTGTTAGTGATGCATACTTAGATGCATAGAATTAATTATTGGTTATGATGGATACATTGAGGGTCCAAATTTTTGGAAATATTGGTGGAAATAAAAAAATAAAAAATAAAAACAATTCCTCAGAGAATTCCAATATTTCAATAATTTCGGGATATTTTCGATAATTAATTCGTTGTTTACATGTTGATGATGCAATGTTGTACATTTGCAAGACATCGTTGAACTTGTACATTTTGCTGTCCTATTCTAATGCAACTGTTTCGAGTTACTTGTATCAACGTCATATGCTATAAATCCTGGTTTTTTCTTGTGACTTAAAGTTAAAATATCTAATTTTTGCAGGTGTTTTCACATTTGCATGACCTTGATCTTCGCTATCATCTTAGGTAGTGCTTCGCTTCTAGACACTTTCTGATGCTGCATATTGTTTGTCATTTTCGATTATGGTTGTTTATAATTATATAACGGTACCTTTATGAATAATTTATTGCATATATGCTGTATTTCATGTTCTTACTTTCCTCTCAGAAATTAAGCTATTTTTAGATTTTTTCCATTCCTGCATAATAGTATATACCACTTGTAATTCCTACGCATAGATATGAGATCCATCCTTTTTATTTTAATATTAGAGAAATATATTACATTACCAAGTAAAAATTATTTGGTTGGACTGAATTCCTAAAGGTTCTATCCAAGTTATAGGACGGGCACTATAACTGGACTGTGGGGCATAGACAAAGTCTGCCAGCATTATTGATCAAATAACCTCATTCAAAACTTGTGTATGCCAAACTTCATCTGATTGGGATAATTCTGACTTTCGGTTCCGAAGATTCGCTTTTGATGCTTTTGAGGTGAATAAGCTTATGATAGAAGAGCCAGTTAAAAGTTCATGATCAATGTTGGTTCAGAGTGTCACTTCAAACATTACCAGACATCTTAGAATGAATTGACGCATTGAGGAAAGATTATTAAATGATTTAAATCTACAATTGAATAACATATGGAAAGTATGACATAACTGTATCACATCAATCTATTTGATATTGCTGAAACATTCTGTGATTACAATGGTCTAATTCATATAAACCGTTTTCTTATATTATTTACTTCGAACATTTCTGTTCTATATTTTTCTCATGTTTCTTACCTTGTCATTATACTTTCAGTCGAGAAACAGGTGCTTTAAATAGAATAATCGATCGTGGTAGCCGGGCAATAAATTTTATACTCTCGGCTATGGTTTTCAATGTTGTACCCACAATTTTAGAGGTATGACAATGCTTTGAATATCATTCAGAAACTTAAAATTATAGTGATTATTAGTTCCTGTACTTTTGCTTGCTGTCGTCCATAATAGACAGTATTATACTATTATGTATATGCTGGAGTATTCAAAATTTAGTCATAATCTGTTAAAAAATTGCACCGTTACCTATGCGTTTTCTTCTCTATATCTGAATAATTCTACAGATTTAATGTGTATCCTTCCAGATAACTATGGTATCAGGAATACTGGCATACAAATTTGGAGCACCTTTTGCGTTGATCACTTCACTTTCTGTTGCTGCATATGTTATTTTCACATTGACAGTGACACAGGTAATGTTTTTCTTGCGAATTCCCTATGAATATCATGCAGAGCAACCTTAGGATTGAAATGGTCTACCTTTTCTTTCTTTCTTTTTTTCTTTTTTTTTTTCTTTTTTCTTTTTTCTTTTTTGAAGCTTGAAATGGTCTACTTCATTTCCTTATTTCTGTCACTTTACATATTACATGTTTTGTTCCGACCTAATGTTCTTTGGGCTAAAATTTATTAACTTTATACTGAGAAGTTATGCTATTTTTTCTATAAGCATCTTTCATTTTCCATGCTGATAGGGGTGGAGGTCTATAGCAACATAGGTGTAGTTATAATTTTTGGTCTTCATGTTTTTTATTGAAGCTTCTGTTCATTTTCTGCAGTGGCGGACCAAGTTTAGGAAGGCCATGAATAAGGCTGATAATGATGCAAGTACAAGGGCAATTGATTCACTAATCAATTATGAGGTGAGGTTACGGTGTATAAGTTATGAATTTTTTTTTATGGCTTTACTATAATGCTATGGTTTTCTTCTATTGCAAACTGTTAAATATTTATACAATGAAGCTTATGATGCTGAAAAATATGATGGTTTGGATAGTTTAATTTAATGCTTTATTTTGCTCTATTGCAGACTGTTAAATATTTCAACAATGAAGCTTTCGAAGCTGAACAATATGATGGGTTTCTAAAGAGTAAGTTCCTTAGTTATATAATAGTTATCTTTGCTTAATGCATAGATATCGTACATGGACTGAACAGCTAGTCAAACTGATGTTGGCAGGTTAGAGATATTACCTACTTTATGAATTAGATTCTGGTGCAGATAGGAAATAAAACAATCAATAGAAAGTTAAGTTTGCTGTAGAACAGCAAGTTTACTGACATTACTGACAATTCAAATTGGATTTAACACCGGATTCTACAAACCTATATGCCTGTTTCTAACACTTGGCCTCAGTAGTTTTGTCCTTAATGACTTATACAGAGGGTGGTGGTGTTGTTAAAGACAAGTACGATTGTTTGTAGATGTAGCCTCTATAACATCTGAAAACATGTATTTGTGTGCATCTGCATGATTTTTTTAAAGTGCTTTGATCTTACCATTTATAATTGATGCATATCTTCTTCATTCAGTGATGTTCCTGTCCTAATGTGTCTCATTGCACTTCATACTGGGAACTTTGCAAAACCTGTGATTTTCTTGCACCTGAATTGTAATTTGTCATGAGTTATGACAGGGTCTTGTACATTTCAGTAAAAAAAATGTCAGGGTGTAGGACTTATTTATTATACTGTGCTATTTCAGTGTACTGCAGGGATCTTTCTTAGTATGCATTTCCTGGTTTAAAAAAGGAAAAAGAACTGTAAACATGTGTAGTATTATTTTGGACTCCTTTTGTTTTACTTTGTTTAAATTTGACACTGCTGCTGTCCTCATGATGGTTTCTTTCAGGGTATGAAGATGCTGCGTTAAAAACACAAAGAAGTCTGGCCTCTCTTAATTTTGGTCAAAATGTGATATTTAGCACAGCTCTATCTGCAGCTATGGTTCTCTGTTCAAATGGGATTATGCAGGGCGAGATGACAGTTGGTGATTTGGTAAACTTCTTAGTCATATACTTGCTCTTCAATTCATATGCTTGCAAAGTGATTGATTAATGGTTGCACACATTGAGCATATCTCTGGGACACAGGTTATGGTAAATGGGCTCCTCTTCCAGCTCTCCCTTCCACTCAATTTTCTTGGCAGTGTTTATCGTGAGACTGTACAGAGCCTTATTGACATGAAATCGCTGTTTCAGTTACTGGAGGTTGGACTTTATCGCGATTTCCTTTCATATTAGGGTTCAGTGTTTCTAGTAATTTCTATGTTTCCTTTTTCAGCTACCTATTCTCTTGCATAGGTACATAAATTTTCTTTGATGATTACTGCAGGAGAAGGCTGAGATTCATGATAAAGATAATGCGAAGCCTCTGAAATTGAATGGGGGGAGCATTCATTTTGACAGTGTGCATTTCGGGTAATTAATGGTCTGCACTATTAGTAATTTAATTGGTTTCTCTGTTTAGGCAAATTCCATATGTATGTTGTGTAAGAAATAGCCATAGCAGTCATTAGTAGCTAGTTGGAATATACCTTGATAAAAGCCATCCTGGTCTTCTCAATCTTCTGAAATTTAGCTGTCATTGGAGTATTGGACTCCTAAATTTTAGTTGTCGTTTTGGTATTTCTTTCCTTCGCTTTTTAATTGTTTGCTGTCTGCTGATACTGCTCCCGTGAGTATGTTCTTTCAATTTTGAAGCCTAAATAGTGATGTGTACTTCACAACCTCTTCTGCCTATACCTTGATAAGTAATCTGTTATTCCTTACCCTGTAACTCCATTGAAATTTCGTCTTACATGGGATTGGTATTTCTTTTTATCTGTTGGCTGCTAAATGTTTTAATTTGTCAGTGCTTATTTCCCCTCCTGTTCCATCTTTGTTAACAATATGATTGTTGATGCGTCCTACTTTAAACTTATAACAGTTACCTGACAGAAAGAAAGATTCTTGATGGGATATCTTTTGTTGTACCGGCTGGAAAAAGTGTGGCTATTGTTGGAACTAGTGGCAGTGGTAAGTTTTTTATATGTCTAGTAGTTTTACTCTCACTGGCTATTTGCATGAGAATCACATTCCTTGTGATCTTTAGATGGTTTTGATAGTCATATCATAGGCCAGTGGTTTGTGCTGCACTGCTGCCAATTATTATTATTATTATTATTATTATTATTATTATTTTGGTGTTTACTCCTATCCAATTTTTCTTTTGTTCATCACTCTCAAATAACATTCTCCTCTACGGGAATGTTATTTTGTAGCTTTTGGTATCTTGCATTTAAAGTTCTTAAAAGGTCACATCATGTGATTTATGTGAGGAGATGCATGACAGTTATGAATAATAGTTTCTGCTTCCTAGTTTAATAACTTCAATTCTGAGGAAAAGTTGGTTTATCTCTTCAGCTTTACATAGCAAGCATCCAATAAATAGGACATAATGAAATTCATTTGTTTTTTGTACTTCATTGTGCTTATATTAATCAATATTGTGGATCGTAATTTTGCTCAAATAGATAGCATCACTGATTAATCTGAATTCCTTACTCTTGCAGGCAAGTCAACTGTTCTTAGATTGCTCTTCAGGTTTTTTGACACCGATTCTGGAAGTGTAAGAGCTTTCACTTTTTTTTCTTTGGTTGGATATATTACTGGAAACAAGAAAACTTATGTCCATCTCTATGTAAATATTATATTATTAGAACTTAAGCTGACACTTTTTCGGCCACAATTTTGTAACTGTCGATAAGTAATCTAATTTATGCGGTTATGCCTGGATGTGGTCATGCTTATGATAGGAAACTTAACACATGAAGTTTTCTGAGAGCCATTTCCTGTCTACCTTATTATTATCTTTCTCCTATATGTAGCTATTCTACTCCCATCAGGCCATCATCTCTCTCTGTCCCTCTATCTCAATTACTTTACCAACCGCTGTAGATAAGTATTAAAAGTCTGCTCTTGAATGTTGTATGCTAGATAAGGTTTATAATCCCATGCTCCTAGACAACAGCTTATGTATCTAACATGTGGTATAAAGCTTTTCAGTTTGACGTTTGCAATTTCCTCTTTGACAGATAAAAATTGATGGTCAAGACATACGGGAGGTGACACTGGAAAGCTTACGGAAGTCTATTGGGGTTGTACCACAAGATACAGTAAGTTTATCATGGAAATTTGTCAACGTCTCTATCTTTGTGTGGAAGTGGGTGTGTAGTGTGCGTCCCCTTTTTGTCTATTCAATGTAACATGATGTGTTTCCCCCATGTGATATCTGTTAATTATTATGAGGTGAGCTAACTTCTGCGCAATGGCAGGTGCTTTTTAATGATACAATCTTTCACAACATTCGTTATGGTCGTCTTTCAGCAACAGAAGAAGAGGTGTGTGCTAGACTGTTACTGTTGTCTCTATATTTTGTGTTTCATATCTTAAATTTTCAGCCTAACGCTGCCATTCCATTCAGGTGTATGATGCTGCCCGCCATGCAGCAATTCATGATACGATCTTGAAATTCCCTAGCAAATATTCTACCGTGGTAGGGGAACGAGGCCTCAAGGTGAGAATCATATTGCTATAAACGAAGTAATACTGTTTTCATGGATGCCTTACTTCGAGGCTTTAGGCGGGGTAGGGTTTTAGGTTGAAAGAGGCCTAGCTCTTTGGGAAGAACAACCACCCGCTGAAGATATGGAAAGGAATTTAAAAGGAAGAAAATGCTACAGAATCTATCCATATTTTATGGGGAGCGACTGGTGCAAATTTTTTAATCAATTACAAAGGTTGACTCTTTTATATCCTTGAATTTATGTCGTTTGTATGAAAGCTAAATAAACACCGCTTTTGCTCCATTTTTGGGTTCAAATTCTAAGCTTGTAATGGCTAGGTTGCGATCTCTTTTGTCCGACGTGGTTGTTCCATTATGGTCAAGTCTATTATTGATGATTTTGTGACCAAATAGCTTTAAAGCAGAAGCAAATAATATTTCAGTTAATATTTTTTGGTTAGTTAACTCTTGAATTTGTATTGATTGGTTGGCTTTTCTGTCCAGTTGAGTGGCGGAGAAAAGCAGCGAGTGGCCTTAGCTCGTGCCTTTTTGAAAGGGCCTGCGATTATGTAAGCGTTTACCCTTATTAATTTGACTGGTGTTTCTATGCATATCATGTTTATATTTCAAGGTTAAAATATCGACTGTTTTCATTTTCTACCCAAAGAGTTGTAGCATAGGTGGGAAATTTATTGCTTAGAAGTGAAAATGAATATCATTTCTGAATTCATTACGCCAATATTGTCGTATGTATATATAGTTTTTGACCTGTTATTTCATTCAATCTACTCAGGCTATGTGATGAAGCTACAAGTGCACTTGACAGCACCACAGAAGCAGAGATATTAAGCGCATTGAAATCGCTAGCAACTAATAGGACTTCAGTCTTCATAGCTCACAGGCTCACAACTGCAATGCAGTGTGATGAGGTAAACATTCTCTGTTCCACAAATACAGCTACTCGTAGTCAATCACGAGTCACAAAAATGTTTACAGTATCACCATAAGTATTAGATTCGCTCGTGTTGTTAATACCCTTTTGCCCTTGTATTGTTTGGTAACATGCTCCTTTACGACTGTAAATCTCCTTGGTTCTTATTTTTCTAAACATGGTTTTCAGATAATAGTTCTGGAGAATGGTAAAGTAGTCGAACAGGGTCCCCATGAAGTTCTGTTGACAAAAGCTGGGAGATATGCTCAGCTATGGACACAGCAAAACACGGTAGATTCCATCGACACAGCTGTTAAATTAGAGGCGTAAAAACCAAAAAAGAGTAGTAATATATTACAGCATACATCTCAAAATCGATCAACTGTATACGTTGGAATTCATGTGAACTTCTACAGATGCAGGCCATTTCCCAAAAATTTCGATTCTTCTCTTTTTTCGATCAATTTTCCCCAACGTAGAGGTGAACATTTGGTTAATTCATTGTATATTAGTCGTGTGGTGTTGTGCAATAGATTATTTAAGCTGAAAGAACTGTTTTATATACAAAATAAAATAAATTACTGTCATCAGTCATTGCTACTTTTCTTTTTACTTTTTTTGATTCAATTGATTTTTTCCAGAATGGTGCGAGAGAGATTGATGTTTAAACAACTTGCATTTGATTTCGATTACAAGAGTTCGATTGTTATAAGAATTAATGCAATAGATTTAACCAAATATCACAATATTTTATATATAATATCACAACATCTCAAGGTTGTGGTCAGGGTCTATATCCAAATTCTATGGTTAGGTGGGTCGAACTTTACCTGACCGGTCGTCTTGAGCTTGCTTTGGAAAGAGCCATGACCCCATACCCGATTCTCAAGCCCGATTGGATCTGAAAATTAAATCCTTGCAGCTGCCATGCCAGGTCCTTTTAGACAGCCTCAGTTTAATGCAAACTTGAAAATTTAATGAAAAGTAAATGATGTTTTACTTCCATTTGCCACTCAATGTGCTTACTATATAGTGCCAGTTCCATTTTCTGAGTGATTGACTATATATTTATATTACATAACAATGATTTGATTAGACTAGACGAACGCGTTCATTAGGTAAGTATTTTTCAAGTGATTGGTTATGTATCCCGACCTCGTCATACACACTCAATCCACTTATACTGTGTTAGGGTAAATTACACACATCCCTTTAAGGTTTGGGGTTAAGACAGCTAGATGAAATAGTTTGCTTATTCCTTTTATTTAATGTTAAATGATTAATCTATTAAATTGACTAAGTCTGACCTTTTAAAGGTCTAAAATAACCTTATATAAAAATTAAAAGTAAAAGAAACAAATAACTAAAGTAAAATACAAATAAAGAAAAAGTAAGGGAGTGGATGAATCACTCAAATCACAAACCCATCATAGTACTAAATCGGAAAAAGAGAACAGTGCAGGATGTCGGTGAACGATTCGGTGTCTCACCGACGTCCTTCTCTGGATTTGGTCTAATGAGGTGTTCACATGCCTTATCTGATTTTTGTTGTGACTTGTGTATTTTTATTTTTTTTCCGTAAATGAAGTTTTGAAATGACAAAGTTAATCATTTGCCGTTAGATTTTAATCGGATGCCTGTTAAAGTGCGGGGTGTTGGGTTATGTTTGATTATTTCGTCTAAAGATGAACAGTGTTTGATCAGATATTTTTTAATTTAATAATATTTATTATAAATTACCATATAAAATATAAACTGTTAAGTAAAAAAATTGAAAAAATTAATTAAAGTTTAGATTAAGAAATAACAACGAAGTAGAGTCGACCACTAAACATGTATACGGCATACATCTTTCAATTAATCAGCTATACATTTATAGGTTGGACATAACGTACAAGTCAGGTTCACTAAACATTTTTCTGCACGGAGAGTTTGATGTTTGATGGAGAAAACTTGTAGTGGGGCAATGGAATATCCAGCGTATATAAGAAAGCACCATGCATCAGCACTTCTAACATAAAAAGACGTGTTTATCAGAAGATAGATCACTGATTATATTATAACAAATATACTCTTGAATCAAAGTATATAAATATAATGGTTTATATCCAATACATTATCGTGTTATATCAATACGTATTAACTTATAAAATTATATATATATATATATATATATACACTGTTATATAGATAAAGTGTATCATGTTCTAATTTTAATTTCATCTAAATCTAGATCAAGGATCAATTGTTCAAATAGCTTGATCGATCTACGTCCACATCAAGTTATTTATGTAGCGGAAGGTAGTTGTTTGGATGCTCTGATTTTAATTTCGTCCGAATCTAGATTAAGAAGGTAAACAGTACATGGTCCAAGTTAGAAAATTTAGTTGATACATACCTGATTGGCTGTATATAACAAATTTGAAGAATTGTCAGTAATACTGTCTGAGAGAACATGACATGGAAGTGGAATATATAACCTTTTATAAGTATGGTTTTTTTTTTATTATTATTTTATTTTCAACAAGAAAATCATGATTAACAATGCAGCTGCTCTCTTCATCATGATATTTCCAAATGTCTTTTGTTTTGTAACACTTTGTGTGTCATTAGATTCTGCTAGTTTTTTTTTTCCAGCTAAGGTTAAAGCTGGACCTTTATTTTTTTTTTTGGAAGGGTCCTTTTTGGAATCATATGTCGAAACTGTACATTGATGTATATTGATATACCGAATAATAATAATAATAATAATTTCATTAGGTTTTTATAGTTTTTTTTGTAGGTTCATGATTTCTGTTTCCTCTTTCGTTTCTTTTTTTTTTTTCATTTGTTGCAATAAATATATCGATCATTTCCGGTTCTTGTTTTTATATTATTATTGATTCTTTTCCGATCAAGATGTATAAATCCATGGATCTATGTCTATATAGACCATGTTCATGGATTAATGAAAATGTATAAAAGCTCTATTAAGACTATCTCCAACCCATTACACCATTTTGTTACAACTTTACAGTAAAATACAGTAACTTCCACTCCATCATCTCCAACTCATTACACTAAATCTTACTCTAAAAGGAATATTCCCTGAATATTCATTTTTTTCATTGTTTCTCAACAATTAACATTTCATCTCGTAATTAACATATTATTACGATAATTTTAAAAATCAATAAATTAAGAAATTAAATATAATTAACTAAAATATTACATTTATTATTAATGACCTTGCTTGGAGGATCCATAAATAATCTTCCGGATTACTAAATTGTTGTTGTCATTTTTATTGTATTTTTCCTTAATGTTTTTAATGTTTTTAATGTTTTTATTAGTACTTTTGTTGCTTTATTTGTTTTGTTTTTAATTTAGTGTTTTTTATTATTAATGACATTTAGTAATTCTTGTATTATATACTTTCTTTTAGTTTATTATAAATATTAATATAAGTAATAATTCAATTAAAACAAATATATATTAACTAAAAGCATTAGATAATTACGAGGATACAACTGGAATACATTTTGTTTAATAAGGTAAAACTATAATTAAACAAGTTTTTTAAATAAGGGATAAAATCTTAATAGCTTTTATTTAATATGCTAAATATGTGAATTCCATTAATTTAAGGGATTAAAAAAAACCAGCCAAACCAAGAAAATAATGTATCTCACCAGATTGTGCTACAGCAGTGCTGGAATTCTTTTGGAGCTACTATGACGCGAAGAATAGCACTGGGTTAGAGAGGATTCTTACTCTAAATTGGAGATTGGTACTAAGGTAGGAGATGCCCTAAAATGATGTTCCTGAACCATGTATACATATACTACATTTAAAATGTTGTAGTTGTTAACATGAAATAAATTATTATTATTTTTTATCATTATAAAAAAAAAATCCTGTCTAAGCTATTATATGAACTTTATTATACAAGTTCAAATTTATTTCACAAGAGTTTAATCTTTAAAAAAACATATATATATTGAATGTATCCATTTAATTTAGAGCAACTATTGAAGATTAATAAAATAAAAAAGACAAGAATTAAAACATAATTTAAATAGTTCTCATATTAAATAAATAAATCACTAATTACATGACAACAGAGCATAGATTTGGCACAACCGTCCATAATTTTATTATAATTTAGCGGGATGATATTGATGCCTCCATTACTTACAAATATATATATATTAAAAATCAAGTTCAAGTGTACTTGCATTATCGAAGAGTGCATCAAGGAACTGCTTATTTTATAAGTGATTAATTCAAAAGTACTTCTCATGAGGTCAGGTACTTTAGTACTTGTTCTTTTTTTTTTCTTTTTTTCTTTTTTATGGTAACATTAAGAAAAGAAGTGAAAGCAAATTGATGGCTTATTTTTTAAGTGATTAATTCAATGTTACTTGGCTGGCTGCACGGCTGCACCTCTTCTATTCCAGTTAAGTTCGTGCATTTTATATTATAATAGGCCTTTCTCTGGTATATATATCTTCTTAATTTAAATTTCAAAATGATTAAATGGTATCAAAAAATTAATAGTCCTCTTATTTTATGAAAAAAGTTCCCTGCAAAGGCATGTGTCTAAGAATTACTAACCCTACGGATGATCGAATTATGTGTTGTCATCCATATAATCATGATCGTATTGTATGTTATCATCATCGTAAAAGAATATACTGCACATTGAATATATTGCACATTGTTATTGTTATGACTTATGATCATACTATTTGTATTTTAACAAAATGGATCACATGACATGATAATTTTCAATATATTGATAACAACTTCTATGGTGAACTTGATTTGAATCAATAATATTGTAGAATTCTGATAAATTGAAAAGAGAATATTAAATTAAAATAAAAAGATAGAAGTCGAGTGTCATACAATAAAAAAATGTGAAGTGGTGTCACGAAGTGAACAAAACCCAAGAAGGGGAATTAAGTAGCTTAAATTAGCTCCAAGTTCCAACAGATTCATAGACTAGACAAGAGAGATACTGAGACACTGGTGGCCTGGTGGGGCATGCAATTGTGCACAACTACTAATTTTTTTCATTTTTTTTTTCATTTTTTAATAATAATAATAATAATGCAAGAGATGCCTGAGAAGTGAGAAACTGAGAACTAAAAATGAGAAACTGAGACTTGACCTGATAGCCCAAAAGAACAAACACGATTCATAGTTTTACACGGTTGTTATTTTATCAGTGATTATTCAATGTGTTTGGTATCGGAATACCAAAATTTTCATCGGACTAAATCAAACACTAACGAATATCCATATATATAAAGTAAGATTCGAACCCCTCACCCTGGATGAGGGGAGGAACTTGATCTCATCTATATATGAACATCAGTACATGCAATATGCTTGTACTATTCCAACCCTAATTTTCTATGTTATCCATTATATATATGTGTGATAGTGCTATTCCAAACCCTAGTTTTCAAACCCATCAAGTGTATTCGAGCTTGAAACCAAGACCCCAATTTGAACCCCACAATCTTTAGAAAGATTATACTAGGTAGGTGGTCCTGTGGAATCAATTCAAACCCTAGTTTCCTATATAATATCATGTTGTATGCCATTTTTTTTTGTTTTACCAGATCTATCATGTTATATGTCGGGTCAGGCATATAGTTTTAAAGATTGAACATTAATAGGACTTGCAGCAATACAATTTTACAATCTATATCGATCTCTTAATTACCTGCATGTGATTAGATACAATTTCAACGGTCCCTAATATATCTCGCGTTGCATAGTTCCAAACCCCTCACCCCTCAAACGATATATTGTTGATTCGAATTATCCTCTCCTCTAACATTCAAATCCGTAATAATTTTCAAAAAAAAAAATAATAATAATAATTCTCATTAATCATTATGCTTTAGTGCTTCTTGACAGTTCTTAGAAAATGAACAAAATTTTCTTTATGTTTGCAATTAAGATCCACTTTTAATTTGATCTTCTCTAGCTAATTAATACAAATCTTCGTACAACAAATTTAAATGTAACATTTCTCTCTAGATAAAGAAGAAAAAAATTGAATTATTTGATGAAATATTAATTATGCAACCACAATAATTGTGTGAGGGTGTAGTACCATAAATTATTTTGTGAAAAGAGAGAAGTGAAGTGATGTAAGTGCAGAGAGAAAGGACAGCAAAAGATGAGAAAAAGACAATGGAATATCATTATTGGTGGTTGCCATATTTCAGCTACAATCTAACATACATCCCTGCATTACCATTGCAAATATATAGCTAGGCAGCATCCCCAAATGATGACATTATTTTAAACAAATACCAAGCATCATTTTTTCCCAATAAATAGCAAAACAATTTACAGGAATTAAACGATATAAATAAATAATATAAAAATGGTTAGACGGACTTGATCACCAATAATCATATAAAATTTGATTCCTTCCTCATGCTAGATAGAGCTCCAAGAAACCAGATATACATACAATAATAAAGATAAAAATGTACCATATATTGTGGAGCAACTTGTGAGTCCAAAAAGAAATAATTGAGTCAAGAAACAATGAGAACAAATATATGATTAGTTTTGACTAACAAGCATGTGTTCAAAATTATTATTTTTATGTCATGTTAAACTTTATTAATACGAATATTAAAGTAACATTAGTTCTTAAATTACACATGACCAACTATAATTTTCGACACAAAAATTTAAATGAAATTAAAGTGTATAGACTATAGGAGCATTTACAAATTTAATTCCCACCAACATGCTCTTTTTTTTAACTTATTATGTATAATCACTAATAATGGCATCCAACCTTAAAAATGTAAAATTAATACCAAGTATTATCTCCATTGCCAAGAAGTGCAATCTTTAATAAAATTGGCATATATTAAAAGCAACCATTAGTTCCTGCAATTGAATACGAAAAAACTGAAATTGGAGTGAAAAATAAAAAATAAAAATGAAAAGTAAAAATTGTAGACAAAGAGATCATCATCATATGAACTCTATTTCTTTTTTCCATACCCAGAGATGAGAAATCTTCCAACCTTTCAAAAATCATATATATAAAGGTATGCATGCACTTGCACAAAACTAGCTATAGAAACAATTATCGAATTAACAAGTAATAATATGTATTGAAAATATTCAAATTGGAGCAAATAAATAAATAAATAGGTCAAAAGGAATAGCAAAAGGGAGCTCCCTTCAGTCCAAGCATAGAGAAGAAAGGATGAATTTTATCTCCCGCATCATTCACACATTCACAGTAGCAACCAATTAATTCACTTCACTCCTTAATTTTCTTCGATCTACTGCGTTTGAATGAATGAGTCGGCAGCTAATCCAAACCCTTAACTTGCCCGTGAGTGGACTGAAGGAAGCTCTCTTAAACTTCTTCATTAATTTATCATAATATATATACACTTGAATGATTAATTAATCTAAATCATAAATGCTTTCATTTGTGAGAGAATGGAATATACATAGAAAAAAAAATCTATTTATATGCACAAAATCAATGCAGATATCTGTATCACAATGAAGGATGTGAATAATCAACTATAAATGGTAGCACATTAAGCTAATAATACTCAACATATGCATGGAACAATAAATTTGGGTAAAAACTTTGTATCTAATACAAAATTTACCACAGCATTCAAAAGAGAATAAAAATTACAGCTTTTGAAAGGGATTTAGACCATCATTTTAAACTATAATTTTCGATAATTCATGTAGATTTACAAGATCTAACAGAAATCAATCACTATCTATAAGGGATTATTAGGGACATTATTATTACATGATATGACAAGTTGTCTTGGTGGTGCATATCAGTGAAAACATATTAAATAGAGATTAACTAGTTGCAATAACAAGCCAACCAGAAAGATGAAAAAAAACACATCAATTTATGGAAGTTCACAATTTTGAAGCACGAGAGAGATAATTAAGTTTCCAAAGATGGAAAAAAGGTCTTGCTTGCTTCAAACCCTAACCCTAAGTAAAAGCTTTTTATTACTTGTACAGAAAAGAACAACAACTAGATGTATGATTAGACAGCACATAAAATTAAAAATAAAATTGGTAAAAAAAGAATGAAAATAAATACAAACAAAAGAAAACCCATTAAAACACACAGAAATCAGATCAAAAAATACTTCTAACACAAACATAAAATCAAACCAACCCCATCCACATTCTTCAACTCCAATCTATATTGCAGAAGAAACTAACATATCAATAGTATTTAAGACAAAAATAATATATAGTAATTAACCTAGTTTAGAAGAACAGACCATATACTTGTTAAAAAATGGCACACCAACGTAGAGAGAACTTAACAGATATTTCCACTTTGAGTTTATTAAAGTTTATATGTATAGAGAGAGAGAAAGAAAAAATAACTTCACTTACAGAGACTTTTTCTTCTGGTCAAAGAAGACACCAAGTAGAAGTAGCTTTACTTCTCTGCATATATATCATGTTATCTTCAAAAATACAAAACCCTAAATGATGATCAGTTGAACTGTTATATGAGAAAGAAAAAGTAATAAAATATAATATATATTTAAAAAAAAAAAGGCGTGTATATAAAGAACTGAAGAAGAGAAAAAGAGAAGAAGAAGAAGAAAACACACATAAAAAAATATATATATAAATAAAAAAAAAAGGAAAAGAAGGAAATAAAAATGGAAAGTAAGGAAAAGAATTTGCAGAAATCACGGAAGAGAAGTGGGAGGAAATGTCGCTTTCTTCATGAGAGTCAGAGAAAGAATTAATAGGAATAGGAAAGAAAAAAGCTTTGATTCACAGAGATTTATTAAAATCTCTACAAATCTGGCAAAGCAAATCACAGTTTGATAAAAATTAAAAGTTATTGTGATCTTTTTTCAGGAGAGAAATGTTTATATGATTAAAACTTAAAAGAAGCCCCCTGTAACCAGGAGAAGAAGGATGTGTATATATAATAATAATAATATGGGATGATAAAAAGCACTTTTTTCTCTGGTCGCCAAAACCATAAAAATGAAAAAGTGCTGCTCCTTCTTCTCTCTCTCTATAAACCACACCACACAAGTATCCAATAAGTTTACAGTAGAAGGAACATGTGGTGGGGTTTTGTTTCTTTGACCATTGATCTTTTCTTCTTTGTTTGTGCTAGTCTATATGATGCTGTACTACGTACTAGAGTACTAGTATACTATTACACCACCAAACTCTACTTCTTCAAAGTATTTGTGTGTATATGTATAGGCTACTCAAGTGTCATGATAACTAGGGTGGGTGGACAGAGAAGACATGGGGGCTTAGATTATGGGTTGAAATGACATTCATGCCCCTTTTGTAAGGTTATATAGTTTATTGGCCATTTGATTCCTATTATAACATTTGGATCATATGGTTTGAAAATCACAATTAATTCTAATTTCTAGTTGCAATTTTAACATGAAAATTATGAGTTTGCAATCTTAATTAAAAGGGGTAAGTTCACCTTTTGGGGCAGAGCCAACAAATTATTCTGTCAAACATAAATACAAAAAATATTATTTAAAATAAGACATGTAGTTATCACATAAGAATATCTTATCCACATATAATGCTACTCAATAGTACACACTGTGAATTGAATATTTTTCTTACTGTCCAGTGATAATTTATATTTAGTAGCTACTTTTAGTGTAGGTTCATTTTTGAATATTACTGTGATAATCTTATTTCTTTATGAATAAGAAAGAGAAGAAAAAATTACAAATAATTAGCTCTATGTCTAGTTTTCTATTTTAAGAAGAAAATATTGTTTGAGAATTAATCTTTTGTATTTCTATGCTTATTTATGAGTGTATTAAAAAATTAAGTATTTGATATAGAATCCAAATATAATGAAAAATAAATAAACTAAGAAAAAGGGTCCATTAATCAAAAACTCATATTAAAATAGAAAAATGATGAAAAAGTTATTTTTAATTATTATTTTTTTGTATTTAAAGGATAAAAAAGTATACACATGTCAAATGTGCCTGTTGATATTTTGATAAAAATATAATTAGAGCTTTTAGATTATAACATAATTTGCAACAAAAAAAAAGCGTGGCTCCATGAGTTTATTGAAAAAGACAATATAAATATCAATGTCACTACTATTATAACTTTTTAATTACAAAATGTGTGGTAGTTGAGATATCAATCGATAAGTGGATAAACTAATCAATAAATCCATTCACCAATTTATGCACTCAACTGTCATATATGTTGTGATTGAAAAATTGTGACGTCTAATATTATTTGTAAATATTATTCATCTTTTAGTACATGCATTGCATGCTCTTTGGGACACATGCATGTCTAATTGTTCATGGTGTTTAAAATTATTATTATTATTATTATTAAATAATGATGAAAATTATTATTCTCTCTATATATATAAACATTCTAATTATATAACTTGTTATTTTATATTTGTTGGATTAATCTTATATATTGAAGACAATATATATATATATATATATATATATATATTTAATTACTTTCAATGTAATATTTGCACTAGTTTATTGGTGATCATGGATGATCACTAATAAACGTGTATATAAAGATACATAATATAATTATCATGGGTTATTCTTTTGTATCCTCCTTTCTCGTTAAGTTATCTTCGTTGGCCAGCTAAACCTCCGTTCCATCCCATACAAAAGCACAAATTATTATAAAACACGATAATTATCATTACTATTATTATCATCACCCGACATAATTCCCACAACAAATGCATGAAAGTGAAGTATGTATCGTGCTTATGTTATTGCTTGGTCATAAATCATAATAATAATAAGGAATCTAATTGTCTCGTGCAGGTGTAAAAAGGATATCGATTCCAAAGAAAACACATCATGTGTGTTGATGTCTTTGTGTGCATATAAATACCAACATTTATGTTCTATTTGTTTTGGTGTATTTCTGACAAATTAGCTTTTTCTCTGTAAATAATTTGATCCATCTATCTAAATATTTATCTAAAATAATTGACGTTGCATAACGCCGTCAGAGCTACCCCATGTCTGTTTGTCCCGTAAAAAGTTGGTCTAAAAAACACAACTGGGTGGAAAATTTATTATTTAAAAATATTATAATAAAAATAATTTAAATTAAAGACAAAAAGTGGGTGTAAGCAATGTTTCTTACTTGACATGATTCACGACTTGTAAAGGTGTATAGTTTGATTAATTATTAAATTATTAAACAAAAAGTTTTGTTTAGAATGATTCATGCATTAACATTTTTGTTTTTTGAAATTTTGAGTTATGCATGTGATCTAACAGGTAATTAACATGTATCATGTGAGACATATAAACAAAAAAGTCTTTTAGAATGATTCATGAATCAACAATTTTGTCTTTTTTTTTTTTTTTGAAATTTATAGATATTCATGGTGATCTAACTGGTAATTTGCATGTATCATGTGAGACATATAGTCAAATTAATGGGTTTTTTTTTACAATTTTTCTCTTTTTAATTTCTATTTACCACACAATTTCAAATTGGTATATCAAACACATGTTTCACATGCCATTTTATTTTCTTCTTAAAAAATAATAACAATGATTTGTTCTTCTGGAATTATCATGTCATGCCCTAAATATATAAATTTAAATGTAAACCGATCCGACTCTAGGAGGAGCCAATTAAGTAAATAGAGCCTAATAAGACAACCGTTTAGGCATTCTAATGGTAAAGAGTACTCAATTATAGTTAAAAAATGATTTTAAAATATAATTCACATACGATTTTAATTAAACCAAACAAGTCCATAAATGACTTTAAAAATGACCTATAATATACATATTTTTTTTTAAAAAAAAATGTCCACAATAGAAACTCAACCCATAAATAACTTTAAAAATGGTCTACCATATATATATATATATATCAAAATTCTTTTGATACAAAAATTCAAAAGTCGTTGTTTCGAAGGTAATTAAAAGCTTGTTTGGTTAGACTTTTGAAAAGTCTCTATTGGTAAAATATTTACTTGTAGGAGATTTATTAGAAATAGAGTTTTTTTTTTAAATAAAAATTATGGTTGTTTGGTTGGTAGACTTAAAAAAAATGTCTATTCGGAGAAGCATCCCCCATGAGATTTTATTCGGTAGAGGTTTAAACTCTATTAACCTATACTCAATTAAAATAGACAATCTCCAAAGCTTAACCAACGCTTCTAAAAAAACGCAAATAGACTTTTGTAGATCTTTTGAAACAATAGAAAGTTCAACTAAACGAACACTATATCAATACACTTTTTTTTTCTTTTGCAAAAACCCTATTTTTGTTATGTAAGCTTAATTAGTACTTCTCTAGCTCAAAATATGAGATGAGTAAGGTTTAAATGATACATTCTTTGATACAATTGTAAAAAAAAAAATTGGTAATTTCTATTTGTTATTTGGTTATATTATAGTCTTGAGTTTGAATTATTATATTGATTTTTATAAATACTTACTAGAGAAAAAAAATCAAGTAGAGTATCGATAACTTAATTTTTTATAGTTCGTCTTGGACCTCGAATATCTAGGGCCAGCCCTGAATATGAATATAGTATAATTAATTGTTGAATAACATGTTCTGTCGTAACTATTAAGAATTGAAAATTTTACTTGTTATAGAAAAAATTGAAATGAATGTGTTGGCGTACTATATCTGTGTGCCTTTACAACTAATATGGCATGAAACTTGTTTTCTTGTATGTAAGTGGAGTGATGTGTTTCAGTGTTTGTCTATAGTTAGAAGGCATTTAGGGGCCCATTTTATATCATTTGAGGGAGCAAAAAACAGTTTTGTTATGAGGCTAATGAGTTTTTGTCAAGTTTTGGCTGATGAGATTAACAATATAATATCAATGTTAGCTAAATGAAAATGAAGTTCAACATAAGATTTATGATACTATTTTATGAAGTTTGTAAAGTTTCGATACAATATGAGAAATTGCGTATTAAGTTTAACATATAAAGTTGAACACTGTATAACCTATTTCTATGATACTGATCATAAAATATGTCTAAATTTATAAATCTTATTATTGAAATTCGCATCTTATATTTTTCCCCACATTCTACATTGAAAATGCACCTCATAATTTCCCCCTAAATATCTCCTTATCATCCTTTATCCTATGACCAGCATATATTGATTTTAACGGTCCTAATTCAATTAATGATCTTGATTTTTTTTTTCCCAATTATCTTGAGTTGATTATACATTGAACTTAGAGAGATTTGACAAGTATGGTAAATAATAATACATTTTAAGTTTCATAAAATTTATCAAAACCCTTTTATTTTCTATCGAAAATCTCTACACTTTACTTATTTTTCAAATAAGGTCAGTCTACAGTTGATAGTGAAATATCGGAAAAGGTAAGTATATGGATTAGTAAAACGGTATAAATGGTTGAAGTCATGACAAAGAAATTGTTCCAAAGAAATTTTTATTAATAAATCAACTTTTATCCCCCTAATTAGGAAAAAAAAAACACTTACAGTTTACAATAAATCATTCCTATTTCTTCACAAATAAGAAGCTCAAAAAAATAAAAAATAAAAAGCCAATGCAGATTTGCAAACATCAAACAGAATTTCATAATTTTCAGTGATGTGTATATTATTATAAGGATTGTCCAAAGTCCTACATTGAAAGAAGCCCAATTTGTAGCAAAATCATGAGGGCCAAAAGAAATAAAAAAATGAGCCAACAAATATATTTTAAAAAACGTAAAACCAATGTTGTGGGTATGGTCCATGATGAGTAAGAAGAAGCCCAATAATAGAATCTTAAAGAGACTAAATACACACCAAAATTATTTTTTTAATTACACAATTATCAAAGAAGACGATTTGTCTTACTGTGTTATAAATTAAAATTATAGATAATTACTCTGGTGACCATCAACTTATGTCATCACTGTCAAAACGACCATCAAATAGAGAATTGGTTTCAAAATATATTTTTTTGACGAATGTTGTTACATTAATGATCATTATATCCATTTACATTCAATTCCATTCAATGTGTTATATTTTGGTAAATAAATAGATGACATTAATTTATTTTAGATAATTTTTAGAAATCAATTTTTTCTTTTATTTTTTGAAACAAATAATTTTATTTAGTGTGTCTATATACGTATAGCATATAATATATATATATATATATAAGATTAAGACTACAAAATCTAAAAATTCTAAAAAATATATTTAAGTTAAGTTGAAAATGAAATATATATTATATATATAAGATATGTTATACGTATATACGCACACAAAATATAATTATTTGTTTTTAAAAAATGATTTCCAAAAACATCTAAAATAAATTAATATAATCTCCTTATTTACCAAATACCATCCATTGGACGGAAATGGATGGAATTATCACTAGTGTAATAGTGTTTACTAAAAATGGTCATTTTAAAACGAATTTTCCAACCAGTGGTCATTTTGATAGTAATAACATAAGTTGATGGTCACCATTATAATTATCCTTTAAAATAATAATATATTATTTGAGTATCTCCAATAGTCTTCTTTTGAAACTCCCTTTATTTTAAGGTGTATGTTATAGAAAATGACCATTAATGAAGTATGTACTCCAAAAACTCCTTTAAATGACTACGTTTATTATTATTATTATTATTTAAATGTTTTATATTGTGTTTAATAAATATTATATATTGTTTGTCAAATATATAAGGAGTTTTTTAAGAAAAATAAATAATCTTAAATAGTTGGAATCCACTTTAAGGAGGTGTAACCAGAACATAATTGAAGGAGTCATTTAGGGAGCTGTTGGGCCTGTAAAAATACACACACTTCCATAATTAAGTTAATGGATGTCTTCAAGGGGGTCGTTGGAAATGTTCTTAACAAAATATAGTTAATAAATACACACATATTATATATATATATTATCCGTAGTGCGTATTGATATAACTTACATTAATGTGTTGTATGTGGACCATCAATTTTGAAGAATATTTGATAAGTGCATACACTTTGCATCAAAGTATGTAAATCTAACGATCCACATCCAACGCACCGATGAAGTTATATCAGTACGCACCGACTTGAATTTTTTTGTATATAATATATATATATATATATATGTACAGGAAAAAAAAACCTTGGATTATTCTTTATTGATAAACAAAATTAATTTGGGAAATTAGTTATTAGCATTCCAGTAATTTCTGACATTCCAATACACTATAAATCTTCCATCCAAATCATAATATGCCGAATGAAAAAAAATACGATCGGAGGCTACCATATTATATCATACAATGTGGTTTGGATATAAAAACATGCATCAAAATGCATTCAAAACTTTTTTCAAATCAAATACATAGTATACAAGATCATGTTCATATTAAGAGATCTGACTCCGATTATTTAATCATATCGAGTTTGGGTAGAACAAAATTGAATAGAATATCTTCGGGTTATGAGGTCAGATACAACCCGGCCCGTCCGACCACAACTTAAGTTGGTGTACTTAGAAATATCAAGTTGTGTACTTAGACAATTGAAATTCACAATTTACACGCCCAACAACAAAATCGTAGTTGGCACAACAATTAGTAAACGGATCTGAACAAGAGCGTTGACAAATCATGAAATCCACAAAAAAAAACACACACACACACACAGAGACTGATTAGGGTCTGAATTTGTTGTCGAAGTGAGAAAAAAAAAAGTTATTTTTGATTCAGCTGAAGCAAACAAACATTTTTGTTTTTCTGTGTTCGTGATTTTGTTTTGAGAAATCTGGATGGCTTACAGGAGGAGACCGCCTGGTTTTTATGACGATTACAGCACTCAAGTTGGAGATGATCTTGACCGCTCAATCTCAAATTCATCATCATCATCTTCTTCATCATCTTGGTTGGCTGCACAAGCCATTAGAGCTTCTTCAGCTCACAGAGACTCTTCTCTCTCCTCTGCTTATTCTTCTCCACTCTCCAACCCCACCGCCACCGCCACCGCCCCCGCCACCAATTCTCCATCCGCATCTCCAACTCTGCTAAAGGTACTTCCTTTTTTTTTCCTTTTCTACTTTAGTATTACAATTTATGAGGTCTTTGTGTTTATATATTATCTGGGGTGTTTTTTGTTGGTCGTGTATTCGAATTTAATTGAGGTTGTGAGTTGTTTGTGTTGAAAAATCATCTGGGTTGGTTTTATTTTTTCTATTTATCATTTAGGGGTGCTGAGCAGCACCTGATGTGGATTTTTGTGTTTTATGTTTTAGTGAATTCTGAAAATTGGTTGTTAAAAATCCAGTGCATTTTCAAATGTTTGTAGTTTATTAAAAGATGAAATTTTGAACCAGGATTGTCAGCAAGAGAGAATTTTTGTATAATGTAGTGTTACAGTTTATTATTTTCTTGTTAGTCACCAATTTACTTAAGTTTACGAGTTTAGTAATTGCATCAGGACGGGTTGCAAGAGAGAACTTTCAGATAACGTAAAGTTACAATTTATTAGTTCCTTAGCAGTCACCAATTTACTTGAGTTTATGAGTTATTTGTGATGATAAATTATCTGGTTTGGTTTTATTTTTCGTTAATTAGGATTCCAAGCCTCATCAGTTCACATCAATGAAGAATTTGAATGAATCCAAATCTGGTTTTTGGGGTAATCTGGCTAGAAAAGCTAAAGCCATATTGGATGATAATGACTACGGTGGGTCCCCACAAGTTGAAACACCTGAAAAGAAGACTCAGCAAATGCCTAGTACTGACTCAGGAGGCAAGGTGAGAGAGTTCAGGATTTCATGTAATTGCTGTTGAAAGATCTTATTAGGTGCTCAAGTTTGGAAAAAAAAAAGTTATTACAAGTTGGCTTGTATAATGTATATTGCCTCTCATTACATTTGTGATTCCTATTGGCAGTACCGTAATACATATCGGTCATCTGAAGGCCATCGAAAATCAGACAGTCCTGCATTACAGAAGGGACTTGGTGCAATTACATCTTCTCTGAATTATATTGGCGGTACAATCGGTAAATCTGTTGAGGTGAGCTTTTGTAGGACCTTTTTTTTTTTCCATTGTGTATATTTAGTAAATCTGTTTAGGTGAGCTTTTGTAGGACCTCTTCTTTTTCCATTGTGTATATTTGAGTCTTCAATGGTTCAATTTTTAGCTTGCATTAAGAAAGGATTGTAACGTTTTTCCTTCTTTAATATTATCTGTAAACACATCGTGATCAACCAAATTCCAAATATATCTCTTTGGCATTGTTCTCTCTTTCTCTGGACATACTTCTATCATTTATTGTTTGTTCTCCGTATGTGCACATTGTTCATTAATCTATTTATGTAACATCTTCCTCAATTTTCACCTTTGCTGCTTCTCTGTTTTCAGGAGGGCATATCAATTGTGGAGAATCGAACGGCAGGTATCATTCAAGAAACCCGTAAGCATATTAGGAAAAATTCCAGCAGTTCTGTACCACAGAATCAGGCAACCAAACAACCGCATATGCATGCCCAAGTCCAACAACCTCTGATGCAGAATGATCAAGACCTTCAACTCAAGGCATCTCGCGACGTAAGGTGGCAACTGTATGTCACTGGTTCATGTGATAGAAGTATATTGCATGATTGGGTTGCACCACTGTCACAGTACATGTCATTAGGTGTCAATAGAAAAAATCAACAGCATTAATTTTTTTGTACATTTCCTGCTTCACACTTACTTCTAGACTAAAAAAAAATTGTGTCCTTCCAGACACTCCAAGATGTTGCATTGTTAGTGGTCTACAAAATCTAAATTAGTGTCAATACAAACACTAGACTGGGAACTAGAGGAAAATAAAGAAGGGATTTCATAGGGAATCAAATTTGTAGAATTATATTTATGTTCCTGATGTATCCTCTTTTGTTTTCAATTCTTCAAGGTGAGGTTAATTGTCTCCTGACTGTGCAACAGGTCGCAATGGCAATGGCTGCAAAGGCAAAGCTTCTTCTTCGAGAGTTGAAAACTGTCAAAGCAGATCTGGCTTTTGCTAAAGAGCGCTGTGCCCAGCTGGAGGACGAAAATAGAATTCTTCGGGAGAGTCGTGAGAGAGGAGACAGTCCGGAAGATGATGATTTGGTACACATATTTCCTACTTTCGCTACTTTCTTTCTTCTATGTATCATATTTTGTTTAGACAACCTGGATGATTATGATCATCATCTTGTAGAGAGATGAACTAGTTCGAACATTTAACTTCTACTGTTACAATGAACTCTAAAATTTTCTTTCCTAGATAGGAGTCTTGCACTCTTGCCAGTCATACTTGTTGTCATGCTTAAACTCAATTGTCACTATTAACAGTTAAACACTTTAAGGACAAAAAAAAGTTTTGCTCTCCTAGCTAGGGTTCTTGTAGTGTGCAGCTCTAATGGGCTCCCTACTTTCTGTTACTTCCAAAAAACTCGGATCTGCTGCCATGTTATGATTTCTGTAAGGATGAAAGCCATATCTAAGGTAGGTCCTCTTGTAGATTTCCTCTTGTTGGATGATGAAAGAAACGAAACTAAAACATTATGGGTATTAAAAAAATGAAAAGAAGGCCATACTTGGGTGAAAAGAGTTTGGATGCATACTTGAGTGAAAAGAGTGATTCCTTGATTTGATTTTGTGGGCTTGTGTCATTCATGGAGTTTTTTTTTTTTTGTTTTTTTTTAGAGAATGTCATTCACGGAGTTACTAGGCATAATCTTGTGCAATATTTAGGCAGCCCTACAGAACCGAAAACAATTTGTGAGCGACATTCCTAGTTTGGAATGAAGAGTAACATCTCTCATATTTCTGCTCTATTTCTTTGAATGAAATTTTGTTTTTGGTCCAAATAAAACCTTTTTTTTTTTTTTTTTGGTATCCAAACTGAATTTAACTAATTGAACCAAGGTTTCGGCGGTTTCGGCTAATTCAGTAGCCAAACAAAATCACGGAAACCACCAATTTGGGTTTGTGTTTGTAATATCTGTAAACATTGTTTGTTTTTATCACTATTTATTTTTTGTTTATAACCGGATTGAAGTTGTGTTTTTGGTCCAATTAACAATCTGAATTTAACTAATTGAACCAGGGTCTTTTGGTTGTTTCGGTTGCCAACCGAAATCACCGAAACCGGGTTCGTGTTTGTATTATCTGTAAGCATTGTTGTCCAAGAGCCCGAACTTAGCATGTCGATTTACCAATTATGGCATATGGTTTCTAGATTTCAAAGTTTAATAGGATTAATTGTATTTAAATAATTTGCAAAACTTTCTTAATCAGATTGACGTTTCTATTGACATGAATTTTGTTATCTTATTTCTGTATAAATAGCAAATATTAATAAACTAATTGAGTTATCATATTTCTGATTATATAGAAAATATTAATGATCGAATTGAATTCATCACCATGCGTCAAACAAATACAGAATCTGATATACATGACTCTATTTCAGATACGACTTCAACTTGAATCACTTTTAGCCGAGAAGGCTCGACTGGCTCACGAGAACTCAGTCTATGCACGTGAGAATCGCTTCCTGAGGGAGGTTGTTGAGTATCATCAGCTCACCATGCAGGATGTTGTATACTTGGACGAGGGCACTGAAGAAGTCACTGAAGTTTACCCCATTAAGGTGGTTTCCAATCCGAACTCTGCCCCTTCTACACTGACTTTTCCACCCTCACCAGTGCCCCCTGAGGGCGCTGTCCTTCACACAAGCCCGCAAGTCACTCGGGATGTCTTTCCTTGCCCTTCACCACCACCAGAATTTGCAACGGTCTCCAAAAGTGCCGTGGCTCTACAAAGCTCCATTTGTCCACAATGATTGGAGAGGGATTTAGAATGGAACTCCAATCAAATCCTTTCTTTGGATTTTACTTCTGGAATCAGGATTCAGTCTTTTTCTACAAAAAAAGTTTGAAACTGTAACAATATATACTGTATTCTGTTTTTATTTCCTTCTTTTAAATTGGTGTCAGTATTCTCCCTTGTTTGGATCACAAATTGATTTATTCTTTTGGGTGATACTGATCTATTATATATCTTTGATTATGTATTATAAAGTTTCTGCCTTTCTGGTTAGTTTTATTGGAATTTATTTTCAAGTTTCCCCGGTTGATATTGATGCACAGGAATTTTGGTCTCGGACAGGATCTTCTGTTGATATGAACTTTGGAGTAACTTATGGCGTGTGTTTGTGTTAGTTTCCTTTTGTTTTCTTTCAGCTACTAATCACAGACCTTATATAGCACATTATCAGTATCGGTTTTATGCTAGAGTTGTGGATTTCAATTCTGGAAACGTGTTGTTTATACACTATTGTACCTTGAGCATAAACTTTGTACTCTTAATTGGGTTACATGGTAATGTAAATCTGAATGTAGATAGTGTAGATGTATGGCATACGAATTATACAGAAGAAAAATTAATAAATATCAAGGCAGATGTGAACCCGAGATATCAACCGGTCTAAATGAGCGTTCTTATCACCAAGTTATAATTAGATGGTGACTTCGGTTTGATTTAAAATAACTGGAAATATAGGCTAGTTGATCCATCGCTGTATGATCTGATACCTGCTGGTTTCACCATGGCCCTGCACAATGGGCATGTCCTCTCTCTCTCAAACCATTCGGATACACAATCTTCACAAAAAATGTGTTTACAGCGAAGCAAAACTGGAGCATGTGTCTTCTCTTGGCAAATGGCACACAAGTCTCCAGCTGCATCGACCTAGATTTGTTTCCAGTCGATTAAGAATTTGTATATATGCAGGAAAACAACAAACAAGTTCAGCACATGCTTCGCTTCCCAGTCCGAGTATAGACTAACCTGTTCGGATGTGGCATATGACCCGTAATGCATCTCCTTGCTTGATAAGGCCCTCAGTGCTGCTAAAAATAATTGAACCTAGTAGAAATTCAAGTCGCATGAGATGGATAAGTTAATGGAAAAAACTATGTTTCTTCGAGATGCTCGGGAAATACCAAAGAGCATATACCTTCTCTAGTACTGATGTAAGCTTGACGGTTAAATACAATCCTGTTATTAACGATGAAAAGAATCTTCCATATTCTTTGTTTAGAAAGAACCGATACCAGACTGGTGTTCGCAACAAGCCGCGATATAGCAACAACGAATACTCAAAAACATTTAGCATGTGACCCTGAAAAAAAAACACAGCTATTGAACTGTCTGCTCACAACATAAGAACATTGCAAGGAAATGAATGTGATACTAATTTTGACATTCATTAGCTAACCTGCTTACGGAAATCGTAGCCTCTGCTATTGTTCTTGTAATACATCAGAAGCATACATTTCAACACCATTGCTGCCTGTCTAACCATAGTATCTGTAACCGAAAAATCGTTCATGAAAAATATAACATCAGCATATCAAGTCCTGACTGTTTTCGACTACATAATTGCATTTCATCGAGACAAATGATGTCCCTCGTGACATATCGTGCAAGTCACATGATTACCATTCACTGCAATGACAAATATGGCTTGGGAGAAGGGAAGTATTTGCTTCGGAGGAAGTAGAATCAACGGGTACAGAAGTTCTTCGCCTCGAAACCAACAATAAAATGACATCACCTGAAGAATCATCACAGTAGAAACACCTACAAGAACATAAACTTTTCTCTCCCCCTGCAGAAAACCAACAAATTAGTACCAAGAAAAACCAGCAAATAGTTGTTTTCGACCTTTTCGGTTATCAAAATGCAAGTTTGAGCACCTTTAGAGCTGTCTGTCGTTGTAGAATATCATTGGATTTGAACATCACAGCAGCGACCCAAACTGTAACAAGAAAACCTGAAGATTCAAGGAAGAAAAACAAAATTTCCAGCTCAATCATTCAAAGGGTACTAAAATTTTTACGAAATCGCACAATCAACATAAGAAAATATGTACTAATGTAAAAATTCATATAACAAAATTGAAAAAAAAAAAAATGGTACCTTGGAAATGTTGTCTAATAAAAACCAGCAAGAGAAACAGAGAAAAAGGCAGAATCTGCTCAAGCCAACCAGTCCAGAGCTGAACATCATATCTCTGATAAGATGAAGAAGACGAAGAAGACGAGGACGATGACGATGAAGAAGAAGAAGCTGGCCCACTTAAACCCACCTCCCCAACTCCTTGATGATCATGATCATCATCATTTTCATCGATCCTGATTGAAAGCTCCTCCTGATGGTGATCATAATCATCAGAAGAAGTACTAGTTGAATATCTCAAAAGGGTTGTCAATGGTGCTTGAAACAAACCAGACCCTGAAATTTCAACACTTGAATTGGTTGCAGAATTTGCAGACACCTCCATTGTTGATTCATTCAAGTGGGGTTAATTGTGTATAGTAATTATATACACTATATATACCAAACACATCATTTTTTGGTGCAGTGAACAAACACATTTACATACACACAGCTGCTGATGAGCTGCCATCTGCATTGCAATTAGCTTTCATGAATCATGAATTCATGACCATGATGATGATCATCATCATTTTAGCTAGCTATCTACATCCATGATCCATCAATCGTTTTCATCAGTCAAATGTCATAGTTTTTCGGGTCCGTGTCTTCAAGATCAAGATCATATTGAAGTATACCTTGCAAAATTTATATGTTTTCGTATTGAAATTGATCAAAGACTTGGATTTGTTCAGGTGAATTCAAGTACTACTCAATAGAATTGAAAGTTGAAGAAGCAAAGAATCAAATACATCATTATTCTATGCTTATAACATCAACTTCTTTTTCCCTTGTCACTCATATAATTACTATTACATTATTTACATTTAGGCTTATAATTACCAGGTTTAGGATTCTAAATTTTTCGATTACGAAAGTAGATATCTGAACCGTACATTTAGTGTTTGATTTCGACATATTGCGGTAGATCATTGTTATATATATATTAAAAAAAAACAGACAAGAAGCTTATTGCATATTATAAACCAGTTTAGGTACATATATAGAGATGATTAATCAATCGAACATTTTAGTTGTATTGGATATGTAATGTGTTTCAATCATAATAATGCAATTAGACATATTGAAATAAACAATCTTGCGGTATCATTTATTATGTTCAAATGCAACACATATATTATTCTATGATATGATATTTTAATAATATATATATATATATATAGGTTTGGTAAACTTCACATGGAACTCAACATCATCTATTTAATTAAAGAAGACACATTGATCCCATTCCTTTTGTTACTTAGAACCTTGTTTGAAATTGATACCATACCTATCTTCACTCAAAATTGTTCATGACATATCTTTAGGGACATTATATATCAATATCATTCACCTCCTTTTCGTTTTCGGGTTAAGTAAAGACGTATCTAGGTAATTTCAAAATTGAAACAAAAAGTAATTGAATTTAGTTTGAATTTTACATTTTTCTTAATTCTAAAAAAAAAAAGTTTTAAATCAAAAACAAATAAATAAAGTATAAAAACACCCAAAATCCGACATAAGATGACCACGTGCCGAACTCAGTAAGTAAATTTATATATAACAATATAACATATTAAAATTAAATTAAATCATTTTCAAATTTATATATTTCATTAATGTTTAAACTATGAAAAAGAAGATCAAGAACATGAATTTGCGATATACAGTATATACACACAAAGATTTCAATGAAATATTTTAATTTAAACAACATTTTTAAGGCTTTAATTATTGTGTTGTGATTTAAATTTATTTAATTAAATAAAATCTTGATGAAAGAAAAACAAAATCCAAAGGAAACTATCGTATATCAGGCCCAAAACGCATATTTATGGTGGGTTCGCTTAGCAATAACAATCTTGTCATGCCATGTCATCGGAAGAGGCTGGTGTGTCATCTCAAGACGTGAAAGAACACGCATTTGGTCCTTGGTGGGTGACGTGGCCAGGCACGTCATGGGCCAAACAGCATTACGTGCCCACGTATATCGTGTGTCTTTTTGCTTGACGTGCCCAGGAAGGTCATGGGCTTCATGGTCAAAACAGCTTGACGTGCCCACATACGTTACGGGCCATTTTAATTGAACTGTCCAGACAAGTAATGGACCTTTATTAGATACGTGCAAGGCACGTCATGGGTTTTTGGGCCAAAAGGTGTAGCTTACCCACGGTGAAATAGCCCGTTTTGCTTGACATGCCTGGTCACTAAATGGGCCTTTAGGCCAAAAGACTTCACGTGCCCACACACGACGTGGACTTCATGGGCCTGCCTTTGATCTTGTCGTGCCCAGACACGTCAGGGACTCAAAACGACTTCGACTCTTGGAATCACAACATAAATATGAAATTAACAAAACAACTCGTAAAATTATCAGAAGTTAATATGGGATCATAACATAACTCAAATCAACTTGTAAAACATTGAAGCAATTCTTAAAAACAAATTAAAGTGAAATCCACCAGAGTATTCGACATGAAACAAAACAGAACATAGAACATAAGCAGTTCATTAACACTAGGTTAAAAGACGGATAATATTAAAGTTGGATGAAGTTTTTCAACAAAAGCTAATTCTCAGACAACATAACAACCTAAGATGTTGCATCAATGAATGCTCTTCCGGGTTGGCGATTTGACAAGGGACCATGGCATCCAAGAAGCTGGAAACAAACAAACAAACAAACAAACAGAATCCTCTTCATCAGTTTCATGCTCATATTATTGAATTCAAATTAGTGAAAAATAAGCAAACGGTATATGGACGAACGCGAACGAACCTTGGCATTGACACCATCGGGCATGATACGGTTCTCTGACTTGAACCTGATGTAATCAGTTCGGTTGAACTTGGTGAAACCCCTGTGCATTCCATACAGATTAAATCAGTAGTTGTTGATATGAGGAGGAGAACAAGAGTACAAGACCATCTACAGAGTTTTAACCGGAGAAACAAAGCAAATACACAAAAATATCCCGGTTTCATGGCAATCGAGAATAGTCAAGTACAAAGATATGTACCACTTCCTGCTGACGATGATCTTTTGACGACCTGGAAACTTGAATTTTGCACGGCGAAGAGCCTCCTGAGCATGATGACTGTTGCTGTCCTTGCAGCGAACAGACAGGAGAACCTGACCAATGGCAACTCTAGCACAAGTACCTTGTGGTTTACCGAAAGCACCCCTCATACCAGTTTGAAGCCTATCAGCTCCAGCACATGAAAGCATCTTGTTGATACGCAAGACATGGAATGGGTGAACTCGGACACGCAAGTGGAAAGCATCTTTCCCAGCAAACTTGGCCATATACTTGTTGCAAGCAATACGGGCAGCCTCAAGAGCTTCACTCGAGACGTTTTCCTTCTCCCACGACACCAAATGCACACAGAAGGGGAACTCATCAACACCTTTCTTCTTCATTCCCACATCATAGATCCTGATCTTGGGGTCAGGCACACCACGACAATAACGTGACTTTGGGTAAGGTTTATTCTTGATCTGGCGATAACACCTTGCAGGTCCTACAAAACCAAAATAATCGAACATTAAAACAATATCATGACAACCCTCTTCAACATCATTGTTCATACAACACCACATTCAATAAAACTCACTATTTCTTCAATGTTCACTATTCTGAAGATCTGGCATTAAAACTTAAACCTACGAAGTTGCATAACCTATATCGTAAAACAAAAATATCACAAGATCCAAAATAACATATCAAGCCTAATAAATAACCAATTTCCCCATTGATGCTGCTGAGAATATCTAAGTAATCAAAACAAAAAGGTACTTACTATGGGAAAGCTAACAATGTACTAAGTTCTGACAAACAAAATATAGGGCAAACAAAAAGCACCAACATAACATTTTATTGACTATTCAAAATACAACTATATCCAATTTACAAATCATCATGTTGTAGTGACAGCCACCAACTCATCATAACATTTTATTGACTACTCAGAATACGACTACATCTTCAAGCAGCAACATACAAGGACACAACAACTCAGAAACACTATCCAGATCCAATTTACAAATTAACGTGAGGGACAGCAACTAACTCATCATAACATTTTATTGACTACTCAGAATACGACTATATCTTCAAGCAGCAACATACAAGGACACAACAACTCAGAAACACGATCCAGATCCAATTTACAAATTAACGTGAGGGACAGCAACTAACTCATCATAACATTTTATTGACTACCCAGAATACGACTATATCTTCGAGCAGCAACATACAAGGATACAACAACTCAGAAACACGATCCAGATCCAATTTACAAATTAACGTGTAGGGACAGCAACTAACCCAACATAACATTTTATTGACTATTCAGAATATGACTATATCTTCGAGCAGCAACATACAAGGACACAACAACTCGGAAACATGATCCAATTTACAAATTAACGTGCAGTGACAGAATGACAGCAACTAAATCATCCTCACTATAGCAAAAATTAGAAGTAATTAGATACCATACTATAAATCATTGCAGGAAGGAATAATTTTTGCAATAACAGGTCACAATAAAATACACAAAACGTTGATAAAAATGAAGAAACTTATCATATAACCAAGCGTAAAAGCATGAAATTGAAAATGAGGGTATAGCAGATAACCCAGGTATAACTTTTCAATAATCTTTTGAACAAATTATCATACACAAAACAACAACCGAATCCACATAACAAAATAACCCAACCAACATCCTTTCAAATATTAAACGTATCATCTTTAAAATAAAATAAAAAATTAAACGTATAACAATTTAACTCACATCTTGAGCTACGAATGAATTCCAACAATCAAACAAACAACAACAACAACAAAATGGCTCATGAACAATCAACACACAACAAAACAAATATAACCACAAAAAAAAACCCAGAAAAATTCCAGCACAAGACAAACAAATTATCGAGACCCATTTCAGGGATTCAATGAAAACACAAGATCGAAGGTCAAGAAGGGTACTTACTTCTCCCCATCGCGAGAGCTCTGTTGGATATACGCGGCAGATAACAGAAACCCTAGAAAATGAGAAATTGGTGTCGATTTTTGTATATATATATAGAGGTGGAAATCCAAAACCCTAAAACACGCTTTGGGCGGTTGTACTTGAACGTACACGCATGTGCTTCCGTCATTTTATTCTGGGCTTCAAGATTTCGGCCCAAAACTTGGCCCATAAGAAAAAAAATGCGTGTTACTTCTTGGACTTGAATTCTTTTGGTCATAAGTTTGAAAATTTTCGTTTGTCGTTTTTTTTTTAATAAAAAACAAAAATATTACAATTATTCAAAGATTAGAAATTGGGAGACTCCAGCCATAACCTCGTAACGTAGTTGTAAGAAACATACCACTGAATCAACTTCATCTATTCATCTTTTATTTGTTTGCTATTATCGGTATGAAATTACATGCTGACAACTAATTTTATAAGGTAGAGTGAATTTTATATTGTAGTGAATAAAAAATGCTTCAAATTGAATGTTTTATATCACAATAAGGCTGTTTTTTTTTTTGATAAAATTTGGTGAGTTTTTGGAATTCTCCCTTAATTTTTTTAAGGTCCCTTGTACAATTTTAATATATAAACATGCCCCACTTAATTGCAATTTTTATTATTCAATTTTCATATGTTAGTTTTTTAAAATACACCTACATAAACATTTGACTTCTTTGATTGTCTTTCTTTTTTGCAAGTAAAATTTTATCTCAAAAAGTCAATTTTGTTAATTTTCAACAAAACACCATAAGACAGACCTCAATTTTGCTTATTTTCACCTAAACACTATAAGAGATAGACCTCAAAGAGCTTTCAACAATTTAAAAGCACTTTGCACAAAACTGATAGTACTCTAAAAAAAAAAAGATTTGAATTTTCTAATAATTAAAATGCTTCATGATTCCATCAGATATGTATGTGATTTCTCTCATTCACAAGCTGTATTTGTATTACACCTACATCATATACCAAAAATGTGTTCTACCTATTTTTACAAACAAATCAAAGTAAAAAAAACTTTATACAGAAATAAAAAAAAAAAACAAAATAAGTGAGTAATAAGTGTCAAACTAAAAAAAAAATCTAGGATCAAAGTGACCTTAAAATCATTTATAACCAACTATTTTCAGAGTGCATTGTTATCTAGGTATGATGGTTGGGATGACTCCACTAACAAGGTTGCTACCGGAGACATCGGATGAGACGAATGGATTCTTTGTCGTGGAGGATGAAGATGCAGATGGTGTGTCTACTAATTTTGTTGCAGGGTCTTTGGTTATCTTTTCTGTGGTGGTTTTGGTATCGGATTCTGGCATCATCAACCATATGTTTTCGAGCTCTCTGACAACCTCTACCATTGAAGGTCTTGCATCAGTATCATCTTTGCAACATTTGAGGGCCAAAGTCACAAACTTCTCCACACATTCAGAAGGGTAAGAGCCCATTTTCTCATCAATGACTGAGAAGATCATGCCGGATTGATATGCAATGTTAACCTGATATGGATGAAAACTATGTAAGAAGATAAAGAGTAGAATACAAAGATCATCTCAGCGACTTTGTTTTAAGAGATTAACATGAGCAAAAAGATCCTCAGATCTTTATATTTTTCATGAATTGAACTGCAATGCATTTATAATGAAGGCTGAACATCAACTAAGAGAAGGCAGTAAGAGGATACCTCTCTAACAATGTTTTTTCCGTGTGAAATTGGCTGCATACCGGTCAATAGTTCCAAGAATACCACACCAAGGCTGTAAACATCACTCTTGTCTGTTAATTTATGAGTTAAGAAGTATTCTGGGTCAAGGTAACCCTGCAAAGAATAGAAGAAAAACATAAGTATAGCCATCAGTTTGCTAAATAAATTCCAAATAGTGTTGTTATATTACAAATTAGTTATGCATTTCCACGATTTTTTCTCGAATTTGTTGTGTCCTGCTTAAATGTCCAAGGTGTTGACATGTAAGATCACGAGCTACATTACACTAATCTCTAGAACCATTGATAGTAATTCTTACCGGTGTTCCCTTTACAACTGTGGATACATGAGCTGGCACAATCCCTTCAAGATCTGGAACAGGTGCAAGTCTTGAAAGGCCAAAATCAGCAACTTTGGCTGTCAACTTGCTATCCAACAATATGTTGCTGGCCTTTATATCTCGGTGGAATATTGGAGGATCAGCTTCTGTATGTAGGTAGAGGATGCCCTTGGATGAACCCAGGGAAATCGACATCCTCATTGCAAAACCAAGAGGTTCTTTAGACTTAGCTGCTATATCATATGCATCAACATTAAACCATATGTTAGACCTCACATATTGTCGTACTCAGCTCAAAAATGGAACAGAAAGAAACGAGGAAAAAGTTATATGTTCTATTTGATTCTTTTCATAATAATTTGACATTGCATCAATGTTTAGAAAACCGAGGTAAGAATTATAAAAACACAAATCCTGTGAAAAATTATAAGTAACATACCAGAAAGTTGATCCCTCAGAGTGCCATTGGACATAAACTCATACACTAACATCTGTGAGTACAATAGTAAGACATAATTTAGTTTTCCCAAATGATGATCTTTGCCATGCAATAGCGAGCCAAGTAATTTTCTTGAAGTATGGTGCAGTTAATAAAGAAGGGAAACGGAGATCGTATTCAACCACGTTCACCATTAACAGAGTAGAAATCTACCAAATTTTAATCTTCTACATAGTGTGTTTTTATCAAAGCTTGCAGAAAGTGTAGTGGATGGATTGATGGAAAGTTGAGTGTGAATAAAAGTTTTCATATCTGAGAGGAAATACCTGTTCGCCTTCTTCGTCGCAATATCCAACCAAAGATACCAGGTTCCTGTGATGCATTCTTGACAGAAATTGTATTTCTGTTAAGAACTCCTTTTCACCTTGCAACGATCCCTCTTGTGCACGTTTTATGGCCACTACCATGCCATCGGCTAGAATTCCTTTATAAACCTTTCCATACCCCCCTTGGCCAACTTGAGCAGAGCTGCTAAAATTGTTTGTCGCTGAAGCCATTTCTTCATAAGTGAAACTTTTCACACCATCAATTTTCATGGAGATCTTAGATGCTGCATATGTGACAGTACCAGCATTAAAATTATATCATTTCCACAGACAGCAGGCTGATACCTTTAGCATGGCATTCAAATGTTAACTCAGGTTAAATGAGAAATTTTACTTGACCAAATCAGACTTTGGTCACAAATTATCAATAAATAAAATGCAAATAGTAGGAAAACATTATAGCTAGTAGAGAAAAACATTTTAAGCAGAAAGATGCATTACAGATCAATTGTTATAATAAACAGAGATACTCACAGTGTCTTCTTTTTGAAACTGCATGGTAATCCTTCATACGCAACCTGACAATAAAAAGTGCAACAATTGCAGATAATGTAACTGAAACTGCAATGCCCCCCAGGATTGCGCCAACAAGAGCACCCTTGCTTATACCAGACTTAGGAGAGACGGGAACCACTGTCACAAAGACAAGAGTAATGAGCACAATCATAGTCATGAAGTAATTTTCATCACATTTATGGATACATAGTAAAAGGTGACATGCTTGCTCTGAAGTTCATCTATGCATAGGTCAATCAAGAAAGTAATATTAATTTGGAGCTATCGTTTCAGAAAAATTAGCACACAACATAATCACTAGACAAACCAAAAACATCTACAACCATGCCTTGACACCCTCTCATACATACTAAAATTGGAATAAGAAAAAGGAAAAACTTTGAAGTTCAAAGAAAACTCATACTCTTCAACCAGCTTAAGGGATTCAAAAGCAATGCATAAGTATATGACTTGAACAGATAAGGTTTATGAGACGAACCATGCTGGTATGGTTCCAATAGAGTGAAGTTGAGAAGTTCATAAGGGCCAAATAGTTCACTATCACGAATATGCCATCCTGTGAACTTCCATCTGATCCGCTGAACCTCACTATCATTGAAGACATGAGCAGTGTTGTTATTATACACAGGAAAAAGCTTCAAGTACATTCTCAGCCGAGGTCCTTTTTGCCACATAAATGATTCAATGTCCAGCTGATAAGGATGCAAGTCGAGACCATTGGTGATGTACTCTTCAAATGTAGTCCTATATCGACGGAAATATGAAAATCCAGGACTTTTCAACCGATATCCAATAAGCAGAGGAGCAGCACAGAAACAAGGAACGGGTGATGGTCGTGAATATTCATAAGGGCTTGGGCATGATTGAGGTTTACACTCGGGAGGGGTGAATGTTGATCCTTGCATGTTACTCTCTTGGTCATTTTTTGATCCACATAAATTGGCTAGGTTGGTGTTTGAGCATAAAGGATTTCCTCGAAGCCTGTAGATTATTGAAATGCAATAGTGTGTTAGACCTTCAAGATGCAAACTAAACAAACAGGTTCTGATCCTATCACTGTTATTATTATAAGAAGTTGTTGCTCGTCTTGTTATCTAGGCCGATCTTTATTACATAGTCACATGATTGTGAAATACATTTCATCACAGATTCAAGTGTATTAAAAGAGACCCACATCACAATCGTATAGAAATAAACAGGAACAAAGACAAAGGCAAACCAGAGAGTGACATTCGGAGGGAGGTTTGGACTGCCCGAAATATTTATAAGATTATTGTTCTCGAAATCCCTGCAAATTCCACAGAGCCACATAACACAGTTTAGCAAAAACAAGGACAATATGCTAAAGCAATTGTCTAATATATGCAGAAAGAAGTTAGTTTAAAGGTAAAATGGGCATGCTAAAATTAACTTTATAAGCGTAAAGTTAGTCTTACAAGACAAGTGTCTCATTTGCATTTAAAGTCTTGTTCTGCCAAAGGGTGGATGGAACGGAACCATCCAATGAATTATTTGCTATCAACCTGCCATGAGGAAAGACAATTAATAAACAACGTGTCGTTGGATTTATTGGAATCATAACTAGATATTTCCAATATTTATGTTGACAAAGTTAGAGAGTTAACTCAATTTGCTCAGTGTAACTTAATTTACAACAATGTTTCGGAAATCATATAACTAGATGGAAAGTAGGGCAGAGCAAATTGAGAAATGCTCACAATCTCTGAAGATTAGGAAGACTCGTAAAGGTGGCAGGAATAGTTCCTGTGAGATTGTTGTTGGATAAATTGCTGCACATATTGTTCAGATGACAGATATCAAAATTTTTGTAAATCATCATACTATATTAATAGGTTTTCCAAAACTTAAAGACGGTTAATAGCGAATATCTTACATAAAACAACAACATTCATATTCTATCAAAATGCCAAGAACATGTAGATTGAATATTTTTTGCAAGATGAAGAAGCTTACATGGTTGTGATATTCGAAGAAAGCTCGCCTTGAGGTATAGACCCATTTAGCCGGTTTGAACTTAAGTCTCTGACATTAAAAATAAAGTGTAAATAGAAAATAATCACCAACATGAAGAAAATGACTATAGAAGGGACATCCAAATTATGACTTACAAATAACCAAGTTCGGGCATCCTGCTCAGGTCTGGGATCTGTCCTTGCAATCTGCAGTTCCTGAGACTCCTGATTAAGCCAAACAAGAGAAATAACGTATTTCAAGAGTTAAATTTATAACATGAAGTCTCTGGAACACATCTATTTGACAAATATAACTTCATTGGCCTACAGTAGATAACTTACCATAAAATTAAAAGATGATTAATGATTAGAATTTGCTTCAACACATATGCATATATTATCTCTATTTAATATGTATCTTAATTTTGCATTTTAAGAAATAGTGAGGTCCTGATAATTTCAGCCTCACACCTTGACACTTTTAGATCTTAAACATAAATGAAACAGAGAAATTGGCATAGTGCTCAATGCCTTCATTTTACTTAAAAAAGAAGGGAATATAATCAGCATTTACAGTTTCAATAATTTCGACATGTTGCTATACGAATCTGGAATAGTAGTCCCTTCAAAGTTGTTGTTATCAAGTTGTCTGCAAAACAAAGAAAACAAAGCTGTTAAGAAACCCAACAAAAGGTTGCTTAAACTCAAAATGAAAACCAGTAATTCCAGGAAAGTTTGAAACCATACAGGATAAGCAAGTTTGGCATGTCAGAAAACTCCGGCGGAAGATGCCCTGATAAGTTGTTATTGTCAAGCAGGCTGCACATAAATTCATGCTATTAACAATGGACGTAGTAGTATAACAGCGATATGAAAAAAAACTAGTATAAAACTAAACTGAAGATTGTTGACAATTGATCTATGGTACAAATAAATCAAAACTCCACAAAGTAGCCAACAATCAACTTACAAGTGAACAAGCAGTGGTAATCTTGAGAGTTCAGGCGGGATTTGCCCACTGATTGAATTGTTGTTCATGTGACTGCTCAGAAAGTGGCAAAGGCAAAAGAATAAGCAACATAAAGAAAAAGAAAGGTAAAAGAAACCAGATACATTAGCACTAGTTTTAGCCCATATAACATCAGAAAATATCCTCACAAATGCTTTGTTTTGTTCAAGTTCGCAAAAGAATTAGGTATCGGTCCTGATATATTATTCTGGTCAATTTGTATTCTGTCCAAGTTTGGAAGATAACCGAGCTCTTCGGGCAAGGAACCTGTCAACTGGTTTCCATTCAGAAGCCTAAAAACAAACAACATTACATAGTAAATAAGAAACCAAGCAAATAGAATTATCCAAATGTCTGCAAAGTCAAAAGATGAGCAAAATCTACATAAAAATTAAACCAGATCATAGAAATACAGAAACATTCCACAAATTCAGAAACCAGGAACTTTTAAACTTACAAGAGTTGTAAAGATGTAATGTTTCCTATCTCATTTGGAATATGCCCAGTAATGTTGTTCCACATAAAATCCCTTTAGAAACAAAGATAGAAAAATCATATTAGAACGAAAGGAGACAATATGGAGAATATTGAGAAAATGAGAGCAACAAATTCAAATTGTAGCATAAAGGTAGCCTCCATAATCTATTGTGCCTTACAATATTTCTAGATATGATAAGCGGCCAAGCTCTGGTGATAACTGTCCCGACAGATTCATATTCAGTAGTTGCCTGCAAAGAACACAACAATTACTGAGCATATATTACAAATTCAAAAGGCTCAGCTGCTAGTTGATCCAGCTAGTAACTACTATTCATGGACTTAATTCTCTAAGAAAATGAAAAGATCATATCGGTGTCTTTAAAATTCATCAAGAACATTCATGTTATCGTTCCTCCCAAGTTAAAAAGGCAAGAGACAGGAAAGGCGGAAATCATACAATTCTCTAACATGTAGATAGCCATTATCAATTGTTGTATTGAAGCACAAAACTCCAGTCCAGTTCGATGTACACGGGTCACCTCGATTCCAATTACTCAAATTCTTGTTTATATCAAACAAACTTTTCTTGATATCCTGCAATGCCTTCACTGAAAATCGATACAACAACAATCAAAACAAACAGTCAAAGACTACATAAATTTCACTTCATCATTCAATACATCCAACTTTATTGGTGGTCTCAATCAAACAATCAAATTGCAAGCATCTATCATTCTATCTACAAAGTAGAATACAAAATCTATCTTATACGTTATAAACAATCTCCAAAATTTCTGGAGAGGAACAAACTTATAAACTAAATTCTATAGTCAATAAGTTCAAATTACCATAATTCACTTACTAAGTAATCTAAAACACACTAGTGTGAACTCAAACATAACAGCACAATTGCTGGAGACATCTTATAGAAAAAGAAAAAAAAATGTTAAAAAGAAATTCAAACAAAATTACCTTCAACTGGGTCAGTTATTGAATCATTTCCAACAACAACTGAAGTCCAACAACAAAACCCCACCAGCAAAACAGCTAGATATGTCCAATTTTGAAACATCTTTGATCACCCAAAAACATCTAGATCCCAGAATCACTCAAATTTTCTCTCTGCTTGAAAAAACTGGAAACAGATAAGAATATACCCACATCACAATTTAAATCTAAAACCAAAAACAAGCAAAAAGACAAAAACAAAAACCTCCAAGCACTTCCAAATAGATGAATAAAGACAAGAAAAAGGAAAAAAAAAATTCTACTTTCAAGCATAACTGTAACTGCATATGTAGAGTAAAGAAGTACTTACTAAAGATAAAATTTGATTCTTGAACAAGGGTTGTTCGTTTTTTCTATGAAGAAGTAGAAAAAATGAACCTTTAACAGTTTTAATAATACAGAGCTTGAGCTTGGAAAAATGGAGAGAAACCAAACAGGGTGGTGGTAGTTGTATTTTTCTGACCAAGTCTGCATGATTTTGATGATCAAGACGGTGATGATAGCCACCTTTTTTTTTCATTAACTATATAAAAATATTATATATAAAAAAAAACAATAAATCAATAAAACTCGATGTGGGTTTGTGGCAAGTTTTGACTTTTTGGGGTGGATGTGGGATTTTAATAAACAGAGACAGAGACAGAAAGCCAAGTAGCCAACCACTCTACATGACAACTACTAGGGACATTTTAAATGAAGAATAAAAAATTTGGGAAAAAAATATAAAATAAAAATTGAAACTTTAGACTTCATTTGAACGTTAGGAACATTCCTTTGGTGGTCAACATGGCCTGCTTCTTTTTTTATTTTTTTTACGTGTTAAAAAATAATCATAATCATAAAGTGTTTTATGAAAATAATTGTTTTATTGGGTGCCGACATTTTATTTTATGGATTTTATGCTCTAGCTATCATTTTCAAATATTGTGTTTGGATCAAAATTGAGATAATTTAACGTTGTTTAAAAAATAATACTTTTAATATCTAATAATCAAAATGCTCTGATGGTTAGAGATTCAAAGGACTATGTCTCGAATTATAATTTTATTAAGATCGAATAATATTAGAGTTAAAGTGTAAATAATCACACGTAGATTAGTAATATTTTCAAAATCGATATGATTTTATTAAAAAGTAACGAGGTTGTAATTTGAAGTATTCGAAGGAAAGAGTTATACTACTAACTACTTTACAGATTTATTGATCATGTTATTAATCAATTTATACACATTAATTTTTTAAAAAAAAAAATAAAAAAGAATTGTATTTATAATCTAAAACTTCAAAACAACTTAAAAATTTTAACATAAGAGAAATAAAAAACTAAAAAAAAATTGTGGATTTTTTAATAAATATTCAAAAATTAATAGTGTTTGATCTCATATATTCCAACAAAATTTTGAGTTGATCCGGATGTCAGTTTCAAAAACAAAATAACAATAAAAATAGTTTAGGTGATAATTTAGGATAAAATTAGTTTAATAAAGATTACAATGGTAAAAATTGTCTTAGTCTAACCCTAATGTTAACTTGTAAACAAATGATTTTAGTAAAAATAGTTGGTTAACTAACCTAATTAAAGAAAAGTAATAGTCAAATAACTGAATTGGTAATAATAATAATAATTAATAATAAACTAACAACTTGTATTTCATTCCAAGATGAAAAATAAAAGATATAAGGTTTGTCATATATGGTGCTTGAAGCATTGGACTGAAAAGATTGACCCAAAGATAGTCTATGATTAGAATGATTAATTATAATAAATTTGAATCTTTTTGTTGATATGAGTTTACGTGAAAGTTTAAAGTTTTTGTGACATAATTAAAATCTACTTTTTTGTAATTTTTTCATTAACTACTAGTTTTAAGTTTTATTTACAAACTTGAATTAACTACTATTAATAGTATAAAAATAAATTAAAAACTCTAATTAGTTTATACATAATAAATACCATCAAATGTAATTTGATGTTAAAGTACATTTATTGAATTTAACAATTTTTAGGTTTGAGTTGGTGTATATGATATAAGAAAAAAAAATGTAAATAATAACTATCACACCGTCACTTAGAACAAGCCCTTTTCAATACAATATCAAGCATTAATTATTGATTGAAATATAAACCACCTCTTTTAAATGAGATGCTGAAAAATTAGGTATTTTTTTTTGAGGCTTGAAAATTAGGTATTTGGTCTCTATATCACCAAACATTTCAACCCCCAATTAAATATCTAGACATTGTTGCCTTGATTAATTCAATTATTCATAAATTCATAAATTCATAAATTTAACTTATTTGTCAAATCTCAGGTTGTATAATATTATCATTTGGTGGCCTAACCACCATAAAAAAATAAAATATAAGTTAGTTAACAAGATAAGTAATCCAGTAATTTCTTTTCACATGCTTTGACTATGAATACATGTTGTTCTATAATCACATACTTGATTTCTTTCAATAAGCAGCTGAGAAGTCATTTTCAAAAATCTCTATATTATTTTTAGTCAAATCAAATCCCATATAATTACATCAATATGAGAGTGTTTGATTGGTGATTTGAAATTAAATTTTATAAGTTATAATAAAATAATATTTAGCTTTCAAGAAAAAAAAAATGATCTAACATAGTTGAATTTGAGAAACAGTTGAAATTAAAATAATCAATGACATATATCAATTACAAATATCTTTGGTCAAAATGACTAAAATCTCATATCAACAAAAAATCACAACTCGTTAAAATAATATAATACATTGATTGTTAGCGCTAAATTCAGGAACCCGCACCTAAAAATGAATATGCAATGAATTTGTAAACATAGTTTGTTGTACCTATTTTACAAACTAAATAAAATTAAGAAAGGCTATGGAGAAAAAATCAGATATGTCTAGGATCAAATGAACCTTAAAATAAATATTTATCTAGGTGTGATTGTAGAAATGACTTCGCTTATAACATGGTTACTAGAGGAGACATTAATTATCTGTGTAGAAGATGATGATGAAGATGGTGGATCTACAACTCTTGTATGGTCACTGCAGGTTACCAATTCCGTGATTTGGATATCGGATTCCCACACCGAAAGCCATATGTTTTCAAGTTCTCCAACAACTTCTGCCATGGAAGGTCTTGATTCTGTCTCATCTTTGCTACATTTGGGGGCCAAAGTCACAAACTTTTCTACTACACATGCAGGAGGGTAAGAACTCATTCTTGTGTCGATCATGGAGAAGATCATACCGGATTGATATGCAATTGTCACTTGTTTCGGATAGATGTACGAATTATAAGAAACAAAATATACATGTAAAGCATAAGAATTAGTATTTCGTTCACGAAAATATGTTTCTTGAGTATTGTAGTCGCCAAACTCATAAACTTAAATCTGTAAATTAAGATCATAATAGAAGTACGATGAGGTGAGTTAACCAAAAAGTATTAACGTTACCCATTCACTCGTATACAAGACCAGTGGGTTAGAGCATTTTAACGATAGTCACGATTGTAAAGTATATTAACTCTCTAACAATGTCTTTTCCATTTGAGATTGGCGGCATACTGGTCATGAGTTCCAGGAATACCACACCAAGATTATAAACATCACTTTTGTTCATCAATTGATGGGTTTTGAAACTACTCGGGATCAAGGTAACCCTACAAAGAATACAGGGTAATTAAAAGTGTAGCCATAAGTTTGCTAAATTTCTTAGTACAACCTGTTATACTCAAATGCTTAAACTCGATCGGGAGGGTAAACAGTACTAATGCAATTATATAGAGACTCGAATCCAGACACTCCTAATAAAACTGGTAAAAAAAAAAGTCTTACTGGAGTCCCCTTGACAACTGTAGATACATGAGTAGGCACAATCCCTTCGGTTTTTGGAACTGGAGCAAGTTTTGAAAGTCCAAAATCAGCAACCTTGGCTGTGAACTTGTGGTCCAACAATATGTTGGTGGATTTGATATCTCTAAGAATTACTGGAGGATCAGCTTCTGTGTGTAGATACAGGATTCCCTTAGCTGAAGCCAATGCAATTGACATTCTCATAGCAAATCCAAGAGGCTCTTGAGATTTTCTAGCTGAAAATAACATATTCATCAACCATCGGGTCTGGCGAAATGTAATTATGTATAGGTATATTCAGAAATTCCTTGAGGTTTGATCAAAAACGAAAAACAATCATGTGATTTCAGAATCCGGTAGGGTTTTGGCTAAACGTAGAAGTGGACGTGGAGATTTTTACCTGATTCTGAAACCACGGAGTTGTTTTTAGAAGTTGGCTAAACCTCAGGAGGGGTTTCTTTACAATTTTTGTAACAATTTTAACTTGCATACCTGAAAGTTGATCTCTCAGAGTGCCTCTAGACATAAACTCATACACCAACATGTGTGCAAAAGCAGTAAGACATAATAAGTTTTGTATATGGTATATATAAATGGATTTGATTGGAAATTTTGAAAGTGTTGATGTCGATTTCTGGATTATGCCAGAAAAGCCAACAGAGATTGGATTTTGGCTATTGATTCAAAGAGAAAGAGATGCAGAGAGAGTAAAAAAGACAAGTTTTACGTGGTAAAACTCCGATGGTCGGAGAAACATCCACGGGTGGTTGAAAGATCAACCAAGCCAAAATCCACTAAGAGAATAAGATGTTTTTACAAGCTCTCGATCTCCCTTTTTCTCTCTGTATTAATTGTGATTACTGTATGCTATATTGTCTCTCTCTTTTCGAGCCAGATTATGGGTCTATTTATATGCTTATAGAACCCTAATATGCTTTTTACAAGCAATACAAGATATTTGTATTTAACTATGATTTGGTTACTTGTTTGAGGTTGATTTGTCTTCTTTCCGGTTTCGGAGTCTATTTATGGAAATTGAGTGGGATTCTAGTAACGTGGTTCAATTTGACTTGTTTCCTTATAAGAATGTAGTCTTCGAAAAGGAATCAAGTTGTTTCCTGATTGGGGGATTCTTCTAACTCAAAGATCCATTATTTGGGATTCCTTCATGAAGAATATCTTCGCGTATTTAATGACTTAACCCGTATGATAAGTTCTTATTCAGGCTGTATTTACTCCCGAGTAAGACTGTTACCTAATGGTCCAGAGTAGTGCCGTTTGAGCCCGAGTGAATGCGTTGTTTTAGCCAGTCCCGAGTAGGTCTTTATTCGGTATATGCTTACTCGGGCATGCTCTTCTTTAACGATGCCTTGTAGGATATTTCTCGGATGTCCATCTAAGTATACAACTGGCTATTTTTTTCTTCCTGTCAATGACGTGTTTGCTTGGTAAAATTTACATACAACAATACCGTCTTAAAATATTTTTGCCGAGAAGACTTTATTTCGGGCAAGAATATTTTAATCGTTTTGAATTCCTTGTCAGAAAAACCGTCTTGTCATAATGATGTATTTTAATGGTGACTCTGTAATTTCGATTTGCTTTGTCACGCAAGATCTTAAATGACAGCGACGTTTCAAAGTTTTGACGGTTGAGGGCTACTTCTTGTCTTGACACGTGTCCCTTGTCTCTTCGTTTTTCAATATCGTTTATGAGAAGTGACTTTTGCGTTTATCCAAACGCTGCCAACGTCATCTGGTTTCGTCACAACTTTTTCCCGCTTTGAAACCCTAGGGTTTCGTGCCATCTCGCATTTAAATCCTTCGTTGAGCGACTGTTGGTTTATTCTAAAAAATCCAGCAGAAATTTCTTTAAGCTCAAATTTCTTCATTCAGAAGTTTGCGACTCTCCTCTTTGAAGATCTTGCGTCAGTCTCAATTCAAGGTTAGTTTCAATGGGGCCATCTTCCCGTCATCGTTTCTTTAAAACTGCTTTTGATGCATTAGAGCGTGGGGATTTCCAGTTAGTATATTGCATTAGACGATTACTGGGGGATATCCCAATAAATGAACCTCCATTTTTAGAGGTCGATGTTTCTGAGCTTTACCCTGACGTCACTTTTAGCCCCGTATCGAGTTCTTCCTCTAGTTCTGATTCTGATATTTTTGATCACAGGGTATCTTCTCGAAGGATGGGTAAACATCAAAGCACAAGCAAGGTATACAAGCACGGCTCGAGCAGTGTTCAGACTGGGGAACAAACTGTTAATGAGGGGGACGCTGATGTACACGGGGCGTCTCGCCTTTCGTTTTCTGACACTCGCCCGAGTGGTTTTGATATTGAACCGAATATGGTCGAGCCAGCTGAGATAGAGAAATATCGATCCCGATTTGATTTGCCCGACTCGGTCACTTTGGTTCCTGCGGGGAATAGAGCCGTATGGAATCCTCCTGAGGGGATGGTCGCGATTTACGGATTGATGCTTTGTTGCGGCGTCACACTTCCCCTTCAGCCTTTTATTGCCCAGTTTTTAGCTGAAGCAGGGATAGCCCCAGCTCAGTTGGCCCCGAATAGTTACAAAGTCTTGATGTGCATGTGTCACATGTTCAGCCGAATGAACCTTTCACTGCCTTCCCCGAATGAAATCAGACATTTCTTTACGCTGAGGCAGGTTAGTAAAACAGGGACCTACTTTCTTGCGTCTACTCCTTCGGAAAGTTAGATCCCTAAAGAAGTGAAGGCGAATCGGGGGGTTGAGGCTTCTGATGGCCCGAAAAAGAAGGGCTTTATATGGGGATTCCCCACATCCAACAAGTTCTGGAAGAACAGTTGGTTTTTTACTAGAGGGGCTCTCGGGCTGGACGTCACTGTTCAATTTGGGGATTCCCGAATGGTGCTGAATGTTCCCCGCTTCTTCTGTTCCCCTGAGGCATGGAATAAGAAAACAATTGATTATAACGATTCAGAGTTAAAAAGGCTGGCCCGGGCTGCTATCCGTACTCTGGAAAAGAGAAGCAAGAACTATCTTTTCAAAGAGGACGACTTGATCAAACTCGGTTTCTTCAAACAGGTTTCGAGCCATCGCAGACGTTGTAAGTAACCCAGCGCCCTTTCTGCTGTGTTTCTCCATTTTTCCATTTTTTTTTCTAACCCTCTTATTACTTTTTTTTTTTAGTGTTCGATACGGACGTTATCTGCGATTTTCAGGCTCGTCAGGTGAAGGCTATTCTTCAAGCGAGCAGGAAAGAGGCTTCCCGTCAGGGCGATGAGGGTATTGCTCCACCCGAGCCTGATGAGGAAATTGATGCTGCTGAGCAAATTCCCGACTGCGTTGATCGGGGTGCTCAGTCTTCTGCTCAGGATCTCGCTGGTTCAAGTGGCCAAGGCGAGCCGACCGTGACACAACTGCCTGAAAATATGGAGAGGCAGTGTGAGAGTCCAAGTGGAGAGCATGTTGGACTGTCTGAAGCTGGCGATGGTGGTAGCGTCTTGTCGGATCAAATGCCTGTCATTGCCGAGCTTTTTGAGTTTTTTCAGGATGATTTGCTGGAAGATCCTGCTGGTGATCTCTTCCATCGTTCTCGGGGTGAGAAGCGAAAGACAGTTAGTTCGCCTCTTCTTCTTCTCAAAGTTCCTCGGGTAGTCACTTTCATTGACTCCAGCGATGAAGATGTTGCGGATGAGACTGCCCCGAGTGTAGGTGCTGGAGTATCGGCATATGTCACTTCAGGTCCAAGTAGGACTTCCTTTACCCCCGAGGTTGGAGATATGGGGGCTGAACCTTCGAGGGTTTCCTCTCCATCCCTAGAGCCAAATAGAGCTTCTCCTGTTCTCGAGTCTGGAAATCTGGGAACTCAACCCTAAAGGGTTTCCTTATCCCTTTCTCCGAAAGATATGCTCCAGGAGATGTCCTCTGGTCGGGCATTTATCGGGGAAGACCGCTGGAGCGGTTTTAGAGATGGTTCACTGCCCGAACGTCTCCAAAACGTTTTCAACGGCGCATCTTATGTAAGTTGCTAATTCTGACTCCTTTATTGTTTTGCCTTCGTTGGATTTCTAAGTGTATATATATATATATATATATTTTGCAGATGGCGGCCGAATTTGTTGAGCTTGTTCAGGCGCAGCAATTTCAGGCTGATCGGATAAAGTGTCTCGAGGCTCAGCTAAAGGCGAGTGAAGAGGGTCGTGCTCGAGCTGAGCAGGCTTACCAGCAAGAGGTTGGTTCGGTGCAGATATTTACCGACAATTGCCTGGCAAAGCAGGTTGAAGCTGAAGACAAGGCATCTATGGCAGAGGAGAAGGTTGCTTCGCTTCAAAACCTTCTTTCTTCTACTGAAGAGTCTATGCTCAAGGCCAAGCAGGAGGCGGAGCAGGCGAAGTCGGCGTATGTCCAAAAAATTGAAGATTTGGAGCGCCAAGTGCTGACAGTTGAATCCCTTTCCCAAGAGGCTAGGTTGGAGCTGGAAGTTCAAGGGGTGGATCGTTTTAAAAGATCCCCTGCTTACGATGCTCTACTTCTTCGAGAATTTCAACGTGGGATAGTTTCGGCCAACGAATTCTTCAAAGTGAAGAGTAGGGCAACCGAGAAAGCCGTGCTAACTGGAAGCTGTCGATCAAAAACCATGTGGACCGGTCCTTGGAATCTCTTCGAATTCAAATGAAGGAATGGAGAGCCTATTGCCGTAGTCAAGGCAAGGAGCCCCATCCTATGCATTTAGAGATTCCGTCCGAGCACTATCTCTCGACCTTTTATGCAAGTCGAGAGTCTGTCGAGGGTCTGCCGAGGGTGTAATCCCAGAGGTCGGGCCAATCCCGGGTAATGATTACAGCCAGTGGAGGTACGACATTGTTGATGACTTCACTTGGCCGTCTAATGAGAGCCTGCTTCGTGAATACCAGATGGTGCCAGACCCGAGTGTTGGCAAAGGCTTGAAATCCTCGCAACCTTGATTTTGTAAATTTGTAGGAGATTCTGATAGATTCTTTATTTTTTGCTTGTATAAAGAATCATTTCTTTGAACTGTAACCATCCTTTTTAAGAGCAATAGAATACGATTTTCTGAGTTTGAATGGTTTGTCTTTATTTTTGTTGCCAGAGGTTGTATTAAACCGGCTGATGGTCGGAATCATAACCGAGTATCTTATTTAACCGGTTATCCAAATAACTTCAATTGCCAAGTGTCTTATTAAACTGGCTGGTGGTCGGGTAACTTAACCGAGTATCTTATTAAACCGGTTGTTACCCGAATAACTTCAATTGCCAAGTATCTTATTAAACTGGCTGGTGGTCGGGTAACTTAACCGGGTATCTTATTAAACCGGTTGTTACCCGAATAACTTCAATTGCCAAGTATCTTATTAAACTGGCTGGTGGTCAGGTAACTTAACCGAGTATCTTATTAAACCGGTTGTTACCCGAATAACTTCAATTGCCAAGTGTCTTATTAAACTGGCTGGTGGTCGGGTAACTTAACCGAGTATCTTATTAAACCGGTTGTTACCCGAATGACTTCAATTGCCAAGTATTTCATTAAACTGGCTGGTGGTCGGGTAACTTAACCGAGTATTTTATTAAACCGGTTGTTACCCAAATGATTTCAATTGCCAAGTATCTCATTAAACTGGCTGGTGGTCGGGTAACTTTAACCGAGTATCTTATTAAACCGGTTGTTACCCGAATGAATTCAATTGTCAAGTATCTTATTAAACTGGCTTCTTTATTATTAACCGAGACATCTTGAAACAGGAAAGTTTGCACTTATGTTTCATACCAAGTTGCTACCTGAACGTTATATCAAGGCTCACCATGATTATGCGTTCGAGTCCTTATGCAATATCAAGGACGTCTCCCTAGTTTTTATGCGCAAGGGTTTGCCGAATCGTTGAGCTCTTTTTTAAAAGTTGCTTCAACACAGCTACGCATTTCACCGGAATTTCTTCCGATAGCGTCCCGAGCATTTTTCCAGTTTGGTGCACCGGGTTTGCCTTTTTGCAAAGATCATTTTGACCCTGCTCGGCTGGCATGCTCCTACGAGCTTCTCCGCCCTTTCGGGATTTGATTGTTCCGAGAATTCTATTTGCATGTTCTTATTATCATACTCTTCTTCTATTTCATATTGTCGTATGCTTTTTGGAGATCTCGAGCTAGGTGCTTTCCTTTTGGAAATTCTTAGTTTTATTTATTACTGTGAAAAATCAACAAAGATTAATATTACAGTTTTAGTATTTATTCTGACCAATACTGTCCTGACTAGAAAAAGAATAAAATATTTATATAAATATATGTTTTAAGGATAGAAAATCTTCAGATATTGGATATTGCACGGTCGGGGTAACATCCCTCCATTGGGTCGAGCAATCCAATAAGCTCCATGGCCAGCTATCCCCTCGATCTTGTATGGACCTTCCCATTTGTCAGCTAGGGATCCCGCGACTCTATTCTTTGTGTTTAGTGACACCTTTCTGAGCACCAGGTCTCCTAACTGAAATTTCCTGATCCGAACACGAGAGTTGTAGTGGCGTGCCACTCTTTGTTGATAAGCTGCATTTCTTATTCGGGAATTTTCCCTTTTTTCTTCTAGCTCATCCAAACTTTGTAGCAGTGTATCGACGTTTTTTCCTTCATCGTATAGCCTGACCCGGGGGGACGCATACGATGTTTCTATGGGGATGACAGCTTCTGTTCCGAACGCTAGGCTGAACGAAGTTTCTCATGTTGAAGTCCTTGCTGTCGTCCGATATGCCCACAATACTTCAGGAAGCATTTCAACCCAGCTTCCTTTATTGTCATCTAATTTTGCTTTGATTGTGTGCTTGATAATTTTATTTACTGCCTCTACTTGCCAGTTTGTTTGTGGATGAGCTGGTGTTGCATAGTAGTTGGCAATATGATACTTCTCGCACAATTGTCTGAACCTTTGGTTATCGAACTGAGTGCCATTGTCGGTGATTATAGTGTCCGGAATTCCAAACCTGTAAAGTATATTTTTCTTTACAAAATTCGTGGTGTTGGCTTCCGTGATATGCACCAACGCTTCAGCTTCGACCTATTTTGTGAAATAATCGACAGCTACTATGGCGTGCTTCGCTCCACCCCCTTGTTCCAGCTAGCATTGGCCCGATCAGGTCTAGGCCTCACATGGCGAATGGCCACGGGGCAGTGAGATTTTTGAGCTTTTCTGGGGGTTGTCGGATATCGTTGGCAATTATTTGACAGGTATTGCAACTTTTCGACCATTGCTGTGCATCTGAGAAAAGTGTAGGCCAATAATAGCCTTGCCTGAGTACCTTATGATCCAGACTCCTACCTCCAGTGTGGTTCCTGCAAACTCCTCTGTGGATCTCTTGAAGTACTCGATGTGCATCTTCTTCTGGTATACATCTCTGGAGAGCTCGAGAAAACCCTCTTCTGTATAATTCTCCTCCGATCATGGTGTACCTAGCCGATCGATATCTGATGCGCTTTGCTAATATCGGATCTTCCGGGAGTATGCCTTCTTCAAGGAACCTTCTCAGCTGGACCATCCAACAGTCTTACGGTGTTCGGATTTCTGAAATTTCCAAATGCTTAAGTTCAGCCGTACTCGATTTAAGGAGGTACGCAACTGGAATGGTTTTTGGTCTGATCGAGGTTGTTGCGGACGCTAATTTAGATAAAGCGTTTGCCTTTTCATTTTCTTCTCTAGGGATCTGAGCGATCTTGTATTCTTTAAATTTTTGGAGGAGCTGTTTTGCGATGTCAAGGTAGGCAACCATTCCTTCATCTTTAGCCTGGTATTCATCCATAACCTAGTTGACAACTACCTGTGAATCGCTAAATATCTCCACTTCGTCTGCCCCAAGAGCTATGCAGACTCTGAGTCCAGCTAACAATGCCTCGTATTCAGCCTGATTATTGGTTGCTTTGAAATCGAATCTCATGGCACATTCAACATCATCTCCTTCTGGGGTGCGAACTACGATCCCTGCCCCACTGCCATGAGTATTCGAAGAACCATCAACATATAATTTCCATTGGAAACTTCTATCCAACAATTTTTTTGCTTCCAGGTTTGGTTCTGTGAACTCGGCTATGAAGTCTGCCACTGCTTGTCCTTTGAAGAAAGTTCTGGGGACATAATAAATATCGAATTCACTCAACTCGATTGCCCATTTAGTAAGTCTTCCTAATATCTCTGGTTTTTGTAAGATTTGTCTTAATGGGCAATTGGTGAGAACCTGGACCGTATGAGCCTGAAAGTATGGTCTCGGCTTTTTTACAGCTGAAACCAATGCTAAGACCTTCTTCTCTGCTTGTGAGTATCTGGTCTCGACCGGTAGGAGTGTCTTGCTTGTATATTACACTGGTTTTTGTACTCCATCTTCTGTCCTGACTAGGACTGAACTTGCTGCAAACTCGGTTATTGATAGATACAGCTGACGTATTTCCCCTTTTTGTGGTTTTGAGAGGATGGGAGCTTGCCCCAAGTATTCTTTTATCTTTAAGAATGCCTTCTCGCACTCTTTATTCCACTCTAGGCCTTTTCCTTTTTTGATCACTTTGAAGAAAGGCGCGCACCTGTCTGTAGCCTTTGAGATGAACCTTCCCAAGGAGGCTAAACAACCTGTTAAGCGATGTACCTCTTTCAATGTTTTAGGTGAAGTCATTTGCTGCAAAGCCTGGATCTTCTCTGGATTAACTTCGATTTCTCTTTGATGGACTTGAAAACCCAAGAATCTTCCCGAGTGGACTCCGAATAAACATTTGTTTGGGTTTAATTTCATCTGATATCTTCTTAATACATCAAACGTCTCTCGGAGGTCGTGGGCATAGTCATCTACTGAGACGCTTTTAGTAAACATGTCGTCAATGTAGACCTCCATGTTCCTTCCTATTTGCCGAGTGAAGATCTTGTTGACCAACCTTTGGTACGTGGCTCCTGCATTTTTTAAACCGAATGGCATCACTGTGTAGCAATATAAACCCTGATCCGTTGTGAAAGCTGTTTTTTCTTCGTCAGCTTTGTTCATCAGGATCTGATTGTATCCCGAGTAAGCATCCATGAAGCTGAGCAGTTCATGACCAGCTGTGGCATCCACCAGCTGATCTATTCTTGGGAGTGGGAACCTGTCCTTCGGACATGCCTTGTTTAGATCCTTGAAATCTACGCACATCCTCCACTGTCCATTTTTCTTCTGGACGAGGACTACGTTAGCGACCCACTGGGGGTAGCTGACTTCTCTGATTGATCCCGTCGCTAGTAGCTTTTCCACCAATTGTTTGATTGCTCGACTTCTTTCAGGATTGAACGATCTTCTCTTTTGTACTACCGGTTTGGCATTCGGGCTTACTGCGAGGTGATGGGATATTATTCGGGCATCAATTCCGATCATATCTTCATGACTCCAGGCGAATACATCTTTGTATTCTCTGAGCAAATTGGTCAATTCTCGCTTGATTTTTTCTTCCAAGTTGGCCCCGATCTTGACTTTCCTGTCCGGTTTGTCTTCTTCGAGTAGTATTTCGGACACTTCTGTCTTGTATTCATTCGAGCCCTCCCTTGGATCTAGTTCGAATGACAAGGATTCTTCACTCTCATTTGGCTACATTATGGTGCACACTTGTTCGGCATCATGCTTGTCTTTGTATACCGACAAGTTTGCTCTTCGGGCCATCTCTTGGGATCCCTTGACTATCTCAACCCCTTATTCTGTTAGGAACTTGATCATTAATGCGTAAGTGGCTGTCACGGCTCTTGTTTTATTTAGGAACGGCCGACCCAATAACGCATTATACGGCCAATTATCCAAATCAACTACCACGAAGTCGAGCAGGACAGTCCTCTGGCATAGTGCCGTTCCGATCTTCACAGGTAATTTGACTGTCCCGAGTGACCTGACCTCTACTCCCCCAAATCCTCTTAATGGAGTATGGAAAGGTTATAAATCTTTTCGGTCCAATCTTAGCTGGTCGTATACGGCCACGCTTAAGATGTTTGCTGAACTCCCATTGTCTATTAAAATTCTCTGGACTTCCCTATGGCCAATCCAGGCACTTATAACCAAAGCTTCATTAGGTCGAACATCGACGCCGTGGGAATCTGCCTCTGTGAAGACTATCGGGTCCCATCCTTCCTTTATCCTCTTATGGTCTGGTTCAACCGAATTCACGTCGAAGTTATTCCTGGCTTCTACTGCTTCTCGGACTTCCTGAGTCCGTTCTCGGTTGCTCCTCCCAGTAGAAGGTCCTCCGAATATTGTATGTATTACTTCATTGGCTTCGGGGCTGGCTCTTCGGTTTTGACCAGGGTTGTGATCAGCCTTGGCTTTCTTGACTTCTGATCTTTCATCTTTTTTTAAGATTACATCCCGTAGGTGCCCTTCCCGAATAAGGGTTTCTATGTAATCTCTAAGCTGAAAACACTTCGAAGTTTCATGCCTGGTCTCTTTATGAAACCTGCAATACTTGGTTGTATCTCTCCGTATGAACTGTGACTGTCGCTGCGGTTCTTGTACCATATTCTACTCTTCCAGGATGGCTAGAATTTCTTCTTGTTTCTTCCGAAGAGGAGTGTAATTGGTATATACGCCGCGGTATTTCTCTGTGGACCGTTCGGCGTTACGCCTATTACCCCATCCTTATTTTTCTCCTTGTTGTTCCCTTTCTGTTTTTCTTTTTGATTCTGCCCCTTGGATTCGGTATTTCTCTGTTCAGGCTTTTCTCCATGCATATAGCTTCCTCCTGTAGCTAACTCCTTTTCCTCAGCCAGAGCGTATCCTCCCGTCATATCCATCATGTCGGCATACCTTGTCAGCCGTGCTCTTCTCAAATCGAAGGATAATCTTCCATTCTGCAAGTTATTGGTGAAGGCAGCAATAATGGCTTCATCATTAGCGCTGCCAATCTTTGATACTGCTTGGCCAAACCGGCCCAATAATTTTTTTAACGACTCGTCCTTCCCCTGTTTTATTTGAGAGAGGTAGGCCACCGACTTCTTTCTGTGAACGTTGCTCCGGAATTGCCTTGAGAAGCTCCTGCTCAACTCGCTGAAATTTTCGATGCTTGCCGGAGGTAGTCTTCCGAACCATCTTGAGCCTGTATCCCCAAGTGTTTGTGGAAAGTTGAGACACAACAGGAGGTCGCTGCGGGCATATTAAGCCATGGCACTTTTATAGCGCCTAACGTGCTCCTTTGGATCTGTATCTTTTTTGAATTGTTCCACATGCGGCATCCTGAATCTTTATGGGAAAGGGGTCCGTAAAATTTCCCTGGTAAATGGACTGTCGGAGTCGTCGTCGGATAGATCTTTGTAACCGTAACGTCTGACGAGTGCCTCCATCTGTCGCCTATTATTCTCTACTTCTTGAGTCAAGCTCTGGATTGTAATATCTCTGTCCCCTACCGGGCTTCCCTGACGGTTGAACCGTTGGGTGACTGTCATTCTTTCCTCAGATTCTTCACTCTGATGCCGGAACCCTCGTGTGACTCTATGATGACGTTTACGATGGTGTTGATCACTGTCTTCTGATGATGATCGTCCTTTGCGCCGATCGTATTTACGATGTCTGGCACGTACTGTTTGATTACGATCCAGCTTTTGGTGATTCTCCTCCCCTAGTGTTTTCTGTCCAACCGGATTGATCGGGGAAGAGTTCCTTCTGGTTTCTGGCATAGTTATTCCTGGTCCTACCACCATTGAACGAAGCCTTGCGGGTGGAGGATTGGGAGTATGCGCTTCTGTGGCCAGTAGGTCAATCCCTTCCTTTGCTGCGTCCGTCACTAATTGTTGCAGGGCCTCTTGGAAACGCAATGTAAGATCTCTGCTGGTTGGAGGAACTTGCTAGATCCCTGCCAGATCCCTGCCAGGTGCGCAGGTTGGTTTCTGTGTTTGCTGCAGGATTTTGTGACGTATTGCCAGTATGGAAATCGCCTGGTGATTTTTGGCCGTTTCCCGAACTACTTCTGCTTCCAGCCATTGCTTTCTAACAAGTTTGGAGGTTCAACCCCTCTTTCTAGAGCCAATTGTTGACGTCGATTTCTGGATTATGCTAGAAAAGTCAACAGGGATTGGATTTTGGCTATTGATTCAAAGAGAAAGAGATGCAGAGAGAGTAAAAAAGACAAGGTTTACGTGGTAAAACTCCGATGGTCGGAGAAACATCCACGGGTGGTTGAAAGATCAACCAAGTCAAAATCCACTAGAGAATAAGATGTTTTTACAAGCTCTCGATCTCCCTTTTCTCTCTGTATTAATTATGATTACTGTATGCTATATTGTCTCTCTCTTTTCGAGCCAGATTATGGGTCTATTTATATGCTTATAGAACCCTAATCTGCTTTTTACAAGTAATACAAGATATTTGTATTTAACTATGATTTGGTTACTTGTTTGAGGTTGATTTGTCTTCTTTCCGGTTTCGGAGTTTATTTATGGAAATTGAGTGGGATTCTAGTAACGTGGTTCAATTTGACTTGTTTCCTTATAAGAATGTAGTCTTCGAAAAGGAATCAAGTTGTTTCCTGATTGGGGGACTCTTCTAACTCAAAGGTCCATTATTTGGGATTCCTTCATAAAGAATATCTTCGCGTATTTAATGACTTAACCCGTATGATAAGTTCTTATTCGGGTTGTATTTACTCAAGAGTAAGACTGTTACCTAATGGTCCCGAATAGTGCCGTTTGAGCCCGAGTGAATGCGTTGTTTTAGCCAGTCCCGAGTAGGTCTTTATTCGGTATATGCTTACTCGGGCATGCTCCTCTTTAACGATGCCTTGTAGGATATTTCCCGGATGTCCATCTAAGTATACACCTGTCTATTTTTTTCTTCCTGTCAATGACGTGTTTTCTTGGTAAAATTTACATACAACAGAAAATAAACAAAACTTGTCCTGGAAGCTAAGAAAAATCTAATACCTGATCACCTTCTTCGTTACAATAGCCGACTAAAGACACTAGGTTCCGGTGATGTAACCTTGACAGGAATCCTATTTCGGTTAAGAACTCTCTTTGGCCTTGCAACGACCCTGTTGCGCACGTTTAATAGCTACAACCGTGCCATCCTCCAGAATTCCCTTATAAACTTTCCCATAACCTCCTTGGCCTACTTGAGAGGAGCTGCTAAAAATTTTTGTAGCCAAGGCCATCTCACCATAAGTGAAGCTTTTCACACCATTGATTTTTATCAAGTTCATAGAATATGCTGCGTGCTTAAACAAACAGTAAGAGTCTGAGAAACAATATTGTCTTCTTCTTTTTTAGAGGACATGAGATCCCCTCAAATTAGCCTTGACAATAACAAGTGAAACGATTGCCAATAATGTCACCGCAGCTGCAATGCCGCCCAAAATTATTCCAATCAATGCACCCTTGCTTATAGAACCCTTCCGGGAGGCAGGGAACCTTATTTACAGAGATGAGTACGATGAGCATAGCAAATGTTGTGCATTAATATTCGTCGGATAACACACAAAAACGTTACATGTCTGCTATATGGTTCATATAGGCATATGTGATCACGAAAAAGGTTGATGAGACAAACCATAAGGAGTGGAGTATAGAAATTCATCAGGGCCAAAAACTGGAGTGTCGTTAATAGTCCATCTCGTGAAAATGTTTTTGATCCTTCCAGCCTCACTAACATTGAAGATGTTAGAATCCAAGTTACTAGATTTATATGCAGGGAATATCCTCAAGAACATTCTAAGTCGAGGTCCATTTAGCCATTCAAATGACTCGATTTCCAGCTGATAAGATTGCTGACTGAGACTTTTGGCCAGGTATTCTTTAAATTCACTTGTATATGGTAGAAAATATGAGAATCCAGGACTTTTTAATTGGTATCCAATACGAAGAGGAACAGCACAGAAGCATGAAAAGGGTAGTGTTCGTGGAACCTCAAAAGGGGATCGACATTGAGGACATTGAAGAGTACTAGAGTTTGTAAATGGGTTCATGCACTCTCATCATCATTATCCTGTCTCTGTGATCCACAAAAATTGGCTACAGCATAAAGGATTTCCTCGAAGCCTGTAACATAAACGAAAGCAATATACGATGGGGAGATCCAGTCAATTACACCAATTTGAATATGAGATAGGGAGCAAAGGCAAATGAAAACCTGAGAGTGACACTCAAAGGGAGGTCAAAACTGCCCGAAATATTCGAAAGCTGATTGCTATCAAAATCTCTGCAATACCAAAAAGGTCATGTAATCAACACAAACCGACACGTTTTTTTAACAGAACAAGTTCAAGCATGAAGACTACACCAGTTCTGGTTGTGGTCTCACATTTTAAGTCTCTCAGTTGAAATCCTGTTCTGTCAAATGGAGGATGGAATTGAACCTCTAAACGAATTATTCGGTAGGAACCTGCCACAGAAAAATCACATTACGATTTCTGAGTGACTTTGGCAACCAATTAGACTCATTAACTAGATTTTAAAGACTGAAATGCTCACAGTTTTTGAAGTTTAGGAAGATCTGAAAAGCTGCAGCAGGAATAGTTCCTGTTAGACTGTTGTTGGATAAATAGCTGCACATGTACGTTGTTCATAAGATTAAAAGAATTTTACAAAACTTAAATGGCAACCTGTGGGATCACTTACGAATTTACGATTATATAAAAGGTCTTGCAATCAAATCATAATCAAGGTACGCTGAGACTTACATAGTTGTGATATTCGGAGAAAGCTTGTTTGGAGGTATGATTCCATCAAGATGATTTGAACTCAAGTCTCTGACATATATGAACAAAAATCACCAATCATCAGTTGAATGAATTGATAAACTGGAAAGCCAAAAAAAAAATTTGACCATAGAAAAGAAAACCAAGTTAAGAACTTACACATAATAAAGTTTTGGTATCCTGCTCAGATCAGGAATTTACCCTTGCAAATTGCAATTTTAACGCTCCTGAATTGATCAAGTTAACAAAGTCTTCAACGTGCAAAGACGTATGTATGCATACATTATCTCTATTTACGTAGTTCTATTTCCTACATGTTCTAAATTTGCATTCCAGGAATAATTAACTTATGAGACAGAATTGACACTTACTGTTTTAACAGTTTCGACATGTTGCTATAAGAATCCGGAATTGTAGTCCTTCCAAAGGTGTTGTAATCAAGTTGTCTGCAAAATATTATAAAAGAATTCAACTATACATGATACTAATTCCAGGGAAGTAAGAAACTTACAGGATAGTCAAATTCTGCATTTTCGAGAATTCTGGTGGAAGAGATCCTGAATTCCTGATAGATTGTTATTGTCAAGAAGGCTGCAGAGGTTCATATTTAGAACAAGTGATTGAAATACTTGAAATATTAAGACTTATAGCCATAGATGATCAACTTACAAGTGCATAAGATTCGGTAATGTGAACAGCTCAGGCAGAATTTGCCCGTTGATCAGAATGTTGTTCATGTGACTGTTCAGAAAAGAGTAAAATGAAATGGACCGACAAACTGAGTAACTCTCGGGTACGAGATCCTGCATATTTTTTTGTACGGGATTTCTAGTAGCTACCGGTATTATTGAATTAACACCGGTAGTTATTGGGAATCCCACATGAAAAGATGTGCAGCATCCCGCGCACACCTGATAATTTTCACCAACAAACGTGTATGAAGTCAGGTAATAATTAGAAACCAGAGAGAGCCTCACAAGTGCTTTGTTTTTTTCAAGTTGGCAAAAGATTCAGGTATTGATCCTGAAATTTGGTTCTCATCAATTTGTATTCTGTCCAAGTCTGGAAGATTACCAAGCTTTTCAGGCAAACTACCCTGTCAACTGGTTTCCGCTTAGGACCCTGGAACGAAGAAATTATCAGGTCAGTATCGTCTAGATTTTCATTATCCGAAGAAACATACATTGACTATCATATAGGGACTTAATATTTCCCATCTCTCTGGTATGCTCCCACTTATGTTGTTCCATATAAACAAAAATAAAAGAACCATGTTAGTAAACAAGAGATACAGAAATACATAATTTGACTCTGATTTCATGTTAGTAACCAGTAGACCGGTCTCACAATATTTCTAGATAAGATAAGCCTCCAAGCTCTGTAGATAGATTCCCCGAAAAATTCATGCTTAGTAGATGCCTGCAAATTAGAACACCACAACAGCAGATTCAAATAACAATCATCAGTTAAAATTTATTAGAGATGATCATATGCTGCTGGTTGAAATCATACAATTCAGTAACATGTAGATGTCCATCCTCCGCACTGGAACACAAAACTCCAATTCGACTTGCACGGGTCACCGTCACTGTGGTTCCAGCTACTCAAATTATTGTTGACATCAATCGAACTTTGTTTGATCTCCAGCAATGCATGCAAATCAATACTACGATAAACACGAGACACCATCCGCAGTAAATAAGTAATTTGTATAAAACTTAGTCACGACAAGCATTAAATTTTCTTGTAGTGACTCGAACTTGAACATACGAGTATTGAAATTCTTCTGAAAGTGAAAGTTTTACCTTCATCTGGGTGGGTAATTTTGAGATGATCATCTGCTCCAACAAGTAATGAAGACCAGCTTCACCACACAAGCAACAAAACAGCTAAAAAGCTCCAAGCTCTTAAAGGAAACATCTTGCTGCAACATGCAAATATATATCATGACTCTAGAGCTCTAAATTAAAACATCTTTAATTTGATCTACAATGTAATATTTTCAATCTACAAACTCGTGAATGCATATACGTTAATAGTTAATAATGAGATTCATGCGTAGAAATTATTAAGTGCGGACTGTTTGGAAACATTTATCAACTTACTCTTCTTAAATTTATCTCCTCTTAGTGGTTTAATTTACAGTGTATTTCAATACATGATAGATCCTTTAATTCTTTGAAAATATTAACAAATTCTGAGAAATACTATGAATTAATTGATGAATACTTACCGAAGACAATATGTCAATATTGTGAACCTTAAAAGAGTTTTTATTTCATGTGTTTCTTTTTAAAAACAAAAAAGGACTCCAAAATCCAAAGTTTGAGCTTCAAAATGGACTAAAATAGAATTTAACATTGGTAACTTTCTGGCCAAGTACTAGAAATATTGACCATATGACTAGTCATCACCATTGGTGATCATGATCCTGATGATAGCCACCTTTTCCATTTATTATAAATATAAAAATTAAAAACTAAAATAAAAGTTTCTGCAGAGTGACAAAGATTTAGGCCAACGTTCAATTGTTCGAGGAAATGGGAGGGAAGATTTTATATTTAAAAATTAAATATAAATGAATTGAAAATATATTATGAGTCGATATATATGGCCGGCTTTATAGTTTATATGTGATGATTCATACTAAATTTAGAAAAAGGTTATAGGAAATTGTTTACCTTTTTTCGGATCGAAAAGAATATATCACATGTCGGATAGAGTCACCGGTATTGAAACTCTAACTCAATTCACAGTATGTGTTATCCTTACTCTGCTTTTTCTGTTTCTTACTGTATTGTATTATACGTTATAATACTTCACAGACAAATCAATTGTATTAACTGTTTGCATTTTATAGGCTAACAAGAGAAGTTAACTGCTGTTGCGGTTATCTGGATACATTGTGTTGGGCTTCATGGGCCAATGCCATGGTATTGGGCTTGGACCCATCTTGGGTGTACCCAATTAAAACCAACATCTCCCACTCGCACAAGTGGGTCCAATATAACTCCATTAGAAACAACACATTTATGATTTCATCATAAAATTATAAAAGAGTATTCATGCAGATAAATATACCGTGTGACCTATGAACAATCAATATAAATAAGAGGAGTTTTTGGAATCTCAATTGTAAATCCATTATTTACAAGAGAAACAACTTTGTTCATTTGTTATGTCCTAGATTTAATTTCTTAAATTTTTTATCAGTCCAAAAAGCATACTTAATCCCTCAAGAAGCTATGTTTGACTTTATCACACTTTTCATGTATTTACAACTGTATCTCCAAATACAATTGGCTAGCTGGTAAATACATAATTAAGATAAAAATTTATTAGATCTTCTCATTCCATCTTTGTCTTTTAGTCTCCAAAACAGCTGCTACCTTAGACATGTCTCATAGGCTGAATTATCATAACCATAGAAATAACATGCTAAATGTGCTAACACTATTCTGTCACTTCAAGACAAAGCGAATAGTCATAAGGACATCATTTGAAGTTTTTTAATATAACTTCAGTGGAACTTACACAATGAGGAAACAGAGATTCATTCTCTCATTTTCCATATCGGCCACTAATAGCACACGCGGTATGAAACACGTGTTACATCGATCTTCATTCTAAATATGAATGGCTATGTCTTTTCTTAAATCACTGTACAGATTCAAGTTCAGTCACACACCCTGCGACTAACCTGAGTTCTTAAAAAGCTCGCCACCCTTTAGCACCATATTAAGATCTCACATCTAGCTTAATCAGGCATCAATGATAGTGGGGTTTATCATGATCGGTTCTAAGATATTTATATGTATATTTGTTAAGAACCTCATCTTGACATAGTCAAGGCGATATTTTCATATATATTTATACAAGCTCCTTTAAGAATATATTTCTCATATATCCCTCAATATATATGTGTCTCATCTCAGCTTGTTTCTCTAAACAACTGAGGCGACCACATGTGTAAGAATGTTGGTCTCAACCCGATAACATAATTATATATGACATATAACATGCTAGTACAATTTCAAACAGAAATCACTTTTATTTATAACTATAATAACATCGTTTAGTACAGTGATTCAATCTATCATTATAATCTGCGCAACCCTAATGACTTGGCATGTGACTCATAAACATCTCTAGTCACAGCTTTGGTGAAAGGATCAGCTACCATCTCATGGGTTGAAATGTATTGAATCATTACTTCTTTCTTCAACACGATATCTCTGACAAAATTATATTTTGTCTCTATGTGTTTGGATTTACTGTGATACTTTGAGTCTTTAGTGTAAGCAATTGCTACTTGACTATCACAGTAAATGGTTACTGGCTTCCCTTTGTCCTTAGAGACATCCAAATCTTCTATAAATCTTTTGAGCCAGACAGCTTCCTGTACTGCTGCCGAACAAGCCACAAATTCGGCATCCATAATTGACAGAGCAATACATGTCTGTTTCTTGCTACTCCAAGAGATAGCACCATCACTGAGTAGGAAAGCATATCCTGATGTTGATTTTCGCTCATCCAAATCACCTCCCCAATCGGTATCTGTATATCCAATGAGACGTAAATCTCCACCTTGGTAACAAAGAGAGTAATCAGCAGTACCTTTAAGATATGCCAATATTCTCTTCACGGCAACCCAATGTTTCTTTCCAGGATTGGATTGGTATCTACTTACGAAACCAACCGGATATCAGGTCTTGTACACATCATAGCATACATGAGACTGCCGATAGCACTGGAATAAGGAACCTTTTTTATTTTTTCAATTTCTTGAGGAATTTTAGGACACATGTCGAGACCAATAGTCTAATGGTTTTTAGTCAAATAATGTTATAATACACATAATTTTTATATTCCATCTATTATATGAGAAGGTTGAAAATGAAAAAATATATATTGGGTATAGTTGGCTTGTTGACCGTTGATTGGAATATCAAACTAATCGAGTATTTTTGTCATTTTGTAAACTTGTATAAATACAAATGTTTACATAATCAGAGAAACATTTTATACTAAATTGATGAGATTTATTTATAATTTGGGTATAGCGTGTTAATTTGAGAAGGTGAACAAACTAATAAATAAATCTCATCCGTCAAATCATCCAACGGTTAGAAAAAATCAATAGATACCAATATACTCTATTTCTATATAAATATGATATGGTAATATAAACCGATCCATAGAAGCAAAAGAAATAGAAATAATCACCGTTAACTGTGTTGAAAAAATAATTTGTTGTGAAGGTAATCAGACGACTGTTTGATTCATACTACTGTTAAAATTGTTATGGATTTAAAAGCAGTATTCATGCGTTTAATAAACTTTACCTTTAATTGCTGTGATTTTACGTAATGAATAAAACAAACGTGAAATTGAATTATCAAGCAAAAAAAAAAAAAAATCTAGAGTTCTAGATTTGACAATACCAAATCTAAAAAAATAAAAAATAAAAAAATTAGATGTTTCTTTCTTTATTCCTTTATTTCCTTTTCACTATAATATTCTTCGATTTCTTTTACTTGACATGCGAATACTTCAATCTTTATCAAATTTTGATATATAATTTTTATTGATTATATTTCTGGATGAGTTGGTGCTGGTAAAAAAGAAAAATGGTAAAGAAGAAGAAATATATTTTGTTCTAAGTTCTATGTTTGGTTGTTTGTTCCAGAATTGGGTTGAGAAGATAAACAAAAAAAATTTAAAAATCTTTAATTAATCTTATATTTAATCAATGATGAACAAATAAAATTGAAACATATAAACTTAAACATAAGATATATTTGTATTTATGTTAAGTCAATATGGATATTTTAGTTTTTAAAAAGATTCATTAAATCAAACAGCATATTCTATCATAATCACTTTACAAAATTAATCATACTTACTTTTTAAAATTGATGTCAAATCAATCCAGATCCTCAAATAATCACATTTGAAAATTTTACCAAACATTTTTTTTTATATCAAAATTATTAAATAATCTGATTTTAACTTCTTAAAAGCAATACCAAACGGAGCTGAAATATTGTTTAAATAATATTCTCCAATCTTTTTCATTTTGTATATGTATATGGTATGCTATAAAAATCCACATTCTTTTTTTTTAAAAAAAAAAAATCCTTATATCACAACACTTTAGTAAGATTGTTTTTGTTAATGCCAAATTATTCTTTATTTTTTTTAGTTGAAATTATCTCTTGACTTCGTGTTATTTCTTCTTCTTTGAATATGTATATAGTTTCCATCATCCATTTATAAATTCGAAAAAAATAGATTCTGTTAATATGAATTCCAAAACACATGTTAAAAATTTAAGAATATTAACATGCAAATATCATTTTGTTTTCTTTAACGATATAAAATTCAGTGTATATTTACGTATTGAAAATTTAATATAAATGTTTTTTTTTTAATTGAATCTATCTAATTAGATAGAAAGTCACATCACTTGCCGCCTTAAACGAAAAGAGGATCGGATCGAGAAGGAATTGAAGTCAATGATAATTGGATTACATTCTATAAAGAAACCGTAAGGTCTTTAAGGATAGGTTCTATAAGCGTTTTTTAGTTACTGTTTTTTTAAAATGAAAATGAAAATAAAAATAAAAATAAAAATAAAAATAAAAACAGTATTTTTAGTTTCAATTTCGAATTTTAAAAACGCATCTGGTAACATGTACTAAAATCTATATTTTAAAAATAAAAATGAAAAAAACACGTCTAATAGGTTAACCGAAAACTATCAAAAATTAAAATATCAATTTTGATATTTTATTTAATATTATTACAACTATAAACAAATTGATTACATAATTAATCAATATAATTTTTGTATTGTAATTTTTAAATTGAACAAAAGTAACACATCAAAAATTAATTAAAAAAAACATATCAAAAAATGAATTAATCAAAGCTAAACTCTTAAATTATAAATAAATAATTACAATATATATATATATTATAATAAAAATATAACTGTATATATTAAATTAATAATATGTATTATTATAAAAATATATATATATTATTAATATTATAATAGTTGACGGTGATTTTTGGATGAATCACGCGTCGAATAGAAAGTATACGAGATCACACAATTACAAATTAAAAATTATTAAGGAATTAAAGAAAACACAATGAGTTTACGTGGTAAAACCCTAAGAACGGGAAAACATCCACGGTTGCTGAAAACCGGCAAGGAAAGAACTTTACTATGAATAATCGATTTCACACTCAATCTCTCGTGCTCTCTATATTTTTTATTTTCTTTTTCTCAACCCTTTCGTGTGCATTATTAGGGTCTATTTATACATTCATAGAGCCATAATTTGTGTTGTACAAGTAAATGGAATTGACGTGTTTAAGTCGTTTTATCCTTTTTTCATGTTTTACGTTTGTTGACGTATTGGACCTCTTGCCTAATTTGGACTATGGCATCGATAAGGAAATTTGTTTCATTGTCAAAGTGCGCTTCGAGACACCTTATTGGAGTAAGACTCATTCTGTAAGTATTTGATAATATCCACGTGTCGATATGCTGACCATCTGCTAAGACCCGACCAAGATTTATTCTCCCCGACTAGTGATCCAATCCCGACCTGAGGTTTTGACCCGACCATCCTGATGATCCTGACCGGGTATTATGAAACCATCTTTTGTCAATGTATATGGGTTCGGGCTTAGGTAGGTTCACGAAGGTTGACTCTTAGTGACATGGTATCTTTAACTCCCTTGTTTTTGGATAGTTACACTGACTCACCATTCTTCAGATTTTATCATACCAATAACAACAACCCTTTAAGCACACGAGGTCAGATAAATGAATAAATGATCGTCACAAGTAGGATGCGTTCTGCTGCATGTGTTTAATTTACTCTATCATTTTTGTCGTGTAGTCCATAAATGCCTTTTTAATGTGCTACAGTTACCAACCAAGCAAAATTCTATTGATGGAATCATTGCGCATCTTTTTCAAAATTCAAACGGCGCGTGATTTTCGGTTCTGACGCATCTACCCCCACTTTCGGCTGATGACACACGTCTTACCTGGTAACATCACTTGCTTGTATATATAGCCTTGAGGCGTTTTACTTCTATTTTTACGACTCGATTTTTCTCTTTTATCAGAAAACAATCTCTGACTCTCTTTTTCTTTGAACCCTTGATTTTCTCATATCTTTCATCCTTTTAGACGTTTTTCAAGGTATCGATCCTGTTCTTCGTCATCAATATTTTGAGCTTCTTCTTCGTGCCATAGAGGCTGGCGATAATGAGAATATAGCTAGGTTTGAGTCCATTATTTGGGGTCATCTTCCTTTTTCTTATCAACCCACCGCATTAAATGTGGATTAATCTATGGCTTGCCCAGGGTTTGTCCCCTTCTCTTATGATCTCTCTAACTCCGATTCGGTTGATGTTTATACAGATATGTCGAAACAAGGCAGCTCCAAGCGAACCACCAAAGCCTCTCCCAAAGAGTCTGCTCGTGCAGCGATTGACTTGAAGATACCCTCACAAGTTCTCAAAATGAGGGATGTACCATGGGAACGACAAGCTTCAATGTTGAGGCTCAGCACCGACCATCCCTGTGTTGGGATTATGCTCGATAGCAAGAGTGTAATAATGTATTTGACAATCTTTTCATATTAATAAAGTGATTTCTAGTTTAACAAATCTTATAACATTTATAGTTTAATTATTATAATTGTCAAAAGTAAATAATCATAAGGTCAAAAAACTATGAGAAAAGAAGAATCGTTCATACATCTAAATATGTGTGAGGTAGACACAATTCTTTAGTTAGTCTTGAATAATATTCACAACTTAAGATAAAAGGTTGGGCGCCTTTATCTTGTCAAAGTTGTAGATTCTTTTGCTAGCATTTGAGTGGGATCAAATGTGTTATGATGAGTCTAAAATCATCAAAGTGTGGTGTCTTTGGACAAAAGAATCTCGTGCAATGGGTGCATTGAATTGGATCACAATGAAATACTTTATCTAGAACCGTCAATGGATAAAAGTTTTCATTTGAAGACAATCGGAGAGTCTATCTCAATCCTGAGATAAATGATGGACTTATGGTTGCAAGTGTTATCATTTGAGCTATTAATAAGTACGATTATATAGCATAGTCTATCATCGATAGTTTTGTGGTATTAATTAGTTAATCGATAGAGGACTTCATTTATAGATATGGACATCGTGACTCCATTTATTAAATGAGAGTAGAATATCATCATATAGATGTTTTGAGGTATTGGATATTAAATCTTAACGTTAAGTTTTCAATAGTGTCTATTGAAACATGGTTTCTGGACAAGTCAAAATATCCAAGTTCAAAATGTGGTCATATGAGTAAATATGTTAACTTGGAGAGCTATAGGCGGTCTATGAGCTCTTGGAGATTACTGGTATTCTTCACGATGATACACTTTCTCCAATACGGTTGTCTAGGGTATGAATGAGTAACATCAACTTATTCTATCTTTATTTAAGAGTTCAATTTTAGTTTTATAGTGGAATGAACTAAGATTAAATAGATCGGACCTAAGTGAATCATTTGTTGATTGTGATTGGGTTGTGTCTATTAGAGCTTAAATCTAGATAGCCCGCCAAGATCTCCAATCCGTACGAACTTGCATGGATCACTTGATATATTCTACCAGACCAATTTAGGGGTCCATCTAGAATTGTATTGAGGCATGCAGACTTGTTTCTTTTTGTAAGAATAAGTCTAGTTCACATGTGGACTTTTTATTAAGGTCTAATGGATTTAATAAAAAAAAATATATGGCCCATATATATGAGTTGGGCGGCAAGACTATTTAGAATAGCTTAATTATATTATTTTTATTTATTTATTTAATTAAATAGAAATTAATTAATTTGTTTATTAATTAATTAATTAATTAAAAGTCAAAATCTTTTTCTTAGTAGGAGATGGTCTCCTAAAATTATACTGTTGTTGGTAGTATAATTAATATTAAAGACATATTTGATAAGTAGATAAATAAAATGAATTATTTATCAAATCAAATTAGGAAGTCTTTAATATGGTTACAAATACACTATTGAGTTGGATTAGGAGTCTTCTTATATGATAGAATTCCTTTTAGAAAATGATTATTAACCACCAAGTAAATACACCTTAGGAAAAGATTCTTAACTACCAAGTAATCCTTCATAGGAAAAGAATTAAGTCTCCTAATTATATTAAGTGAAATTTCGGCCAGCTATGTATATATAAGAGGAGGATAGAATTCCTTTTAAAAAAGGATTCTTAACTACCAAATAAATCCACCTAAGGAAAGGATTCTTGCCAACCAAGTAAATCCTTCTTAGGAGAGGACTTATGATCCTATATATATATAGGTTTGGAAATTTCGGCTTGCTCTAAGGTTTTCTATGAGAGGAATTTCGGTCAAGCTAAGCAATTTTCAAGAAGAGAATTTGGCCTAGCAGGAGAGAATTTTGAGAGAGAAAAAATTAGTTTTTGCTCTAGACAAAATTCGATCAACTCATAGATATAGGGTGTAGAATTCGGTCAAGGAGAAAAGAGAAAAAGATAATGTTTTTGTTTTTGATAGTACACTAGTATCATTTACACCAAAAGGGTTTTGTGTACAAAATCAAATTGGGTTCACGTGAGTTTCAATAAATTAGATTGATAATTCACAAGTGACCGAACGTTCTTGGATTTTTCTCTTGGAGGATAATTGTAACTAACAAAGAAAAAGATTTTGTTTGTTTCCATCCTCAAGTATACAATTTAAAGAAAGGGAGCCCACACCCCTAGGTGATTCACGATCGTGATTGGATTGGAAGATCTTGCAGATTCAATTCGGCACTTGTTCAATCTTCACGAGAAAAAGGTACAACACTTTGTATATACATCAATTAATCTAGGGTTAAGGTTCTTGTTATTGAAAAAGGGAAATTTTGTATTTATACGCAAACCCTAATTTTAAAATTTTCTCACGCTTCTGTTGCGCGTGGTTTTTTCCCTACACTCTGTTCATTTGGCTCGGAGATAAATGTTGTGACTGAGGTCGAGCTAGCGATGTTCAAAGACCAATTTGATTTGACCAGTAAGCAGAAATTATATTGTAGAGGCAATCGGGCTGTATGGAACCCTCCCCACGGTGCAGTTGCTATATACGGGGCCATGTTATCTTCAGGGGTTACTCTCCCCCTTCAACCTTTTATCTCTTGATTCTGGCAGATGCTGGCGTTGCTCCCACACAACTAACTCCCAATTCTTACCTGGTGTTGGTTAGTTTAGGGAATCTATGGAAAAAACTTGGGGCAAAACAACCTTTGACCCCACAAGAGATCTGCTTCTTTTATACACTGAATCGATCTGATAGCGTAGGAACTTTCTACCTTCAATCCACATCTCAAAGCTTGTGGATTCCTCATGGATATAAGGGAAAACATGTACCCCCTTCGAATAATGATCATAAGGGATTTATATGGGGATTCCATTCCTCAAACAAGTATTGGAAGAACAGTTGGTTCTTCGCTAAAGGTGACTAGAGTGAATTAGTCTTCCCTGACCCCGTGCAAGGGTTGATAAGAAACAACGTTCCAAGGCACTTCTGTAAACCCGAGCATTGGAACATAACTTCCCTCTCTCTGACCAAGAGCCAGGCTGATACGGTTGTCAAAACGGCTGAGACTTCTTGGGAAGAGAGGGATCGTCGATTTCTTTATGTTGAAGCAAAACTGATCAAGGCAACCTTTTTTTCCCACGATTTATGCTCGTCGTATATGATATGAGCCATCATTTCTTTACTTTTAGTGTAAACTGTCTTGCATACTTTCCTCCTACGCTGATTGTTGATAATCGTGCGACACTTTTTCCTTTTAGTGTACGACATGGACATCATCACGGATGATCAAGCTGAAAAGGCCAAGCGTGTTGATTAGGTCAGTAAGAAGGCTGCAACCTATCAAGTTGCTCAGGGAATTGCTCCACATAAACATTATCTGGTAGAACACATGTATGAATCTGACCTCCATTCATTCTATGTACCAGCTGAACATGTTGGGACCAGTGATCGACATCCTCCTTGAGCTTGAAGCGATCACCGGGGCCACTCCAAGGAAAAGGCTTGTTGGGTTCAATCTAGTTCTGAAGCATTTGATCAGGGAAGGAGCGATCGAGATAGGTCTGAAAGGGAGCATTGGAAAAGAGATGATTTAAGAATGAGGAAATCACATGAAGTACATATAAGGTTTCAAGCCAAGGTTGCTAAGACTACTGAAGGGTTATCTACTTCCGATGCCCTTCACATGAGAGCGAGTCTTGCATCCGGGGTTGATCCGGCGTTGCCTACCCCAGTGGTTGATCCAACCATTTTAGAGGAGGAAGAGGAGGAGGAAGACCAGTAGACTGTTTCTGCCCTTATTTCATGAGAACTGTGATCCAAGAGAGGGAGCGATCAAGGTACATTAAATTTATCTTCCGCTCCACCCGAACCAATCAAGATTGTGGACCAAGCGTTCCCTTCGAATGAGTCTCCCAAGGTTCTGGTTGTGCCATTCTCTCACTGCTCCGATGAGGCTTCTATGCAGTTTACTGTTAGGTTCCATATCGTTTTCTTTGATTCTGAAGATGATGATGATGGTCCCGACGAGGAAGAGAAGATTGCTAATGAGAACCTCCTTGATCTGCCCGAGGAACAGGTTGTCCATTCTGTTTTGGAATCAGAGGAAAGAGCAGCTATGCAGTTTGAGGAGAATATCAGGATAAATGAGCCTATTTGTGCCCCTTCCATTATGCCTGTTGGGTTTCTTCATCCCGAGGGTACTGTTGAAGGTCAAATTTCTAAAGGAGAAGACCCCCGGGTTGTTACATCTGCTAATCTTCTTGGGGAAGACATTGGGATCTCAAAGACTCCAACCCTTACTAATCCTATTATTCCCTTCTCTCATCGGGATCAATCTGCTCATGTTGTTTCTACTGCTGAGCTTTCTTATTTCCCATCATCCAGCAGTTCTCAGACTGACCCCCTTTCCATACTTCGCTCAATGTCATCAGGTGTCGGATATATTAGCGAAGGGTACTAGAATGATGCCAAATACGTTTTTGAACAGGTCCGTATGATATTTAATAATTGCATTTTTGTAAGTCTTTCCATCATCTTGATTGCTTTTCTCTTGATCTTTCTATCTGTCCGATTTATCATTTGCTGATCCTCCGCAGGCGGTAGAGGCGTTGACTCGGGCTTTGTCTGATAAGAATAAACATGCCACTGAGAATTCTCAATGGAAGCTTGCCCTCGTCGAGAAGGATGAGGCTTTGAAATCTTCAGCTGATAGTGCCTTCAAGGCTAGTCAATATGCGAAGAAGTTGAAGGCGCATGCAGCAACTGAGATGGATTTGAGGAAAACGCTTGTGAATGTTCAGAATATAGCCACTGCATCTGATGAAACCCTCAGGGAGCTCACCATAATGAACGTTGGGCTGGAGAAGAGAGTTGCTAAGGCTGAACTACAGAATGCTGAACTTGAATCAAAGGCCATCTTGGTTGAGACAACAATGAATAAGGCTCGGGAAGAAGCTCAGATTGCCCAGGACTCTCTTGCCACAACTCAGCAGAAGATGTTGGAGGTGCAACAGGCGTCTGAGAAGGCTAGGCTTCACTATGAGCATCTAGCCAAAGACTTGGAGCAGTAGCAAGTCAGTATGGAACTTCTTTTGTACGAAACCAGGTTAGACCTCAAAGTTCAAAATGTTGACCGGTACAAGAGGTCCATTGATTTCGATGCTACGCTGCTGAGGGAGTTTGAGAGAGGCCTATCAACTGCCAGGATATTCATTAGTGCAAATGAGAGATCTTCAAAAGAGGCCCGCTTGAAATGGGACCGAACAATATCTAAGCATCGGAGGGAGTCCCTGGAAGCTAAGAACCAGCGAATTAAGTGGAAGGCCTATTGCAAATCTATCGAAAAAGACCTTCACCCCATGCATCTCAAACTCCCCTCGAAGGTATCCCTCGTGTCTTTCCATACTGGTCAGGACAGTGACGCTCTGACCAAAAGGGTCGACGTTGGTCCTTTAACCGATGTAGACTATTCTCCCCTTACGTTTACTGACCCTGATGACAATATCTCATGGCCAGATTTTGGAGACTTTAGTGGAGATCAAGACGATGATGTCCCTCTTTCCGGTCTTAGGGGCTCCTCAGTTGCTGGGAACAATTGATACATCTCTGCTTTTGTAGTTGTTTTATATGTATTCACATCTGTAATACTCAACGTACTATGACAGTTAATGCATATTTTTCCCTTATTTGCATGTCTTCAAGATATGTACTGTTTTCTGTGCATGGTTTCTTATGCTTGCGCTCAATCATATTTTAGCACAACCTGGACTATGCATGCTGACCCATGCCAAATTGATAGTCATGAGTTAGGCTAAGCAGAACCACTTGTATATCGTTTATTTGAGATTGATAACCCACTCTTCTGAGTCTGCGTCGTCATATAATGATCGACTTGTTTGCCTCATTTATGGTGGTCAATCACCCCTTGAGAACTAAAATGTGCTCTGCGACGATTTCAGGTTTACCTCGGGTATATTTTCTGTATTTTGCCGCTTGGGTTCCAGCTGCTCCCGATCGTTTGCTATGTATGTTTCCATTAAGCAGTGTTCATTTGTAAACCAATTATGCAGTTCATATTTATAGACTTTCATCTTTTATCCTTTAATTAAGTCGTCGGGATGTATTCGATAGTCTGTTGATCAAGATTCGTTGCAATAAGCCGTAACTTATCCCACCAGATGTATAAGCGTCTATGGATGTGTATGCCTTATCTTGTAAGTAAGATTCATGCCTTATCCAACTCTTGGCGCATCTTATCGGGTTCATATACCCGAACGCGCCCTAACAGTGCTTCATGTGCACCCAGTTAGTTTCGGTGAGTGTGCACTGTCTTGACTACTTATGCTTTCGGTCCCCTCACTGGGCCTCTCGGGATCCCTATCAACCTCAATCGATATTTTGAGGTATCTTGCAAATGCTCTTATGAGCGAATATTTAGTTTCGAACATTGTGCTTGATATTTATAACTGCTCCCCTAGAGATTTTTATTGATTTCTCGAAAGATAAACGACAATTAACTAATAATAATTTAAAGCTTAAACTATGAAAATAATAAAAACAATAGCATGAATCTCCTTATGGGTAAAAGATCTTTAAACATTATGCATTGCATGGCCTAGGCAACTCGGTCCCTTCAGGTCGGGAGAATCGATATGCTCCATGTCCTGTTATCCCGACCACTTGGTATGGTCCTTCCCATTTGTCAGCTAATGATCCTATGGATTTGTCATTTGTATTGAGTGTCACTCTTCTCAGAATTACGTCTCCGAGCTGGAATCTTCTAATCTTGACATGCAAATTGTAATACCTTGATACCCTCTATTGGTAAGCGGCATTTCTTACCCTGGACATGTGTCTTCTCTATTCCAATTCGTCCAAGTCTTGTTTTATCATCTTCACATTTCCATAGGGGTCAAAGAGTTGTACCCTAGGGGACTTATGAATTATCTCAACTGAAATTACTGCTTCCATCCCAAACGCCAACGAGTAAGGTGTTTCCCTTGTTGAAGTACTTTCTATAGTCCGATAAGCCCATAAGACTTCATGTAATTTATCTGTCCAGATTCCTTTTCTTCCTTCCAGCTTTGCCTTCAGAGTATACTTGATTATTTTGTTCACCGCCTCCGTTTGGCCATTAGTCTAAGGGTGAGCTGGTGTGGCGTAATAGTTCTTTATCCCGAAGTCTTGACACATATCTCTGAAGATGTCACTATCCAATTGAGTCTCATTGTCTGTGATTATAGTTTCCGAGATTCCAAACCGATAGATGATATTTTTCTTCACAAAATTGGTCGTGTTAGCCTCGGTGATATGTACTAGTGCTTCTGCTTCAACCCACTTTGTGAAGTAGTCGACGACCACTATAGCATGCTTTATCCCTCCTTTAGTTACAACTGGCATCGGACCAATCAGATCTATTCCCCACATGGCAAACGGCTATGGATATGTCCAATTTTTCAACTGCTCAGGTAGTCTACGGATGTCATTAGCTATCTCTTGATAGCCACAACATTGATTTGCAACATCTTGTGCATCCCCAAACAGAGTCGGCCAATAAAAGCCTTGCCTAAGCGTTTTATGTGCCAAGCTTTTACCACCCGAGTGATTCCTATAGACTCCCTTGTGAATACTTTCTAATATTTGCTTATCTCTGATCGGGTCAACGCATTTCTGAATGGATTTGGAGAACCATTTTCTGTATAGCTCTCCTTTTACTATCGAATATCTTGTGGCTTTATATCTGAGACGTTTCACCTCACCTGTCTCCGTCGGGAGTGCCCCATTTTCTAAATATTCTCTTATCGGGGTCATCCAGGTAGTTTGTTCCTCTTCAATCACTTCTACCTCTGATGCTTCGGCTTGATTTTCGTTCTCGAAACTTGGCTTTTGCAGGTGAGTGATCGGGATTGTTTTGACCATACATTGGTGGTTGATGCCAATTTTGACAGCGCATCCACTTTCTCATTTTTTCCCCTCTGGATCTGGGTGATTCTGTGTGCTTTGAACCTTTTGAGTGTTTTAATTACAGTTAAATATGCGACCATATTGCTATCCTTGGCTTGATATTCATTCAGAACTTAATTGACTACCACCTGTGAATCACTGAATATTTCCAACTCATCTGCTCCTAATGTCGTGCACACCCTAAGGCCTGCTAGAAGCGCCTCATACTCTGTCATATTATTAGTGGTTTTGAAGTCAAATCGCAAGGCACATTCCACATGGTCACCTTCTGGTGTGGATATAACTATACATGCCCCGCTGCCGTACGTGTTTGACGATCCATATACATGTAGTTTCTAAGGAAACAGATCATTTTCTCTTAACTTCCTGATCACCTCGTTGTTTGGCTCAGCAAACTCTACGACCATATCCGCTACAACTTGTCCCTTGATTGTAGCTATTGGTGAGTAGACTATGTCAAACTCACTTAGTTTCACTGCCCACTTAGTTAGCCTTCCCGACACTTCAGGTTTTGACAAACTTTGTTTCAATGGACAGTCGGTATTTACTTCAATTTTGTGAGCTTGAAAGTATGGTCTTAGCTTTCTCGCTACTATTACCAAGGCCAAAGCCATTTGTTCAGCTGAAGAGTATCTTGTTTCCGCAGGTAACAAAGCTTTGCTGGTGTAGTATACAGGTTTCTGTGTTCTCTCTTCCAATATGAGCAGTACCGATCATATTGCTACGTTTGTAACGGACAGGTAAAGATAGAGCACTTCCCCTTCAAGTGGTTTAGATAATATCAGAGCCTTTCCCAAGTATTCTTTGATTTTTCTGAACGCTTGCTCGCACTCGTCACTTCACTCTACCCATTTGCCTCGCTTAATTGCTTTGAAGAAGGGTAGGTATTTGTCCGTGGATTTACTTATGAACCGGCTCAAAGACGCTAGCAACCAATCAATCTTTGGATTTCCTTCAATATCTTGGGATACCTCATTTCTTACAGGGCTCTTATATTCTCCGGATTTACTTCGATCCCTCTTTGGTGAATTTGAAATCCTAGGAACCTACATGACGGTACTCCGAATACATATTTCTTTGGATTTAGCTTCATCTCATATTTTCACAGTACCTCAAACGTCTTCCTTAAATCAGTTGGATGATCTCTTGATGTCACACTTTTGGTTAGCATATCGTCCATGTATGCCTCCATATTCCTGCCAATCTGTCGAGCAAACATTTTATTTACAAGCATTTGGTAAGTTGCCTAAGCATTCTTTAATCCAAACGGCATGACCTTATAGCAATACAATCCCTGGTCAGTTGTGAATGAAGTTTTTTCCTCATCTGATTCGAACATTCTGATCTGACTATAACCTAAATAAGCATCCATGAAACTTAACAGTTCATGTCCGGCCATTGCATCACCAACTGGTCAATCCGAGGGAAAGGGAAGCTATCCTTCAAACATGCTTTGTTCAGGTAGGTGAAATCCACACACATCCTCCACTGACAATTTTTCTTTTTCATCAGGACTATGTTGACAACTCAGTCGGGATATTTCATTTATCGAATAGATTATGCGGCCAATAGCTTATCCACATCTTCATTGATCGCATTGCTTCTTTCTGGGTTGAAGCGTATCCTCTTCTGGATAACTGGTTTCTGATCTGGATTTACTGCTAAGTAATGTGAAATCGTCCTTGGATTGATCCTTGGCATGTCTGCGTGCTCCCAAGCGAACACGTCCTTGTATTCTTTTAGTAGTTTGACCATCTTGCCTTCATCGAGCTTTGTCAGTTGGGACCCTATCCTAACAGTCTTTTTTGGATCACCATTGTTAATGGCAACTTCCATGGTTAGTTCATTTGGGCCTTTGTCACTCTCTTGCATCGCCTTTCTCGGGTCTAGGCAGAACCCGGTCGGGGTCTCGACATTCTCCTCCTTTGAGTCTACTTTTAGGTCTTCACCTTTTCTAACATCATCCACCTGCATTACCCCCGACTCTGCATTTTCCCTGTAACGATGAGATTCGCTTTTCTGGCCTATTCCTGTGAGCTTTTCATGATCCCTATCCCAGCTTCAGCCGAAAACTTTACCATGAACGCGTAGGTTGCAGTTACTGTTTTATTTTGTTTAGGAAGGGTCGGCATAACAAAGCGTTATATGGCCAATTCTCAACATTTATGACCACAAAGTCCATCAATATTGTCTTCGTACAAGGAACACTCTCATGCATGTCTTGATCATCTTGCATGAATGCTTAATTGCCTTAATTGTGTGCCTCTTTGCCATAAATCTTGCTTGGGTGTTTGGTGCATTTAGTTTGCCCTTAGAAGAGTTTTTTCCCATTGAACGCGGTCGGAACAGCTCCCTGTGCATTTCCTCCACAGCGGTATGCACAGCGGTGTTCTCCAGACTTTGCTCGCTACTGCTACCGCGTCATGTGCATGTTGCATTCACAGCGGTCTCTCAATCGGAGTTTCCCAGTGATGCACAGCTTGCTCAACCGTGGTCTGGACATTGCCTATACCGGTGTCCAGACAGCGGAGATTCACAGGCGATGCACCGCTTGCTCTACCGTGGTCTAGACACTTGCCTAGGCCGCGGTATGCACAACGGTCATGACAGGAATCAGTTGCCCTTTGTCCAAAACGATGCCGTTTCATATAGGGCTTCTTTATATATGTTCTCTTCTTCTTCCTTGCCTTCTTAGAGCTCAAAGAACACATTTGTTAGAGAGAGAGAACCTCCTCTAGTGAGAGAAAGCACCAAGCTTTGTGTTTGACTCCCCAAACTCCAAACCCATCTTTATCTTGCATTCAAGCATCATTACAAGCATGGGTTTTCATTGATTGGTAAATAGAACCACCATTGTTGTTCATTTATTGTTCTAGCTTACCAAGACATGTCATTTATTGCTTAAATTAGCATTTCTTTGTATTAATTGCATATTTATTGAAGCTATGACATGTTTGAGGTTTGAATTGTGATAGCTAGGGTTTGTGACCATTTTGCCCTTATAGCTAAATCTCTATGCTTTGCATTTAGATATTGTTTAGGACTCATTGATTGCATTTTGTGATTGCATTATAGTCCATGACATGCTTAATGATAACTTGTGTTGATATGGCTTTTGTGATAACTAGCATTTAGGTCATTGTTGCCTCTAGCTAATTAGGTCATATTGATTGCATTTTGATGATTGCATTTTATGATCGTGCCATGCTTAATGACAACATATGTTGAAATGGCTTTGGTTGATAACTACGATATATTGTTACATAACTATATCTAGTTAAGTCTTTATGAACATTCATTTAGACATTGATATCTAGGAATTGCACTTAGTGACATTCTTTAATTTCTAGATAAGCATTTAGTGTTGCCTAGCATTATTTGCATTTAGAATATTTTTACATATTCACATAGGTTGTTGACTCTTCATTGAGGTTAAGTCTTGTGGCTTCGGTGTGAAGTTGCACAAGCAAGGGAAGTCTTGCAACCAAGGGTGGGTTGACAAGCAAATTGGTCGGGTGCCACTGTAAAAGGCTTAAGAGGGTAGAGTATGAGGCATTCACCCAAGAGTAGTGTATCAGGGGATATCACTAGGGACTGAACCAAGAGTGGTGAGTGGCGGTGTCCATAGCCTGAGGTTGTCGAGAGTGAGAGTCCGAGAATCACTTGAGGGTGTAACATTTTATTCATATAGTGGATTTCTGTGACCGAGTGTGGCGCACTTAACAGCCCGTGGGTTTTCCCATTTGGAGGGTTTTCACGTATACATCTTGTGTTATTTATATTTCCGCACCTTACACTTGATGTTGTATGTTTGTTTTATTGGGTGAATTTTGAATATTGACTAATCAAGAAAATTTGGTAATTGACTTGATTAAAACCTATTCACCCCCCCCCCCCCCCCCCCCTCTAGGTTATTGACACACGTTTTTAGGGAATTTCAATTGGTATCAGAGCTGGTGCCTAGATATACTTAGGTGATCGTGTCTTGCTTGTGCATTCTTGTTGTTGAATTGCATGTGCATTCATATAACCCAAAACACCATGAGTGATTTTGAGAGACTAGAGGGTGCTTCTATCTCTGAACCACTAATGCTCACCAAGGATAACTATTCCTCTTGGAAAGTGAGGATGGAAGTTTTTTTGTGTGACCTTTATGTTGTGGAAGAAGGGTATTCACCTCTCATGGAGACACAATAGAATGGGGCTTCTATGCCTAAGCCCAAGTCCAAATGGACAGTTGACGAACTCGAGGCTGCCAAATGGAACTCAAAGGGCCTCCGTGCCTTATATTGTGTAGTGGGTGAGAGTCATGCAAAACTCATCCAAACAACTCAAGATGTTTGAAAAGCTTGGGAGATTCTAAGAGTCATCCATGAAGGTACCGTGAAAGAAGAACACAAAAAATTAGGTACCTCAAAGATCAAGCTTAAATGTTTTGATTGTGGTGGCTATGGGCACATCTCCACCGATTGTGGAAACTCAAAGAGCAAGATTCAAACAGGCAAACCAAATGCCTACTTTTGTAGTGAAAATGAATAATGCTCTTCGGGTTCGAGGGATGTGAAAGGAATCACATAGCCTTGTACGTTTTACATATGAAAACTTTAGAGCTGCCACAAGACACCCATCACTCAAGGTAGACATTGAAGAAGCTAGCTTAGATGATGATTACCATGAGAGCATAAGTGGTAGAAGCTTCGATGAAGAAATTTCAAGCTCCAAGAACTTGAGTGGTGAAGGGTTTGATTATGAAGACTTCATCGAAATCTTCTAAGGTCCTTGAAGAAGAAAAATGAAGAAATCAAGAAGTTAAAAGAAGAAAATCTTCAACTAGGGACCAAGTTAGATGACTCCTTAAAGATGGACATAGTTGTTGTGTCCAAGTATGAGAAAGAGATTGATGATTGACATTAAAGGATGAAGGCAATGAAGGATGAACTTGCCAAAAAAGACAATTCATTGAAGATCATCAAGGAGAATGAGATGAGGTGCCTTGGAGAATTGAAGAAAGCCAAGGTCATGCAACCTCAAGCTCAAGGAAAGAAAAGAGCTTTACCTCCACAACATCCTAGGAGGAAGATTGATCTTGGAGAGACATCCAAGAATGGCCAAGTGAAGGGACCAACAAAGAATGGAGCTAAACCTCAATAATCAAGAGCTCCACCTCCAAGCTTTCCTCAACCAAGGAAGCAATCTTCTCCAACTCAACAACAAAGAAGAAGAGAATCAATACCACACCAAAGAAAAGCTCAAATATATGGGAAAGCACCTTTGTCCTCACAAATGAGTGGTATGACCCCTCATTTTATTCCTTCATGTAATTTTTATGGTGTTGATGGTCATATTAGACCAAATTGCTTCAATTACATTAACATGTGTAGAACTAAGAGCATGATTGAAATAAAAAGGGGTAGAGCCAATACGCATGTGCCTAGGAAAGCTAGTGTTAATGATCCTAGGAGTAATATGATGATCTTGACCACTAGGAATGACAATGTGTCACCTAAGTGGATTAGAAAAGATGAACCCACATGCCATTGTGCTAAGGTTTCACCCATAGGCTCAACTAGGTCAAATGGAATTGGTAAGTCTATAGGGACTCATATCCCCTCTTGACTTGTTTTGATTGACCCCATATGGGGAGCTCAAGCAAAGAGAGCAAATTGGCAATGCATTGTGCTCATTGATAATATTTATGCTTCTTTATTAATTGCTTGAGATGATTGGTTGTACATATTTTTTTAATAAGTGTGCAACTTTGGTTTACATGCAATCCATGTCTTATTTATGACCAAACATGCATTTTTGGAATAGGAGAATTGATTGGAAAGTACATTTTGAATGACCTAGAATTGATCTCCATGACATGTTGATTCTTTATATAACATGCTTTAAAGTAATATGCATGATGAAATTGTTGAATGCTCTAAAATGAATGCAAAAATGTGTGTGAAAGCTATTATGAGACTTCAATCAATAAGGATCTTATATCCAATTCAAGGATTTTACAATCCAAAAGTCTCTTTCTCTTTACTAGTCGAACAAGGCTACTATCATACGGGCATTCCACCCGGAAACATCGAAAAGGGCACAATAGTCGCTCATGTCTTGTTTTGCTCGTAAAGTTTGGTATAGTTGTTCTTAAAATGAAGTTATTTTACAATCTATATCTTGCTTATTCCATGACAAACGGTGAAATTGGTTTGAATTCTTTTGGAAACCTTTGTTATTTTGCTTTGCCAAATACCATGTTTTGATCTTGAATACAACTTGTCTTGTATGCAAAGCATTCGTTCTCACATTTTTTTTATGTAATAAAACTCCTTATTCTCTCTTCTTAATTAAGTTGCATAAATTTGGTTATATGATTATGCATATGTCTTGTGCCATCAGCTCTCCTTGCTAATGCCTTCTTAATGGGATACTCATTTATCTATCTCATGACAAAAATGGGGAGTAGTGTGGATTTAGGGGGAGTTGAGAGTTGCATATGAGGGGAGTTTGATTGAGGGGGAGTAACCTATTTAGGGGGAGAATTTGCATTTGCATTGTTGATGCATGTTGCTTGTTTGTATTGTATGCAAATTGCTCTTGTTTTTATGTCTTTGATCACCTCACATACACTTGTCTTGGAAAGTGTATTTATTTTGTTTTGTAGGGATTTTGATTCTACAAGAGATGGATGACTTGAAGATCTAGTTAATTAGACATCTCTTTGTAATGTAGAAAAAATTTGTTGATCCCTGTTTTTTGTTTTGTTTATTGGTGAGGATGAATTGTGAGTGGTGGTTTTGTCACGAAATAGCCAAAGGGGAAGATTGTAAGTTCCTCAGTTTTTTATTGGCTCATTTCGTTGACAACCACATTTGGGGATTAATGTGTAAGGGTAGTTTAGGCCATCATTGCTCAAGACCCAGCTCAAGCTTCAGAAGGTAAATCACTTGCTTAACCTTTTCTGAAGAGTTTTTAGTGCACACACACACTCTCATGCATGTCTTTGATCATCTTGCATGAATGCTTAATTGCCTTAATTGTGTGCCTCTTTGCCATAAATCTTGCTTGGGTGTTTGTTGCATTTAGTTTGCCCCTAGAAGAGTTTTTTCCCCTTGACCGTGGCCGGGAAAGCTCCCTGTGCATTTCCTCCGCCACAGTATGCACAACGGTGTTCTCCAGACGTTGCTCGCTGCTGCTACCGCGGCTTATGCACGTTGCATGCACATCGGTCTCCCAAGCAGAGTTTCCCAGTGATGCACCGCTTGCTCTACCGCGGTCTGGACATTGCCTATACCGCGGTCCAGACAGCGGAGATTCACAGGCGATGCACCGCTTGCTCTACCGCGGTCTGGACACTTGTCTAGGCCGCGGTATGCACAACGGTCATGACTGGAATCAGTTGCCCTTTGTCCAAAACGATGCCGTTTCATGTAGGGCTTCTTTATATATGTTCTCTTCTTCTTCCTTGACTTCTTAGAGCTCAAAGAACACATTTTTTAGAGAGATAGAGAACCTCCCCTAGTGAGAGAAAGCACCAAGTTTTGTGTTTGACTCTCCAAACTCTAAATCCATCTTTATCTTGCATTCAAGCATCATTTCAAGCATGAGTTTTCATTGACTGGTAAGTAGAACCACCATTGTTGTTCATTTATTGTTCTAGCTTACCAAGACATGTCATTTATTGCTTAAATTAGCATTTCTTCATATTAATTGCATATTTATTGAAGCTATGACATGTTTAGGGTTTGATTTGTGATAGCTAGGGTTTGTGACCATTTTGCCCTTATAGCTAAATCTCTATGCTTTGCATTTAGACATTGTTCAGGACTCATTGATTGCATTATAGTCCTTGTCATGCTTAATGACAACTTGTGTTGATATGGCTTTTGTGATAGCTAGCATTTAGGTCATTGTTGCCTCTAGCTAATTAGGCCATATTGATTGCATTTTGATGATTGTATTTTATGATCATACCATGCTTAATGACACATTGTTGAAATGGCTTTGGTTGATAACTAGGATATATTGTTGCATAACTATATCTAGTTAAATCTTTATGAACATTCATTTAGACATTGATATCTAGGAATTGCACTTAGTGACATTCTTTAATTTCTAGATAAGCATTTAGTGTTGCCTAGCATTATTTGCATTTAGAATATTTTTACATATTCACATAGGTTGTTGACTCTTCATTGAGGTTAAGTCTTGTGGCTTCGGTGTGAAGTTGCACAAGCAAGTGAAGTCGCACAAGCAAGTGAAGTCTTGCAACCAAGGGTGGGTAAACAAGCAAATTGGTCGGGTGCCACTGTAAAAGGCCCAAGAGGGTAGAGTAGGAGGCGTTCACGCAAAGAGTAGTGAGAACCAAGAGTGGTGAGTGGCGGTGTCCATAGCCTGAGGTTGTCGAGAGTGAGAGTCCGAGAATCACTTGAGGGTGTAACATTTTATTCATATAGTGGATTTTTGTGACCGAGTGTGGCACACTTAACAGCCTGTGGGTTTTCCCATTTGGAGGGTTTCCACGTATAAATTTTGTGTTATTTATATTTCCGCACCTTACACTTGATGTTGTATGTTTGTTTTATTGGGTGAATTTTGAATATTGACTAATCAAGAAAAATTGGTAATTGACTTGATTAAAACCTATTCACCCCCCCCCCCCCCTCCCCCTCCCCTCTAGGTTATAGACACACGTTTTTAGGGAATTTTAATACGGACACCTCCGCATCATCGTTTGGGTCCTAAACCTCTGATACCTCCTACGAAAACCTAGTTAAAAAGTCTTTTAATTTCTCGTTTTTTCTTTGTTTCAAGGTAGAAACAACTGACACCGATTTCCTCCGTTGGATATTTCCCATAAATTATCCGGTGAACGCTCGCGTCAATCCTTTGAAACTCCTAATGGATCCCGATGGTAATCCTCCGAACCACTTGGACCCCTGATCTCCTAATGTCTGAGGGAACATAAGACACATGAGGGCATCATCATAGTCATGCTGAGCCATGAGGCTCTGGTATCTCCTAACATGTTCCTGCGGATCAGTATTGGCTTTGAATTGCTCCACATGTGGCATCCTAAATTTCTCTGAAAATGAACCTACCTTATGGTGACAACGAACGAACTTCCAAAATTCCCGACCTGGGGGTTTTCTTGACTTTGCTTTTTCTCCAAAACTTCTATCCTTCTAAGAAGAACTTCGCGCTCTCCTTCGAGTTTGCCATGCCTGTCTAACCTTTGGTGGATTATGAACCCATACAAGTCCCTTCACCTTCTAGGAGCACGCTCGTCATCACTTAAATTCGATCGGGGTTTCCTATTCCTTCCATCATACCTGTCTTCTTACTCATAATCTTGTCTTGCATCGTCATACCCTGTGGTACCCTCTTGTGAGCTTGACTTCTCATGTTCCTCCGCTCTTCTATTTTGGTGCAAGTTATTTCTTCTACGTGAATGTTCTCTTTTGCCCATTTTCTCTATTCTATCTTTTCCAGATTTTTAGGGTGCACCTGGAGCAGTTGCCAGGATCTCATAGCACACCTTAGGCTCTTGAGCTACCACAGGTGTAGAGAGTTGGTATGGTGAACTTAGATTTGCAGTTGCAGTTGCAGTTATGCTAATTCCCTGTCTAGCGGCATCATCAATGATTTTCCGTAAGGATTCTTAAACTTGCCTAAATGCATCTGGAGATATTCATGTAGTCAAGTTCGTAGTTGTAACGACATCCTGTCTGCTTGATGGTGGAGTTCTTGAGGGTGGATTTGTTCCTGGTGCATTGGCGTCAACGATATTCACCTCCCGTGAAGCGTCAACATTGAACGGGGATGAATCTCTGTCAATGCTGGAGACCATAATTTTACCTTGTATGACTAAACCTCTAACTGATTATAACGTCGAAGGTTCACACCCTCCTTCTAGCACCAGTTGTTGACGGTGATTTTTAGATGGATCACGCGTCTAACAGAAAGTATATGAGATCACACAATTGCAAATTAAAAACAATTAAGGAATTAAAGAAAACACAAGGAGTTTACGTGGTAAAACCCCAAGAACGGGGAAACATCCATAGTTGCCGGAAACCGGCAAGGAAAGAACTTTACTATGAATATTCGATTACACACTCTATCTCTCATGCTCTCTATATTTTTTATTTTCTTTTTCTCAACTCTTTCATGAGCATTATTAGGGTCTATTTATACATGCATAGAAACCTAATTTGTATTGTACAAGTAAATGGAATTGACGTGTTTGAGTCATTTTATCCTTCTTTCTTGTTTTACGTTTGTTGACGTATTGGACCTCTTGCCTAATTTGGACTCTGGCATCAATAAGGAAATTTGTTTCCTTGTCAAAACGCGCTTCGAGACACCTTATTGGAGTAAGACTCATTCTGTAAGTATTTGATAATATCCACGTGTCGATCTGCTGACCATCTGTTAAGATCCGACCAAGACTTATTCTCCCCGACCAGTGATCCAATCTCGACCTAAGGTTTTGACTTGACCATCCTGATGATCCCGACCGGGTATTATGAAACCATCTTTTGTCAGTGTATGTGGGTTCGGGCTTAGGTAGGTTCAGGAAGGTTAACTCTTGGTGACATGGTATATTTAACTCCCTTGTTTTTGGATAGTTACGCTGACTCACCATTCTTCAAATTTTACCAATAACAATATTAAATATTATTATATTTTTTATATTATATTATATTATATTATATTATATATATAAGAGGGGCACTTTGGTCATTTAAAAATATTGTCCTGTCTTATCCTAGTCATATCAAACGCATAACAGTACAATTAATAGTTACAAAAAAACTGATTTTTTTATATATAAAAAAAAGTGAAAAACAAAAACGAAAAACAAAAACAAAAAATAAGTTTTTTGTGTTTTTTAAATCTTTCAATTTTAACACTGGTTTTGTTTTTCATTTTTTTTTCGAAAATAAAATGAAAAACGGTTAACGAACACGTTTTCGAAATCGTTTTTGAAAAATAAAAACGAAAAAGGACTGAAAAACAACTGCAGGATGATGCCTAATTTAAGTAGTAGAAATTGTGAGATATGTCACATTTGTTTTGTGCTGCAATGATGTCACCATTTTAATAACTTAAGGTTAAAAGACACATATTATGGTGAACTATCTAAATTGCTCTTAAATAATCTATTTTTTATTCTCATTGTGCTTTCATTTACACGTTGAAAACGATAACTCCTCTCTCTCTCCAAAAAACTTGTCTCTCTTTATATTCTGTACAAGAAGATAACATATATTTATAATTTCCGTTTATATATTTTCATATATTTCTGTGTGGTTTAACAATGTATCCATTCGTTATGATTTGTTGTTCAGTCTTTGTTTGAACATGTTTGAACATGTATGAACCTTTTATTTTTCAAAGGATCTAACATTTTATTTTTGAAAATAGGGTTTAGTTAAATCGAGTATATTTATAGTCAAATCGAGCATTTTTTTTATATGATCGAGTTTACTTTTGAAAGAATCGAGTATATTTTAAAAAAAAATTGAAAGAATCGAGTATTTGTCAAAGATTTGAGAATTTTTCAAAGGATCGAGAATATTTTTCAAAGGATCGAGATTTTTTTTAGTTTAATCGAGTATATATGGAGCGAAATCGAGCATATATTAGAAAGAATAGAGGATTTTTTTTTTGAAAGAATCGAACATACTTTTCAAATGATTGAGAATATTTTTTTTAAAAAAATTGGTTTAGTTAAATCGAGAATATTTGTAGCGAAATCGAACATATATTAGAAAGAATCAGGGTTTTTTTGTTGAAAGAATCGAATATATTTTTCAATGAATCGATAATATTTTTTAAAAAAAATTTGGTTTAGTTAAATCAAGAATATTTGCAGCAAAATTGAGCATATATTAGAAAGAATCGATGATTGTTTTTTGAAAGAATCGAACATATTTTCAAAGAATCGAGAATATTTTTTAAAAAAATTGGTTTAGTTAAATCGAGAATTTTTGTAGCGAAATCGAGCATATATTAAAAAGAATTGAGGATTTTTTTTTTAAAGAACCGAGCATATTTTTCAAAAAAACGAGAATATTTTTCAAGTATCGACCCCCAAATGTGTCTCCGTCGCCGTTCGAGTGATTGTCTTGGTTTCAACAAGACTTTCTCTCTCTACTTAACAAATGAATGAAAAAAATCTGATGTAAAACAACTATTGATGATATTTTTATCCGTTCATCATAATAGATGTCGTTTAAATATAAGTTATAAAAACATTGACAGTATTAAAATACCGGTTTAAAAAAGTGTCATTTATTTTTTAAAATCATTTAAGTATTCTATGAGAAATGTAGCTTTTAATATATATACAAAAAAGTAAAATACTAATTAACTAGGATAATTAAACAAGGAAGATGTGAGCTTGTATCAAAGATAAAGGTTTGTCATCAATCTCATCGAATCTTCTACTCCGATCCCCGAAATTGATTTGGTTCTTTGGGATATTTTTGATATTTCTACTTTATTTCCTGTTTTAGATTTTCGTTTTATTTATAAATGCTAACTTGGTAGGTCATTGGTAAGCTTTTATTAAATTTGTTTAGGACGATATCTATACAGATTTGTAATTTACTGTTGTTTTATTAATCTTTTTTAAAAAAATGTAAAAAATAACAAAACGATAGATATTTTCCAATCAATGATGAATAGGGTATCACTCAAGTGTGACAAGATTATTCAAATTTTTGGATTGGATCATCAATGATCTTGATTTCAATTGTATACATTTGCTAAGCATTTTGGTTGGAAGAGAAATAAGATTCTACCGATGAAAAAGAAAACAAATAAGGGTCTGTCCTGTAAACGTTTTTCAGTTGTTGTTTTTTTAAAATAAAAATAAAAATGAAAATGAAAGCAATGTTTTTTGTTTCAGTTTCGAATTCTGAAAACGTGTCTGGTAGCATATACTGATAGCTGTATTTTGAAAATAAAAATGGAAAAAACGCGTTTGGTAGGTTAACTGAAAACTATTAAAAATTGAAATATCAATTTCTTACATTTTGTTTAATATTATTACAATTGTAAACAAATTGATTAAATAATTAACCAATGTAATTTTTGTATTGTAGTTTTTAAATTAAACAAAAGTAATACATCACAAATTACTAAAAAAAAAATTCAGTTAATCAAAACTAAATTCTTAAATTATAAATAAGTATTATTTTAATAAATATAAATAACAGTAATAATATATATGTAATTAAAAAGAAGAAAAATAAAGGAAACTGGATCGGTCAAGAAGAAGAAAGAAAGAAGATCGAAGAAGAAAGAAAGAAGATCGAAGAAGAAGAGGAGGGAGAGGATCGAAGAAGGAGAAGGGTCGGAGAAAAAGAAGACGCATCGGAGAAGGAGAAGAAGAAGACGCATCAGAGAAAGAGAAGAAGAGGATCGAAAAAGAAAAAGGTTCGAAGAAGAAGAAGAGGAGGAGGATTGGAAAAGAAGAAGAGGAGGAGGATCAGAGAAGATGATCGGAAAAAAAGGGAAAAAAAGTTAAAAAACAATGAAAAGCAAAAACAAAAATAAAGAAAATATTTATTTTATGGTTTTCAAATTTTTTACCTTTAAAACTGATTTTGTTTTTTATTTTTTAAAGAAATAAAATGAAAATCGGTTAACGAATTCACATTATCAAAAACGAAAACAAACTGAAAAACAGCTGCAGAACGGGACCTAAGTGTGACAAGAAAATATTTTTCTGTTGTTAGTTGAGATGATTTTATTAAGTCCACCTACCATCAGAAACAAGAGTCCACCTGCCTGACAGGACAGGGAGTTGAAGTCGAATATCATTGTGTTACATTTTTTTCTTAATGATTTGGAAATTCATAATCAATAAAAAATAAAATTAGCAAACAACACATCTCCAGCATACATACATTAATAATTATAGTTGTCACAAATTTATTTAGAACTTAACAATACGGATCTGGAAACGGGTTTATACACATATCTTGATAACTTATGTTGTAGGTTGAACATTTGATGATCAAAACTCAAAAAATTCCGTTATTAAATGATACTACTTATTTTCGTAATAAATTAAATGAACGACTCGATATACATATCTATATGAGTTTTGCACAATATGATAATAATGATTTGTAATTACGTTAAGTATAAAGTATATAAAGTTAAACGTTAAATTTACTCTAATCACAAAATGTGAAGACCATATCATACATCCAAATTCTGTCATACAACCTTAGCAAACCCTATTTGCTCAACATGACATTGTGTCAATTGCATATCGGCTTGTAATGATCAGTAGCTTTTGATTATAGATAAGCTCAAGATTCCAAAACAAAACAAAACAAAATACGTAATATAGATGAAGAAATTTTGCGAGTCTTTCTAAGCCTAGCAAGAAAGTGCATATATCCAATTGACCCTACATTATTATTGACATTATTGAGGTGCCATTATATTAAATTTTGAAGTTGCGTTGCGTGGAATTTCGTCCACAAATTTTAATTTTTAGAAAGAGATCGAAATCAAAAGGGAACCAAGAAATATTTTTTCTTGGTCCCCAAATAATATTTCTTGGTCCCCAAAACCAAAATAAGTGCAAGTTGCAGTTTCAACCTAACTCTATGTCTACCGAGAAAATATTCAGTGTACTGGAACTCCAAAATACATACACCATAATCATGAATGACGTAGATGATCAATCAAATACTTTTTCATGACACGTGCACATAACATGTTTCTCCCCCACTTTTTGTATCCAAAATTCATTTGGTTTTCTAGGAATATATCCATTTTTTCCCTAGGTAGCTTTGATTAATTATGTCCCTTATTCTTCCTTTATTCTTCCTAATAGTTTCATGTTATGTATATCCAAACTATATAACTCTACAAATATAAATAGATTTTAGATTTTAGTGGATATATGCATGCTACAAATTATTTATCAGTGGAAATTGTGAAATATGTCATATTTTTTTTATATGTGTTGTAGTGATATCATCACTAACTTAAGTTTAAAAGGCACCTGTTACGGTGAACTACCCAAATTGCCCTTAAATAATCTATTTTTTAATCTCATTGTCTTTCCATCTACACTTTGAAAACGATAACTCCTCTCTCTCTCCAAAAAACTTGTCTCTCCAGATTCTGCATAAGAAAATAACCTATATGTATGATCTTCGTTTATATATTTTTGTATATTTCTGTGTGGTTTAACAATGTATCCATTCGTTAAGATTTGTTGTCCAGTTTTTGTATGAACATTTTATTTTTCAAAGGATCGAACATTTTATTTTTGAAAATAATGTTTAGTTAAATCGAGCATATTTGTAGCCAAATCGATTTTTTTTTTTTAATATGATCGAGCTTATTTTTGAAAGAATTGAAAGAATCGAGCATTTGTCAGAGGATCAAGAAATTTTCAAAGGATCGATAATTTTTTTCAAAGGATCGAGATTTTTTTTCAAATGATCAATTTTTTTTTTCAAATGATGGAGATTTTTTTCAAGAGATAGAGATTTTTTTTCAACGAATCGAGAACATTTTTGAAAGAATCGAGATTTTTTTTCAAAGGATCGATAATATTTTTTAAGGATCGATAATTTTTATCAAATGATCAAGAAGATTTTTCGAAAGATCGGGATTTTTTTTTCACAGGATCGAGAATATTTTTCAAATGATCGAGAATATATTTTAAAGGATTGAGAATTTTTTTCAAATGATCGAGAATATTTTTCAATAGATCGATTTTTTTTTTCAAATGATCGATGTTTTTTTTTAAGGATCGAGTTTTTTTTTAGAAAATTAGGTTTAGTTAAATCAAGTATATTTGTAGCGAATTCGAACATATATTATAAAGAATCTATAATTTTTTTTTAAAGAATTGAGCATATTTTTCAAAGCTCGACCCTCGAATGCGTCTGTATAGCGCTTGAGTTTCAACGAAACTTTATCTCTATTTCATAAATCTCACTGTAAAAAAATGAATGAAAGATTCTGATGGAACAACTATTGATGACATTTTTATCCGTTCACTATAATATGTGTCTGTTAAACATAAGTTATTAAAACAATAATAATATTGAAATACTACCTCCAAAAAATGCTATTTATTTTTTAAAATCTATACCATTTTCTAGTCGATCATTTTCTTCTTCCGTTGAGTGGGGAGATGAAAGTTACGGTCTGTCGTATCCATGAGAGTAACTTCATGAAATAGATGCACCATCATTTCAAGCTATAATTGATAGATTATATAATCCATTGAAGAAGCAATCTAATTCGAGATTGGAGATTCCTGATTCTTTTGTTTATCTACTATTTTTTTGGTAATAATCATTTTACCCCTGTAATTTATCATATTCTCAACTTTTCCCCTCTAGTTTCAACATTCTCCACTCTTCCCCTTCTCATGCCCAACTCCATTTTCTCACACATGGGGAAAATGGAGATTGGAATAAGGCAAACTACATGGGTAGAGCAATCTCCAATAGAAAGTGAAATTTATAGTTATAGTTTGGTCTCAAATAGTACTGAAAATGATATTTATATATCTTTTTGCTCCGGTGGTGTTGAGAGTGATATTTGGTAACAGATTTAATTATGCATAATTTATAATAAATGGTCAATAAATTATAATTTATAAACTTTAACGTTGACAAAAATAATACTGATGTAAATTTCTCAACGAGAGCTTTAAAATGGTACTAATATTTAATATTTTTAAATATTTTTAAATTATTATCAAATTTGATAATATTGAAAATTTTAATTTTAAAAAAATGAAACATTGCAAAATTTAAATTTCATAGATTATAATAAACATAACATAAACACATACATAAAGAAAAATTACAAGCATAATCATGTAAATCACAAATAAATTTCTTTATAATATTTTTGGAATTTTGTTGATTTTTTAGTATTTTTTTGGATAAAAATAAATCATTTACTATTTTAATATCTAAAAAATTGTAGACCATTCATCTCGAACGGTTAACAAATCTGATTCGTCCATCTCTTACGGCCAACGAATTCGATCAGTTCACTCCAATAGTCAACAATTACGACCGGATTCTACACATTCATTTCTGTTTTTCATACTTGAATTATGGTATTGGTCCCAAAAAAACTAAAAATATCACTATTTTATTCATCCAACAAATAGGTCTCACCATCTTACACATGAGTCTCACCGTATAACTCTTACTCTCACCTTTATTAAATATAAATCAATCAAATAACTCTCAATCTATTTTAACTCTCACTTTAACTCTATATTGGGGATGATTTTGAGACTTAAAATGAGCATATAGCTCTCTATCGGAGATGACTTTACTCGAACGAAAAGGATTTTTGTAATTCATGTTTATATAAATTTAAATAAAGGTTTTGATATTGTGATTCACAAAACTCATATTAACGAGACTACATAGTCACATAGACTTTATTTATTGAGATCATCCATATAACATATCACTGTACAAATTATCATGCATATAAGCATCACCATATATAATATTGTCGATCTACATTGAGTATTTAGTTCAACTTTACATATGTTAACACAAATATTAATCTCAAAATAGATTTGTACTAAAATTTTCAATCTCCACAAGGCATAAGATTTCTTGTTATAACAAGCATTTATTTAATTGATTGACACAATAATATGACCGAAACAAGTAGTGGTCATCGATTTGAATTCGTGAATACATTGTAATGGTATATAACATAAAATTAATACCGTATTTCGAATATAGCAATACTCGAGTACTCAACGCAATAAAGAAATTAAAATACTATTAAGTCACCATGCAACGTACGGTCAAACATACCATATATATATATATATATATATATATATATATATAATTCTCATTCTCGATTCTATATATGTATACTATTCTTTCCTTTTTTGCTTTAATCATATGGAAGACCATTAAAATACTTATAAATAATCTATTGCTTCAACATTAGTAGATAATTGTACTGACACTTGACACGTGTAATCACACCACTGGTCGATCAGAGCCAAGTGGGACCCCAATCCTCCTATCATGTCTGCCCTTAATCCTGGTGCACCCCAGACCCCAGTACATGTTGTGTGTGGGGACTTGGCATGTCCGGTTGGTGTGTAAATTAGGCCGCAGCCGGATGACGTGGCAGCACAGCAGCCAAAACTTTTTTTGCTCTTTGACAAATCTTGGTTGGAGAAGTCCTGACCACTTGTTTGAGTGGCAGAGACATCTCACATACATTCGACTGAAATTATAAATATTCATTCATTGCATGTGATTGATGATACGGTGTTGATAAGCATCGTATCGTTTTCTTAGGGAATTGTATTATAGTATGAATACTTCTATAATTTCTTCTATCTAGTGAATTGACCCAGTTATCCTTATAAGTTGGTTTTGCTACATCTCTAACTTTTAATTAAGTGATCTTGTAATTCTTTTCCGGTATAAGATTTTCTAGTTTTACCATAATCATAAAAAGACCAGCATGAAGACATCTCTATTTAGTGTCTTTTTCATACATCTTCTTTAAAACTAGAGACGAAGTTAAAAAAATAAAATAAAGGGATCAAAGGTAAAAAAAGTTAAAATTTTATAATTATTTTTTAATATAAACTTTATAGTTTTTTTTCCTAGGGAGGGGGCTATGGCCCCTCTCCCTCTCCCTCTCCCTCTGCCCTGTTTCAAACCTGTATGCTCAATCACTTGTATGTACAACTCTTTCTCCATATGATTATGGAGTTTTTCAGTCTTATAATACTCATTAAAAAGACTAATGTTGAAAGATCTCTTCCACATTTTATTTCCATACTCAATTATACATTGGTTAATTAAGCTTTCCATTGTATGGTTTTCAAAGACGACTTCAAGTTACAAACCTATAGATAGTTATCGAAACAAAATAAATATGAATCAAAATCTTAATATTAAAATCAAAATAGATGCAAATCACACATTTCTTCCGATCAAAGCGAATACGATTTCGATATGAACAAGAAATAATCACATCCAATCGAATCCAATTTTGTAGACAATAAACATTAATGATCAATTGACCATGAAGAGAAGGAAATTATAATGGATAGAATGATAGATGTCTTATTCAATCCAGCCATTCATGAACTAGCTAAATACCAGTAGTGAAGCTGACATGACTGACGAGACTACTCGTTAATTTCTTTGAGCTCTCTTTGTCTACTAGTGAAAACTGGGGTAGAATGGTCCAATGAAAACTATCATTCAAAAAAGTTCAATTTTCAGATTAAAAAAATTAATAAAAGGCAACTCGGTAGAGATAACATAAAATCTCTCTCCATATAACACAAAGTCAGATAATTAGTTTCTTCATTTGAAAACTCTCTCTCCCTCTCTCTCTCACTCTCAAACCAAGACCAGAAGCAAAAGCAACCCAACCATGGCTACTACTCCTCTCAATAATAGACTCTCCATGGCCATGGAAAGAACTGGCCAATGGTAATTATTCATCATCATCTTCGACAACAACAAAACCCCATTTTTGTGTTTTTTTTTTTTTGTTCATTTTATATGCTAGTTAAATTTTGAAACTCTATGTGTTTTCAGGGTTTTCTCTCAAGAAATTCCAACTGATGTTGTAGTAGTAGTTGGAGAAGCCAATTTCTCTCTTCACAAGGTACACGTTTCGTATTTATACATGCGTTTATTTGATTCGTAATCTGAATACAATTTCAATTTCGTTGATTATCTTGATTTATAAAACAGCTTTCGAATCACGAACCATATATACGTTACTAAAGCCAATTTTGGTTACAATTTACAAGTCGTGATTCGAATACTTGATTCTAAATTATTTTCGGGTCTATGTTTTTGAAAACGAAAAACAGTTTTCCAATCATGAGATATTAATAATTATCATGATCAAATGATCATCAGTTCATGCTGGTAGCTAAGAGCAACTACATAAGGAAGCTGATTGTGGAGTCAAAAGAGACGGAGCTGACAAGGATCGACCTCTCCGACATTCCGGGAGGCCCGGAGATCTTCGAGAAGGGGGCGAAGTTCTGTTACGGAGTCAACTTCGAGATCACCGTCCACAACGTGGCGGCTCTTCGTTGCGCCGCTGAGTACTTGCAGATGACGGACAAGTACTGTGACAGCAACCTTGCCGGACGGACAGAGGACTTCCTCTCTCAGGTGGCTCTTTCGAGCCTCTCCGGCGCCGTTGTGGTTCTCAAGTCTTGTGAGGATCTTCTTCCGTTGGCCGACGAGCTCCAGATTGTTCAGAGATGCGTGGAGGTTGCCACTGTTAAGGTGTGTTTATGTGTTTGAGTTTTACTTGTTTAATTAGCTTCTATGAAAAGTGCTTTTTTATAAAAGCATGCTTATTCTAAAGTGCTTTTGTAAAGGGCTTTTAAAGCGTGAGAGAAATTGAAATCCTTTCACGTGACGAAATTTTCCAAACGATAGGATCGCAGTAAAAAATGCACGGTGTATTACGGGAGAAACTTTCACGTGATGAGATTTTAAACGTGATAGAATCGCAGTGGGTGATGCATATGACCGTTGAGATCCTTTCACGTAACGAAATTCGCCACGAGATTATATCGTAACGGGAGATGCATTGTACATCCCCCGCTGCACCCAATTTTTCCGGACTGAATTTACACTTTTTGAGAAATCATTTTTCTTCAAAGTGCTCTTTGTAAAAGTACTTTTTTGCTCCATCGTGTGACTAAATTACGTCGATTGATAATTCAGGCATGTTACGAGGCAAATTTCCCCTGCCGTTCGCCGCCAAACTGGTGGACGGAGGAGCTATCGATCCTCGACGTCGAGTTCTTCGGCAGAATTCTGATCATGATGAAACAGCGCGGCGCCAAATCCCTAACCTTATCGAGCGCCTTGATCACCTACACCGAGAGATCTCTCCGCGACCTCGTCCGTGACCACTCCGGTAGCGGCATGAAATCGTCAGAATCCGTCGTCGCCAGCTCTGACCTGAGAGTCCAGCAACGCGAGCTTCTTGAGTCGATCATCTCCCTCATGCCATCTGAAAAAGCCGCTTTTCCGATCAACTTCCTCTGCTGCCTCCTTCGATCTGCGATCTTCCTCAAAGCCTCCACGTCCTGCAAGAACGAGCTCGAGAAGCGGATCTCAGCGATCCTTGAGCACGTGACGGTCGACGACCTCCTGGTGCTGTCGTTCACGTACGACGGCGAGAGGCTATTCGATCTGGAGAGCGTGAGGAAAATCGTCGGCGGGTTCGTGGAGAAGGAGAAGAGCATGGCGGTGTTCAGCGGCGGCGATTTCAGAGAGGCTTGCTCGCCGGCGATGCACCGGGTCGCGAAGACCGTCGACTCGTATCTCGGAGAAATCGCGACGTACGGCGAACTCAGCATCTCGAAATTCAACGGGATCGCGAATCTGGTCCCCAAAGGTTCGCGAAAGGTTGATGACGATCTCTATCGCGCCATTGATATCTTTTTGAAGGTAAAATTCTCTATAACGACATCGTTTCTATCATGTTTATGTTTAATTAATTTCAAATTAATACTAATGAGATTCATTTTATTACCATATATTCAAAAATAATTGAAATTTTCGAAAATTTTCAGTTATATTTCATTACAAAAAGAAGATTAAAGTGTTTTGTTTGATTAAAATAAACTTGCAAGTTGAAACCATAGTAAATAAAATGGATTCCGAATACATTTTGCACTGTTTCGTGTGAAATCCGGATGTATACCTATACAAAATGGATTTGGAATATATTTTGTACCGATACAAGAGAAAACCTTGTGTGGGAGTAGCTCAACATTCCAATTAAGTTTTTTAATTTTGTACAACTTTAATATTTTAAATTTTAGTTTTACATTTTTAATTAAAATTAGACAACTTAATTTGATAGTCTCACCAGGCTGGCAATGAGTTTTAACCCTTAATAATTTATATACACAATTTTAAAATGCAGGATTTTCCGTATGGAATTGATTACCACCCATAGTTATTAGATAATTGTTGATTATGTGCAACAGAAATTTACAATATATATATATATATATATGTAGAGTATATATAATTTGTGTATTATGATGATCATCGATCTAAATCTAATTTATATTATCTAACCAGACCCATCCAAATTTGGACGAAATAGAGCGGGAAAAAGTGTGTAGTTCAATGGATCCATTAAAGCTCTCCTACGAAGCTCGTGTTCATGCTTCACAGAACAAGCGTTTACCCGTACAAATCGTCCTCCACGCCCTCTACTACGACCAGCTAAAGCTTCGTAGCGGCACCGGCATCGACGACCGGACCATCCCGGAAGCCGCCGCTACGAGGAAGCAGCTGCAAGCCGACGTGTCGTTGGTTAAGGAGAACGAGGCTCTACGGTCGGAGCTCGTGAAGATGAAGTTGTACATCAATGATATCCAGAAGAACAATAGCGGCAGTAGTCATGGAAACACGTCTTCTAAGGTCAGTTCGAGTGGGCAGCGAAAGCATACGTTTTTCTCGTCCATGTCGAAGACGTTAGGGAAACTGAATCCGTTCAAGAACGGGTCGAAGGACACTTTGAACTTGGACGATGGCGTCGATATCACGAAGCCGAGAAGGAGGAGGTTTTCGATTTCATAAGAGAAATAATTGATTGAATAATTGAATGGACTGAGGAGATAAAAGATTGTTTGAATTATTAAATTTGTATAATACGTAGGGGACAGTTTTTGAATTTTGTTTTTTTTTTTGTTTTCTCTTTTTTTGTGTTATTATGTGTTGTGGATTTTTTTAGATTGATTTTTAATGTTTAAATTTGGGTTTGTTTGGGGATGATGATGGATTTTTGTAGTTAAATTTGAAAATGGAAATGTATGATTTAAAAAAAACACAAAAATACAAAATCAAAATAAATTGAAAGACATACAACGTGTTTACTGGTTCAATAACTCTTTTAGAAAAACAACTAAATTAATCATTAGTGAGAGTTTGAGAGGCAAATGTGACTCTTGGGCCAATATCTTATGTGTTAGTGGGTGGGTTTCAAGTTTTAAATTTGGGTTAAGTTTGGTCAAGGGACAAGCTAATGGGTTTTGGTACTAAATAGTACATACACTTCACTAATTCGTATCTTGAGTGATTGTAATAATTGGGTTCATTCATATTATTATTATAGTAAATTCTATCACACGTATAAAATATACAATTATACTCGGTTTTTAAAAATCGAATATATAGCAATTCAATACAGTTTTAAGTAAAACCAAATCTATTAAATGCATTTCATTAATTCGTATATTGAGTGATTGCAATAATTGGGTTCATTCATATTATTGTTATAGTAAATTCTATCACACATAAAATATACGATTATACTCGGTTCTATAAAATATTGACTCTTCTTTACCTATCGAGTTGTTTTATCCGATCGGTCACTCTAGACTTGTATTTTGTACTTCGTACCTTACATGAGTTCAAAGAAAACCGGGATCACTTTTTCTAAACTCTTTGGGAATAGTTATGATCTAGTTCATATCTTATTAGAAGTAAAAATCGCTATAGTTAAATCTGTACGAATAGATATGTATTACAATTGATTTTAAAAATTATATAATTTCTAATGCACTTACAACGATTTTAAAAATTATATAATTTCTAATGCACTTACAACAATTTTAAAAGTTGCTCTCAATCTCTTACCTTTCTATTTGGGATGTTCATATCTTTTTAATTCGTTATCATCATTGTTTCTTGGTCAACTAGATTATTATAGTTTAATAAAAGTGATTATCGTAAAAAATAACTAAACCATAGAAAGGATTATTGTTTCTAACCAAATTTTTATTTTTTATTGTTTGTAACCAATCATCATAATACATTATTGTTTTTAGTCAATAAATTACAAAACTACCCTTTTATTCTCTTTTTCCCTTTATTTTTTTTTTCTCCATTACTCGTCTCTTTATCACTTGTATCTTTATCAAATCTTAATTCTCAACGAAATTTGGTCAAGAAATTAAAGTTATTTTGAAGGGAAATCGCAAAGAAACCAAGATTTGAGAAGAGTTTTTTGAAAACTTTGAGTTTGTGGTTGAATCTCTACTAAAAACTTCAAGGTTCGTAAATCTTCAATTTCAATGGTATTATTGTGTTTCTTAGATGATATTGTTGATGGGTCTTTGTTATTTTGTTTCAATTTTGAAGTTTTTTTGGTGACAATGGAAGAAACTTCGATTGCGGTATGAAATTATATTTCAATCAACGTGTCACGATAAAAGTGATATAAGTTGGTTATTTCATGTTTAACGTGACACATCACCTAATATTTTGTAGTCATGTATTTTTGAGGTACATTCGATATTTCATACCCAACATGATATACGTGAGATATTTCATGTATAACATGACATATTGGATATTTCATGTCCAACATGATATACATATGATATGTCTTGTACGAAATAATGCATAAATGATATTTCATACCAAACGTTACATACATCGGATATTTCATGCTCAGCATGACATACGTGAGATATTTCATGCACAACATGATATACATGAGATATTTCATGTCTTGTATGAAATAATGCATAAAGGGGATATTTCATACCAAACATGACATACATAGAGTATTTCATACCCAACATGATATAAATGGGATGTTTCATGCACAACATGATATACTTGGGATATTTCATGTATTGTATGAAATAATGCATAAAGGGGATATTTTATACCAAACATGACATACATAGGATATTTCATGCCCAACATGACATACATGGGATATTTTATGTACACCATGATATACATGGGATATTTCATGTCTTGTATGAAATAATGTATAAAGGGAATATTTCATACCAAACATGACATATATAAGGTATTTCATGTCCAACATGACATAAATGGGATGTTTCATAAACAACATGATATACCTGGGATATTTCATGTTTTGTATGAAATAATGTATAAAGGAGATATTTTATGCCTAACAGGACATACATGAGATATTTCATGCCCAACAGGACATACATGGGATATTTCATACACAACATGATATACATGAGATATTTCACGTATTGTATGAAATAATGTATAAATGGGATATTTCATACAAAACATGATATACATAGGATATTCCATACCCAACATGACATACATGAGATGTTTCATGCACAATATAATATATATGAGATATTTCATGTCTTGTATGAAATAATGCTTAAAGGGGATATTTCATACCAAACATGACATACATAGGATATTTCATACCCAACATGACATATATGAGATATTTCATGTACAACATGATATACATGGGTTATTTCATTCATTGTATGAAATAACCCAAAAAAAAAGATATTTCATACCCAACATGACATGCATAGGATATTTCATGCCTAACATGACATACATGATATATTTCATGCACACACATGATATACATGAGATATTTCACGTCTTGTATGAAATAATGCATAAAGGTGATATTTCATACCAAACATGACATACATAGGATATATCATGCACAACATGACATATATATATTTCATGCAAAACATGAGATACATGAGATATTTCATGCTTTACGTGATATATCCCTAGAAAATGTGAAATAATGTTTTTCTTATAATTTTTTTTATGAACTGATTTTTTTTTCAATTGTTTTTTTTTTTTTCAAGAAATATGCAAAGCTTGAGGTTAGCAATCAATTACAATGGTCGGTGGGACGATTTAGATTACGTGGATGGGAAACTTATTGGGGAGTGGGTGGAAAACAAGTTGTCATACAATGAGTTGGTGGAGATGACATACAGATTGACTGTGATTGACAGAAGTATTTATGACATCATTCTTTATGGAGTGATTAAGTTATGATCACGTTGGAAAAAATATCGTGTGAAACGTGACAATGATATTGATTTTATTTTTCGTGATGATTCGTCGATCAAGGAGATTTATATCGAAATGGAGAAGAGAGTGGGTGGAGGTACTGGTGCAGGTGGAGATACACATGTACACAAACTTCCACCATCATTTTTCAAGTACGATAATGTTGGGTGTTACAATACAGACCTAGTAGTTCAAATGATACTTTTATCAGAGTTGAGCAGGGTGCCGGTGTTGAGGATGGTATTGAAGGAACTAAGAATTGTGGTGGTGCTGGAGGGGTTACTTTTGGTGGCCCATCACATGATCCTTTCCTTGCAGCTCCGTCACGTTGGATCCTCTACTGTGTAGGTCAATATTCTTTTGGCACCACACCAGCCGCCTTTACTTCACAGGAGGAACCCTTATTTGTGGGACAAGTTTTTGAGGATAAGTATAAACTTAAAATCGAGTTGGGACTTTATGCTATGCATGAGAGGTTTGATATCAGAGTTAGATGCTCGACAAAATATCGATTTGAGGCCGGCTGTAAGGATATAAACTGCCAGTTCACGATTGGGGCAGTTAGGAAGGAGCATTCATGTCAAAAAATTCATTATGACTCACATTTGTGAAGGAGATATGTATGGGGGACAATTTCAGGCGCTAGTGCCAATGTAATTGGACAATTGTATGCCCCTAAATTGAGCAGCGGTGCTAACATCTGTCCGAAAGATATAATGAGATATATGAGGGAGAAACATGGTGTGGAACTACTGTACACGAAAGCGTGGATGGCTATGCAACTTGCACGGTCAACTGTATACGGTAAGGTTGATGAATCATACCAATTCCTTCCAGGCTACTTTCATATGTTGACAGAAGCAAATCCTGGCACAATTACAACTATTGAGACGGATGAGCATAATCGATTTCTCTATGCCTTTCTCAGCTTTAGACAATCAGTGCAGGGTTTTCAATCGGTTATTAGGCATGTTGTTCCCATTGATGCCACCCATTTGAAGAGTGATTATGGGGGAGTTATGTTTATTGCCACATGTAAGGATGGTACGGATATGGTCTACCCACTTGCTTTTGGTTTCGGGGATGGCGAAACCGATGAAGCGTGGACTTGGTTTTTGCTTTATATACGTGACTCACACTGGGTATATGGTGCATTTCGTAGTGACTGAACCTCCTCATGTAAAATTTTGAACTGTCGGGTAAAATTCTCAGTTATCCGTTTCTCAGCAGCGTTTATCTGATCTGTAACATGAGCTAGTAATTTCTCCCACATATCAGAAACGGCAACTTCTTACGGGTCGACATAGGTCTTCATGATGTGTTTTTAAAGTTAGTATGATAATATTGTAATCATTTAGAATTTGGAAAAACTAATAAGTTTATATTACCTTCTTTTTTTCTCCGGTCATGATTGGCATTTGACTTCATCTCCCAAGTGACATTCTCTAACAATAACTCCTTATCACTCTCGCTCACCGTAACGGTGTCTTTTGATGTTTCAGGAACATTCCCTATGACATTTTCTGGATTGAAAACTGCCATATAATCCTGTTGTAATTCGTATGCAGTCGGAGTCAATGTCGGAATAGCTTCCATCTAAATCCATAATGCACAAAAGAATAATTATACAACATTCATATTACTATTAAAATTAAACATACAACAACAAAGTAGTACCTCATCAGTGAACTCATTATCAAGATTCTTGGGCTTCTTTTTGCAACACCAGTTCATTAATCATGGATAAACATTACTAATTCGGAGTCCATGAACTCCGTTAAGGCATGGAATAGCCTCCATAGCCCAAACCTATTCATTATAATTTTTTAACTGTAAATATGTTGTCAAACAATCATTTTTAAAGTTAGTAAAGACCGAAATACAAACCTGGAATGCCCATGCAAAGCCGTATATGTTCACCCCCAGATTCTGCTTCTTGTTGGAATTTTGGCTTTTCTTATTCCGACTAGTCATAAACCGTCTCAAGTAGTATATTGTCTGAGAGTATATGTAGGTTCCCCATGGAAAACATTCGAAAGCTGTTAAGTTCTCTACAAACATACAAGCCCACCTAGGGACAGTCTTTCCGTATTCAATCCCAAGAAGCACATAGCCTAATATAAACAAATATGACAACTTAATAGCATCATCAGGCTGGTCAAAATTTCCCTCATCCAACCGATTTATAATCATATGAAATGTAGGTAATTTTCCACCAAAACATCTATCTAACACACCCCCCTCAACATCTTCATAGCATGGACAACATTTGTAGGTATCATTACAAATTGCAAATCGGTTACCAAACAGAATTCTAATTTCCCGAATCGTATATCTGTTTGGCCCACCCGAAACCACATCTCATCTGTATTTCCACCCGGGTGATTAACCTCCCTACACAGTAGCAATTGACATAACCTTCCACCAAAAATTCTAAGACGAGGTAATTCTAAAAAGTGTCTAAATACACCATCCTGGAAACGCTTCAGTTCCCCAACTTTTTCCAAAGAATCTCTCATTCTATTCAACTCCGTAAACCTTTGATGAACCAATATTCTTACATGAAACCAATTCGATGGACGGTATAAATATGGTATTTCGGCCATCTGCAATTATAAAGATATGGTATCTTTAGAAAAAAATTATAAATACAAAAAATGAATTGTCAAAAAAAGATCTCTAATATATTTAGAACGAATTTAATATGATCTTATGAAGTAGAAATCAAGTAAAAGTATGTGTCATGGATACGGCACGATACGTAGATATGGTAAATCTCTAAAACTAGGATACGGATAAGGCAGGATACGTTAATTAAAATAATATATATTTATATTTATATTAAAAAAAAACATAATCCAATAATTCATTCAAAACTTATTCTATATAAACATAATCCAATAATCCATTCCATTCAAAATAAAAACAAAATCCAATAATCTATTTAAAACATATTCTCAATAAACATAATCCAATTATCATTCAAATCTTCAGTTTTAGCTCTCATAAGAGTCGAGAAAGTTTACAAATCAATAAATCAGGACATTTAGTCACATGACGTTATAGAACCATGGTCCTGAAATATGTAAAAAGCACACAGAAGAGAAGCTAGTTATATGCATAAAAAGTATACAAGTATATTAATGATTTGGGGTGAAAGCCTTTTTTCAAATTAAAAGAAAGATAAAAATATCTCCATCTATTACCATTTCTCTTCTAACATCTTCTATTTCATTTGGTAACTCTTTTTCAACCTTTATGCCGCCTATTATATCCCCCACATAAATAAATACGAACCTCAAACGACCATTCTCAATTAATATCCAAATATGAAACTAGTTTTATGTTAATGTGATCATATAAATTCATATGGCAATCCAATGAAACCGCAACACCAATGTCTATCCATCAATTTGATTATAATTAATGAGATGAAAGCATCATTCATCCGCAACTTTATATGTTGATATGATATATATGTTCATTATTGGACAACTTAATTAATTATTGTATATCGTCTCCTTAACCATCACCTAGTTTTTTTTTAAGAGATAAGCTTTATTAGCAACCTTGAGCAACAACCCAAAGGCAAACAAAGGCAAACAACAAACAACCACAAACGCCGAGCACAAATACAACCAAAACAGCAAAATAGCTAAACAACAGACCGAACCAGAAACACTAGGACACTGAAGCATCCACAAACCAAGAAGAATACTTGGACCCAATTCCTATTACACTCCAACAACATTTTGTAGTGCAATTTTATTTTTTAATGATTTTCAATCAATAATTCTCACTTTCTTTCAAAAGATGATAATGAAAGCCACATGAAATGAGTAAGGGGTGAAGAATATGGACAACTAATAATGATTGTCAATACTTTGAAAAGTAGAAAAAACTAATGCCTCCTGAATTGTTTCTTTTTTAAAAAACTACAATAATTCAATGAAAAGGCATCAAAGGATCCAAAGCCAAAAAAAAAAAAACAGAGCAAGCCTCAAGAACACCATGGAACAATATTAACTTAGTGACCCAACGAAACATAACTAAGTAAGTACACTTCAACAGCTAAAAATACACAGATATCACGAAGGTTGAAGCCACATGACATAGATTTGATGACTATGGCAGACCAAAAATAGTACTGGGTAACTTACAATTATCATGAAGATTGGAGATTATCTTAGAAATTCTTCGGGGGATTCCAGCACCACCAAAGTCATCAGTAGAAATATGCAAAACAATTAAGAAAAACATAACAAGCTAAAATTAAAACAGAGCAGAAAATAAGTAAAACAATCGGACAAATCAAATGGAGCAATAACATCAATTGAATCAAAACTGAATCCCCACTCAAATTGAATCAACAAGTCACAACACAAACCAATGTTCTTTTCGTATCCAGATGAGAGCAAAATACCTTTAAGCAAAGAAGATACGTTCTGAATGGCGACATCGACGGGAACCTTCTATGATCTGGTGAGGCGGCTATTTGAGGAGCCGTAGCACAGAGACCTTAAGAAAACACCCTAAACAGAAGTAATCCTAGGTCACCGGAATGTTCGACCGTTGAATCGTCACCGGAAACCACATCCTTCTTCGTTGGCGTCGCACGATCCGAATCCTTCCTTTCTTCCTCTCCTTTTCTTCTTCTTCTTCGTCTTCATTTGCTGGTAAATGGATTTAGGGATTTTTTTTAGTTTAAATGGATTTACGGATTTTTTTAGTTAAAAACGTATACAGTATATGTTTGTAAAAAAAACAAAAATTGGTTTATGTATACGACTACACGTTTGTAAAAAAAAAAAAAATCAATTTTACAATACAAAATTGGTTTTTTATTTTAAGAAAAGGATATTTTAGACTTTACAACTTACATCCGGTTAAAAACAATAACTTAATTTTTTTTTTATTAAAAACAATAATCTATTTCTTAATTTGACTACTTTTATAAATCCCCCTTAATAAAATCCCATAACTCTAATTTATTAATTTCGTTTTGTGCTTATGTTGATAAGTATTATAGAGCGAGTCAAAATTATCCTTATTAATCATGTTTAGGTCAATTCAAATATGACACATTCAATTAATCTTGTCAAAATTTAAATTTATCACCTTAACAAGTTTAAATCACTTCTTATCTGATGGCCGTGTTAAAAAATTTCACACTTTAGTTTTATGTTATGTAAAAATGGATAATAATAGTAATATAAAATAAATAAATTTAATATGAATATAAAAATATAATGATAATAATATGATGAAAAAATAGATGTGCAAAATGGACCGGCATGCTGACCTACCTAAGCCTTAACGAATGTTTGGTATAGCTTTTGTAAAAATCAAGAGCGTCTTTTTTAATATTAGAAGTTATTTTGAAGTTATTTTTAGTTGTTTTGTAAAATACGAAACAACTTTTTTAATATATGAATTGTATTAATTACTCTTTAAAAAAATCATTTTATATCTATTTGGAGAAGTCCAAAACTTAGGTTTTTCCTTTTTATTTTTGAACTATTTTAAAACATGTGGACCGTCTTAACCACTCTTTATAAATTTTAGATATTCCACCATACAACTCTTTCATTATAAATACATTATCAACACTCTTTTTATAATTTACACAATGAAAAGCAATTTTAAAAATTACATTATCTACGTTTTTTTTTGTAATTTTGACAACCAAAAAGTTTTATTTATTAAAAGTTATACGCATTAGAAACTCTACTATAAAAAAATCTATTATAGAAACTCTACTTAAAAAGCTATACTAAATACGTTTTTACTCACAAATCAGACGTTATAATTTGGTGGGGGGTACTTGACTATCAAGTTCCGTAAATCCAGAGAGTCGAGCTTAAGGACATGGTCGAATTTAAAAAATAAAGAAAATTTATCAATTTTATATACAAAACAAGCTATGGATGGGTATTTCCCCCACGGGGCCCTACCCTCATTTTGGGGTAAATTTTGCCACCAAATGGGTTTTGAGGGTGGGCCATTCTCCCATCTCTTTTCATAGGGGTGGGGGTGGAGCCCCATTTACCCATGTATATTTATATAATTTTACTTTTATTTTTTTAAAAATAATAACTTTAACTCTATTATTCATTTACCCTCTACCCATTTCTTTTATATAGTGAAAATGGTGAGATATGCCACCTTTTTTGTGTGTTGCAATGATGTCACCGTTTTAATAATTTAAGTTTAAAAGACATATATTATGGTGAACTACCCAAATTGTCCTTAAATAATCTATTTTTAATTTTCATTGTGTTTACATCTATACTTTGAAAACGATAACTTCTCTCTCTCTCCAAAAAACTTATCTCTCTCTCCAGATTTTACACAAGAAGATAACATATATTTGGGATCTTCGTTTATATATTTTCATATATTTATGTGTGGTTTAATAATGTATTCATTCGTTATGATTTGTTGTCTAGTCTTTGTATGAGCATGTATGAATATTTTATTTTTCAAAGTCAAAGGATCAAGCATTTTATTTTTGAAAATAAGGTTTAGTTAAATCGAACATATTTGTAGTCAAATCGAGTATTTTTTTTTAAATATGATCGAGTTTATTTTTGAAAGAATTGAACATATTTTTGAAAGAATTGAAAGAATCGAGCATTTTTTAAAGGATCGAGAATATTTTTCAAATGATCAAGAATTTTTTTCAAATGATCGAGAATTTTTTTCAAAGGATCTAGAAACTTTTTCAAATGATCGAGATTTTTTTCAAAGGATCGAGATTTTTTTTTAAAGGATCGAGAAGGTTTTTAAAAGGATCGAGAAGGTTTTTAAAAGGATCGAGAATATTTTTTTAGAAAATTAGGTTTAGTTAAATCAAGTATATTTGTAGCGAACTCGAACACATATTAGAAAGAATCGAACATATTTTTTAAAGGATCGAGAATATTTTTTTTGAAGTACTAACCAGAAAAAAAAAGCTTCGGGGGTGCTGCCCCTTGCCCCCCTGCGAGCTGACCGGATAGTTCGACCACCGTGAGCTCGGCGACGAGCTCGACCACCGTGAGCTCGGCGACGAGCTCGACCCCCAAATGTGTCTGCGCCTGAGTTTCAACGGAACTTTCTCTCTCTATTTCATAACTCTTACTGTAAAAAAAATGAATAAAAGAATTATGATGGAACAACTATTTGGAGCTTTTTTATTCGTTCACCATAATAGATGTCTTTTAAACATAAGTTATTAAAGCAGTGACAATATTGAAATGTCACTTCCAAAAAGTGTTATTTAATTTTTGAACCCTATATATATTCATGTCTAATACTATTTTACTATAGTTAGTTGTATTAATTTTGATCTAAATTAAATCAATTATATATTTTAGATTATTTATTGAATTGGATATCGAAATAGGGTGAATCGAACGATTTGAATGATCAAATTTTGAATCTTAAATTCTAAATTTCAGATTTTATATTGAAAAATATTATGATTGAAAATGGAAGAAATGGAGGATAGAGGGAAGGGCCAGGGGAGTCTCCCCCCAAACATCCTCATCCCCACTTTCTCCAAATTAGGTTTGGAGGTGGGGATAGGATAAGGTTTAGAGGTGGGGATTAGGGAAAGGTTTTAGGAATAGGGGTGAGGGTGGGAGGACCCTCCCCGCCCCAATGGCCCCCACACCCATCCATAAAACAAGCTAAAGTTCGACTGGTCACCCAATACCTAGAGTGCGTTTGGTACGTGGATGAGACGGGACAAAATGGGATGGGACGGGACGGGACGGGACAAAATGGGATGGGACGGGACGGGACAATGTGGGACATGTTGTTCTGTATTGTGTTTGAAAAGCCTGAGACAGAACTGTTAACTGTACTATTATGCGTTTAGTATGATTGAAACAGGACGTGAAAGAGATTTAAATGACCAGAGTGCCCCTGTTGTGCTGTCTAATGTTTGTTACCATATAATTGTGATAAATGGGACATGACAAGTAGATATTTATATGATTTTAATAAAAAATATATTTATATATCATATTTAACAAATAATAATAATAATAATATGATTACAAAATATTCATATTTAATAATTTTAAGACTAGAATTCTTTTTGTAGCACATGTTCAAGGTTTAAATTTTTTGAATTGTAACAATTCTAAAATTAGTTCGATGATTTGTGAATTGCTAATTGTAATGAGAGACTAATACAGAAGAGAATATAGTCGAATGTGCTAAAAAAAATATTTGTATTGAAAAAATATTAACTTTATTTATACCGATAAAATTATACAACCTTTCAAAGAAAAAATAAATCTAATGTACATTCTTTGTTTTCTTCACTGCACTTCATGTTCTTGGAAAAAAATCCATTACGCTGCTAATTCAAATTTGAAAGTGTGAGTGATAAATATACAACGGTCTAATGGTTTTATTACAAGTAGTTTTGTATAGATTTTTTGTTATATATATATATATTAACGAAAAATCTATACAAAACTACTTGTAATGGTTTACATGCTAGTTTCTCCATCTTTTCCACTTTTGTGTGTATTCGATATTGAGCCACTTTCTAATCATCTGATGATAATCTGTCTAGACATCACCAAGCAAAAAGTAAAAAACACAGAACAATATTCAAATGTGTGAAAGGAACCGAGTTGGCTGGAAGAAACCCCGGATATGAGACTTATTGTGGTGTTGGTTACCATCACCTAATGCATAAAGCCAATAAAACATGAATATTTCGTGTATTTAAGTCGATAAAATAGTTATATCTAGCAAACCACAATCATGAAGACCACATGCACCACAACACTAGCCTCAGGAACTACAGGGAATCCAAGAAACAGAGGCGGAGAACGAGCGAGTTACCACACAATACAACACACAATACAACACGCCAATCAGTCAATCACCCAACCCAACACCATGCTTCCACCATAACACACCACACAGACAACAATTATATATATATATGTATGTATATAAGTAGAGTGTAAAATTCCATTCAAAAAAGTTAAAACTCAAGATTACTCACATTCATTTCACATTACAGCAATTATAGTCTCAATTCAGAGAAATTCCAAGCGTTTAATGTTTTGTGTGGCCAATTAAGACCGGCAAAAAAAATCTGATGCAAGCCATCAACAGATTCGCAAACCCAATAGGAATATTTATGAAACAACAAATAGACATACAAGTCATTTTCAGTTTGGACATGTTTTTCATTTGATAATGCACCTATCAACGTCTCATTCATATTCATTTCATTTCATAAAATCAGCTCTCTCTCCAATTGGTAAAATCAAGCCTATAAAATGTGTCAAAGCAACAGAAAAGATACATTTTTTTTCCTCATTTCGACCTTGTTAAAGGCCACTATAGCCACGCAGGTTGTTTCTAAGTGAGTTAAGTCAAGACTAATGCTACTGGTTTTGGAACCATATGATAAATGAGAGATGGGTCTTAAATTTTTGAATCATAAACTGTACAAATTATAAAAAATTAAGAATACAAATACTTTTCAAAATGCAGGTCCCATGGCAGTTTTCTAATCATGGTCAAAGGGTATAATTCCATATGTTTCATTTCAATCCAAAATGTAATTTGACGATGTAAATGGGATTTTCCTCTACATATCTCAGAACAATAACAACATAAGCTTCAAGTAATGTTTCACATTAGTTCTGCAGAATTTCAAATTTTTCTGTCAATCTATGAAAAATATATATATTTTTTTAAAAAAGACATTATGCAAGCATGTTGGTATATGATATTCAGCAACAACAATCTTGAAATCTAACACAAACAAACTTTTCAAACTTTTAACAAGCAAATCAATCCATACCCAACGGATAAAATTGGTAACATTTTTTTTCCAATAAGCCTATAGTTATTTTATTTTTTTAACAGCCATTTCATTCAAAGCCAAAAGGCCACGAGAACAAACAACAAATGAGGAGCCAAACCCCACAAACAAGAGACATGAACTATTTTTCCTACTAACAATGGTCAAATAAGCCTATAACATAATTTCATTTTTTTGAACAGCCATTCATATTCAAAGCCAAAAGGCCACGAGAACAAATAACGAATGAGGAGCCAAACCCCACAAACAAGAGACAGGAGCCAAACCCCACAAGCAAAAAATCTGCAAATTGGTTCAAATAAAACTATTTTTCCTACTAATTATTCCAGAAAATACAACAATTAAGAGAATATATGAAAGGACATACGTACATATGAGGCGAGGTTGCAACAGATGATGGAGAAGAGTTGCTGCGGAGCAAGAGGAGGGAGATGCGGCGATGATTGGGTTTTGAGAGTGAAGAGATGACGAAGAAGAAGAGATTAGGGTTTCAACTTTCAAACTATGTTTTCGATTCACGAAGACAGCAAAACTGAGATGAGAGAAAAGAGAAGGAGAAATGGCTTGTGTTCTGATTAAGGTTTCTTTTTATGTTGGAAATTTTTGTAATATTTAGAATAATTAAGATAAAAATGTCTTTTTAAAACTTATGTTAAGTACGTATCAAACGTGGAACAAATTTACCTTTGTACTTCCCGTTCCACGTACCAAACACACCCTTATATACTATAGGCAATCTACGCGACTGGATGGCGCCATTGCGCATTTATACTGAAACGGGTAAAGTCCGTAACGGGTACATGCTGACTCAGCTCTTTTTACTTCTTTACCTTAAGCCGATTGAGCCTTAAAAATCTGGCCGGGCCGAATCTGGCCGGGCCGAATCTGGCCAGGCCTGGCCCGGCCCGGCCCATTTGGTCTCAACGCAGCGGTGTTTAAAACGACGTCGCGTAGAGGACAGTATATATAAATATATAAAGCATCATGAATTTCTTGCTTCATACTCCAAAATTTTCTCTATCGAAAAATCTCTCAAACAGCAACAATGGCAGCCTCAACGATGGTTCTCGATCCAAAACCCCCTTGCGAGCCGCCACCGTCTCTTCCGTCGACGAGATCTGATCTCAACGGCAGCTGGTTGGAACAGTTCTCGTCGGACGACGACGATCTCTACAGTCGCCTCAAGTCCCTCCAGCGCCAGCTAGAGTTCATAGACATCCAAGAAGAGTATGTCAAGGATGAGTTGAAAAATCTGAAGCGCGAGCTTCTCCGTGCGCAGGAGGAGGTCAAGCGGATCCAGTCTGTGCCGCTGGTAATCGGACAGTTCATGGAGATGGTGGACCAGAACAACGGCATCGTCGGGTCGACTACCGGGTCGAACTACTATGTTCGGATCCTAAGTACTATCAACCGGGAGCTTTTGAAGCCGTCCGCCTCTGTCGCGCTCCACCGCCACTCGAACGCGCTCGTTGATGTGCTCCCGCCTGAGGCTGATTCGAGCATCTCTCTGCTCAGTCAGTCTGAGAAACCCGACGTTACTTATAATGTGAGTTGAGTTGAGTTGAGTTGAGTGAGTGAGTAAGTCTCTCTTATATTTTTACTTTGGGATTAGGTTATGATAATTCGTGAAAAGACTCTACCTTTTTTGAACTATGTTAGGGTTTTTAGGGGAAATTATGTTAGTTTTATTGGTTATTTGAATGATTTGACGAAAAATTGTTTTTTTTTGTTTGAAGTGTTAAAGAATTTTAAGAATTGATTGTTTGTGTTGTTATGGTTTTAGGAGCAAGTATACTCTAACTGTTAGTTGTTGAATGATTGAAGAAAAAATTTCTCTGAATGTTTTCGGTTTTGATAATTCAAGAAAAAGCTATGTTTTTTTTTTAAACTGTGTTGGGGTTTTTAGGGGTAGTTTGTTAATTTTTTTAGTTCTGGAATGGTTGCCGAAAAAAAATGGGTTTTTGCTTAATATGTCAACGAATATTGTTTGTGTTGATCCGGTTTAGGGATAATATATGTTGGTTTGGTTAATTTTATTGGATAGACGAAGAAAACATTGGGCTTTTCTTTTAATTTGTGTTCTTTAATTTTTGTTGAAACATTTTTACATGTTAGATTCTATATATCATTGATTGTTATAGATGTATTTGTTGTTTCGGTTAATTTTATTGGATAGTTGAAGAAAACATTGGGGCTTTTCTTTAAATTTGTATTGTATAATTTTTGTTGAAACTTTTTACATGTTAGATTCTATATATCAGTGATTGTTTTAGATGTATTTGTTCAAAACAAACGTTTTGGCTTTCAAGTCCTTTTGTGTTGCTTTTGTACATATAATGTTAGTCTAGATGTTCACTTGGATAATTCTAGAAAAAACTGATTATTATTTAGCAATTCAAGTAATTAGAATCATTTGTTTGTATTGATAGGGTTTAGGGTCAATTATGTTAGTTTATTCTTGAATTCTTGAATTCTTGTAGAAAATTTGAGCTTTTGCTTAACATGTCAAAGAATTTCAATTATCCGGTTGTGTTGATAGGGTTTAAAGCTAATTTATGCAAGTTTAATTAGCTGGGGATTTTCTTTTCCTTGTTTTTTTACATGTTAGATTATAGAAGAACATGTTCGAGAGAAAAAGATTGGCTTTTTGGTGCTCTGTGTTGCCTTTGTATATCTGATTGTTTTAACCAAATTTTGTGTTAGGATATTGGAGGATGTGACATTCAGAAGCAGGAAATTCGTGAGGCAGTGGAGTTACCACTGACTCACCATGAGCTGTACAAGCAGATCGGGATAGATCCTCCACGAGGTGTTTTACTCTATGGCCCTCCTGGAACCGGCAAAACCATGCTTGCCAAGGCGGTTGCAAACCACACAACTGCAGCTTTCATTAGAGTTGTTGGCTCTGAATTTGTTCAGAAGTATTTGGGAGAGGTATGGGTTGAAACTCATTACATATCATATATTCTTAAAGATTATCTGCACTTGCAGATATCTGTGAAACTCGTGTTAGTTGATGTAAAATAGTAACCCCCCACCCCCACGGACCCACTTCCCACCTCCCCTTTGCATCCTCTTTATCATCTGGATTGTCCATGATTATTGCCTATTAACTTGTGGGTTTTCTTTTTGTTTCATATGCTTCAGGGACCACGGATGGTTCGTGATGTTTTCCGTCTTGCAAAGGAGAATGCCCCTGCAATTATCTTCATTGACGAGGTCGATGCAATTGCTACTGCTAGGTTTGATGCTCAAACTGGAGCTGATAGAGAAGTTCAGCGAATTCTCATGGAACTCTTAAATCAGGTTGGAGTAAATTACAGTCATTACTAATGGATTTCAATGAATGTTTTATGGTTTATGGATGCTATGTTGTTTAGTGGGTATCCTGTTTTCTAATTGAATTCTATTCCTAGATGGATGGATTTGACCAGACAGTGAATGTTAAGGTTATTATGGCAACTAATCGGGCAGACACTTTGGACCCTGCACTTCTGCGACCTGGAAGGCTTGACCGAAAAATTGAATTCCCTTTACCTGATAGACGGCAAAAGAGGCTTGTTTTCCAGGTAGGTCTTGTTCTCAGCTCAGCTCCATGTCTTATATCGTATTTGTCATAAATGGCTCTCCTTTCCTAGGTTTTACTAGTGTCTTCGTCCTTACAACTCTTCCTAAGTATAACTCATTTGGTGATGGTCTATTTTGGTGCAGGTTTGCACTGCCAAAATGAATTTAAGTGATGAGGTGGACTTGGAGGATTATGTTTCTCGGCCAGATAAAATTAGTGCTGCTGAGGTAATTTTATTTTGCTTTTCTTTATAAAAATAGCCTATTTATTGGAATAAAACATAAGTTACGGTACCAGTTATACCGTTATCTAATGCAAATGTTCTTTTTCACTTTTGCATATATTATTATTTGGGAATCTCCCTCAATGTGACATTTAGAACTACTGTTATAAGTTAAATGATGCACCTCGAGGTGCACAAAGAGCATACAAGAGAAGATCCCAAAAATAAATTTGTATTAGAAAACAAGAATTTAAAAACTAATGGTGAGAGCCACTGCAATTATGTCTTCAAAACTCTCATCTGAGCTACTACCTTAGTCTTTCGGGAATGACTGCCCTTTTCATCTGGCTGTTTTTTGTTGCTTCTGGCATGAGAACTACATGTTTTTCTTAAATAAGTAGTTAGTCATGGAATTTGGGCCACTCTTTCTGTGATATTATCTACTGAATATATCATTGCTGACATTACAACTTTGAGAATTGTACAAGAGATCTGATGTTCGAACAATAATTTAACAATGAATGTTGCATGGCCGAAAATAACTGGATTGGGCAGTTATACTTCATGTATAATTGTGGACTTGGGTTCAGATGTTTGCCTATGCTTCAACTTGACTAGTCTGTTAAAATAGATGCAGAAAGAGTTTGTGTGTGGGTGGGAGAGGTTTACTTCCAAGGTTATTTGGATATTTTATATCAGAGATACGTTCACAATCTTCACATAGTTATTTTCGCTCTATATTTGAGATTTTCAACTGTTTTTCTTAGTTTCCACTGATGTTTGTAACTTGATACTGGTATGCAGATATCAGCTATCTGTCAAGAAGCTGGAATGCACGCTGTAAGGAAGAACAGGTACGTGATTCTCCCCAAAGATTTTGAAAAGGGTTATCGAACCAACGTGAAGAAGCCTGACACTGATTTCGAGTTCTACAAATGAGAGTGCTGGGGATTCATAGAAACGCATCAATCGCATATGTTTGTGAAAACCATCAAACCTTGTTGTCATTATCTTACATTTACACAACTAGCGATATGGGCCTCGTTGAAGACTTTGCTTGAACAGTTCATCTATTTCATGGAAGAAGTGTTAATTCGCTAAAACTCATGTATGGCCATGAAACCCGGCCTTCTGTACTCATCGCCCAAACAAATAGGTCAATGATGCAAAATTGGAATGTCTTTATTTTTATTTTATTTTTGTTAAAATGGAATCTAACTTTCAAGATTAGTAGTTTGATTGATCTTTTGTCTTAATTTATATGTTGCTGTTATTTTAGTTTGATTGGTCTTCTGGCAATAATGAAAATGTTTTCGATAGAGCAAGAAGATTCTTCAAATGAAAAATGTGAGATCATATCAAAGATTTTTTTGTACATAATAAGCAGCTTCTCACAGTCTCAAATGCGCTTACACACTAAAATTCATCGGATGCAAAGTATCGGCTACAACTTGATCAGATGCATGGTTGTCATTTGTTGATTTTATGATTTACTCCAGCGAATGTTAATGGCAGGGAATTAGGGACCACAGACTTTGTTGTATAGGATGATGGGATATCACTTTAATTATTGGAAGTTTAGTCATGGATCACATTAATAAAGTTGACTACTCCTGCAAAAGTCTTGTCAAGTTGTTTCATATCACTGTCCTACTGGCTATCGGTTAAAAGAAAATGAGATTGACTTTGAGATTTTATACCAGAGTATTGTAAACTTGTAGTCCATCTAATACTGCTAAATATAATGTATTAGTTAATATTGTATTTGTTATATTAGATAATTTAAATATGTTAAAATAATATAATACAGTTATCTAATACTATACAATACAGTGAAACAAACACAGTCTTAAGGTATTTTTTTTATATACATACTATAAGTTGATAGATTTGAATAGTATCCGTTTAAAATTTAAAACTTTCGAAATAGATTTTTTAAAAGTTTTTTTAAATAATATTACACATTTAGATAATCATATAATTTTGGATTTTGGGTTTTTCTAAGTTAACATAATGTTTATACAAGTATTATAAATCCCAACTTAAATGAGATTTACGAATTCTATTCGGATTACATATACGGTGCTTGATCTTTTATTAATTCAAGTGGTGTACATATTCTACACTACATGTTTTACAAATACGTGAGAGAGCTTTCTAAGAATTGATTTTTGATATTACAAATTTATTGATTGATCTCGAGTCTCGACTTTGATTTATTCTATGTTTACTTGGATTAGTATTTACAGTGAAATTTCATCGCATGGAAAGTATTAGCTTTAGCTAACAACTCAACCAGCAAATGTTAGTGGCAGGGACCATTAACTTTAATCTATTACAATAAAGTTGATTGAGACTACTCCAACACAGCATGTGAATCTGTCTAAGATGATGAATCGCTTTAATTATTTTGTAACTCTGTTGAATTTTCAACCGTGTGGGAATTCAATATCCATCTTAGGAAGTTAAAAAGAAATTTAATATATCTACAAAAAAAGTAATTAAACTTTTTTAATGTCGACAAGTATTTGTTTAAAATAAGATTAGATAGGTGTTTTTATTTTATTTTATGAATTTTGTGTTTTTAAAAAATAAAATAAAAACTTAAGTTTTAAATGATGTTTAAAGTTAACAATCCCGTTAATATAAACATTAGAAATGCAATTAATTGAAGCTCAATGGTGTGCAAATCAGCATTTTTAAGTATTTTAAAACATGTGAAATAGTGTTTTACGAATAATTTTACGTTTTATGCATGTATATTGTCTTTGATCTTTTAACATTGTTCAAGTGTATGTGTATGTGTAGGTGTTGATCTCCTTATAGCTAAAGCCTAAAGTGGATGTACATGCATGTCTCACTTTACTTATTTTACCAAAGCCGTAAAGGAATAGTTTTTCAGATCGGAAATGTATTTGATCTCAGCAAAATTCCAACTTGAACCGGTTTCGCATAAAGAACCTGTTCCAACGTAATTCTGTATCTTACGTTAGTTTACACTTTGAAAGGTTGAGCTTGTCCATATCTGAGAGTAAAGCAGTTTCTTCCCTGTTTCTCAGACCATATCAATCCTCAGACAAGACCATGCCTATCGGAGAGCTCTTTCTTTCTGCCTTCCTTCAAGTGTTGTTTGAAAGATTAATGTCCCCGGATCTTCTGCAGTTTGCACTTGGAGAAGGGCTGCGTCCAACTTTTGAAAAGGTGGGAGAGAAAGCTGAAGACTATTGAGTCAGTCCTCAATGATGCGGAGGAGAAGCAGCTGACAGACAACGACGTGAAGATGTGGCTCGATGATCTCCGAGACTTGGCTTATGATGTTGAGGACATACTTGATGAGTTTGCAACTGAAGCAATAAGACGCATGCTGGTGATGTCAACACATGATGATGATCATCAGGGTGCTAGCAGTAGCACTAGCAAGGTACGAGGTGTTTTCACTGCTTGTTGTTTCAATACTAGTAATTGGAGTCCAACTGCTATTAAGTTTAATATAAGTATGGGGTCCAAGATCAAATCTATCACTAGTAGAATGGAAGAGCTTTGCAATCAGAAAGCTGATTTTGGGTTGAAAGAGATTGGCGGAAAGGCATTGAGTACAAGCTCTGCTGCTGCTGCTATGTATCAGAGACCACCCACCACTTGTTTGCCAACTGAATTTGCTGTTTATGGGAGACATGAAGAGAAAGCCAAAGTGCTTAAAATGGTGCTTAATGATGAAGGACCAAGTGATACCAACTTTGGTGTAGTACCCATTGTGGGTATGGGTGGACTTGAAAGATTTTGAGCCAAAAGCATGGGTTTGCGTTTCCGATGACTTTGATGTTTTGGGGATTTCAAAAGCAATTCTTGAGTCGATCACTTCCAAGTCTTGTGATCTAAAAGATCTGAATCAGGTGCAGCTTCAATTGAAAGATGCAATAGTTGGGAGAAAATTCTTGCTTGTCCTGGATGATGTTTGGAGCAAGAACTACAATTTGTGGGAATCCTTGAGGTCACCCTTTATGGTGGGAGCAAAGGGAAGTAAGGTTATTGTGACAACACGCAGCGAAGAAGTTGCTTTAACAATGGGACCGAGACCCGTTGGTTATTACAAGTTGAAGCTTCTATCAGATGATGACTGTTGGTCTGTGTTTCAGAAGCATGCATTTCAGAACAGAGATATCAATAAACATCGTAACTTGGAACTGATTCGTGATAAGGTTGTTAAAAAATGTAGAGGTTTGCCTCTAGCAGCAAGGACTCTTGGTGGCCTTCTATGTTCTAAGCAAGGAGAAGATGCATGGGAGGATATATTGAACAGTAGAATATGGGATTTATCAGATGAAAATGAGATTCTTCCGGTGTTAAAGTTAAGCTACCACCATCTTCCTTCACATCTTAAAAGATGTTTTGCTTACTGTTCAATATTGCCGAAGGATTATGAGTTCAACAGTAAAGACCTCGTGCTGTTATGGACTGCAGAAGGTCTTATTCAGAAGCGAAATGACAATAAGCAACTTGAAGATCCAGGCGGCAGGTATTTTAATGAGCTACTGTCAAGGTCAATTTTTCAACAATCAGTCATCAATGAATCTAAATTTATAATGCATGACCTTGTTAATGATTTAGCTCAATGGGTTTCTGGAGAAACAAGTTTTAGTTTAGAAGCAGAAGATAAAAAAAATATGCAAACGAAAATGTTTGAAAAGGCTCGACATTTTTCTTTCATATCAACACAATATAATGACAAAGCAAAATTTGAAGTCTTACATAAAGTGGAGCGGTTGCGGACATTCTTGGCAATAACCCCAAGTAATCATTATTATTATAGGAATTTTTATATATCTGTTATGGTTTTATCAGATTTGTTGTTGGAAGTTTAAAAAACTGAAGGCACTATCTTTAGAAAAATATTATATAGCTGAACTACCCGAATCAATTGGAGGTTTAATCCATTTAAGGTATCTCAACCTTTCTAACACTATGATTAGAACTTTACCCGAGTCTGCAAGTTCACTATTTAACTTGCAAACTTTAATATCAAGTTCTCGTCTTGTGAAGTTGCCTTCTAAAATGGAGAATATGTGCAATCTACAACATCTTGATATTAGAGGCACAAGATTAATAAGAGAGATGCCATTGGGGATAAAAGAATTAAAAGACCTCCAAACATTGTCTGATTTTATTGTGGGGAAATATGGGGCCGGTTGTGCTTTGGAAGATTTGAAAAACTTAAAGTTTCTTCAAGGGGAGCTTCGTATTTCAAGATTAGACAACGTGGTTGGTGTTGATCACCCCAAAAGAGAAGCCATATTGAGTAATAAGAAAGGCTTAAAAGTGATAGAGCTAGAATGGGGTACAAAATTTGATGACTCGCGCAATGAGGTGGAAGAAAAAAATGTGCTTGAGATGCGACAACCTCATACAAATCTAAGAAATCTTACACTCAAATGCTAAGGTGGCATAAGATTTCCATCTTGGCTTGGAGACGCATCATTCTCCAACATGCACAACTTTGCCTTCTCTTGGGTTGTTAAGCTCACTCAAAGATCTAACCATCTTAGGCATGAAGAAGTTAAAAAGTTTGGCTTCTGAATTCTACGGAGAAGGTTGTTTAAAGCCTTTTCCATCACTGGAGATTCTTAGATTTGAGGATTTGCAAGAATGGGACAGTTGGGAGACTAGGGACGAAAATGAGCATTTTGAAACATTTCCTCGTCTTCGTGAGCTTCCTTGATTACCTTGGCATATGGAACTGTCCAAGTATCAAATCCTTTCCAGAAGAATGTTTTCGCACCAAGGTAACGACACTCAAAATGGGAATTGGAAATCTCGAAATGTATGAGCAACTAATTCAGTGGGGCCTGCCTAAGCTTACCTCTCTCACATCACCTGATATTGTTGGAAGCCCAGATGTAGGAATGATGTTGCCCACTTCTTTAACTCGTCTGTCCATTTTACGGTTCCCCAAATTGAAATACCTATCCTCAGATGGTTTCCAAAACCTCACCTCTCTTGTATATTTTCATATCATTTCCGAAAATAGGCCTGCCGTCCTCACTAATGGAATTGCGTATTTTTCAATGTCCTATGCTGCGAATTAGGTGCAGAAGGGATAAAGGTCAAGAGTGTTCCAAGATAGCCCATATCCCTTACGTGTTGATAGATCATAGATCTCCAATTCATCGATGAGATCTAGAGGAGGAAGAATAGAGGTTACCTCATTCCAGCCTTGTACTCTTTCCAAGGTAAGCCAATTTACATTCTTTTGTAATTCGTCCATCATTTGTAATCAAGAGTTTTACTGATCCATCTTACCAGATACTCTGTCATGGCAACTGGACAAGACAATGCTGATTTACTGCACCACACTATTGACAGGAAGGATCTTGCTACACTTTGCATCTGAAATTTAATTCACTAGAATTGTTTTTCTATTTTTACTGTTTGGACTACATGTGCATTTGTGAGAAGCTGTTTATGTGATCTCTGTGAAGCTATATATTTGTAAGTCTGGAAGCCATTTATTGCTTCGTTTTGTGCAAAATTATAGTTTTTGTTAGAAGGAATTTACCAGAAAATGATCTTTAGCTGGATTGTTTTTTTGTGGGTACTTATCTGCACTTCTTGTTTTGTTAATTGATTTTACCAGAAAATCCCTATTTTCATTGAGAGAATTTACAAGTAAATGAATTGTCTTGTCTTCCGGGTAGATCTTGTAATCTGTCCCTTGTCTAAATAATCTTTGTTAGTGTTGACAACCGTGTCTTTGATTTATAACTCTTCCCAAGTATAACTCATTTGGTGCTGACTTATTTTTCTGCAGGTTAATTTGCATGGTCACACAGTGTTTCTCACCGGATTTCCCCCTTTGATATTCAAAACTCATGAAGGTCACGATTCACTCTGTTACCAATCAAAACATTTTGTCGCTGTGTAAATATATTGTCTGCTTTTGCACACAAAAGTCCCTCACGGGTTTGCAACCCAAAACATAAATGCATATGATCATAGAAGTTCACTAGCAATCACTAAATACTGTAAAGAAAGGCGGCGCTCTGCGTAATTTGGAAGAGTCCCCCTGCTTCTTGGATAAAAGCCAATTCTGATGGGTTTATTGAAAGGTAAACCAGGCTCTGCAGCTTGTGGAGCTAGCAATCTTTAGAAACTCCAGTAACAGTGAGCTCCTCGATCGCTTGTTTTGCCCTCAATCTTGGTTACAACACTGCTTTTGTTTGTTGAATTCTTTGTTGCGGTTCATATTACTGAAACTGCTTATACTCGAGGTTGCTTCCATTTATGGCTTGAATGCAGAAATAAAGATCTTTGCTGTCCTTGGTGGTGGCATTCTTCCAAAATTCACTTTTGGGAAGGAAATTGTGTTTCTGATTATCTTGCTAATATTGGTTGGGTCTCCATAGTTACACGTGGTGGAATTCTTTCAGCCCAATCAAATTCAAGGTTTGTCGCTCAGAGAGGCTTGGAGTTTACGGAAGTGTAGATTTTCTTAGATTGCTTTGGATTATTTCCGTTGATAGAGTTGTACCTATACTGGATTTTGTAACTTTTTTTCTAGTGAGCATGCATTGCATTTTTCTTTCGATCTGGATTTTGTATTTTTCTAGATATTTTTTCTTCGATCTTTTGTTATAAATCTTTCCTCTGAGGGTAAGACTCGATACATTCCCCCTAACTAGACGTAATTTATTATTTATTTTAATAAATTTCTCTTGTATCGTCGAGGTTCTACTAAAAAAAGGTATGATCTTTCCCTATTTTGAATTATGTTATGTTATGACCTCTTCTTAACTCATTTTCTTTCATTGCGCATTCTTTTAACCACATATTTGCTTGTTATATATATATATCTTCAGACTTAAATGCCATTAGAACCAGAAACATTTCTCTAATTCTTTTGTTGATATAAACATGTAGTTAATTTTTTCTTATCAAACTTTATTGACAACTCGCCTCGTCTCACCTTTCCTCTCCACGTTTTATGATAGATGATTCAAATCATACCATACATAAGTGTGGGGAGATCTCTCTCTTTATGTCGTGTGAGTTTACTGGGGCTATATGTATCCTGAAAGATTGTAAAATGAAAACAAAGGAAAAAAAAAAACCAAAATAATACAAGAAATGCAGGGGCATGCAAAATTAAAGGTGGGAGAAATGTTGCTGTCTTCTTATTAGGTAAGAGGAGAAGACTGGATATGTGGGCATGCAATGGTTTATTCTTAGCCCACTACAAGACAATAATATATGAACTGTTACCAACATTAAAATTATTAATTCTAGACAATTATTTGACTTTTTTCTTTCTATCAAATATATCAAAAATTGGCAGTTATCTTTGTCACTTGCCTTGTATTTGTTCTGTCTCCTTTCTTATTTTATAATTCTTTTGTGATTCCTTTGTACAACCTTTTCCTCTTGATATGCCTACATATACAGATAGAGACACGTCACACATACATATATAAATTATTATATCAGGGTGTTGTGATTTTAACAAAAATCGAACTTTTAAAGTTTAACCTTTTTTGTCGAGACAAATTGATTTTATTAATGTTAATTCCTCAGCCACATGATGTTACACTATCAACTTCAATTTAATCCGCATTTTGAAGTTATATTAGATTATTTATTTTTAATTGAGTGGTTATATACTCTTTCCATATTTATGATAAAATTAATATCGAAAAGTAGTTGTTCGAATCATACTATTAGATTAGTATTGTTTGATTTTTAGGGCTTTACGAGTTACGGCCGACCTTTTATTATCCAATTTTATTGAAAGAAAATGAGAAATAGAAACAATGAGAATGAATTCGATCTTTCAAAAATCAAAAACCATCCCCACCGCAAAAATTAAAAAGAATTGAGGGGTCCTACACTATCTAATTTGTGGGTCCAAATTTATAGGCTTGACCTAATTGATTCAAAAACTATGAATTCAAAGACTCTAGAGTCCTTTTAATGGGCCTACCATGTGGATTTATTTTCCTTTAGACATAAAGCTTAATTTTTTTAAAGTAATAACCCACAAACAAAAAGGTCATATGAGAAAATGATTGTGAGAAATTCTTGACTTCCAATAAAAAAATTCAAATTCTTCATAATTATGTCATAACACACATGACACAACGGTATAAGAGTATAATAAATGTATTTTTATAATAAATATTTTTTATAATAATTATGTTATGGCACATGTAGCCCATATATATATATATACATGTAATTTCACAACTAAAAACCTTCTCTATATATTAACAAGAAGTAAAGTTTACTAGTAAAATTTTAATTGAAATCCTTATCCCACCAAATACATATATGTTCCCCATATATATTTGGTACAAACTGTCTTCTCAGAGCCTTTAGCATTGTTTTCCCTTAAAATATTTATACTATTACACAAGTGTAGTGATATTACTAGACAATTTAATTTTACAAATTGAAAAAATAATTTAATGAATTTTCGTGCGATTATATATATCTTGTATGAGAAAAATTAAATAAATTCTTCAATTTCGTTTTCTTTCATTTATTCACGTATAATCTTTTTGTCTTGCCGTGTTTAGATTGAATGTAGACAAAATAAGAATATCTCATCAGAAGTTTTTCCATATTTTGGAATTTTGGAATTCTATAAACCCGTATTCCATCTAGGGGTGGGCATTAAGTTGCGATTCGAAGCGAATCGAACCGAAAAAAGGGTATTCGATTCGATTCGTAAGGGTAATTCGGTTTAAAAATTGAAAATCAAATTTTTTTACGGATCAAACCGGTTTGATTTTCTTAAAACCGGATTGAACCGAATAAACCGAGTATATAAAGGGTAATATGTTTTTAACTGATTTTTTTTTTAATATATTTTTAAGTTAGGTTTGATTTGGGTTTTTTGGCTACTATAATGTCTAAAATTAGTATCCAACAACTCATGAATGTTAAAAAAAATAATAAAAAAACCCATTAAGCTAGCGGGCCCATTAGATCAAAAACCAAATTGAATCTAACCGAATCGAATCGATTAAAATAGGTTCAATTCAATTCGGTTTCCATTTCTTATTAGGTTTAAACCGGTTCAATTTTGGATGAACCAAAATATTTTAGGTTCAGTTGGGTATGACATAAAATCGAATCGAATCGAACCATGTCCACCTCTAATTCCATCATCTATTTTAAAAAAAAATTAAAGTATTAAATCTTATGAATAAAAAAAAAAACGAGATGCAGTAATATATCTTGTATTACAAATCAACACAATCACAACTAGATGCATAGTACATTGCATTGTAGAGTCTCTCCAAGAGTCGAAGTCTTGGACTTTTTTATGTTTCCAAATCTAATATATCTAATTAATTAGTCTAATATAAAGTCAAACTAATTTGCATGATCCAAGGTAAAAGTAAACGCATTCATCACTCCATTATGTTATTTATTTTTTTTGACAATTCCATTTTGTTAATTTAATAAGGTCTTCAATATTTTATATCACTAATTAACATTAAAAGAAAAAATGATTGCATTCATATGCTTCTTTTTTTCGCTTCCTTCCAACTAATCAAGAATATTAATAGATTGATTTCAAAGCATTCAAATAGCATTTTCTTAAAATAATAACATTAGCTGCCTAATTTCAATAAATTCACTGCTATCTTGTTTGTTCCTGTCGAATTTAATAAATTTTGGAGCAAATTTAAATCCGTGTCTTATCAGAAATCCCAACTCTTATTTCAATTTTGTATACATGAAATTATATATATTTAAATCACTTTTGGTACCATCATTTATTTTAATATATATGCAATTTATAATTATAAAATGATCAAATTTTGATAATTGAAATGAAAAGTCGGGATCAAAGACATAAATCTAGCATTTTTTTATATGAAAATATGCAATTCGATGATTCGAACATGTGATATTGTCGGATTGGATGAACGAATTTTACTACCAATATACTTTGAGATGTGGTTATGGGAAGTCTAGTATTATTGTTTAACTTTATATATCAAGAAAAAAAAATGAGCTATATTAATGAAGATCTTGTTATATATGTAATTACCAACAATTAATGGTGATATTGAGCTTTAAAAAGTTAGAAAAGCTGATGCAACATGAAACTAAAGAGTTGAAAGTTCCCATTCATGTATTTTCTAAATTAGGTTGGATGTTTTAGTAGTCAAATTAGCTTTGTTGGGAGATTTGAACAATAATTGAATGGTCCAAGTAGAGTTTATGGTGGCAAAGATTGATCAATCTAAGTTATCATTTAGCATTCAACACTATATTTTTCTTTTGATGTGTAATTGCAATTATAAGTTTAATAAGATGAGTTTATTGACCGTGGTGGTATACATAATTCAAGTGGTTTAGATTATTTTGAAATTTATTAAAGACTACTTTGTGATTTATTTTCAAACCATAAAAAAATCTTCTTATATATATATATTTTGTTGAGCAGAAAATTCTTCTTATATTAAAAGAGAAGAAAAAAAAAAGATCAATAATACTAACCCTTCTATTATTTGGCTTGTCATTAAAGTTTCACTATGATAATTATATTTTACATGCTCATCTCGATGTATGAAAACAAACTCATCACCAAGATGTTTCTTTTAATTATTTAAAAGGTATTTTTAAGAATTCAAATAAAAATAAAATTATATCCTCGAAACATAGGAGTCGGTGTAATTTTGATTATTGTAAAAAATAGGGATAATTACCCCGGTGGTTATCAAATTGATGGCACGCTATCAAAATGACTGCTAGATTGAAAAGTTTGTGACATCAATGATCATTCCATCAAACACTGATAACTTTGCGATTAAATAAATGAACATTTTAGTAACTTTATCTATAATTACAAAAATAAAATATAAAATATAATACTTCATGAAAATCTTTCTATAAATATCAAAATTTTGAGTTGAAAACAAAAGTATTATATGCTTACTCTGTTGTTGGTTTTCGTATTCGGGTAATCTGGAGATTTTTATCTTCTATGATTGATTCACTTCATAAAATGTGTTTGTGGAATTTGTTCTAAAAAGGGGGGGAAATTGTTCATTATGCACATCTAATTTTAAAGCTGAAATGCTCATCTATTTAACTGCAAAGTTAACAATGTTTGATGGAATGATCATTGGTGTCACAAGGTTATTCTAAAGTGACCATTTTGAAACAACTTTTCAATCTAATGGTCATTTGATAGTGTGCTATTAATTTGATGGTCATCGGGGTAATTATCCCTAAAAAAATATTTACGAGAACATAAAATGATGTCAATTTAATTGTGACAACCCATAAAACAAGCCTGTGAATTTAATAATTCTTATTTTGGTAGCCAGAATCTCTGAATTTATTGCATTCATACACCAAATATGTGATTGACGGATTTGGATTCTTTACTGATCTGATTTTTTTTCTGACCTTTTTAAAATATGTGATTGGTTATTTTTAAAATGAGTGTGGAAACCAATCACATATTGACCACATATTCATATATTAATTGTAATGTTTATGTGTCATGGGATTAGATGAAGTCAGAAAAAAGATCATACCAGTAGATGATTCAAATTCGGGATTGAAACATTTAAAATCATGAATGGAGGGAGAGAAAGTGGTTGAAAATAAAATGGCTTAAAGTAGAGAAATTAGACTATTTTTTATTTTTATTTTTTTCATTTCACTTTGTTTGTGTGAATGGATATGTTGGTAAGTCATGAAGTGGTCTCCTCCTCTGTCGCAGAAATTAATTTCCCAACTGTTTCAATGTTAATGATAATGATAGACAACGTCTCATTTACATTTAATTCTGGTCCGTGAGTTTAGTTGGTAAGATAACTTATAATCGTATAAAAGATATTGAGTTCATTTTTTTTTTTTAAATAGTTGAAATATCCATTTAGAAGGTTAAAACTTTTATATATATATATAGGGTTTAAAAAACAAATAACACTTTTTCGAGGTGGTACTTCAACATTGTCACTGTTTTAATAATTTATATTTAAAAGACATCTATTATGGTGAACGGATAAAAATATCTCAAATAGTTGTTCTATCATAATCTTTCATTCATTTCTTTACAGGGAGAGTTATGAAATAGACAGAGAAAGTTTCGTTAAAACTCAGGCGTTACGCAGACGCATTCGAGCGTCGAGCTCGCGCTGTCCTGTCAACTCGCGGAGAATTAGGGGGCAGCGCCCTCAGAGTTTCTTTTTTTTTCTTGTCAGTACTTCAAAAAAAATATTATCGATCCTTTAAAAAAATATGCTCGATTCTTTCTAATATTTGCTCGAATTCGCTAAAAATATACTCGATTTAACTAAACCTAATTTTCTAAAAACAAATCTCGATCCTTTGAAAAAAAAAATCTCGATCCTTTGAAAAATATTCCTGATCATTTTAAAAAAATTATCGATCCTTTAAAAAATACTCTCGATCTTTTGAAAAAAAATCTCGATCTTTGAAAAAATTTCTCAATCATTTTAAAAAAATTCTCGAGACTTTTAAAAAAAATTCTCAATCATCTGAAAAAAAAACTCGATCCTTTGAAAATTTCTTGATCATTTGACAAATGCTCGATTCTTTCAAAAATAGCCTCGATCATATTAAAAAAAATACTCGATTTGGCTACAAATATGCTCGATTTAACTAAACCTTATTTTAAAAAATAAAATGCTCGATCATTTGGAAAATAAAATGTTCATACATGTTCATACAATGACTGGACAACAAATCATAACAAATAGATATATCGTTAAACCACACATAAATATATAAAAATATATAAACGAAGATCAAAAATATAAGTTATCTTCTTGTACAGAATCTGGAGAGAGAGAAGTTATCGTTTTCAAAGTGTAGATAGAAACACAATGAGATTAAAAAATAGATTATTTAAGGACAATTTGGGTAGTTCACCATAATAGGTGTCTTTTAAACTTAAGTTATTAAAACGGTAAAACGGCGACATCACTACAACACACATAAAAAAAGGTGACATACCTCACCATTTCATATCTCACCGTTTCCACCTAATCGGTATTCTCAATGTTCATTCAAACAAATGATATTAAAAACCCAAAAGAATAGGGACCCATATTAACATTCTATCTCAATTAATGCATGAACAACTTCTAGTATCGATCTCTTCTTGTTTTGACAAAGAGAGAATATATATAATTAGGACAATGCATCTCTAATAAGTCTAAAAATACTCAATGCATGGTCACACATATATAGGGTTGCTTTTTTATCCGATCGGTTCTGAAATTTTATTTGGAGAGTAAAATTCTATAAAGACATTTTAGTTATATAATTTTACAACATTACGCAACTTTGGTTTTAGAATCGACCCAAATAGAAAAATACTATACATGTGTGTGAATTAAAACAATGTCATCTAGAGTCTAAAGTTGACTAGGTGAAAAAGAATTTGAATTTACTTTCAAACTATGGCATGTTTATGCATATAATAATAATAATAATAATAATAATAATCGGGACTTATAAAGCAGAAGATTAAGGACTCGATCATCATCTTGATCGAACAACTCTCATAATTGTTTAATGACTCAACCACCCCCGGCCACCAAAATTTTATTTCATTTTTTTTTTATCTTAATATAATTGTTTTTTCTTTAGTTTATACAAATATATTTCTAAAAAGCATTATACTCAAGTATTATGACTAAACTAAACAAATATGCTAATAAATTCTTCAAATGAGACCTAATATTAAACTATCACATATATACATTGTTTACCAAATTTGGTGATATTTAATTTGAAATCATTATGAAAACATATTTTTAGTATAAATTCATACGTGACTATTTAAATAAGTATGTATTAATTATATCACGTTTATCCCATCGAGAAAATTTTCTCACATCCACGATAGATAAAGAAAATGCACTGACTCTCGATTGAGTTCGTTATATACCCTCTACAGCTCTATCCCTAATTTATGGAAACATTCGAATCTCCCTTTCCGTGTTATATGAGTAATTATCTGGATTACAGTTATACCAATCGATCTATACAAGTTTCGGCAATCTAAACCAAACGAAACCTGATATAATCGTACGAGTGAAATCCACATTTATTTATTTTCATTATTTAATAATAATAATAATAATAATAATAAATAAAGTAGTTTTCAGCTGCTTAAAGTGAAAGCCTTTCACTCTGTATTCACCTCCAGTCAAAAGCCACTTTGCTTCTCTTTGTGTATGTTTTTCATTTCTTCTTCTTCTTCTTCTCTATTTATTTATTATTTATTTGTTTTTTTTTTTTTAAAAAAAATCTTCTCTGTAATCTCCAGCTCAAAACATCTGCTTGAAACCATGCCAGACAAACCCACCACGTGTTTGAAATTTTCGTGCTTTTTAGTGGAGGAAACCATAATTTAACTCAGTCACTCGTAACTTGTAAGTAAACTAATTATATCAACAAAAACCTTAAAAAAGCTCAAGCTGTGTTGTGTTCTCTTCGAGTCAGAGCTTCAATGCTGGATCTGGGTTCACCAATGCCGACGCAGAGAGTCAAATCTCCCAGTTCTAGCTCACCTGGTTGCTTCTGAGTTGAGCTGAGCTGACCCGAGTTGAGTTTGTCAACTCATTTATTGGATGAGAGGTTGGTTTTCTAGAAGTTTGAATCTTAGAAGCTTGTGCATTGTTTGCTTTGTGTGTAGATCTGAGTAACTGTGAAGAATGTCTGTGAGTTTTTATTGTTTCTTTTAAAGGTCACATTTTTTATTTTTTAAATTTTGGTTGAGAATTTGTGATATGGGTTTCTTGGAGTGTGATTTTTAGATTTGATTATTGTATTTTTTTTTTTGGGTTGTTGAATTGATGACTTTTGCTTTTCTGGGGTTTCTATTTTCTTGCAAAATGCAGCAGCTTTTTTGGGTTTGTTGAACTACTCCAGCTATGCCAACAATTAACATTTGATTTTTATGTGGAAAGCTTAATTTGAGGTGATATTTGGAATTGCTTTTGTAAAAAGTGCTTCTGATTATAGTTTTGTGAATACACTTAAGCGAGCCAAATTTACTGATTCAAGAAGCAATATCTAGGATAGCTTCAATTAAGTGCTTTCATTTATTTTTCAGCCAAACAATAGGAATAAATCCAAATGTGATTTTCAACTATTTAAAAAGAACTTTTTGCAATATTGATAGCAATCCCAGAAACACCATTAGACAACATTTTTTTACAGTTCAGCATTTAAGTATTGATATGGTGTTGGAAGCTCATTGTTGGAGCAATTCATGTGTTGCTTGCTTTGTCACCTTTTTTTGTTGTTTATACGCTTCATTTTCCTTTTCGTGTTGGAACTTTTTTTTTTTTTTTTCTTTCAGATTCTTTAGTGTATAATTGATAAAGGTTAGTGTATTTCCGATGGGGCCTTATAAATTTCATAGATAAAGGCTTATTCCTGTGCTTTATTCTCTCTATGATGTTCTTGCCATGCTTTTCGATAATGCTTACTTTTCGTATTTTTAAATGAACTTTCCTACAAATTTCTGGATTTCATAATAAGATCAAATCATCAAATTATATGGAATTAGCTTCTTTAATGGAAAAGTTGACAAAATACCAATTGAATCTGTTTGTTGTTACTGATGTATATTAAGCCCTCAATGTTTTTTATTATTGGTCATCGAAAAAATTGGCACCATTGCCCTTGTTTTGGTTGCTCTTTATAGACAAGTATTGTCTTTTTTTGTTAGCTTTTGAAAGGATGAACCTACTTCTGCTTTGAGTTTTCAAGTATTGATGAGTAAGATTAGATATATTATAGGTGTCGTGGACTGTTAAAATGACATTATAACCATTTATACTGGCAGAATTAGGTAGTGCAGAAATCATTTCCTCTCAGCATAAATGCATGTAAATGAGATTTGTTTTAAGCATGTCTCTCTTGCTGTTTGTTTAAGTTAAGCAGATTGTTGGTCGACAACATTGGGCCGAAAATTCTTCTATACTGGTCTGAAATTCCCTATTCATAACTTTATTCTTTAAAGATAAAATGGGAAATGGAAGGGAAGATTCTACTTTATAATTTCTGTAATCCTTGAATTCTTTTCTATGAGAAGTTGCAATACCATTTAGTTTTCCTTCACATTTCTTTTGTGCTGCACTGTCACTATTATGTGCATAATGATTGCTGTATTCCCTTCTAGAATTGTGAGTCCTGTTGTCATTCTAGCACAAATTTCGCTTACAAGTGGATGGATTTATTTTCTTTTATTTGACCGTTTATTGTTTTTTCACTCTTAGTGGTTGTTGCTTTTGTGTTGCTAGTTGCCTAATGTTGTTTGTGGTCTTTTTTGGCTGAAACAGAAATACAAGAAGTTCTCAGAAGGTTGCATTTCTGTGACTATAGTCCCATACATATAACCTGCATTAAAAAGCTCCCCATGAAGTTCAACATCAATTCAGTGTTTGTCTTCCTATTCATCATAGGCACTTTTTTCTCTTTGGCCGTTGCTGATCTCAGCTCAGATAGACAAGCCCTTCTTGACTTTGCAGCTGTTGTACCCCATGGCAGAAAGCTCAATTGGACCTCGACCACCCCTGTCTGCAAATCTTGGGTGGGAGTCACTTGCACTAAAGATGGTACTCGCGTGTCTTCCCTCCGGCTCCCTGGAGTTGGACTTATAGGACCTATCCCAAACAACACCCTTGGTAAACTAGATGCCCTTAATATTCTCAGCCTTCGATCCAATGTACTAACCGGAAACCTTCCTTCGGATGTTGCCTCCCTGCCTTCTTTGCACTACCTCTACCTCCAACGTAATAACTTCTCTGGTGACATTCCTGCCTCCTTTTCTCCCCAACTCATTGTATTGGATCTATCATTTAATTCCTTCACAGGAAAAATTCCACCAAGTGTACAAAATTTGACACAACTCACCAGATTGAACCTCCAAAATAACAGCCTTTCTGGACCTATACCAAATCTTAACAGTCCTAAGCTCAAGCATTTGAATATAAGCTACAACCATCTTAACGGTTCAATCCCGTCGTCCCTTCAAAATTTTTCCAGTTCATCCTTTGTGGGAAACTCTTTCCTATGTGGTCTACCGCTGCAACCTTGCTCTGTGCCTTCACCTTCTCCATCTCCTTCTTTCTCTCCACCGGCGGTAATTCCCAAAAAACAAAGCCCCAAAAAGAAACTTGCATTGGGAGCTATCATTGCCATTGCAGTAGGAGGGTGTGTGGTGCTATTGCTTATAGCTCTACTTCTAGTGTGCTGCTGTTTGAAGAAAAAAGATAACGGAAGCAATGGTGTATCGAAAGGAAAGACTTCTGGTGGGGGTAGGAGTGAGAAACCCAAAGAGGAGTTTGGAAGTGGGGTGCAAGAACCTGAGAAAAACAAGCTGGTTTTCTTTGAAGGTTCTTCATATAATTTTGACCTTGAGGATTTATTAAGGGCTTCTGCTGAAGTGCTCGGAAAGGGTAGTTATGGCACAGCATATAAAGCTGTATTGGAGGAGTCAACGACTGTGGTGGTGAAAAGGTTGAAGGAAGTGGTGGTTGGGAAGAGGGAGTTTGAACAACAGATGGAAATTGTGGGAAGAGTTGGGCAGCACCAAAATGTTGTTCCACTCCGTGCTTACTACTACTCAAAGGACGAAAAGCTCTTGGTGTGCGACTACTTTTCAAATGGCAGCTTATCCACACTCTTGCATGGTATGATTATTTATGCTCCTCTATTTTCTTCTTTCTCGTTTTTTAAGAAACATGAATTGTGGATCCTAGTGCCATTGTGACATCTTAAGCTTTATTAATGTGGAAGCACTCCTAGCATAACCAAATTATTTGAAAAATTAAGCTTGTAAATAAACGTTAAATTACTCTTTAAGGATTGTTTATGTAGGACATTCATTATTTTACTTGATAACAGGAAATAGAGGAGCTGGAAGAACTCCGTTAGACTGGGATTCCAGAGTAAAGATATCCCTCGGGACTGCAAGGGGAATAGCTCACATTCATTCAATGGGTGGTCCGAAATTCACTCATGGAAATATTAAGTCCTCAAATGTCCTCCTCAACCAAGATCTTGATGCTTGTATATCTGATTTTGGCCTGACCCCTCTTATGAATGTACCCGCAACTCCATCTCGGAGTGCGGGCTACCGTTCTCCTGAGGTTATCGAAACCCGTAAACACGGGCATAAATCAGATGTGTACAGTTTCGGTGTCCTCCTCCTTGAGATGCTGACCGGGAAAGCTCCACTCCAGTCACCGGGACGTGATGATCTGGTTGATCTCCCTAGATGGGTCCAATCAGTTGTAAGGGAAGAATGGACAGCTGAGGTTTTCGATGTCGAGTTGATGAGATTCCAGAACATAGAAGAAGAAATGGTGCAGATGTTGCAAATTGCCATGGCCTGTGTGGCAAAGGTGCCAGACATGAGACCAAACATGGATGAAGTTGTTAGAATGATTGAAGAAATCCGGCAATCCGACTCAGAAAACCGGCCATCGTCAGAAGAGAATAAATCCAAAGATTCAAATGTGCAGACCCCATGATATTATTACAAGTTGGTTGCTGTTTGATTTCAAGTTTGAATACTAATATTGAACATTGTTTGCAACTTTGCATAGTAAGGTTTTCTTCCCTATCATCATTTTGAAACTTATATGCATTTGTTTCTCCATATAGTGTGATAATCCGTCCGACTTCTGTAATTTCTCTTAGGGATGTAGTAGTTCTATGATTTTAATTTTTTTTAATTTTTTTTCTCTAGGTGGGTTTTTCATTTTCATGATTTGTTGTAATAATATTTATTTCAATGTTATGAATCAATTCATGAGGTTCAAGCACCTCTTTTGCATGCATTTTTTGTTAGAGTTTTTGGTTGATGACCAGAGTTGTCGAGACTATTTTTAGTTTGATTTGTTGAAATATTTATTGATCAACAGTTGGACCAATCTTATGTTTTAATAAGATTGGTTCAATAAAATAACTGAAAAGACTTATCTATATATAGAGAAGCGACCAATTAAAGTGTTGTTTGTGAAGATGCCAACCTTGATTTACCATGTATGTCCCTGGTTCTTTGTAACAACTTTTGACAACTCAATATTCTGAGACATCTAAAAAATGACATTTGAGATTTGAATGTTTGATCACCAATTCCAGTCCTCAGGTCTTCTATCGATGGAAGGTTTGTGGCCAAGCGAAAATGTAAATATAAACTCGTCGACGTTACCACCAGCTATTCGGCGAAGTTGCAGCAAGCAAAACAAGCGAAGTTGCAGCAATAAGAGAGTTGCTTTCTGTAATATCTCTCCCAAGCAAACCATGCCGGAGGCCATGAGCGACCACGAAGGAAGAGGGTGTCATTCACGGTGCTATGTTTGTTGTGCATGGACATGCTTGGCCGTATTTGTTGTCCTCATGATTACTGTAATTCTTGGTCTAGTTTCCATGTCGTTTCTTCGTTCAACAGTGCCCGTAATCACAGTCAATGCCCTTTCCTTCCCTAGGCTGGAGATTTCCTCCTCTTCAGGACAAAAGCTCTTGACTGCTGATGTTAACATGGCTTTTGAAGTCACCAACAAAAAGGATAAGGTTGTCTTGAACATTCGCCCCTTGACGGTGGATGTCTCATCAGAAAAGGTTAACATCGGACGTGCAAAAACTCGAGGGTTTTTTCTTAAGACCGGGAAGTCAAGCACGATGAATGCCTACTCTTCGGTTGTAAAAAAGAAAGTTGATCTTTCTAACACGGAACAATTAGAAGCGAATATCCAAGACAAACAGGTGGTTGTTGATATCGAATTGCACGGAGATATGAAGATTAGTTACGGAGGGTTGACGATCAACGGCTTGCCGATGACCGTAAAGTGTAAAGGTATCTGGCCATCTGTTTTTCAGTCTAGAGATGCACCTAAATGTGATGTTAAACTCTTCTCTTTAGAGTAAAATTTCCCTAGTCAGACAAACCGACTCTGTATTCTCTTTTTCTTTTTTTTTTTTGCTTAGACCAACTCTGTAAAATGAGATGCACCTAAACGAGAGGTTTCTGACGAATTCTAATAAACTTCTAAGTAGATTGATAGTGATTCGTACAAGAAGTTTATAAAGAATCTCAAAACTTTTAAAGGAAGTTATTAACGGAGAATGTAAACTTTAGGAGTCCTCTGACTGCATTTAAATCAAACCTCAAGGGATGTTTACCGTGAAAGAGGGTCTTAGGTGCATCCGATGCATGGTGCATTATGCTGCACCCAAGTTATAGTCCTACCGTGGCTAGTGAGAAGTGCAACATGAATGAATATGGATCGTACAATTTTAATTTTGTTTTTTTGTTTGATGTACGCTTTATCTATTCGAGCTTTATTGCTACCAATGTAGTATGATTTAAATCTTTATAGGACCATCCACGATAGATAATTTTCTTAGAGTGATATAATTATAAAAATTGTACCTTAAATTAGATTAAACAAAAGAGTTTTTATTAGGGTATTATGATAATAATTATATTCCCATGAGAAGGTTAATAGTTATATCACAAAGACCTAAAATATATAGAGAGAAAGTGAATTACACTAAATTAAAATGGCATAAATGCAAATACACAACAGATAAAAGAGGACGTAACTACAAAAGATTGGATAAATTTAGTACGCTAGTGGTATTTGTTTTTGGATATTTGCAAAAAGTACCTTGACTTTTGACAAATTTTCAAAAATAACTATTCAAAATTGAATTTAGATACAAGTTGTTCATTGTCCATAAAAAAATACTTTGTAAAATCTAGTTAAAAAAAATGCTTTGATTTTGTACCATAAACGCTCTTATGAGGGATGTCAAACAAATCAAATGGATTTGGTTCCAATCTAATTCCGTATAGCCTAATTCTGATTTAATAAAATTTAGATATTCAATCCAACCTAATTCAAAATTATAGATATTCAATAAGACCCCATCTGAAAGTTAAGATATTTGAACTTATTTAGACCACTTATTTCAAGAATCAAATTCAGTTTAAGTTTTGATGATAAACTATTTGAATCCGGTCCAATTTGATACTTATAGTAAATGTTTTACTAAAAATGAAATACAATAATACAAAATATGAAGAAACAAGTATTTAAATCTTGATCTTGACCTCAAATTATATAGTTAAATTTGATTTCCGGATCGAATTAATCATTTTGAAAATTATGAAACTTGATCCAATTGCTATTTCGGTCTCAATCAAACCAATTCAAACTATTATTTTCTACCACGTTAACACATCTAGTTTTATAGGGACTTCTATTTAAATTTGAAACTAGATTGTTATTTCCCAAAAAAAAAAAGTTCAAAATCCGATGGTAGATTTTGGAAATCTTAGACAATTTCATTAAATTTATATTTTTTTTATAAAACGTTATCTATTTAAACGTCTTTTTTATATTAATAACTTAAATATCTTTAAAAAAAATATTTAAACAAATGATATTTCATTACAAACGTTTTTTTTATATTAACAATTTAAATATCTTTAATAAAAACGTTTATACAAATAACATTTCACTGTAAAGCAGGGACTTCACATAAATTAAAATAGGTAATAGACGTAGATCTTACGCTAATCAAAAGAGAGTGAGAATTCTAGAAGCCATCTCTGATCTCTCTCTCATCTATAATTAAACCATCGAATCCGTTTTCTCTCGTTTTCTCTCTCTATCCATCATCCAAGTTCCAAGGTAGCTCTCTCTCTCTCTCTCTATTTCTCTCTCGTTCTCGCTCTAATCTCACTTCGTATCCTCACATGAATCTCACAGATCTGGTGTTTCTTTTTTCGCGGTTTTTTTTTCTTAATTTTCTCTTTTACGTGTGTAATCGTTCAGATTCTGATCTGGTGTGTTTGTTTTGTTTTGTTTCGCAGTTTGAATTTTTTTTATTCTGGTTGATTTTCGAGGTCGTTTTTTCAAATGGCGTCGAAACGTATCTTGAAGGAGCTCAAGGATCTGCAGAAGGATCCTCCTACCTCTTGCAGCGCCGGTATATTTTTTTTCTTTTTTTTTTTGCGATAAGTAAAATTATTATTATTGTTATTATGTTGAAGGAGTTGTTGTTTTTTTAGTTATTTTTATTTATTTTATATATTTTTGTTGTGTGTGATGAAAATTTTGTGAGGTTGGAAAATAATGTAGGTCCGGTTGCGGAGGACATGTTTCATTGGCAAGCGACGATAATGGGACCCACCGATAGTCCGTATGCTGGCGGTGTGTTTCTCGTTTCCATTCATTTCCCTCCGGATTATCCTTTTAAGCCTCCCAAGGTAAATTTCTTTTCAAAATCGAATAATGTGTTTTTTCATGATAGTATATAGGTGCCTAACCAGAAATTTTTTCTGGATGTTTGAAAAAATTGATAAATTGATAAATTAATAGCAAATATTTTAAACCAACTCTAAGTCAACCGTATACCTTTAGAATCCAAAATTAAGAGATAAAAATAAAAGAAGTTATCAAATTGAATCCTTTGGAGAAGTAGCAGAGTAGATAATTTTTTTTCTTAGACTAAATGAAATCTAATAGTTAGACACAAAATTGGCCTTATTTATTTTTAATTATAATTTTTTAATCAAAACTAAGATGAAGAATGTTCTTCAATGGGTTTTTATAAAGTCAAGTATACCAGGACTTTGTCTATTATTGTTTTTTTTTTTAAATCTCGGCTAGGCTATAGTTTGTCTAAAGCACTACTCATATAATATCTGTATTTGTTGCTTGTTAGTAAAATTTGTTATATTTTGTTTAGTGTGAGAAGACGTCATTAATTTGTTATAGTTGTAAGCCACTAGATTTTTATGAGAAGTTGGTGTGTGACTATTTTTGTTCCGTAGCGGATTTAGGCTGGGTTGGATTATTTCTCAGTTGAATTTTTGGAAAAAAAAAACTAGTAGCCCAACGCAAAGGCCTGCTGGACTTAACTTTTAAAAGATCCATTCAAACACATTCTCATCTTTGTTATGATTAAAATTTATAAGGCTCATTTTGTATTTCTTTTGGACCTATATAAGGATTAGAAACTCTATTAGATCCCTTTTAGTCTAAAACTTTTTAATTAATTATGAAAGTTTGGGGGGAGGTATCCCAATCCCGGTCCCATTTCCTCCAATCCACAATCCCATATTTGACTCTGTTTGATCTATTTTCCCTGTAGACTGTAGTATGAGTAGATATGTGAGAAAACAACGACCAGCAGCACATAGAGATTAGAGCATATGTGAGAGATATAGACAATGAGAGCAGCTTGAAAGAGAATGAGTGAGTGAGCAAGAGAGAAATCACATTAGGATTTAGGAATATTTATAGTTAGGCTGTTAGGGCTAAAATTAGTAATTGGGTATATACATTTAAAATTAAATACGTATATAGTTTAGGGGAAAAGGTGGAACGAGGGATGAGGGGACTTATCCCCAGCCCCATCCCCATTTAGAAATGGGATAAAAATCATTCCCATTTATGGAGGATTTTTTTACCTAAAATGGAGATGGGGATTTGGGGCCCCTTGATGGAAATTGACATCCCTTCCCCATTTGAGGAAAAAAATCCTCCACAAATGGGCAAGATTTTCTTCCTCATTTCTAAATGGGGATAGGTCTCATCCCTGTTTCCTCATTTCTCCCAAATATGTGTGTTAAAATTAAATATGTATATATGTTAGGGCAAAAGGTGGAAAGAGGGATGAGGGGACTTATCCCCAACCCCATCCTCATTTAGAAATGGGTTAAAAATCATTCCCCATTTACGGAGGATTTTTTTTTTCCTAAAATGGAGATGGGGGTTTGGGGCCACTTGATGGAAATTGACGTATGTGTGTCTATATATATACATGGGTTCCCCATCTCCATGCCCAAACCCCTTCCCCATTTGGAGGAAACAGGGATGGGGGAGGTATCCCATCCCCATTTAGAAAGAATGAGAGCGAGTGACACGATATAATGATTGGGTACCCTATCCCCTTCATAAATCCTTCCTCATCTAGGACTATTTATAATAATTGGGTACATACCTCGAAATATATCCCATCCTCGTTTCCTCCAAATGGGGAAGGGATTAGGACATGGGGATGGGGCCATATCCCTACCCATTTTTTCCAATTTTGTTTTGATGTATGTTTGCCCGAGTGAATTACGTAATTACATTGGAGACCAAAACATAATAGCTAACGAGTTTCCAAAAAAAAAAAAACATGCTAGCTAATGGAACTACCCCTTGTCGTTTTATTTAGGATTGTGAAATTAAAATTTGATTTTAGGTTTATGGCAGATAATTTTGATAAAACTACTTGCCATTGTAATGATTCATGAAGAAGTCATGAATAATTAGTTAATTTATGCCATTGTGGTTCATCAGACATTGTTATCTTGTTAAGTCCTCTATTTTATTACTTAAAATAGAAATATCATAATTGAGTTAACTTGTGTATGTAATTGTAGATTGTTCAAAGAAACCAGGGGCTGGAACATGTTTTCAAAACTAGATTTTGAATTTGATACCCCATATATTTCTTGACAGAACACAACATACCTGTGCTTTTAAGTATTTTAAGTTAGAAGAGGTCATTTGTAACAGATTTTAAGCCATGAGAGAGTTGGTGGATAGGGTTAAAGAGAGAACTTTCAGGAAGTAAAAGAAATAGAAAAAAAAATCAATAATACTATTTAGATGGAGGGGTTTAGGGTTAGGGTTTAGGAAGTAAAAGTAAAAAGAAAAGAAAAGAAGCAGATGGGAAACATTTAAGTTCTTTTTTAACTAAAGCCTTTAAAAAATCGTATTTACTTGTTAGTCTTAAATTACTTGATTGTGTCCTTTTTTTTTTTAAACCAAATTTGGAAGATTTTGTAGATTGAAAAAAATTGTTAGGTGATGTTTCCTTCTTCGGGGACAACCATTTTAAGTTATATCGGAATAATTGTCAGTTCTCTTGGGAGTTGGGGATTCAACTCGCAAACTTTTGCTTTGGCAATTCAAAACTGAACTATTTGTCTTTCTTTTTTCTTTTTCGTAATTTAAAGTTTGCTGTTTTCTTTCTGATCTGTTTTTGTAACTTGTTGCAGTATTTAAATTTGTAGCCTAATTGTGGCTTGTTTTACATGTATAAAGTTCTAAAAAGGTTATCCAAATTATCTTATCCAGGTTGCATTTAGGACTAAAGTCTTCCATCCAAATATTAACAGTAACGGGAGCATATGTCTGGATATTCTCAAGGAACAATGGAGCCCAGCACTTACCATTTCCAAGGTGTGGTTCAACTATTTACTTCTACCTTGTTCTTAATAGTCAATTATCGAAATCATAGTTGTTAGAGGCGTTAAGCGAAGCTAGGCGCTAGGCGCCAGGCAAGGCGAACGCCCGACTGAAGCTAGGCGGTCTGTTTTTTATAAAAACATTTATAGACCTGTTTTATCCATAATTTTTCAAATGACTATCCCCTCATAACACATAATAATTAATTATAATAATAATAAGCATCATAGTTGACAGTTCAAATGAAATAGCATCATAGTTCATTGTTTAAACTTCAAAATAATTAAAAGCATCACAATTCTAAGAAAAACAAGTTTATGCATCTAAATCAAATTCATAATCATCATCCCCTCCAATCTCTTCTTCTTGTTCAAGTTAATCTCCCTCATCTTCTCCTTCAATCTCTTCTTCGCTTTCCTCCTCACCTAATAATCGGTTTGATGGTTGAACTTGAGATTGTTGTGGTACCCTTCCCCTTCAATCTCATCTTCACTTTCCTCATCTAATAATCTGTTCAACATAATTAATGGCATGATATTAATCAAAAAACAATTGATTCAAAAAATCATATCTTAAAAAAAAAAAATCGGCAGCATAACGCCTTAAATTAGGGATTTAGAAATTAAAAAGAGGTAGAATTGTAGAAAGGAGGTGTAAGATTAATTTCGGAATTAAAAAAGGATAAAACAAACTTGTTAACTTGAATGATGAAGAGGAACTTGAAATTCTTCAACTCTTGGTGGAGGAGCCTTCCTTTGGGTCTTGACTCTTGGTCTTTTGGAAGTTTGAACTTGGAAGATGAGGAGAGAAGCTTGCATAGGAGATCGGAGAGGACTGAGGAGCGCTGGAGAGGAGATGAATGTCGTCCACTGTTTTGTTGTGAAAATAAGCCCTAAAACCCTATTTGCTTCAAAGCCACACAAAAAGACCAAAATAAACTAAAGCCCACCTTTTATTTTTATCAAAACCAAACAGAAAGACCAAACTAAGTAATTAATCACCAAAACAACAAATCACACTTTAGCGTGCTTAAGCTTGCCTCAACGCCTCAGCGCCTAACCAGTAAAAGCGGGCGCGTGAGGAAAGGTTCAGTTCCTAGCTTACCTCCATGCGAGACAGGGTTGCCTTTTTGCCTAGGCGAGCGCTTAATCATGCTTTTGACAACTATGATCGAAATTGAGTTGTTGTTATCTTGGAAAATAAAGTAATGCTAGACCGTCCAAATGATGTGGTAAATAAGTTGTAACTAATACATTCTCCACCACGTCATCTCATGATGGTTACGACTCACATGCCACATATTTTAGGCTAATAATTTTGACTGTAAAATATTTCTATGATGTTAGGATCTTGAACACTTCAAGACATGACAATTATTTTAACATCTCACTTAAAAGATAATTCTCTTTGGCTTGTGAGGAAGTTTACTCATAGGGCCCGTTTGTTTGATGGGATTGGATGGGATTGGCTTAATTTTAAGCCATTTCCCATTTTTGTCTCATTGATTGGTTAGGATAAAAATAATCTTGTCAACCTGTTCTATCCCGTTGCAATGGGATAAATTAATACCATCAAAATACATGGGATTAATTTCTTTCCCATCTTCCTTATTACACAAAAACCCTGTCAAAGCCAGCTTCTCTCTTGATTTTTACAAACTTAGACCATCAATCTTTCAAAAAATCATCTTCACTCATCATAATCCCAGATTCTGCAATCCAAAACCCAACATATATCATCATTCAAAACAATATCTCACTTCACAAACCCAGATTTGTTCAAATAAGAAAATCCCAAATCCGTTTACAAAAGAAAAAAAGAAGAAATGATCAGATCGTGGAACATGCCCAGATCTATTCACAAAAGAAAAAAAAATAAAGGAAAGAAGAATAGAGCAGATCAGATGGTGGTGGCAGCCGCGATTATGTGCCTGGTGAAGTTCGCCTTATTGATACTCTGATGAGCCTACTTTGAATGATCCTGCAAGAACTTGGGCCTTGAGGAATGCATGTTGGTGTTAGTGTGGTCATGGATCATGGTTTGGGTGAATATTTTTTTTTTTTTTTTTTGTAAATCTGTTTCTGGTATATTTCAGTGGATATTGTACTCACTGTATGAATTCATGGGGTACTGCAACACAAATCATAAGTGCGTGTATTTCACTTTCTTGAGAAAAAAAAAGTTATAATGGTAATGTAATTTTCGAAGAAGAAGAAGTTGAGAGAAAGGAGACTAGATCTGGGTCTCTACATAAGAACAGATCCACCTCTTTTTTAAATTTCTTATTCTATTTTTTTTTTAATAAAACATCAACAACTTGGATGAAAATAACGAAAACAACCCATCATTTTGTTAAATTTGACTAACACAAGGAGGTGTATGTAATTTTCTCTTCTATTTTTAATCCTTTCCCATGTTACACCAAACACTTGATTACTTTATTTTTAATCCTATCCTATATTACACCAAACATGTGATAACATTAAAATTAATCCAATCCTGTCCAATCTAATCCCATCTCTTAAAATTAGTCCAATCATATCCTGCATACCAAACGCACCCATAGAGTTGTATTTGTTATCTTTCACTATTTTTCTTTCTTCAACAAGCAAACGTTCATCTCATTATAGTTAAAATATATGCTAATAATTCAAACACATTCATGTTTGCATTCTCAACTATAAATTTGGCAGTTGTTATGTCTACCTCCCAAAGTTTTGTGTAAATGCATGATGCATTATAATTGTATGTGTCACTGGACAAATGCACATGTTCATATCTAAGAATGTTTGTTCGTTATTTACCCATAGAGGTGGGGATTTACCAATCCGAACGTTTGATATTATTTTGTAACAGTTTAGTGTAATCAATGATGATAAAATAATATTTGTAGGAAATATATTAAATCATATAAAACAAAATAACTTATACATTTTAAGATTTTAACCTGAGCCAATCTAAGTAAGGTCTGGTTGAATGGTAAAATTCCTCTGACAATTGATGTTAAAATGTATACAATTATTCGCAGTAAAGGTGAATGGTCAAAGGAATATGCTCAAATATAAGCTACTAGTAAACTGTAAGGGTGCTTGAAATTTTACAGAATGTTTAAAATTTATAGATGTTTCCTTGCATAATATTTTATTATTTTATTATTTTATTTTGATGTTTGTTTCATTGTTTCATATTAACTTAATGTGTTATTTGGGTTGTAGGTGTTGCTGTCTATATGCTCTCTTTTGACGGACCCAAACCCCGATGATCCACTTGTTCCTGAAATTGCCCACATGTACAAGACTGATAGGGCCAAGTACGAGGCGACAGCTCGCAGCTGGACTCAGAAGTATGCAATGGGTTGACGGTGATATGATTCCCAGCGATTCGATAGTAATTGAATCCTGATAATTCTCAGTACCTTTAGGTAAAAAGAGTAAAAGAAATATCCAGAATGCTCCTCATTTCTGTTTTGTCTTTTGTCAGGATTGATAATTGGTAACGAATTGATCGTTCATTTTTGTGAATAGTTGTTTGAAGAAGACGCTAGAAAATTGGAGAAAATCAACTGTAATGTAATGTTTGCTGTGTTGTCAAGTGAATGATCTACCTTGTTAAACTAAGTTTTAAAGCTCTTGTTTACTTTTGAGAACTTGAAAATGTGGAAATTATTGGTGACAACTAGTGCTTAGAGTAGAACTCTTATAATCTTGTCTAGCTTGCTGTTTTTAAAGTTTAGTCACGATGGATAAACTACTTGTTGGTGAGAACAACACTACATGGTAAATTATGTCTCACGACTTTTGACTGCAGAGATTTTAGAGTACGGCAATAGTTTCTAGTCAAGTGTAGTGAATGATGGAATGTCGGTAGAGATTTTCTTCCTACCTTCTTGTTCCACGCCTCCCTGACAATCAGTGGTGTTACCGTCTCAATCTATCTATAGATGGTTAATTGATGCTCGCATTTTGATTTTGATAGCATTTTAAAGTCACATTGGACAGATTTTGTAGTTGTGATGTGTCTATTGTTGGTTGTAGTTTTGTGTCCATTCAAGTGTAATAGAGTTGATCAAATATTGCTGTGTTGTGTCGATTGTTGGCATGAGTTTAGTGACCATTGAATATTGAAAGTAGTTGTGTTGTGTCAATTGTTGGCCGTAGTTTTGTGACATTGAAAGTGTAATAGAGTTGTGTCAAATATCGAAAGTTGTAGCAATGAAACTGTTGGTCTTGAAATATATATTTACAGGTCAAGTGTTTGAAATCTTTTAAGCTTTTGGTCTCACAGGCCCTCAAAATTGTATGATCAGTTCGATATATTCATATGAGAGTTAATATGTTAAGGTTTCGAAATTAATTAGATGCAGCTTTTGAATTCTGAAACTTTAGTCGAAACGTACGTTTCTATATCAACCGAATACCTTCACCACCCATAGTTTTTGCTGGTGGATATGCATATGTTGGGATATAATTGGTCTAGTGTTATAAGATGTTTGAAATTTAGTTTGTTTTTTGTACATAGTTAGGGGAAGATGAAAAGTGTGATGGAGATGGCGGAACTAAAATAGGACATAATTGGTTGGAAGAAGACCTTTTTTATCAATGCGTGAGAATGAAGCATGAGGTCTTTTATGCATATTCTAGACAATTTAAACACGACATTTGGCTGTTGAATTTTTATTTTTGTTATCTTTGAGTGGGGCACAAACGTTTTTACATCCATCATGGGATCTATTTTCAAGTCCTTTGTGGTTGAGAAAGGGATCTTTTTTTACTATGTTTCTGGTTGGAAAGAAAGATAATATGGTCCCTAGGAAGAGTCTCGGTTCCATAAAAAAGATATCGCTTCCGAAGTGTTTTTCAATCGTGATTACAAGTCTTCTCAATCGCTTCAATTGTACTAATCTAGGCGTATTAGATCGGTCTTGTTCAACGGGTATATCATGTTATTTGTAAATTATTTACACTAATCAAACTTGATCAAATGTGTATCGTTTTATAAGAAAAACTAAATCTTGCCATGAATGATGGAGATGGTCAGATGATGTTATATGTACGATCGGACGTCATGTCTTTTTTTTTTTTATGTTAAAAGTTAAATGTTTTTGTTCTAAATGCCCGTTCTTTGAACGAACGTTATATATTCATTTTTTGAACGATTTTGTCCTACATAAAACATTTCTGTAGATGGGATTATAAGTTTCAGGAGGATGTATTTATAAAATCAAAATATTAGTTCTACTTTTGGTTAAATTGAGATTGGATGGGGTAGCATAGTAGGTCAAGATATTATGATATTCTATTCAAATGAAAGGCCATTAATAATGTTAAAAGCCCACAAATGTCATTAGATATTATATTTTTGTAATCAAATGAGAAGGAGAAAGAATTTAAGTTGATCACTTGGTTGACAAGCAATGAGGTGGCCATCTCTTCCCTCACTCTAATCAAATCAATTTTATTGCATGATTGGTTGCTCACGTGCCACTTCCATCACCGTTGGTAGCACAAGGTCCCCTTCTTGCCTTTGCTTTGCTTCACGTTCAAGCTATACGTATATAATAATTCACGATCCTAAGGAATTTTTTTTGTAAGACTTTTGTTTTATAACATTGCATAATCATTTCTGTAGATTTTAAATTAAACTTCTAATAATTTTATAACGTTACATAGTTGGTTCCGTATCATTATAAGATTAGGATCCTGATATTTTTTTTTCAGAATCGTTATGATCAGAGAAACATCCAATGTAGATACATTTAGTACTATAACACTTATTCAACGTTTCTATGTTATTTTAGGCCTATCAAGATGCTACATACTTCTATTTCTATGATTGTTTATATCGTCACTTCTCAAATAACTAACAAATGACAGGTTGGATCAAACTTACTTTGTAATTTATATATAATCATTATCGAGTATCGAGTATTTTGTTTCTCTGTCTATAGATTTGATATTCATTTGTAATAGATTCTATGTTTAAAGAATTTGAGAAGCTGAAAGTCTTGAGAATCTTGGATCTTGCATATGAAATTTTTATATCAATTTATTGATTTGCTATAAATTTGGTGTGGAATGATTGAACCTACATGAGTACGCTGTTTTTTTTTAAAAAAAAAAAAAATGAAAAAAGAGATTGCATATATGAGTTGCTTTAATCAAGCAATCACATGCTCATTCACTAGTTTAAATCTAATTGGAGCAATATTTATTTGTTGAACTTTGTTAATATTATCTGAATTTTTACTAGAGTATATACTAAACCTTGTAATTAGTTATTATCGAACCATGCAAATATATGTCCAAAGTAACTTGATGGAATCGAATCACGGACACTGCATGTGGTATATCAACAATACATTTATATATCACCAATAATCATGTTACAAACACATAACATTATTGATCTTATGATATCATATTTCGTATAAATCTATACAGAACCAATGTTTAACTTTGTATATACACTATTCAATGTTTTTTTTTTATAAATGTGGGTTTTTTAGAAAGAAGGGGACTCTAATTCACAACCTCGTGAGTTGTGACGTAGTTGTAATGAGTATAACACTTGACCAACCTTATATTATCGTTAGATATAATAATTCTAACGTCCAACTATACGTATTTAATCAATCGTGAACCACGAATGAACTGTGTGGATTTGATGGTAGAAAACCCAATGAGTCAAACGTGGAGGGTGAGTGAGTAGTTTGAACTTTTGAAAGAGCGATGATCACAAATCTCAATTCACATGGACAAGAGGAGTAGTGTCCCAACCAAAGACACAACAACTACACCAACACCATCAACAAAAACAATACAAGAAACAGTATTGTAAAGGCAAAAAGATAAAAAAAATTTAAAAATCGACCACGTTTTGAGAATCGAATTATTTGGTCGGTTAATTTGAGCTTTTTGAGTTTTGATAATTAAACTGTGTTCTCAGGGGATTACATTGGTAAAACAAACAGTACTCTTATTATTATTATCGAAGCTTTTAGTTGTGTGTTGCATCATTATTACCACAATCACCTACAAAACAATCAATTAATGCGACCCAAGCATGTCCACTCCTCTTTGCTCCGTGATCATATTTTTATGTTGTTAATTCCTTTGTTTTCATTGGGCGTACGTTAAGCGAGACTTGAAACGTTTCAGGTTTCGAAAACATTATAATAAATCTTTATTCTAAGAACATATGTCAGTATGATTAACGTTTCTTGAATTCTTCTTCTCTACTAGAGGTTTGTATTTTTTTTTATCTAGATAATGATTAAACCTAATTTTTGATACAATTCAAAAACAGGTAAATGATGTATCATTTTGTTAAGTAATAAAGAGAATTTAGTCGAGGGATCAAGGAAGAAAAAATACAGACACGATGCAATATTGGGATACCAATTTCTCAAAAAACTAGGATACTAATACCATAGAGAAAATAAGGACATTGCTTGGGTACTGACTGTTCAGTACCCAGCTATACTGACCAACAAATAGTTGGTTGCCACGTAATCCAAAGCAAGAAGAAAATTGTAAATAAATAAAGAGATTTTGCCACGTGACAACATCAATTGGGGGGTCAGTATAGCTGGATACTGACCGGTCAGTACCCAAGCTTTTTCTTTAAAATATATATATATATATTTAAAAGTAATATATAAAAACATAATCCAATAATCCATTCAAAATATATTATTAAAATCTAAACATCACAAAGTCCAAATACCTTAAAATCAATAAGTCATAAAGACAAGTCATAAATACAAAATCCATAAATCATAAACATAAGCCATAACATATTTCACAGTCCAAATAAAACATTAAAAAAAAAAAACTCATAAAACATATTCTTAATTTTTAATTAACTTCATTCACATTGTCTATGGATCTAAATAATCCAGTCTTTAATTATGGTTCATTAAGGGAAAGGTTTGCAATCTCGAGTATCCTGACAGTATCCATGTCCATGGAATCAAGTGTCCTCTGTATATCCTCCGAGTGTCTCCTCTATTGACATTCAAAAAAGTCAATAGACACGGTTTTAGAGTGTCGACATGTATTCAGAATTATCCGATCCAACACGAGTCTTATGTTAATTTTAGAGTGTCTGTAAAACCTTGCTTTGGATGAATCTAATAACAGAGAATTCAGATTCTAATGAAGGTTAAAAAATACAAATAATCGATAAAAAATTGACTTATTTTACTTTTGATAACCTAGTTGAAACAAATGTTATAAAGATCCATGAATGAAAATTCAGATCCAGATAAACATTGAAAACATCTGAATTCCGAATAATTTTACCTTAATACCTTCACCAATGATGAGTAGTAATATTCAACTTTAACAATCCATGTAGAATATACATTGGCATGATTTGAAATTGAAAGAGATAGAGATGTGAAACATGCCATATTTTTTTTGGGCATTTTTGGAAGCTTCTGATATATATAATTTTTATTTTTTTTGTGTACATATCAAAAAAAAAGTCTCTCAACACTGCTGTACAGTGAGTGGAGACGACTTGTAAAGAAATTGCAAATAAATAAAGAAATAATGTGGAAAAATTGATAAAATTGACAAAAGATACTATTTAACCTTTTGACACGTCAATATTGGCAGCTGGATTCGTTGCTCCCGTTTCTTCTCTTCCATGACAATGACTCCTCATCATGCCCACAGGCCACAGCTAAGAAAAGTTTTTATCTAACGGAACTAACGGACCGATTACGTTACAATTTTTAATTTTTAAGGATCAACGTTTTCTCATATATGTTAATACATCTTACAGTTGAGAGTTTTACCTACAAGTATCGATGAATTATAAAATGCCGACAGGATCCTCCATCATTTATTATGTTTTTAAGTAAATTCAATTATGACCATATTAAAAGATTTAATTAAACGAACGTATGAATCGATCTAAAGACTTTTGTCTTCTCAACCCTCACTTTCTCTCTCTAGCGGTGGAAAGTCAGTCATTTTCCCGCCAAAAGCTCTTTATGCTGCCTACAGGCTACAGCTTGGGTGAAAATTTGTGAAAAAGAAAAATCATAAATAAATAAATCAAAGTTTTTTTTTTTTCTTTTCTGTCTTTTTGTCTCTCCACTTTCTATAAATCGCACACTCTTATCTTGATCTCATACTGATCTCTTCACTCACTTCCTACTCATCTTTTTTTTTTTTTTATATACCCTCTCAAACCACCACCTCCTCCTCCTCCTCCGGACTCCCCATCTTTCGTCTACTCCGATCCCTTCGGAGACAACGAATTCCCATACGAGGAAAGTTCGGGGGGATTTTCAGGTATGTATTCGTAACCTTTTACACGAAGAAAGAAGTTTCGGAAGATTTTCGAGTATTTCTCAGGACTAACCCGTGAAAATAAGAAAGGTCGGGGGAGTTTTGAGTATATATATATATATATATATATATATATTAAAAAACTTGGAGTATTTATATGGAATATGACTCGATGACTTGATCCACCGGACCCGTACCCATATCCTGACGTCGGATCAACCACTGTCTTTTAGACCCGACTCCGCCTCCGCCTTTGTTTCTTCCACCATGATCAAGTTCTCAGAGCATGTGGTCACAACAAACAAGCTCATGATCAATACGGGTCATCCGACCCACCCCACTCAGAAGCTCGTCCGGATCACACTCACGGACGCCGACGCGACCGACTCCTCCAGCGATGAGTGCGAGGAGGAGCTGAGGCGGCAACGTAGTTTCGTACGGAGAGTGAAGCGGCATGTAAGGGAGATCAACCTCGAATCGCCGCCGTCGAAGGCGGTGGTGACGGAGACGGCTGCTGCTGTTTGCAAGCAGGAGCCGAGGAGGAAGAGACCGCTGAAGTCGACGGGAAGTGACGTCGCTCTCCGGAAGAAGTTTAGAGGGGTCCGGCAGAGGCCGTGGGGTCGGTGGGCGGCCGAGATCCGGGACCCGACCCGAGGAAAAAGGGTCTGGCTTGGGACCTTTGACACTCCAGAAGAAGCCGCCACCGTGTACGACAAAGCGGCGGTGAAACTCAAGGGAGCTAACGCCGTCACGAACTTCCCTAACCCCGTTATAACGAAGGAGGAAGAAGAGGCCGTCGTTGACTGTGAAGGTTACGGCGTGGAGCCGTTTGACTCGCCTGATAACAGCTCCTCGCAGTCTATGTCCTCGCCGACGTCAGTCCTCCGTTACGACGAGTCAACGATTCAGTTTCATGATAACGCCTTGGGTTACGGAGACGTTGACGTCTTTGGTTTCGAGATGGACGTGCCGTTAAGTATGCCGGATTTTATGTTGTCGGGGATTTCGTTCGGCAAAGAAGACTTCTGCGAATTTGATGTTGGCGATTTTTTGGTGGAAGACGAGCCTTTACACGTGTCTTATTGATGATGTGTTCCGTTGAAACTAACGGAAGAAACATTCGACGTCATTCGTATATCCTACATATTGTTCAGATGACGTGATACATGGTGGTCGTCGGATTGAAGCGTTTCCTCCTTATCTTGTTGGATGCTATACATATCAGCGTATCAATCGTTTTATTGGATGATTAAGCTGGCCAAGACCCGAGAGTGATGTGGCCACTACAAGAGGACAAAGTAGGACGGTAAATTCCAAGAATGCCCTTGAACGATAATATTAATATTATACTATTACAGTGAGTTAGCCAATTTTGACAAATTATAAGCCAATTTTGTCTCCTCTAATGAGGAGGATGTTCTCTGTCATTTCGTTGTAGCCTGTAATAACTATTGATCTGTAATATCCAAGTTATTATAATGATATTGAACAAGAGAAGAGATTGAGGCGAGTTAGTGAGTATAAATATTACAAACGGTTGAATTGAATTCTTCTCTCATTTTGCATATTATGATTTATTGTAAAATTAAAATTAATCAAACACAAATAAATTCAATAAAGTGATTTGTGCTAGTATCTATCTATATTATTATATGCAACATATAAGCAATTCCTTGAACATCAAGCATGGAGTGGGCCAAAAATATAAATACTAAACACCAAATGATAACAAATAATGTGTGGTTCTAATTCACTTGGAATGAATCTTGTTTGCCTTGTCACGACTAAGGGTGGCAACCATCAATTGGGTGAAATCAATAATAAATAAATACTTGGCGGGTTCGATCAATCAACACATGGCGAGAACTTAGACCCCCTAATGGTAATCGGTAAATCAATTTGTCCAGCAATTGCCTTTGTCTCAGTTGCTTTCCTTTTCATAAAAGAAGATCCAGTTGATATTATTTTGTTTTAAATTTTTTTTATTGGAAAAATTAGTGTATTGAATATTAACAAGTTGACGATTTTGTAAAGGGAAAAGGCAAAACCACTCTTCACTCTTTGCTTAAAATGAATTCTCTCCATTATTATAATTTTTTTGAACCATGTAATATTTAATCATAGGTTCTAAATATATTCAAATTAAAATGTGGATTCTTTTGAATCAAGTTGTTGAAATCAACTAAATATAAGATCTTTACTTATATTTATCGAGGTTTTAAAAAAATTAAAAAGATTGAAAGTAGAACTATAGGTTAGTGGGTGAGGTCAGGCCCACCGTGCCACCACCACTATCACCGGCTGGGACTAATAATAATAATAATAATTTCCAACACGCTCCTGAAATACTTTCATAATTGAATTACAATCTTTTGTGATTTCTAAAATAATAATAATTGAATTAACAGTGAACTCGGCGGCCGCTGCTAGAAAAAAGCACTTAAATTTAAAAGCAAAAGTGGTATAATTACCATAAATGTGGGATTTATAGAGTTAATTAGGATGAGGCCAAACAGGGTTTTGGTGGGGGCCTCAAAGTGGGTGACCAACTCGATTTTATACTTGCTACTTAGAAAAGATCAAACCAAAACTGATGATAATGAAATTCGGCTACACCACCTCCTTAATACTAAATTTTAACATGATACAAAAAAAAGTCTTCAATAAAATAGAAATACCATGTGATTCTATGCTTATTTTCAAAGTATTGGTTTTACAATCATATTAATTATCATTATGAATTGACGATTTTAGGACCTCTTATTAATTGAACGGGAAGTTTTTAGATGATCTATAGCTGGATTCGATTAATTTGTTAATTGGTCATTTGATTGCCATTGGAGATAGAGAATTGTATCCATAGAGACATTTCCATGATTAAGTATTATTAATATTATATACTATATACAACAAATACAAATCACTTATAATGGAAAACATGTAAAATTTTAATTTTGATCCTGTCTTCTCTTATGTTGAGAAGAACAATCTTTTATATAACAAACACAAAGTTATTGTCTACCAAAACTAGAAACGTTCATGATTCATATAATATTAAGAAGAAAAATAACAAGATGATACAATCTTATATACTATTATACATTTACATCATACTATGAAATATAGGTGATTAATCAACTATTTTTATATGATATTATTGTTGGAATAATTTGTATGCGACGATCTCACTATATTTGTGTCAAAATCTTATTAAATCATTAATCATACGTGTCACATCTTATGCTAATACGATAGACATTTGATGCATCTTAGACTTTTCTTCGAGCTCCACTACAAAATCTTCTCCTGACCAAGAAGAGGCAGCCGCCTTCCACTATCACCAATTTCCTATTCGAAGAACAACAAACAAGATAAGGCCTCAGGGTCCCTCATCTATATATAAATATATATCAAATTACAATTTGTTGGTAAACGGTGACATGTTGTTTAGCCAATCAATTTGAGTCTACATGTATCTCTATTATTTATATTTATGCATACATAAATTTTACACGTGTCCAATATTATTAACATTGATATGTATGTCGGAAATCGTTGTCAACTAAATTAAAATTAAATAATCAAATTTGTAATATTTCTATAACATTAAAAAGGTTGTGATCCCATATATATATATTTGGGATTCTAGACTTAAGAAGCGATAAATCGATAATATATCTTCTAATGTATAGATGTATACAAGATTTTGTACATCATGTTCGTTGTTCGAAGAGTAAGAGATCATGACCTAAACTGCCACTTAATTAGCTAGCTTATTGCTTAACTTCGAAATTGCAGACTTTTGTTCTTGTTGAGAGGGGCCACAGACATTATCATTAAGCAAAGGCCGGGGAGGTTTTATCAGTTCGTTACTAGTCTTTAATCATCACAGTGAAGGTGCATGCATGCACTGTGAAATCAATCAATGCTTACGTGGTTTTAATATAATTTATTGAGAGTACAATTTTTGTTTGTTTTTGGTTTTGATATAATTTATTGAGCACACAATTTTTATTGTTTTTGGACACACTTTTCAGGCTATCACTATTAATAATTCGATTGTTTTATCAATGCTACATTTTGTAGCTGCTGTTCTAATAGTTTGGATTCATTGATGTGGTACTGAGTAGGTACCCACAAGTCACTTAGGTCCGGTTTGATATTGTTATGTTGTGGAGAGAAATGCTTTTAAAATTACTGTACGAAGAATCAACTGAGTGTTTGGTAAACTGATTTTTAAAAGTACGGTGAGAACTAAAAACAATTTCAATGTGTTTGGTAAACTGAAATAAAAAGTGTTATGAGTGTATAAAATTACTAAATGGACATAGACATCTAAATGGTACTAATGTACTATACTTTACATTTTTCTTGTTTATTGATATTTAATGTTAAATGTTATATAATTATAGTCCTTTATTTAATTTATTAGCCCCACTTTTTATTCTACTTTATTTAATTTATTAGTCCCATTTATTTATTTATTTTATTCTACTTTATTTTTTTATTTCATTTTTATTTTACTTTATTGAATTAATTATCCATTTTTTTTATACAGTTATGGCAACATTTTTTTTTGTACAGAAATATAAATTCACTTTTTTTTGTTAAATTTCGTTAAAGGTAAAGATAAAGTTAGAAAGTTAGTAAAATTTCATTTAATATCACTGTAGCGCGTTTTCTAAAAGTAGAAGCCAAAATCCAAAAGTGACCAAAAACACTTCCCTATGATTTTACCAAACACTTCCCTACGATTTTACCAAACACACTGTCTTAAGTCTAGAATCACTTTTGATCCTAAAAACAGCTGGAAGAGCAATACCAAACTGGACCTTAATCAACTCAATCTGAGATAGAGTTGTAGAAACCCCACTTCCATGCCAAGTACTAAGGGATGGAATTGAGAGTCCGGTTTCTAGTTTTTTTCTAAAAGAATTTTTCATAATAAATAATACCTAAATATATATAAAAAAACATTACACAGTCATTATATAGAATCCATTATAGAACGGAATTGTAGTTGTAAATTGTAACGGGTAATATAGAATCCGGTGAAGTAAGATTTGGAATTTTTTTCATTTCGTTGAACTTTTTATAATCAAGTAACACCTAAATATAAAATAACATTATATGATCATTATATAGAATTCATTACAACATGTTATCGAGTTGTACGAGTCTTATTTAGACATAACGAGTATTATATAATCGGATGACGTACGGTTGAATGTTATGACTTACGATCCTAGTATCCTACATTGGTTAAAAATAAGAATCACCATCTAATTTTTATTTAAAAAAAATAAATAAAACACCGTTGTCTAATTAATAGCTAGAACAATAGCATGAATCCTTTTCTAATTAAGATGTGTTATGAATAGAAAAAAAAAAGAAAAAGAAACAATTCCTAATTACAAACAGGTTTGTCAATGGCACTCTCCTTGAAGATCATTTGGTTAAACATGATGTACAATTGCCTTGTATGGGTTGCCATCCAAATAAATAAAAACAAGTTCTCATTAAACAATACACACATGTTACTAGTATATAATTTCACTGATCAGGATGGTCAACACTGACTTTTTTTTATCATCCAGATTCGTGATTTAGACTAAAATAATAGAACAACTGACCTTTTATTATCTTAAGCAATTGATTTATTATATAAGTTGGGATGAAATTAAAATCAGGATATCAATGAAAATATATTAAAAACAAAATAGGAAAAACTAGTTAGTAGTGAGGGATAATATGTAGATGTCAGAGTAGATATAGGGCCATCCACAAGAGAAAAATGAAGATAAGATCAAGAGAATTTAATATAGATCATATATATGTCATCAATATATCACACATTTTAGATGGCTATGATCTAATGATCGTCACTAAGTACTTGAGGTGGTGATAGATAGTGGGTCTAAGGAGCCCCACTTTGATAAGTGTTCTCTTACCAAATTTGAAGCCGCCAATATCATTGATGATTTGTAGACAAATCGATGATAGCGTGCTTGAAAAATTGAATACAAGCAAGAGAATTTACATTAGCAAAACATGTTTCATTAAGAAGAATTCAAACAAGAGATTTTTTACATTACCAAAATATGTTTCGTTTAGAAGAATTTTTCGTTGAGAAAAATTCAGGCTGATTTAGTAGTATGTCGTTTGTACCTTTCACTATAGAGGTTGTGAATTGGAATTATACCCCCTTTTGCCTTTTATAAAATTAATTGTATTACATAAAGCTTCGATTATAATAATAGTTATACGTGCTATTTATAATAAAAGAAGAAGTAGTCTTTGAATTTCAAAGTCTCAACTCGTGATTTTATTTTAATGTTCTCTAACTTACTGACTTTAGTTTATTGACTTTAGTTTTTAGATTATATATACGATGTGAAAACTCTTAACAATAAATAAATAAATTAATTAATTAATTAATTTTCGTAAATATTATCTTTCATTTTGAAAAAAAAAATGATGAATTATATTTATACGAGAAATGTTAGGCTTTCCAATTTTTCTTTCAAATTCCTTCCCAAATAGTATTGACACGTGAGGTGTCAACATCACATCACTCACTATATTATCTTATGATTTATAGGATATTAACACTTTATGTGTCAATACCATTTGAGTAAAAATTTGGAAAGTCTAGCATTACCCTATTTATATTCTATGTCTAATACCCTTCTAAACTACTTAAAAGAATTTCATGTAAACATCGATTGAATTATTTCCAAAAACTAAGTTAATAGTACTTAATACTATAACTTAGATTGTTGGAGTGTTGTGTTTCCAAATACACCGTTGTTCACTCCCATAAAGTGGATTAAACCAAACTTTAATTTGATTCTCAACAATCAACCAAGTCATGGGTCTACTTTAAATGATCATCAAAAGAAAAAAACTGTGGCTCATAAAATTTGTCCTAGTTTTGGAAACCAAAACCAAGCATTACAAATAATAATATAAACAAAAGTCTCAAAGACGTGTAAGAAAATATGAGAAGACCATATCTTTCATTATATTTACAATATTTTTTGGGACCAAAATCTAAGTTCAAATTGTTGTTTTGGTCTTTTCTGAGTCAAAACAAAGGTTGCAAGTTTTGGAGAGGCACCAAAACATCCGATAGTAGATTTTTTAAAGTGAGTTTTCATGTGTCAAATACAGTGCACAAATTTTTAATCAGCTCAAATATCAATTTCTTGGTGTTGTGAAGTGGGGTGAGAACTGGGAAATATTATTTTCTAGATAGGTGTCTTCCAATAATATTGAAATGTCAACAAGTTCATATTATTGTTACTTTTAAAAATATATATATATATATTTTCACAAAATTGTATTATGGGTATGTACTTCCAAGAATACACATGTGGTCTTTTTTTTTCGTTGAAAATTATTAGATGTGGACCGTTGACAAGTGTTTTTTTTTCCTAGCAACCCAGATAATTGATCTTGCAATCCGATTGATTTATGAGATCTAGACAATTGGTTATGTTATCTATATTTGTTAGGTATTTACACTAGGTTCATTTTTTTCACAAATCTTTTTTATAATATATTTTGCTTTAGACGCCTTTACTGATCAAACTCTATAGAAGGAAAGAAAACTTAATTTTTGATTTGTTATTATAGATTTTACTAAAATTAGTTAAAAATAAAATTATTAAGGTTATTTAAAAAAACTGTGTTTCAGGAAGAAGGAACTATAGTGATAGACATAAACCAGATGAAGAGAAGGATTTCCTAAAACTATGGCAAACAATATATCTGAAAACACTCTGGTTAGACTTTCTTATGCTATTTCTATTCGTCAAACTCAGACAAACAAAATTCAGAACCTTGTTGAATGTACCCATATCTCAGAATCTGCACAAATCAATGAAACTGCCCTACCTTTGTTAAATCCTTATACTGTGTTCAAACGCAGTAAGTCGCTCACTAGAAGAGTCACAACTTTAGTCCAACACCGTTCTCCTCCAATAAAGGAGTATGTCCAATTCACTGCCCTGGATAACTGCTTAGTCCCAGCATCCACAACCGAACAATATGTTGATCTGAAAATTGGTCAACCCCTAATTGATCAATGGATCAAAGAAGGCTACTCCCATCTACATATCGTGGCTATAAGAATAATTCTTACCCTACATGGTAGGAAATGACTCCCCGTCACTGCCAGAATTGCTCTCCTCAACACTATCTACAAAGAATACGAGCATGCAATCATCGGAACTTGCCTTTCAACTCTTCATGCAGGAAGTATCTCTCTCACTTACTACCCCAATTTCAACATCCCTACCAGGGATCAAAATCTTCATAATTGTCTCAAAATTCAACTCCAAGTGGTAGGAGCACCCAAGATGCCCAATTCCTACAATGCAACGTTACACCACCAGATTTCCTACAGGCTCCAAGATCACGCCCTTGATCTCCCTGTTCCTGGACATACTGAAGATACCATCTTCATCAAAGCAGAAAGAGAAGATGAAGTACCCACCATCATCCAGATTCCCAAACAACTTCCCAGGGAAAAGCTTACAGAGATTATGCCTCTCAAATGGATCACCAACTATGAAAAGGCATTTCAAAATACTACTCATGTTGTTGCTACAGACACAAAATTCACCAAGTTGTCTGATGGTTCCATTCAAACCACTTATGAGCCAATCAGTACCCCAACTACTGAAGCATCAGCCAACACATCCACACCCAGTGCCCCTCATGTGTTTCAGGTTCTCATGATCCGGTCTGTCACCTCTGAAAAAGAAATTCCAATCCATTGCTTCGAACTTGATAGAACTCCTATCTATACAGATAAAATTAACGGTCACTTCATATGGGACGTTGACCCAGAAATGTGTGATGCAGACTGTGAATGTAAAGCTTGTTCCAAAACCATGAGATCACCCTGTAAACCAATTCACTTCTATCAAAACCTAAAGAACCCTAACAGTCCCTGGAGTGGTTTACTTTCGATAAAAAACAAACCCCTCTCTATTTATGATAGAGCTCTTCAGATCCTTAGATCCGAAGGTTTACTTCCAGATGAGCCGGAAGAACCAGAAGAACCAAGGGATTTCCTACCTCCTATTTCGGCTCACATTCCTTGCTTCAGGCTTCTAGTTATGACAATGATTTTCCTCTTCTGGAACCATCCTCAAACCTAGAAAGGAATCTGTTTTCTAGGCCATTCGCCCAAACCACTGAAGTTTTTTCTGATGGATCTCTCAAACAGCCCTCTCAAGCTGAACAGGTCCTCAATTGGCACTCCCGTAACGCCAGAGTTCAGAACAGAGTTTTACACTCTATTGATAAAAAAATTGACCAGGTATCACATCATGTTTCCCAACATGATCTTCATCTCCAACATCTGGATTCAACTCTATACAAAATGTACACAGATTTACAATCAAGAGTTGCCAGACTGGATGTTGATCTCCACCAATACATTAACCAAGGATATTTTGGTCCTGAATTTGACAGCAAAGAAAGGGAAATCAGACAACTCAAAGATCAGCTAGACCAAATAACTCATGATCATTTCACCAGTGCACCCTATATTCCAAGACCACATCTCTATACTCCATCCTTAATATTTCCAACTCAATCACCACCGCCTCCCTCTAGACCCCCTGACCATACTCAGCTTTTCAAATCAACTGGAGATCTTTTTAGAAAATACCCACCTTTATCTTCATAACCAGACAAGCCATCTTCAAGCAGGACAAAAAGATCCTCTCCCCGAAAAAAGAAAGCACCATACCACCACAACATGCCTTTTATGCCTCTCACCATCTTCCCTTCTCGACTGGCCAAACCTTTTCTACAGAAACCTCCACTACACCCACAGAACCCACAGAATCCTCTTATGAGTCCCCTTCTTCATGGGAAACATATTCTCATGCTTCTTTAGACCAGACCTACCATTCAGACTCAGATGCCTTAGCAGATCTTTCTCAGATATTTTTGGCAACCAGAATTGACCCACAACCATCCACCCAAATAGTGGATACGTCTGAATCTTCAAGAGAAATCTCTAAAGAACCAACTCATATGACCGATGAACCTCCAAATCATAGGCCCCTACTCAAAAACCTACAAATGGCCAATGGTTTAATTTTGATGACATATCTCCCCGTCAATGGAGAAAGAGAATGTCAGAAATGAGCGTCTGGCTCGACCTGCATACAGCAAAGAGAGAAAATGACACAGAATCCATCCCAAGAGAATTTGTCTGCAGATTCACTGGATCTCTTAGAGATTTGTATAAGGCTCTCGGAGAATACAGGCAGCTACAGCTAGTCCGATGCGGTTTTGTATCTCAAGCTATGGGAATTGTCTTCCGAGAATTCCTCGAAGATGTTTCTCAATTCTACAAACAAACCAGACAAGAGTTCTTTGAAATGTGGTGTTGTTCACTTAACAAAAGAGACATCGACTTCCACTACAGATGCATGTCTTTTAGGTACCATGCCCTTGGCGAAATCAACGATGAAACCTTAAGACATGTCTATTTGAACTCCCTCCCTACAGAGCTTCAAGGTGAGTTACAACACTTAATTGAGCTCTTGGTCCGAAACCTGCGAGATATTTCCCTCGGGAAAATACACATGTACACCCACATGGCCTTGGACAAACTCTGTGCGATATAGAGAGTTTTCAAAAAAATGATCAAAGAAGGTAGAAAGTATGATATGTACTGTAAATTACCTAACTCATACCATCTCAAATGCAAGTCTACCGAACACTGCAGCTGTAGAGCCAACAAATTTTCCAGAAGACGACCTTCCAGGAGACATCCACAAAAAGAAAAGAATTTCTCAAACCCTATTAGAGAAAGAAAATATAATACTACAGAAAGAAGGCACGAAGGTCCTGGAACAAATCCAACAAGTGTTTTACCTGCGACCAAGATGGTCACTATGCCAAGCAATGCCCTAACAAGAGAACAAAATCAGCAAAGCTCATTCAACAGCTTATACAGGTTGCTGATGAAATTCCCGCTGATGCAGACATTGAATCCATCTTCTCAGAACAAGAAGATATCTGATAACTCTCATTTCTACACTCGGTATAGCCTCTATATCCTGTCAATTGCAATCGTTCCTGAGTAAAAATCGAGTATTTGATGGTGTATTAAGCTTGTGCAGGTTCCTTTAGCAATCCCAGGGTAATAGTGTAAAATTGAGAAAAGTTGGGGTCAAAACGGAAGATCCGAAGTCATAGGTCGATGCTTGCGCTGGTGAGGCGTTACTCGACCAGCGCAAAAGATCAGTAGTGTTGCGCTGGTGAGGCGACACTCGACCAGTGCAACCCTCACCAACGCAACACTGTTGCGCTGGTGAGGCGCCACTCGACCAGCTCAACAGTACAACTCAGCAGAATTTCTAGGGTTTCGTGCATCATTCCTAATTATATAAATACCCATTCTTGAGCTATTCTAGGCACCTCTGGCACGACCCAAAACTTCAAATCCTCATTTTACAATCCAAAACCCCAAAAACACTACCTTTCACCCAAATCCCTTACCTCCCACTCAAATCCTTCACCAAATCACTTCATCAAACCTCTAATCCATCATCCAAGCTTCAAATCCACGATACCAAGCACTAAATACCCAACCTTCCCATCATTTTCCACTACAAAATCACAACCTTGGAGCAAGAGGGGAGCATCAAGAGAAGGAGCAAGTCAAGCATATTCCACTAACCAAGAGAGAGGACATCTACACTTAGTTTATTCTTAATCTTTCTCTCTTTCATTTAGCACTTATATTTGCTTATGGCTTGTATGAAAATCACATCTTTTGTAGCCATTCCTTACATTATGAACTAAACTCATCTTGGCTAAGGCCAAGATGAAACCTTTACTATGATTTACTAATGAAGACCACCACTTTATTCATATTGCTTGTGTTTATGTATATGTATTTCATGCTTTAATTTACATTGAGTGTCTAGCTAGCATTTGATGTGTGTTTGGTTGGTGTGTGATATACAGAGAAGAGAATCACACAACGTGCTCGATGAAATGCATGATAGAGGTCTAGTAAGGTAGAAATACTCAAGGCTAGTCTCTAGGACTCACTTAGTGAACCACTAAGCTTAATGAACTTGTGTGCATTTCGGATGACCATCGAGAGATAGGTTATTGGTGCATATAAGTGTTGTCTCTATTACCCGAGAGAGAGTAGAGACTAATAGAGGGTATCACGAATCTACATTCACATTTGCATAATTTATTCATAATGGTGTGTCTATAAATTGGTGATGATTGGTTATGTGGATTCAAGGTCTTAGCCTAAGTTCTTAATAGCAATACAAACACTTGCTTGTGTGTGACTTTGTTTTGTTTGCTTGTTGGTTAAGTTTCATTAGTAGCATTCTAGGAGTAGTTTATAGTTAATTAGTGTTAGTCTTATAATTGAATCATCAAATATTTGCTTGTCTAAATAGTAGTCTAATCAATCAATTGTGGTAATCAATTCATCAATCCTCGTGGAACGAATCTTATTTATCGTTGTACTACTCCCACGGCTCCGTACTATTGCGGGTGCTCATTCAAGAGACATCAATTTTTGGCACCGTTGCCGGGATTGAGCGGTTTATTGATATCACTACTAGTTGATTCATTACTAATTTAGACTTTTTACTTTGTGTTCATTTTCTTGTGCATTGTAGGCGATTGCTCTTGTATGCATCATAGTACAAGGAGTAACAATTTACAGGATTTGAGGTTCGATCCGGATATTGAGGGAATGACACGAAGAAATAGAAGGATTCGAAGGCTAGCAATGGAAGACGGAGTGGGGGATCAAGATCCCATACTAGCTGCAGCCCAAAGGGGGCAAAATGAGCAAAATGGAGAAGATGATAGGGCCATGAGAGATTATGTGATGCCAAGGGTGGATTCAAAAGTATCACCAATTCAACTCCCAACGATAGCCGCGAACAACTTTGAGATCAAATCCCATGTCTTTCAAATGTTGACAATGATGGGACAATTTTGTGGTTTACCAAGTGAAGACCCCAATGGGAATTTGATGAAATTTGATCAAATTTGCTCAACATTCAAGTTCAACGGGGCTACGGATAATGTAATTCGGTTGAGGATCTTCCCTTTTTCATTGAAGGACCGAGCTAAGGTTTGGTATGATTTATTGGCACCAGGATCGATTACTACTTAGGATGAGTTGGCCCAAGCATTCTTAAGCAAGTACTCCCCTTCCGAAAATGCTGCACAATTGATGAATGAAATTTATGAATTCTCCCAATTTGAATCGGAATCTTTGTATGAAGCATGGCAGAGATACAAGGAGTTGTTAAGGAAATGTCCATGTCATGGGAGACCGAAATGGTCAATTGTAGAGAAATTCTATCGGGGTATGAACTTATCCACTCGTCAATTTGTGGATGCTTCAGCGGGTGGTTCTTTGATGAACAAGTCGATGGATGCAACTTATGACTTAATTGAAGAAATGTCAATTGCAAATAGCTATTGGGGGGATGACCGAAGGGTACCAAGGAATGCACCCGACATGGTGGCAGTTGATCAAATGACCGCAATGCAAGCTCAAATAAAGGCTTTGTCCAACAAAGTTAGCAAGTTGGCAAGCTCTAGTACAACCCAAGTGAATATGGTGAGTTGTGATTGGTGTTCGGGGCCTCATGAAAGTGTAGATTGCCAAGCCGGAAACCCATTCGTAAACGGACCCACAAAACAAGTTTCCTTTGTGAACTACAACAAAAATATTCTCTACCACAACTCCAACAACCAAAACCCTAACCCAAACAATAACCTTTATTCCAACACCTACAATCCTGGGTGGAGAAATCACCCTAACTTCTCATGGAAAGACAACCTACAACCTCAACAACACCAATCAACTTTCAAACCACCCAGATTTACCATACCACAATAAGCTCCTCCTAATCAACAACCCCACTTCCAAAATCAACCTCACCAACATCTAACTGAGAGAAAGCCGACAATTGAAGACTTGTTGTCCAAGTACATGGTTAAGCTTGACAATCGGATGGAGACCCAAGACTTGGCATTGAAGAAACTCGATACCAAAGTTGATCACATTGCACAACATTCACAAGCCGCAATTCAAAATCTCGAAGCACAAATTGGGCAATTGGCTAGAGAGTCTCAAGTTCGCCAACAAGGAACCTTACCAAGCGAAACAGTGATTAATCCCAAGGAGCAATGCAAGGCAATCAATTTGCAAAGTAGTAAGGAAGTTGAGCTTCCTAAAGACTTTTAAAAAGGACAAAAAGTTATGGTTGAAGACGAGGAGACGATTGAAGACTTATCGGTGGAGGAGAACCAAGTTAATGTGCTCCCAAATACTTCTCATGATTTACCTCCACCATCACGAGTGAAGTCATATGTTCCTCTCATTCCCTACCCACAACGATTAAGGAAGCATAAATATGCCCAACATTTTGCCAAATTCTTAGAAATTTTCAAGAAGCTACACATCAATATACTATTCACCGAAGCCTTAGCACAAATGCCCAAGTATACCAAGTTTTTGAAGGAGCTCTTGGCGAACAAGAAGAAATTGGAGGATTGTGAAATGGTGCCTCTAAATGAAGATTGTAGTGCAATACTACAAAATAAGTTACCTCTAAAATTGCAAGATCCCGGGAAATTCACCATTCCATGCACCATTGGCACATCGAAATTTGGAAAGGCATTGATTGACTTTGGAGCAAGTATCAATTTGATACCCTTTTTGGTGTTTAAAAAGTTAAATGTTGGAGAGGTGAAACCAACACACATGACGCTTCAATTGGCGGATCGGTCACTCAAATACCCAAGAGGGGTCTTGGAAGATTGCTAGTGAAAGTGGAGAGTTTGTACTTCCCCTTAGACTTTGCTCTCCTTGAGATGGAGGAAGATGTTGAAATTTCGTTGCTTTTGGGAAGATCATTCTTAAAAACGGCGGGTGCTTTGATTGATTTGAAAGATGACAAAATGACTTTGCGGGTTAGGGAATACAATGTTGAATTTGATTTGCGTAAAGCTATAAAAATGCCTAGAGAGGCTGAGAGTTGTTCAAGAATTGAATTGGTGGATCCCATGATTCGAGAGTATTTGTAAAAGGAGAATCCTAAGAATCCCCTAGAGGCTTGCATTGTGCACGGTGCAAGTGAAGATGATGCGGATGCGGACAAAGCAGAGTGTGCCTTGCACTTGAGCTCTCTACCCTTTAAGAGTTTGAGAAATAAGAACCATTTTGAAGAACTCAGAGTTGGGAAGCCAAAGCTACCCCCATCCATTGAGAAATCGCCTCAACTAGAGTTGAAGCAACTACCATATCACTTGAGGTATGCCTTTTTAGGGGAATCACCATCACTTCCGGTTATCATTTCGGATTCTTTGACAAGACTCAAAGAAGAGAAGTTGCTAAAAGTCTTAAGAGATCATAAGAGGGCAATTGGATGGTCCATCTCGGATATAAGAGGTATTAGTCCGACTTTGTGCATGCATAAGATATTAATGGAAGAAGATCACAAGCCATCGGTGGAGCATCAAAGGAGGCTTAAATCCCAACATGCAAGAAGTAGTTAGAGCGGAGGTCTTGAAACTACTAGATGCGGGTATCATCTATCCAATTTCGGATAGTAAATGATTTAGTCCGGTGCAAGTAGTCCCAAAGAAGGGAACAATGACGGTAGTTCCAAATGACAATAATAAATTGATTCCTCAAAGAACAGCCACCGGGTGTAGAGTATGTATAGACTATCAGAAGTTGAACAACGCCACTCGGAATGACCATTTCCCACTCCTGTTCATAGATCAAATGTTGGAGAGGTTGGCCGATCATGATTACAATTGTTTTCTTGATGGGTATTCCGGCTACAACCAAATCCCTATTGCCCCCGAAGATCAAGAGAAGACCACTTTTACTTGTCCCTATGACACATTTGTATATAGAAGAATTCCATTTGGGTTGTGCAATGCACCAGCCACTTTCTAACAGTGCATGATGGTAATATTCTCAGACATGGTGGAGAGGTTTATAGAAGTGTTCATGGATGACTTCTCGGTTTTTGGATCCTCCTTTGATAATTGTTTGAAGAACTTGGGATTAGTTTTGAAACGGTGTGAAGGATGAAATTTGGTACTAAATTGGGAGAAGTGCCATTTCATGGTTAAAGAGGGCATTGTGTTAGGCCACCGGATCTTATCCAAGGAGATTGGAGTAGATAGAGCCAAAATAGAAGTCATAGAGAAGCTACCTCCTCCCACCTCAATCAAGGGCATTAGGAGCTTTCTTGGACATGCCGGGTTCTATAGACTCTTTATCAAGGATTTCTCGAAAATCATGAAGCCCCTTTACAACTTGTTAGTGAAAGACACCCCCTTTAATTTTGATGAAGATTGCCTCCTCGCATTTGAGAAGTTGAAGAAGAAGCTTACATCCACCCCTATCATGTCGGCCCTCGATTGGGCCCTTCCGTTCGAACTCATGTGTGATACGAGTGATCATGCGGTAAGAGTCGTTTTGGGGCAAAGAAAAGATAAGAAGCTCAATGTAATTTACTATGCAATCCAAACTCTTAATGATGCTCAAGTGAACTATGCCACCACGGAAAAAAAGCTTTTGGCCATTATGTTTGCCTTTGATAAATTTCGGTCCTATCTAGTGGGCTCTAAGGTGATTGTGTACACCGATCATGGGAAAGAAAGACTCCAAGCCACGGCTTCTAAGGTGGGTGCTTTTGCTTTAAGAGTTTGACTTGGAGATCCACGATAAAAAAGGATCAGAGAATTTGGTGGCGGATCACCTTTCAAGACTAGAGAGGGGAGAATAAATAGAGACCTCAAATCCCATCAATGAGCACTTCCCGGATGAGCATTTACTAGTGGTCCAAGAATTAATGACTCATTGGTTTGCAGATTTTGTGAATTATCTAGCAAGTGAGGTCATACTGGTGGAGATGACTTTCCACCAAAGGAGGAAGTTCCTTTCCGATGCAAAGTCATACTTGTGGGACGAGCCACTTCTTTTCCGGGTTTGTGGTGATAGACTCATTCGAAGATGTGTACCCGAGTAAGAGATGAGGGTTATCCTCATGCATTGCCACTCTAAGGAGTGTGGGGGTCACTTTGGAGCAATTAGAACCACAATGAATGTCCTCCAATTGGGGTTCTATTAGCCTATATTATTTCGAGATGCACGGAGTTTTGTGGAAGCATGTGACCGGTGCCAAAGGACCGGCAGTATTAGCAAGAGGAATGAGATGCCACTCAATGTAATGCTTGAAGTGGAATTGTTTGATGTATGGGGTGTTGATTTCATGGGACCATTTCCAAGCTCTTATGGTAACTAATATATCTTAGTGGCGGTTGACTACGTGTCGAAATGGGTGGAAGCCATAGCCACACCCAAGAATGATGCCAATGTGGTCACTAGATTCCTAAAGAAGAACATTTTCACAAGGTTTGGTACTTCGAGAGCGATCATTAGTGATGGAGGCTCTCATTTTTGCAACAAGTTGTCAAATGATCTAGCCATCTTGAGCATGTTTATCTCGGCATCTCTTAATCCCGTGCTCCATATCAGGTCGATCCCAGTGAAGAAGGCCGAGTTGCTAGCTTATCTTATCACCCCGGCCCCAGTTGACATTGAGAGGATCGTTAAAGCAGAGATTTATGATACATGGGATATTGACATTAAAGGGAAAAAGAAAAAAAACTGCAAGTAGGCCTATTCCTTTCTCGTGCTTAATTAAAAAAATATGTAGAGATGCATGGGTTCCAGAGTATGGTGATGATAAGATCACCACTGGGGGTAGAGGATCTATAAACCTCCGTTCTTGGACAAACTCAGTAAGTAAGGCCATAACTAGTAAGCGGACGAGACCATGAGGAATTTCCCTTCCTGAAGAGGCTCCGGACCTGAGGGGTCAGAGGAAGAAGACTATGTTTATGGCTTTTCTGGTGATGATGAGGATGCAGAGGGTCCTGAGAAAAATAGCCGAATTATGGATAAGCTGGAGTGGTTGGTGAAGGTGGACGGGGAGAGCCAAACTGTCCAGACTCGCATTGAAAGCAAGATTGATACCCTATCCCAGCAGTTTTATGATTTTCGAGTAGACCAGGAGGCCGAGATGAAGGACATCAGAACATACAATGCCGACATAAGGCAACAGTTGGGCCTCCGGACTTATCAGAAGAGAGAGCAGTGTCGACGACCACGACCACCTCCACCTCCACCTCCACCTTCCTATGACTAGGGGTTTTCAACTGGTGATTATATGCCGGACTACATGTCAGTTGAAGACCTCGAGAGGGGACGGAAGGGTAAAGACCCTATGTTCAAGGATTGACCGGAAGACTATTTCATACCACCATTTGCTCCAATCGTGTTGCTTTTATTTTCGTTTTAGCACTTTTGTTTTTCTCTTTTTAGGATGTTTATTTGATGGATTTTCTTTATTATTGCATTTCAGTTGTAATTTCTCACTTATTATACTTTTTCTCATTCATATTTATTTTATGTCTTGCATTTATCTTCTGTTTCAGTCATATTTGCGGAGTTGTGTTGTGCTTAGCTTTTAGATTTTCGTGATGGTTGTTTTTTTATGTGGTGTTTCGTTTGACCTCTTTCCCGCTTCTATGCTTACATTGTTCATTCATTTCGTTTGTGCAAACATTAAGGACAATGTTTCGTTTATGTTTGGGGGTGCGGCCATTCGATAGCCATCTTTTGGCTCTTGTATGTCTTGCTTGATTGTTTCGTGTGCTTTATCTTTAAATTTTTAATTTTTGCATGCTTGTATGTTTTTGAGTCAAATTTTCACCAATTTTGAGGCAGAATTTTGAGCAACAATGGTTGCTTGTTGAGATGCTTTTGGTCTGAGCCGTTGTAGTAAGTTTTTGGTATGTCATGTATCACTCTAGGGCCGTGTTTGCCAAAGCTGCACCACATTGCTTACACACATCTTACTGGACTCATTGTGCATTACTGAATGAGGTAGCGCACATCAGATGACTAGATCATTAGTGGAGACTACCCAAGTGAGCTTCATTGCCTAAATATTACGTCCACAAGAGTGAATTTCAATTCTACTCTCTAAACACTCATCATGTAGATATTAGGAATGAGAAAAATAATATCTTCTCATTGCATTGAACATTAAAGAACATATTTTCAAAAGTTGGCCTCATATGATCTACCTTGTTTTCTTGCTGTACTTGTACCTATAGAGATGACGTAGGCAATGTGTGATAGCCATTTAAAATTACCCAAACACGTTCCTAAACCTTGTGTGTGCCTAAATGTCTAAAAAAAATGTGAACCCACACACTAAACCCAATCACCATATCCACCCCATGTTACATCAACACCGCACTAGACTTAGACTTTTGACCTTCCCATAACAATGATCATGTCGTAAGGAAAGAAAGATGGAAGCCCCAAAGAGTAACATACCAAAATGTATTCAATTAGCGTGTACTTAGGCTCATTGTGTAAATTGCACCACTTCATTCAAAAAAAAAAGAAAAAGAAACGTAGAGCATTGAAAATCCATTGTAAAAAGGTTGCTTAAATGTAAAGCAACAACTACAATGTATGAGCTCTGAAAGTCAATAAATTTTCTAGGCACTGAAAATGGGAAATGTGCAAAGGATATTAAGGAAAAGACTCTAATGTGATCATAATCTCACCAATAAAACCATACCCACCCGACCTCTCCATCACCATCCATCATCAATCTCACTTGTAATCTCTAGTGTTGTAGCACCTTGGTTTACATGTCTTGGCATCCCTCTTTACTACAATATGGGTCGGTCAATGTCGCATCTCATCTTTAGTTGGCTCAGCGGAAATTGAAATTGATAATGTTATTCTCTTAGTTTAGTTCAGATTAGGTTAATTTAACATTTTTTTGTTTACTTTGGTTTTGCTTAGGGACGAACAAAAGATAGGTTTAGGGGTATTTGATAACTCCCATTTCTACACTCGATGTAGCCTTCATATCCTGTCAATTGCACTCGTTCTTGAGTAAAAATCGAGTATTTAATGGTGTATTAAGTTTGTGCAGGTTCCTTTAGCAATCCTAGGGTAATAGTGCGAAATTGAGAAAAGTTGGGGCCAAAACGGAAGATCCGAAGTCATAGGCCGATGCTTGGGCTGGTGAGGTGCCACTATACCAGTGCAACCCCCACCCAACACACAAGATCAGTGGTGTTGCGCTGGTGCAACGCCACTCGACCAGCGCAACCCTCACCGGCGCACAAGATCAGTGGTGTTGCGCTGGTGAGGCGCCACTCGACCAACGCAGCAGTACAACTCAGTAGAATTTCTAGGGTTTCATGCCTCATTCCTAAACATATAAATACCCCTTCTTGAGCTATTCTAGGCACCTCTGGCACGACCCAAAACTCCAAATCCTCCATTTACAATCCAAAACCCCAAAAACATTACCTTTCATCCAAATCCCTTACCTTTCACTCAAATCCTTCACCAAATCACTTCATCAAACCTCTAATCCATCATCCAAGCTTCAAATCCACTCTACCAAGCACTAAATACCCAACCTTCCCATAATTTTCCACTACAAAATCATAACCTTGGAGCAAGAGGGGAGCATCAAAAGATGGAGCAAGTCAAACATATTCCACCAACCAAGAGAGATGACATCTACACTTAGTTTATTCTTATTCTCTCTCTTTCATTTATCACTTATATTTGCTTATGGCTTGTATGAAAATCACATCTTTTGTAGTCATTCCTTACATTATGAACTAAAATCATATTGGTTAAGGCCAAGATGAAACCTTTACTATGATTTACTAATGAAGACCATCACTTTATTCATATTGCTTGTGTTTATGTATATGTATTTCATGCTTTAATTTACATTGAGTGTCTAGCTAGCATTTGATGTGTGTTTGGTTGATGTGTGATGTACCGAGAGAAGAATCAAATAACGTGCTCGATGAAATGCATGATAGAGGCCTAGTAAGGTAGAAATACTCAAGGCTAGTCTCTAGGACTCACTTAGTGAACCACTAAGCTTAATGAACTTGTGTGCATTTCGGATGACCATCGAGAGATAGGTTATTGGTGTATATACGTGTTGTCTTTATTACTCGAGAGAGAATAGAGACTAATAGAGGGTATCACGAATCTACATTCACATTCGCATAATTTATTCATAATGGTGTGTCTATAAATTGGTGATGATTGGTTATGTGGATTCAAGGTCTTAGCCTAAGTTCCTAATAGCAATACAAACACTTGCTTGTGTGTGAATTTGTCTTGTTTGCTTGTTGGTTAAGTTTCATTACTAGCATTCTAGGAGTAGTTTATAGTTAATTAGTGTTAGTCTTATAATTGAATCATCAAATATTTGCTTGTCTAAATAGTAGTCTAATCAATCAATTATGGTAATCAATTCATCAATCCTCATGGAACGAATCTTATTTATCATTGTACTGCTCCCACGGCTCCGTACTATTGCGGGTGCTCATTTAGGAGACATCAATATCAACCAGCTCACTTCTTTTATGATCCAAGACTCAGAAGACTCTAGCTCATTTTCAGAATTCACGGATTATTCAGAAATAGACCTCCCCTCAGAAGCCTACCAAGCAACAAGCAATGAAAGTATAGGCCCTCAGATTCAGATCCAGATTCTGGCAGAAAAATATTCCAAGCTTGTCCCGGTCATTGCCTATTTCGACACTGGAGTACACTTCTCAATGATGAACCCTAAGGTTCTACCCCCAGAAGTTTGGAAAGAGGAAACGAATGAATTCTTGGCAATAGATGGCCAAATCTTTATTACCAACTTAATTTCTAAACATAAGATTAGTATCCAATTCTTCCCCACATTCACCCTCTGGACTCATGTCATTGGAACACCCCTTCCTGACAAAGATATTCCTATCGGATGAGATGTTTACAGTTAATTCAAATCCATATGGATCCTCCTTACTGGGATTCGTTTTAAAAGAGAATTCAAACCCTTCATCAATATGCCCAAGATTTTCCCTCTCTCCGCCATCAATACCGACTTCCAACAGATACAAGACAAACTACTAGAATTTTGCACCAACAGCCATGCAGACTTCAAGCACCCACACCCCCTGTGGAAAAATCTGGAATTTTTCATCAAACTTCATTTCAAACTCAACGAAGATGTTAACCCAACAAAAGCCACTCATTTAGGAATGTCTCCCTCAGACCTCTCCCTAGCTACTGAAGAATGTGAGAAACTTCTCCGACAAGGCTTGATAAAGCCTATCTCCTCTCCTTGGCCCTGCTAGACCTCTTATGTCGAAAAAAGATCAGAACAGCTCAGAGGAAAAAAGAGACTAGTCATTGATTACAAACCTCTCAACCTTTTCCTCCTTGATGACAAGTTTCCAGTCCCCAGAGCAAACACACTATTTTCACAGCTATCTGGCGCCACTGTCTTCTCCAAATTTGACTTAAAAGGAGTCTTTTGGCAGATTGGCATTCATCATGATAAAAGATACAAAACAGCTTTCTATCTCCCAAATGCCCATTACTAATGGACAGTTTTGCCTTTTGGCTTGAAAACTGCTCCTTCACTTTTCCAGAAAGCTATCACTAAGATCTTCCGTCATATCCTCCACTCTGCCTTACTATATATCGATGACATTCTGCTATTCTCATCAGATAAAGAATCCCACAACAAGCTCCTACAGCAATTCCACCAAATCATAGACTAATTCGAAATCATGCTCTCTGATAAAAAGAGCTCAATTGGTGTCACTGAAATTGAATTCCTTGGCATGAAAATAAAAGAAGAGTCCTACCTTTCTGGACACCTGGCAAAACAGCTCCTCGTTTTCCCAGATTCCAACCTTTCCTAAAAACAGGTTCAACAATTCCTTGGCATCATCAACTACATTAGAGATTTTATCCCACAGGCCAGTCTCTACACAACAACTTTGTCCAAACTTCTAAAAAAGAACCCCCCTCAGTGGGACACTTCTCATTCTGATGCAATTGCCCATCTAAAGAAAGCTTCTCAGGAGCCTCTTTTCCTTTACACATTCCCTCTTCAGGATAACTTATCCTGCAAATTGATGCCAGCGACCACTTTTAGGGAGCCATCCTCATTGAAGAAACCAATGGAAGACGCCACTATTGTGGCCATACATGTGGACAATTCAAGGATGCCCAAAAACACTACCACACAATTTATAGAGAAATTCTTACTGTAAAAAATGGGATCTCCAAGTTTGACTTCCATCTCAGAACTAATAGCTTTATCATCGAAATGGATAACTCATCTTTTTCAAAAGTTCTTGAGTTCCGCAACAAGCTTCCTCCAAACCCTCAGCTCCTGAGACTCAAAGTTTGGTTTTCTAGGTATGATTTCACTGTCAAGCACATTAAAGGTCATAACAACATCATTCCAGACATGCTTTACAGGCCTCAACCTATCACCTTGGTCTATCGTGTCGGACCTATCCCTTTGCTTTACATGATATCCTCACAAGCCTCTTCCTCAATATCTTCTCCTGTTGTTCCTTCTCTTTCTCCTCCTTTCCCCCCTGAATTTATGGCTGTTCTACCACCAGGTCAATCCCCATCTATTCAGCAAATTCAAGATTTCACCAAAACATATCTCCCAATTTACCTTACCCAGATCATTGACCAAGGATGCAGACATCAGTTAGTCAATCCATCTAAACCTTTTCTTGATCCCTTTGTGTCGCCCCTCTTTTTTTATTATTCTCCTCAGGTCCTATGGTTTTTATGGTGTTTATCCGTCCCTTTTCATCATGCTATGGTTTTTCCCCTCCAAGCATTATATGGAGTCATCCAAGATCCTTCTTCACTCACTGAAAATCTTCGAACCTTTCTCCAGTGGTTCAATCCCCTGTCCTCTTGGCAGACTGAGCTCAACGGGCTCATGGGCCATTACCATCTTTGGAAGATGGATCCAGAACAAACAACCAAGATATGTTATATCTGGATCTTCCAAGGCCCTATCATCACAACCCACATACCGGTCTTCTGTGGACCTCTAACACCAGCTACGAATGAGATACTTCGTACGACTACGAAAGACTGTATCCAACCAGTATCCAGATCCCTCTTCTCAATTTCCTATGTGACGTCAACAATGACAAGATGTATGTCCTCTTCATCCTCTTAGGTGTTCTAAGGGACCCATCACGAAGCTGTCACCATTTTCAGAATTCTTATCTTCTAGATTCCCAAGATGCGCTACAGGTTAACACGTGACCCTGTTTCATTTGTGGAGCTCTTGACTCAGATGATGAATATCATGCCACCTGTAATCTCAACAGTCCGTAACTTTTATTATATTATAATTATAATGCTTGCCAGTTGTCAGTTCGTCTGCTTTGATGAAGACCTGTCACATGTTCGACAGGATTTTCTTTTTTAAAAATTGTTTGTCGACCATCAGAATTATCCTTATCCTTTCTTTTTGTATGATATGCTTGTCAGCCATAAGCTTGGACCTAATCTTTCCAGAGCTCTTCCCTCCTTTATAAATAGTTGGAGATGCTCACCCCGTAAACCAATCGAAGAAAAAAAAAAATGAGTGTTTGTTTTCATATGGCTTTCTAAGTTTCTTTCATCCTGATCTTCAGAAAGTTTTGTGTCTAGATCTATAGTTCTCCAGAATCTCAGTATGTTCTATGCTTACCTCCTATGAGGATCCTGCATATCATAACAGATTTGGCTTAAGATCTCTACCCATTTCTGATAGTGTTTTGTAAGTGAGTACCCTATTTAGGCCATTGAGGTAAGACCGTTTGTAGAGAAAACGAGACTATTATGCTTTATATATATATATATATCATTAATTAAGTTCATATTGAAGAGGAAACTTAACTCCCTTTTCCTGCTTAAGGAATTCAGTTCCTCAAACTTTTATTATATTCTCGATTAATAAACATATTCTTAATGTATTATCTTACCATAGACATTGACATAATATATTTTATGATAGGGTCATTGATATAATGCAAGTCTAGTAACCTTATTAATCAGCTAATATCACTTATACTTCAATCAAGACCATTTTTATAGGGAGTATATAACATGTAGTCTTTTTTTTTCGTTGAAAATTATTAGACGTGGACTGTTGACGAGTGTTTTTTTTTTTGGTCTAGCAACCTAGATAATTGACCTTGCAATCCAATTGATTCCCGAGATCTAGACAATTGGTTTTGTTATCTATATTTGTTCGGTATTTACACTCAGTTTATTCTTTTTATAAATCTTTTTTATAATATATTTTACTTTTGATACCTTTACTAATCAAACTCTAACAGAGGGAAGAGAACTAAATTTCTAATTTGTTATTATAGATTTTATTAAAATTATTTAGGAATAAAATTATACGGATTATTAAAAAAAATATATGGACCATTTTTTTTAATATATATATATAAATCATGAATTAAGTCCATATTAAAGAGGACCTGCTTAAGGAATTAAGTTCCTAAAACTTTTATTACATTATCAATTACTGAACATACTCTTAATGTATTATCTTACCATAGACATTGACATAATATATTTTATGATAGGGTCATTGATATAATGTAAGTCTAGTAACCTTATTAATCAGCTACTATCAATTATATTTCAATCAAGACCAATTTTTAAAGGAAAAAATGAGTAGAATATTAGTAAAAATAAAATTTGGTGAAAGTCTATTATTATTGCTACTATATCTATATACAGTCTCATACTATGTAGACATTGTAAGAATTGGTTTGTTGACTGCTACCAAATCAATTCAGCCATTCGGGTCATCCGAACCAATCCCCATGAAAGTAAACTGTATTATCACATGAAGCATAGTTAAAATTTGTCAAAAATTGAAGGTGACAATTCATGAATTAATATACACTTATATGAAGAGACAAGAGAAAAATGAAAAGGACAAGAGAGATGGGAAGAAAATTCTTCCCAATGGAAGGCAGGCAACTATCAATTTATAGGGCAACGACTTTTCTTCACGAAATTTAATTTAACAAATCAAAAGCCTTTTTTATTTTAATATTCAATTAAAATTAAAGACTTATAAAGATTGTGAGAAAATCTCAAAGAGTCAAAAGAGTTAGAATACAGACAGAGGTGGGTGAATGTAGTTGGAAAAAGTGAAGTAAAAAGAACCGGTCAATAGTCTATTGACCTGGAAAGTTCTATAATCAATGTTCCCTAGAAATCTCTTCCAATGTTGTCTCTTTGAGTTGTCTCTCTCACAAAATCAAGAAAAACTTTGTGATTAGTGTATAGTTACGAAATTTTTGTGTAATCAAAGTGAAAATGAAATGGTAGGAAAATATGTTTAATGAAATGGGATTATCGGTTACTTTTGTGAAAAGTTTTGATGGAACATATGAATAACGATGTCAATGTACATTCATCATATTTTTTAACGTATATCAATAAATATTTCGATAAATTGCATTTCAAATGAGGTTGAAACTTTGTGTTATGAGTGTTATTTAGATGATGAAATGAAGTGGTGAATGATCTTTCAAGCTTCAAATTGTCTTTAGAAATGAATGAGACGCAATAGTCTTGTCCAGATTTTTAAAGTTCAAAAAATGAAAAATGAGGCAAGTGCACAAGTGCACAACGCAAGAGTCTGATTTCTGAATAAATTTAGAAAATGATATATTTGAACCTATTTAGTGGCCCAAAAAAGCATAAACTAGCAAAAACATCTCATGTGTGATTTATGAGTTTAACTAGAAGTTGATATGAGCAAATTGTGAATTCCAAAATAATTTAGTATTTTTTAAAATCTAACCAATTAGATCAGAAGCCTGCAGGGACCCGGTAAGATCAACAAGACAACAACAGATAAAAGCATACCCTAAAATGCAAATTTCACTACATGGGCAATATGTCTACCCATATTTAGCAATTTAATGGATTGTTTTTTATTTTTCAAAATAGATTTAATGGGAAATTTTTGAATCCATGATCACAAACTTTGAACTAATGAATAATGGTAATTAACCCCACCTCAATAGCATACACAATTATTCGTCTAATTAACAAACTCCCACAAACCGTCTTTATCAAGAGTTGGGAGGAAAATGACACAAATACAATGAAGCTAAATTATAACTATCTTTTTTACTTTTTGAAATATATATATTTTAATATAAATTAGGTTTTTTTATGAAGGAAGAGGGCTCGAATCCGCAACTTTATGATACAGATGTGAAAGATTTATAACCAGACCAACGTCATCTCGTCAGGTTATAACTATCTTTTAGATAATGACATAAAGTGTCGAATAATAAGTCAACTTCAATTAACTTGATATAAAACATAAAGGGTGTCTTTAGAAATAAATGAGAAGTTATTTAGCAATTGTCCAAATTCGACGGTCCAAGTAACAAAAAAAGCCCAATTACTTAATTGTTCCAAAATAAAAGCCCAATACAAAGTTTTTTAAAATTCAAAAAAAGGCCCAATTACGTGAGCCCAAAGATTCGCCTCTCTATAAAAACCTAGTCAATATTTACCGGTTTTTACAACAAAGGAAAAAAAAACGCAGACAAACGAAAACCTAAAAACGCCGTTTTTTCAATTTTATGATTTTATCGTCTCAAGAAAGCGAACAAGAGATAACTCCAGCAGCCACCTGTCACGGGCTTAGAGTTTGCGCAGCACACCCGTGCGGCACTTAGGCAAATTCTATGAGAATGTTGCTAAGTAAGCCTTACAAGAGAGATTTGAGAGAAAAGAGTAGAAGAGCTTGAATGGAAAACAAAGATTGTATTGCTATGAAGGAAGCTTTACAATGCTTTGGATACTAGAATGATTGAGTTTCTAGGATGGTTTACAAATGAGAGGGGTTGGCTATTTATAGGTGAGCCACCTCCTTAAGGAATGTTCTAGATTAATCTAGTCTAATAAAGAAGATTAAGTCTCCAGAATATTCTACACCTAACTAGAATACTCTATATGTATTTACATGCCTTTACAAGGTTCTAGATTATTCCACAACTATCTAGCTAAATACAAGAATGGTGTAGAGAGGGTTGGGTTGCTAGAGACTTCCAGAAGCTTGACCAATGTTGGAATTGTGGAGAAGTCTCTAGAATCTTCCAAGAGCTTGGCATAGTTGTGGCCTTTGTTGGGCTCATGGGCTTGACAGCTTGCGGCCCGTGACATCCTCCCCCACCTAAGTTCGCAACGTCCTCGTTGCGTGGGCGCTGAGTATGTTGGAGTTGGCCACAAGTTGGTTCATTCATACGGAAGGTCTTCGGCTTGGGAAGCCTCCATTGAGAGACCGAATTCGAGTCTCGCATCCTTAGCTCGACGCAAGTGGGCTGGCTAGGTTTCGAAGGTGATCCAGCATCTTGGGTGCCTTCTCTCGGTGCCTTCGATCGCTTCCCATGGCTTGTGCGCTTCTTACTCCTTCGAATGCCTACAATCGGCTGGTTCTGTGGATAAGTGGGAGAAATTGGTGTCTCCTCGAGCCGTACGGTGGATAACATCCTATATGGCTGTGGTATGCGTCCCACCGGGATGGTGAGTGCCTTGCCCCCGTTAAGAATGCTAAGTGAGTTCACAGCGGGTAGGGGGAAAGCGTTGGCTTGCTCAAAGAACGCCATGCCTAGCACCACTTGGTAGTCATCTAAGGGAACCACCGAGAAGTCGAGCTTTCCATTCCATGGGCCTAGGTGGACAATGACGTCTTTTGCTGTGCCATCAATTTGCTTGGCCGGAGAGTTGGCAGCTTTAATGACGGCGTATTCACCATTGGTGATGCGAAGACCAAGTCGTTTGGCTTCGTCTGTTAAGATAAAGTTGTGCGTTGCCCCGGTGTCTAGCATTGCACGAACTGGTTTGCCTTTGATGGTGGCGTTCACGAACATGAGGCCTTTGGTAAGTGTAGGAGGCACGGGTTGCCCTTTGAGTGCATAAAGCTGTTGGAGAGAACTCATGCTTGCTTGGGGCTAAATTGCCTTAGTTTCTTCTAGTTGGGTAACCATGGCATTGAGCATCTTTCGCTTTGGGCAGTCACGTACCCAATGTGGCCCATCACAAATGAAGCATGGATTCTTCGGCTTGATCAAAACGGGTTTGCCTCCATTGGCGTTGTCACGCCGGTTTTCGCCATTGGGAGTTCTGTTTGGTCTTTCGCTCTTGCGATTGTGGTCTTTAGACTCGTCTCCCCCACCTTTTCCATGGTTGTCGGTCATTTCCTTTGTCTTGGTGAGGTCAGCAAGGGATTCTGCGACGGCGATGGCTGCATCAATGTCTTGCACGTTCCGCCTTTCTAGCTCCACTCTCGCCCATTCCTTGAGACCATCCATGAAGAGGAATAGTTTGTCTTTATCGTACATATCTTCGATCTCGAGGATTAAGGTAGAGAACTCCTTGATGTAGTCATGGATGGATCCAGACTGCTTGAGGCGACGAAGGCGGCTACGGGCCTCCTTATCGGCGTTAGTTGGCGAGAACTGCCTCTTGAGTTCTCGTTTGAAGTCTTCCCATGTGCGGATGGGGTGGATAGTATCACCATACTTGCGTCGCCACCATAGTTGAGCAGAATCCCGAAGGAAGGTGGGAGCATTGGTGATCCGTGTAGCGTCATCCCTAACTCCCTTGGCCTCAAAGTCTTGTTCTAGGCCGAAGAGGAAGTTTTCCACTTCCATGGCGTTACGATTGCCATTGAATGTGGATGGCTTAGGGATTTGGATGGCGCCCCATGTGCTCGTGCTAGCGAAGGCACCACTGCCATAAGTTGGGTTATTTTTGAACGAAGTCCATTCGGTGCAAACTTCATCCATCTCGACTCGAATGGCCCGTAACTCTTGCTCGACGAAGGTGCTAGTGTTGCAGATTTTTTCAGTAAATTGGCAGATTTCCTCCCGAATGCCCTTCTGGAACTCTTGTAGAATTGCCTTGGTTGCCTGAGCTATTATGGCGTAATTGGTTTCTAGGCCATCGAGGTGGTCGACCACGGTGCTCAAGGCGGTTTGCATTTCGGAGAGGGCTTCATCGTGGACATCCAGGCGAGATTCCAAAGCGTCCATGGACGGACCCTTGGACTTGCTACGCTTGGTGTGGGTGCGTTGCTCGCCACGACCATGCGCTTGCTCTTCCACTATAGCAGCAACTTCGCTATCGGAGACCATGACTCGTGCTAGCTGTGGTTGCTTAACCAGCGCTCTGATACCACTTGTCACGGGGTGAGAATTTCATCTAGGCACACCCGTGCGGAACTTAGGCAACTTTCGTGGAAACGTTGCTAAGTAAGCCTTGTAAGAGGGACACTCGGGCAATTTCTTGGATGAACGTTGCCGAGTGTGAAGATACGGAAGCGATTTAGAGTGAGGAGAGTCGGAAGAGGGTTGAAATGGGGAGCCTGGAGACAGTGCATCGGTGAGACTTACGAAGGAAGACCACGATGCTCTGGATCCTAGAATTCTTACATTAATACAACTCTTCATTTGAGAGTGTTTGTGAGCATTCTAGTGATCCAGAGCATCGTGGTCTTCCTTCGTAAGTCTCACCGATGCACTGTCTCCAGGCTCCCCATTTCAACCCTCTTCTGACTCTCCTCACTCTAAATCGCTTCCGTATCTTCACACTCGGCAACGTTCATCCAAGAACTTGCCCGAGTGTCCCTCTTACAAGGCTTACTTAGCAACGTTCCCACGGAAGTTGCCTAAGTGCCGCACGGGTGTGCCTAGATGAAATTCTCACCCCGTGACACACCGCTCACTTCACCACCACAACAACAACAGATCTCGTATCACAACCAAATCGTACGGTTTCTGATTTGATTTTTGTTTTGGTTTCTTAATTTCTTGTATTTGATTGATTGATTGATTGATTTCCATTTGTTCTTCGTTTATGTGATTGTTAGGGTTTCAATCTTCATTTTCTGATTCAAAGTGATTTACTTGTTTGTTTGGTTTTGTGCAGTTGATATGGCGGACGATAAACAGAATGACGTGAAGGACGAGGTGGCAGAAGTAAGTTTATTTATCAATTTTTTTTAATTTTATATGTTTGTAATTTTTACTCATATTATTTCAATAATATGTACAAGAATATCTATCATAATTTTGCTAGTTTGTAAAGCATAGTAGGTTAGTTCTGTTTTTTGTATGCACAAACTGTATTGTGTGTTCCAAATTGTGTTTTGAGGGGTTTGAAGTTGTAGTTTGTATATGGTTGGTGTTTTTTTTTTGGATTGAACAGATGTATAGTGTCAAATACGTTTTTTTCTTTTGTGAGGATAAGTTTAATGGGTTTGTAAATCATAGTATCGTATTATGTCTATTGGTTTTCTGCTTATTTGTTAAGGCATTAGTTGCTCAGCAATTGTGAATGATGAGATGTTGTGGTATGATTTTAATGATGTGTTTCTTTGTTGCAGCTTGCCCCTTTAGATCCTTTTAAGAAGTAAAAGAAGAAGAAGAAGAAGAAGAAGAAGAAGAAGAAGAAGAAGCCCTTAGTACAGGATGGCATTGATGATTCTGCTGAAAATTTGGCTGGGAAAGTTGAAACCTTGTCAGGTATCCGAATAAGATTAACTAATTTGTGGATAGATGAGTTGGAACTTTTAACTTGTCATTGTTTTGTTCTATCCCACTTTCGGGACTTAATTCTTTTTAACACTTGCAGTTTCAGAGGGGTTAGAAAGTACTTTTACTGGTTTGAAAAAGAAGAAGAAGAAACCGGTAAATTTGAAGGCTTTTACCCTTTTTTTTTAATGATAAATGTTTACCATAGATGATACATCAGTTCACACAAGTCTTTTTGTGGCATTGTAGGCTGAAGCCAGTCTATTAAATGAGGAGTCTGTGGAAGCACGAGGAGAGGATTTGGATGGTAAGAAGTTGCCTCTTAAAAGCTAGTTATTAATTTCGTAGCTAAGTTTACAAAATCCATGTTTTGTTTTTGACTTTTTTTTTTCCTTTAATGAATTCTAAGAATTACTACTTTATTGTCCATACAGGGCGAAGAAGGGGAAGGTATTGTCCTGCAACAACGTTACCCTTGGGAAGGAAGTGCCCGTGACTATGAATATGAGGAGGTATATCACTTATTTGATTGAAACCGATTTCTATTTGAATAGTTCTTGTGCTTTTGATGGCATACTTGATGATCATTTATCTATTTGTAAAGCATTGTGGTTAATATTTTATGCATTTGTAATTTATGTAGTCAATGTGTTTTACGTATTTGCAAATTGTCTACTTTATTTTCTGTACTCTTGATCGTTTCTGAAAACCAAATGTCCTTTGTATTATCCTGCAGTAGTTTTTTCAACTCCAGCTTGTTTTTTTACTTAATTACTTATATTTATGAATCATGATTATTGAGTAACTTTTATTGTTCAGTTTGTGAAGGAACATGATCTTTCGTAATATCACTCTGCTTGCTTTTTGCCATCACGAAGATGCTAATGCTTATATTACATATTTGTTTTCTGCTTGTGATGAAGTTGTCTGATTTAATTTCTGCAGCCTCTTGGTAGGGTCTTCAACATTCTTAAAGAGAATAACCCTGAACTGGCTGGAGACAGGCGAAGAACTGTTATGAGACCTCCACAGGTTTTTCGTGATGGACAACAAAGGTTGGTTGTAAAGGGTAGATTTGCTCTGTGTTGACGTGCGTTTTTGGACAAATGTAAAAAGTCAACAAGGATTGAATTTCAACTGTATTTGCAAAGAGAAAGGGAAAGAGAAATAATCAGACACGAGTGTTTTACGTGGTAAAACTCCGATGACCGGAGAAACATCCACAGGTGGTTGAATAACCAACTAAGCCAAAATCCAATATGAATAAAGTTATTACAATTCTCAATCTCTCTTTCTTCTCTCTGTATTTTGCTATGATTGCTGTGTGTTTCGTGGCGAGATTAGGGGTCTATTTATATGTTTATAGAATCCTAATTTGCTTTGTACAAATAATAAAAGAGATTCTTGTATTTAATTATGATTGTTTGCTTGTTCGAAGTAGATTGTCTTCTTTCCTGTTTCGGATATTTGTATTGAGATCGAATGAGATTCTAGTAGTGTAGTCCAATTAGGACTTATTTTCTTATAAGAGCGTAGTCTTTTTGAAGGAATAAAGTTATTACCTTATTGAAAACCTTTTCCTGTTCAATTCTGTTATCACTAGGATTCTTTTTTGATATGGATATCTTTATATGACGGATTTGTGTAAGCTTTGTGTTGGGTTTATTCGGTTTTTCATGTTCATCCCGAGTAAGGACAACATTTGCTGGTCCCGAGTAACATTGCTTGTTCCCCGAGTAGAAAATGTAATTAACTGGTCGAGTAAGCTTGACCGTCCTCTAGTATATGGCGTTTAGTTGGTCCCGAGCAGTGTTTTGTTCAATATCCGTTTATTCGGACCTCTTTTTTTCGATGATGCTTTGTAGGATGTTTCCTGAGTGTCTATTTGGATGTCCACTTGACAATTTTATCATCTCTGTCAATGACGTGTACGTCTGGTAAAATTCACATATAACAATACCCCTTAAAATATTTTTGCTGAACAGGGTTGTTTTAAGTAAAAGTATTTCAATTAGTTTTTCAATCTCTTTATTGTCTGAGTAAATATCTTGTCATAATGATGTGCCTTAAGGGTGATCCTGTAAATTCGATTTGCCTCCTTACGTGAGATCTTTAACAATGGTGACGTTTTGGAATTCTGACAGCGAAAACCAGTTTTCTTTTTGACACGTGTTCTCTGCCTCTTCGTTTTTTGATATCATTTATGAGAAATGACTTACGCGTTTCCCAGTGTGCTGCCTACTTCATCAATCCTCATCATTGTTCTTTTCCTGCCTTAAGAATCTAGGGTTTCGTGCTATCATCCATTTTAAATTCTTCATTTCAGGTGGCGCTGGTTCATTCTTAAATTTTTCAGAAGAAGAAAAAATTTCTCTGAACCCAGATTTCTCTAAGCAGAAGGTCGCGATTCTCCATTGAAGATCTTGTATCTATTTTAATTCAAGGTTAATTTTTAATGGAGCCTACATCTCGTTTTCGCCTCTGTATTCTAGCCTTTGAAGCATTAGATCGTGGGGATTTCCAATTAGTTTCCTGCATTTGAACCAAACTGTCAATGAGAACGACGTCGAAAAGGCATCCAAAATGTCTCACCTTTCTTTCTCTATTACTCGCCCGAGTGGGTTCTATATTGAACCAAATGTAGTCGGGACGGAAGAGATAGAAAAATATCCTTCCCGGTTCGATCTGCCCAACTCGGTCACTTTGATTCCGGCAGGTGATAGAGCTGCGTGGAACCCTCCTCCAAGCATGGTGGCGATCTACGGATCCATGCTCTATTGCGGTGTTACACTCCCTCTTCAGCCATTCATCACCTGGTTTCTGGCTGAAGCAGGGATTGCTCTTACTCAGCTGGCCCCGAACAGCTACAAGATTTTGATGTGCATATGGAACATGTACAGCCGGATGAACCTATCGCCACTTTCTTCGAGTGAGATCAGACATTTCTTTACGCTGAGGCAATCGGGCAAGACGGATATTTACTTATGTCTAATCCGCAAGACGGCTGGGTCCCCGATGGGACAAAAGTGAGTCGGGATGTTGACATTTCTGATGACCCTAAAAAGAAGGGTTTCATACGGGGATTCCCTACATCTAACAAGTTCTGGAAGAACAGTTAGTTTTTTGCCGGAGGGACTTTCGGGCTTGATGTTACTATTTCAAATGGGGGTACTCGGACGGTGCTGAAAGTCCCCCGTTTCTTTTGTTCCCCCGAGATATGAAACAAGAAGAAAATCGATTATAGTGATACTGAGCTGACCAGACTTGCTCGGGCGACAGTTCACATACTGGAAAAGAGGAGCAAGACTTATTTTTTTGTTGAGGCGAAGATGATTGAGCTCGGCTTATTCAAACAGATTTCGGGCTACCACAGGCGATGTAAGTTCATTTTTACAACCTTTTTCCTTTCCATCGTTATTTTTTGCTCTTTGTATTCTGACGCGGCTCCCTTTTTTTTTAAGTGTACGATACGGACGTCGTCTGTGATCTTTAGGCTCGCCAAGTAAAGTCAATCCTACAGACGAGCCGAAAAGAAGTTTCCCGTCAGAGTAATGAAGGCATCGCTCCGCCTGAGACCGACAAGGAAATTGACGTTGTAGAGGAGCAAATCCCTGAGCATGTTCCAGAGGACGTTCAGCCGACCGCTGGGGAGACTGCTGGTCCGAGCGGCCTGAGTGAGCCAACTGATACTCAACTGCCCGATGATGGGAAGAGGCAGTGTGAGGGTCCTGGTAAAGAGCCTGCCGAGCGGTCAGACACCGGTGACGGAGGTAATACCTCCATGAGCCAAGTACCTTCAGGTCCCAGCTTCTTTGAGTCTTTTCGGGAGGATGTTTTAGAGGATCCTGCAGCTGATCTTAGCTTCCACCGTTCTCGGGGTAAGAAGCGGAAAACAGTCAGCTCCTCGACTCGCCCACTCAAAGTTCCTCGGGTGGTCTCATTCATTGACTCCAGCAATGAAGATGTTATGGATGAGATTACTCCGAGTGTTGGTGCAATAGCATCAACGCAGTGGCTTCAGAACCAAACAGTGTTTCCCCTACCCCTGAGGTTGGAAATCTAGGGGCTGAACCCTCGGGGGTTCCTTCATATCCTTCTTTCCAGGATATGTTACGGGAGATGTCATCCGGTCGAGCTTACATCGGGGAAGACTGTTAAAGCTGTTTTCGAGATGGCTCCCTGTCAGATCGTCTTTAAAATGTCTTTAACGGTGCATCCATTGTAAGTTACACTTAACTTCTTTTAACTTTATGCTATTTTGCCATATTTCTAATTATATTCCTTTGCAGATGGTGGCCAAATTTGCTGAGCTAGTTCAGACGCAGCAACATCAAGCCGATCGAATAAGGCGTCTGGAGGCTCAGCTAAAAGAAAGTGAGGATAGCCGTGCTCGGGTAGAAGCGGCTTATCAACAGGTGGTTGGTTCTACCCAAGTTTTTACCTACCACTGTTTGGCAAAGCAGATGGAGGCCGAGGAGAGGGCTTCTTTGGTAGAAGAGAAAACAGCATCACTTCAGAATTTATTATCTTCTGCTCAAGAGTCGATGCTCAAGGCCGAGCAGGAAACCAAGCAGTCCAAGTAGGCATATGAACAGAAAATCGAGGACTTGGAATGCCAAGCTCTGAAGTCGAATCCCTATCTAAAGAGGCTAGGCTGGAACTTGAAGTCCAGAGGGTCGATCATTTTGAAAGATCCCCCGCCTACGATGCCCTTCTTTTTCGGGAGTTTCAGCGAGGGCTAGTTTCAGCTGGTAAATTTTTCGAAGTTAAAAATAGGGCGACTGAGGATGCCCGAGCTAACTGGGAGCTGTCGATCAAAAATCATGTGGATCGGTCCTTTGAATCTCTACGGATTCAGATGAAGGAATTGAGAGCTTATTACCGCAGTCGAGGCAAAGAGTCTCATCCTATGCATTTGGAGATTCCGTCTGAGCACTCTCTCTCGACTTTTTATGCTAGTCAAGAGTCAGTCATGGAAGGTGTGGTGCCTGATGTTGGGCCGATCCCAGTAGAAGCTTATAGCCAATGGATGGACGATTCGGTCGACACAATTGATTGGCCTTCTAATGAGAGTCTGCTTCGCGAGTATCAACAAGAGCTCTAAGTCCTCACAATCTTGATTTTTGTAGAATTTTAGTTAATTCTTTGTAAAGAATTCTTTGTAACTTAACAATTCTTTTGTAAAGAACTTCACAACCATTTTGAGATCAATAAAATTCAAAGTTTTTCTGAACGATCTTGATCTGCTTAATAAATTTCTTTGGCTATCGTCGAGTGTTTCATTAAACTTGCCCTTGAGAATTATACCAAGTATCTTATTTGACTGGCTTATCTCTAGTATTCGGGTAGCTTCTCTGAGTATCTTATTAAATCAGTTGTTACTCGAATAACTTTAAAGCCAAGTATTTTATTTAACTGGTTCTTGTAATCTTCATGCCAAGTATCTTATTAAACTGACTAATCCGGATGTTCGGACAACTTAACCGAGAATCTTATTAAACCGGTTGTCACTCGAATAAATTTAATACCAAGTATCTTATTAAACTGGCTCTTGTAATCTTCATGCCAAATATCTTATTAAACTGGCTGGTATTATTAACCGAGTCATCTTAAAATAGGCAAGTTTATACTTTTGTTTCATACTCGGTTGCTACCCGAACATTACTTCAAGGCTCACCATGATCATATGTTCGAGTCTTTACTCAATACCAAGGATGTCTCCCCAATTTTTATGCGCAAGGGTTTGCCGAATCGTTAAGCCTTTTTTTTTTAAATTGCTTAACACATCTACGTATTTCACCGGAATTTCTCCCGATAGCGTCTGGAGCATTTTTCAGAATTTGGTGCATCGGGTTTGCCTTTTTGCTAAGGTCAATTTGACCCTGCTCGGCTGTCATGCTCCTTCTAGCTTCTCCGCCCTTTTGGGAATTAATGGTCCCGAGTATTCTATTTGCATGTTCTTATTATCATGCTCTTCCATATGCTCTTATTATAATATGCTCTTATTATAATATGCTCTTTCGGAAATCCCGAGTAATGCTTTTTATTCAGAACTGTAAAAACAAATTCAATTTCCACAGTTAATATTTGACCTAACTAAAAATATCATAACCAGAAAAAAGAACGATAAATAATTTATGGATAGAAAATCTTCAGATATTGGATTGCACGACCCCTCTATTGGGTCGTGCAATCCAATACGCTCCATAGCCAGCTATTCCTTCGATCTTGTATAGGCCTTCCCATTTGTCAGCCAGGGAACCTGTAGCTTTATTTTTCGTGTTTAAAGACTCCTTCTTGAGTACCAGGTCTTCTAGTTGGAATTTTCTGACCCGAACATGAGTGCCATATTTCTTACCCGGGACTTCCCCATTTTCTCTTCTAGCTCATCTAGACTTTGTAATAGCATATCAACATTCTGCTCTTCATCATACAGTCTGACCCACGGTGAGGTATATGATGTTTCAACGGGGATAACAGCTTCTGTTCCGAATGCCAAAGTGAACGGAGTCTCTTTTGTTAAAGTTCTTGATGTCGTCCGATATGCCCATAATACTTCGGGAAGCTTTTCAACCCAGCTCCCTTTCCTGGCATCTAACTTTGCTTTGATAGTGTGCTTGATGATTTTGTTTACTGCTTCTACCTGTCCATTTGTTTGAGGGTGAGCAGGTGTGGCATAGTAATTGGCAATCTGATATTCCTCGCACAACTGTCTGAATTTCTGGTTATCAAACTGGGTGCCGTTGTCAGTGATTATAGTGTTTGGGACTCTAAATTTATAAAGTATATTTTTTTTTCACGAAATTTATGGTATTTGCTTCTGTGATGTGTACCAATGCTTCAGCTTCTGCTCATTTCGTGAAATAGTCGACGGTTACTATTGCATACTACGCTCCACCTCTGTCCCAGCTGGCATTGGGCCAATTAAATCCAAACCCCACATGACGAATGGCCATGGGGACGTGAGGTTTCTAAGCTGTTCAGGGGGTTGTCAGATATCATTAGCAATCCTCTGGTAGGTATTGCAGCTCTCCCAGCATTGCTGTGCATCTGAGAATAGAGTGAGCCAATAAAAGCCTTGCTTGAGTACCTTGTGTGCTAAGCTTCTACCCCCAGTGTGGTTTCCACAAACTCCTTCATGGACTTCTTGTAATATCTGGTATGCATCTTCTTCTAACACACATCTTTGGAGTGTTAGGGAATACCCCCTTTTGTATAATACTCCACCAACCAATGTGTATCTTGCTGATCTGTACCTGATACGCTTTACTTGTATAGGATCTTCCGGGAGCACCCTTTCTTCTAAGAACCTTTTCAGTTGAGTCATCCAACCGTCTGGCGGTGTTCGGATTTCTGAAATTTCTAAGTATTTCGGTTCAGCTGTGCTTGGTTTGAGAAGATGAACGACCGGAATGGTCTTTGGTCTGATTGTGGTTGTTGCTGACGCTAGTTTGGACAATGCGTCTGTCTTTTCATTCTCCTCATTGGGGATCTGGGCAATCTTGTATTCTTCAAATTTTTGGAGGAGCTGTTTTGCGATATCACGGTAAGCTATCATACATTCATCCTTGGCTTGGTACTCGTCCAGGACCTGGTTGACAACTACCTGTGAATCGCTGAATATCTCAACTTCCTCTGCCCCGAGAGCTGTGCAGACTCTGAGAACCACTAGTAGCGCCTCGTACTCGGCTTGATTGTTGGTTGCTTTGAAATCAAACCTTATGGCACATTCAACATCATCTCCTTCTGGAGTGCATACTACAATCCCTGCCCCGCTGCCATGTGTGTTTGAAGAGCTATCAACGTACAATTTCCATGGAAATTTTTTGCCCAACATTCTTTTTGCTTCTAGGTTTGGCTATGTGAATTCTGCTATAAAATCTGCCACTGCTTGTCCTTTGAGGGATGTTCTAGAAACATAGTAGATGTCGAATTCACTCAGCTCGATAGCCCATTTAGTCAGTCTTCCTGAAATCTCTAGCTTCTGTAAAATTTGCTTTAATGGGCAGTCGGTGAGAACCTAGATTGTATGGGCTTGAAAGTATGGCCTTAGCTTCCTTGCTGCTGAAACCAATGCTAGGGCCATTTTCTCAGCCTGTGAATATCTGGTCTCGGTTGGTAGGAGTGCTTTGCTGGTGTAGTATATTGGCTTATGTTCTCCATTTTCAGTTCTGACCAGAAAAGAGCTTACTGTAAGTTTTGTAATTGATAAATACAGCTGGAGTGTCTCTCCTGTGTGTGGTTTCGAGAGGATGTGAGCCTTCCCTAGGTATTCCTTGAATTTTAGAAAAGCCTGCTCCCACTCTTCATTCAATTCGAGTCCTTTTCCTTTCTTGATTACCCTGAAGAAGGGCACACGAATGTCTGGTATCTCCTCTGTCTCTCGCAGGTCCGAAGTATGCTTGTCTGCTGTGATGCTCTTCGTCAGTATGTCATTAATGTATACTTCCATGTTTCTACCTATTTGTCGTGATAATATTTTGTTGACCAGCCTTTGATAGGTTGCCCCTGCATTTTTTAATCCGAAGGGCATTACTGTGTAACAGTATAAACCCTGATCAGTTGTGAATGCTGTTTTTTCTTCGTCTACCTTGTTCATCCAGATCTGGTTATATCCAGAGTAGGCATCCATGAAACTGAGCAATTCATGGCCTGATGTTGCATCTACCAACTAGTCTATCCTCGGCAGTGGAAAACTGTCTTTCGTGCATGCCTTGTTTAGATCTGTAAAATCTACGCACATCCTCAATTGCCCATTATTCTTTTGGACGAGGACTACATTGGCTACCTATTGTGGGTAGTTAACCTCTCTAATTGACCCTACAACAAGTAGCTTTTCCACCTCTTGCTTGATTGCTCGACTTCTTTCAAGATTGAATGATCTTCTCTTTGTATCACTGGTTTCGCATTCGGGTATACTGCAAGATTGTGAGATATTATTCTGGCATCTATCCCGACCATGTCTTCGTGACTCCAAGCGAACATATCTTTGTATTCTTTGAGTAGACCAGTGAGGCTGTGCTTGACTTCTCTGTTCAGATTAGCTCCAATTTTGACTTTCTTATCTGGTTCATTTTCTCTCAAGATAATCTTTTCAACTGGTTCAGTCTTGGATTCATTTGATTCTTCCCTTGGATCCAATTCGAATGACAGTGATTCTTTGTTCTGACTCGGCTGCATTATTGTGCATACCTGTTCATCATTCTTTTCTTTGTAAACTGACAAGTTTGCACTTCGGGACATCTCCTAAGATCCCTTGACTACCCCAACCCCATGTTCAATCGGGAATTTGATCGTTAAGGCATAAGTGGCTATTACGGCCTTAGTTTTATTTAGGAATGGTTGACCCAATAATGCATTATACGGCCAATTGTCTAGATCGACTACCACGAAGTCGAGCAACACAGTCCTCTGGAAATGTGCCATTCCAATTTTTACGGGTAGCTTTACGGTCCCGATTGACCTGACCTTTATCCCTCCAAACCCTCTGAGTGGAGTATGGAAAGACTGTATATCTTTTCGGTCTAACCTTAGTTGGTTGTAAACGGCCACATTGAGAATGTCTGCCGAACTCCCATTATCTATTAGTATTCTCCTGACTTCCCCGTGACTAATCCGAGCACTTATGACTAAGGCATCATTTGGCCGAACATCGATGCCATGAGAATATGCTTATGTGAATATTATTGGGTCCCATCTTTATTTTACCCTTTTCGGGTCTGGCTTCACCGAGTTGACGTCAAAGTTATTCCTTGTTTCTACTGCTTCTCTGATTTCTTGCTTTCATTCTCGGTTACTCATCTCGGTAGATGGTCCTCCAAAGATCGTATGTATTATCTGATTGGTCTCAGGACTGGCTCTTTGATTTTGACCAGAGTTGAGATCAACCCTGACCTCTTTCTTTGTTTCTGATTTCTCATCCTTTTTCATGATTACATCCTGCAGGTGCCCGTCCCGAATAAGAGTTTCTATGTAATCTCTGAGTTGGTAACACTTAGAAGTCTCATGACTGGTTTCTTTATGGAATCTGTAATATTTGGTTGTATCTCGCCTGGCGAACTGAGACTGTCGTCGTGGTTCTTGTACCATATTCTTCTCTTTTAGGATGACCAAGATTTTCTCCTATTTTTTCCGAAGAGGGGTGTAATTGGTGTATCTGCCTCAGTACTTCTCTGTGGTCTGTTCGGCATTACGCCTGTTACCCCTGTCCTTGCTTTTTCTTTACCGTTTCCCTTCTGTTTTCCCTTCTGGTTCTGCCCCTTGGACTCGGCGTCCTTTTGTTCAGGTTTTCCTCAATGCATGTAGCATCCCCCCGTGGCTAACTCTTCTTCCTCGGCCAATGCATATCCTCCTGCCATATCCATAATGTTTGCATATCTGGTCAGTCGGGCTCTTCTTAAATCAAAAGATAGCCGACCATTATGCAGGTTGTTGATGAATGCATCAATTATTGCTTCATCGTTTGCACTGTTAATTTCTGATACCGCTTGGCTGAATCTCCCCAGGTATTTTTTTAGTGACTCATCATTCCTTTGCTTTATTTGAGAAATGTGAGCCACTGACTTTTTCCAGTGAACATTACTCTGAAATTGCCTTGAGAAGCTCCTACTCAGTTCACTGAAATTTCTAATGCTTGCTGGGGGTAATCTCCCGAACCACCTTGAACCCATATCTCCCAGAGTTTACGGAAAGTTGAGACATAGTAAGGGATCACTGTGGGCATACTGAGCCATGACACTTTTATAGCGTCTCACGTGCTCCTTTGGATCTGTATCTTCCTTAAACTTCTCCACGTGTGGCATCCTGAACCTTTGTAGGAATGGGGTCCGCAAAATTCCCTTAGTGAATGGACTGTCAGAATCATCATCAGATAAATCGTTATACTCATAACGTCTGACCAGTGTGTCCATTTGACGCCTGTTGTTCTCGACCTCTCGAGTTAGGCTCTGGATTATGACGTCTCTTTCTCCCACCGGGCTTCCCCGACGGTTAAACCGTTGGGTGATTGTCATTACTCTTTCTGGCTCTTCACTTTGATGCCGATCTTCACGTATGATTCCGTGATGATGCTTGCAATGATGTCGATCACTATCTTCTGATGACTACCGATCCCTATGTCGGTCATATTTGCGGTGTCTAGCACGTACTGTCTGATCATGGTTCTGCTTCTGGCGTGGTCGTTCCACTTCAGGTGTTTCACATCTAGCCAGATTGATGAGAGTAGAGTCCCTTCGGATTTCTGGTGTATTTATTTCTGGTCCTACTACAGCCGAACGAAGCCTTACCGGTGGTAGGTTAGGAGTTTATGCTTCTGCAACCAGTAGATCAACTCCTTTCTTTGTTGCGTCTGCCACCAATTGTTACAGTTTCTTTCGAAAACGTTGTGTCAGGTCTTCGCTGGTTGGTGAAACTTGCTGGATTCCTGCCAAGGGCATGGTTTGGTGTTCTGTGGCCGGTGCGGGATCTCGAGAAGTGCTTCCAACATGAAAATTATTTGGAGATTTGTGGGCATCCCCAGAGTTGCTTTTGTTTCTTGCCATTATCTTCATAAGTCGAAGGTTCAGCACCTCTTTATAGTGCCAATTGTTGACGTGCGTTTTTGGATGAATGTAAAAAGTCAACAAGGATTGAATTTCAGCTGTATTTGCAAAGAGAAAGAGAAGAAGAAATAATCAGACATGAGTGTTTTACGTGGTAAAACTTCGATGACTGGAGGAACATCCACGGGTGGTTGAATAACCAACCAAGCCAAAATCCAATATGAATAAAGTTATTACAATTCTCAATCTCTCTTTCTTCTCTCTGTATTTTACTATGATTGCCGTGTGTGTTTCGTTGCGAGATTAGGGGTCTATTTATATGTTTATAAAACCCTAATTTGCTTTGTACAAGTAATAAAAGAGATCTTTGTATTTAATTATGATTGTTTGCTTGTTCGAAGTAGATTGTCTTATTTCCTGTTTCGGAGACTTGTATTGAGATCGAATGAGACTCTAGTAGTGTAATCCAATTAGGACTTATTTCCTTATAAGAGCGTAGTCTTTTTGAAGGAATAAAGTTATTGTCTGATTGTGAATCTTTTCCTGTTCAATTCTGCTCTCACTAGGATTCTTTTTTGATATGGATATCTTCATATGACGAACTTGTGTAAGCTTTGGGCTGGATTTATTCAGGTTTTCATGTTCATCCCGAGTGAGGACAACGTTTGCTGGTCCCAAGTAACATTGCTTGTTTCCGAGTAGAAAATGTAATTAAATGGCCGAGTAAGCTTGACCGTCCCCGAGTATGTGGCGTTTAGTTGGTCCCGAGCAGTGTTTTGTTCAATATCCGTTTATTCGGACCTCTTTTCTTCAATGATGCCTTGTAGGATGTTTCCTAAGTGCCTATTTGGATGTCCACCTGATAATTTTATTCTCTTTGTCAATGACGTGTATGTCTGGTAAAATTTACATATAACACTCTGATTTTTTTGAAGGGATATTGTGTCGATATGTTCGTGAGTATCTTGATGATCAATTTTTTCTCCTATTATTTGAATTTGTAACTGGTAAGTTTTTTCTCTTGTTTGTTATTCAATCTATCATCTACTTATTGTTTCCAGATGAATATGTTATTTTCCTTGGGTGCAAAAGCCCTGGCACAATACTTTCGAAGGAGATTAGACTCTTCTTTCTCAGATGTGAGAAGTTATAGTTTCATTTTCCCTCGTATATTTACTTTTCTATACCACCCCCTTTTTTATTCCTTATTACTTTGTAATGAATGCATTACTGTATTGTCCTTGATACAATTCTTTTGCGATTCTGACTGCTTTTCGTTTATATGGTGTTCAACCTGTATTTCTGTTAGCAATGTACAAAATTTTCAAAGATATTCATAAAAATGTCGGTATCTCCTTTATGTTGTTGTAGATGGAATGGAAAACTAAGTTAACAGATAGCTGTCAATATTTTCCAATGTGGTGGCCCATGATGATTTATGAATTGCCTACATGGGCATATTTTTTGAAGTCCATTTTTGCTCACCCCCCTTGAAGGGGGTGAGTATTATCCCCCTCTCGTATGGATAACAAGTGTCCAGAGAAGGGTAAATTTGTCCCAACATATGATAGTGTTTAAATAAATTTACCCCCTCTATGGAGACATGTCATCCATGCACCCCCTTCTAAGGGGTAATGCTAAGGGGGTGAGCAAAAGTGAACTCTATTTTTTGTCGATGATTGAGATTGAATACTTATGAGGCCCCTCATGTATTGAGAACATTAGTATATATATTGGGAAATGTTGATGATGTCTTTTGTTGGCCCATTTTTCTGTTCTTTAGTTTATTTTTTATATTATTGCAAGTTTTCAGTTTATGGGGTTTTGATGATCTTAAAATTGTCAGATTAACCAATGACAGAGATCCATGTAGGATGCCTCCGTTCAACTTGCCTGATAACAGCTACTCGCAGTCTATGTCCTCACTGATGTCAGTCCTCCGTTATGACGAGTCAACGATTCAGTTTGATGATAACGGCTTGGATTACGGAGACATTGATGTCTTTGGTTTCCAGATCGACGAGCCGTTAAGTCTACCGGATTTTATTTTGTTGGGGATTTCCTTTGGAAATGAAGACATAAGCGAATTTGATGTTGGCGATTTTTGGTGGAAGACTAGCATTTACACTTGTCTTATTATGATGTTTTTTTTGTCGTATAGTGAGAACGGTTCGTTGAAACTAGAGGAACAACATACGACGTCATTCGTATATCCTACTACTGTGTAAGTATATATACATATTGTTCGGATTTTAAATCGGCGTTTTAGAATATGTTGGACGAGTGTTCAAATGATGTGATACATCGTTCGATTGAAGCGTTTCCTCCTCGTCCTCCTCGTCTTGTTTGATATATACAGTGTATATTATATGAGCGTATCAATCGTTTTATTGGATGATTAAAGCCAGAGTTGGAGCTAGTGATGTTGCCACTACAAGAGGACAAAGTAGGATGGTAAATTCCAAAAATGCCCTTAAAGTGAATTTGGTTTGATAAACAATAATGTTAATCAAACTATCTCGGAGTGTAATTATACTGTTATAGTGAGTTAGCCAATGTTATTAATATAAGAGAAAAGTCTAGATAAACAAATATATCATATCATAATATTTAGATGAACAAATATATTATATCATAACATAGACACTAGCACAACTTTATTGAATTTATTTGTGTGATTAATTTTAATTTTACAATAAATTATAATTTTCAATACGAGAAGAATTCACTTCAATTGTTTATATTATTATGTTATGATATAATATATTTGTTCATCTAAATATTATGATATGATATATTTGTTTATCAGACTTTTCTCTTATATTAATATCATTGGTAACGACTGTAGTGACGATTATATTCTACATATATATAGTTGAATGTGAGCAATTCCTTGAACATCCCGCATGGTGTTGAAAAAGCAAAGAGATTTTTTTTTAAAAGAAGAGTAGGCCAAAAATATAATACTAAATTACAAATGATAATAAATAAATAAATAATGTGTGCTTCTAATTCCTTTTTTTCTTGAACTTTGAATGAATCTTGTTTGCCTTGTTCTTAATATGGAAATGGTGAAATATGTCACCGGCTTAATAACTAAGTTTAAAAAACATCTATTATGGTAAATTACTTAAATTGTCCATATTTTTTTTTTTAAATACAACTTTCTGAACTCGTCCGTATCTCCCTAAAAAAATTGTCTGAAAATCGATATACAACTCTTCTCTTTCTTCAAAAAACTTGTCTCTCTCCAGATTATATACTAGAAGGTAACAAATATTTATGATCTTTACTTATATTTTTTCATACATTTCAAAATTTTTGCTTGCATTTCAGAAATCTTACATACATTTCTATATGGTTTAACAATGTTTCCAATCGTTTTGATATATTGTTTCAGTCTTTGTATGAACATGTTTGAACATTGAATAGATCCGAGCATTTTTCATATGTGACCGAGAATATTTAATGAATAATCAAACTTATTTAATATTAGACCGAGCTTTTTTATATTTGGAAAAAAACTCGATTATTTGAAAAAATACTAGATAATTTGAAAAAAGTTATCGACCCCTTACAAAAGTTCTCGATCTCTTACAAAAAAACTAGATCCTTTAAAAGTAATTCTCGATCCCTTACAAAAAAGCTCGATCTCTTATAAAAAGTTCTCGATCCAATCCCTTACAAAAAGTCTCGATCAATTTCAAAAAAAGCTCGATCTCTTACAAAAAGTTCTCGATCCATTAGAAAATGTTTTCGATCTCTAACAAAAAAGCTCGATCTCTTACAAAAAGCTCGATCCTTTACAAAATGTTCTCGATCCCTTACAAAAAAGCTCGATTCTTTACAAAAAAGCTCGATCCTTTACAAAAAAGCTCGATTAATTACAAAAACGCCCAATCCATTACAAAAAGCTCGATCAATTACAAAAAAAACTTGATTCTTGTTTAAATAAGCTCGGTCACACTATATATAAAAAAGGCTCGATCCCTTACAAAAAAAACTCGATCCCTTACATTTTTTTAGTTCGTAATAATTGTAAATGTAATATATGTTTTTAATTTGTTAATAATGGTTTGTGATGATGATTTTCACAGGACAATGGATCGGGTGAGAATAGTCATATTTTACAATGGTTGATAAGAACAATTACCCGTTGAAGTCAGAAGTTTTTTGGTTCCGATAACCAAGGATTGTATGTGTCAAAGAATATGACTTACGAAGAATTGATGTCGATCGTGCAAACTGTTATGAAATACGATGTGAACAAATACATTGCTAATCCACAGTCTATATCAATCGTTTCTGGGACAACATGTCACACATTTATAAGGAAGAACGATGATGTTCTTTTTATGCTAGGGGAAGATAGGGTGATTCCTCAAGTATGTGTTAGTTTAATTGAAAGATCAACAGGAGATGTGATAACTGAAGATATCCCTCATCATGAAAACATTCAACAATTTCGATCGTTTAGTGGAAACAACCAGTTGTTCACTGAAAAAAGTGGGATCAGAGGGCAGCAAAACATGTGTGGTGTCCCACCGGAAGTAGCCGACCATAGAGATATAACTGGACCTCAATTCAACAATGTCTTTGGTTGTCAAATTGATATGAATATTGGGCAGTACAACCACCAATACAATGAGATGTACAATGACATAAACAATGAGCGGAACTATGAACTGAATGTTGGGCTAATTCATGAGGTGGATAATGAGGTAAATTTGTATCCGGTAGATAATGTAGAGAACACTGAAGATGATTAAGAATCTATCCAAACAGAAATTTGTGTAAGACGTGTACACAGATGTAGTTCCAGTGCAACAGATATAGCTGAGACCTTTGTGGCCTGGCCTAATGTAACTGCAACTGATTCTGATAATACCACAACATGGGTTATTTCAGGAGTAGAATCATACTCGTTTGGTATGGGTGGAAGCAGGAGCTTGGTAGAAGATAACCCTACATGCATGATATATAAAGGGTATTTTTTTCCTACTAAAAAAGATTTAAAGAGACTGGTTGTGCATTTTACAATGCCGCACAACTTCGAGTGGAAGGTGAAAAGGTTGAATAAGACAACGTTACATCTGGTTTGTTTGATGGAGAACTGTACGTGGAAGTTAAGAGCAGTGATGAAAGATTAAGGGACATACTTCCAAGTAAGAAGTTTTATCAACGAACACACTTGTCCGTTGAAGGAGATTCACCGTCGCCATTGACAAGCTAGTGCAGTCATAATTGGAGAAGTGGTTGCACTTAGACTTCAACAACAGGATGATCGACTAATGCGTACGAAGAACATAATCACCGCTATGAAAACAATGTATTGCATCCAAATCATGTACAGTAAGGCACATCAAGCCCTCGATTATGCATTGGCATTGACCTATGGTTTGCATGAGGAAATCTGCCAATTGCTGCCATCATTCGGTTACATGTTGGAACAAAAAAATATTGACACAATCACTGACTTACAGTGCGACGAAAATGGTAAATTCCTCTACTTTTTCATATCGTTGAGTGCCTCACTTAGAGGATTTTAGAGATGTATGCGTCCAATTATTGCCATTGATGGTACACATTTAAAAGGAAGATTCATGGGTACAATGTTTGTTGCAACTGCATAAGATGGGAATGAACAGGTATATCCAATTTGGATACGGTGACTCAGAAAACAACCTATCATGGGAGTGGCTTTTGGACTTCTTGAAAGGTGCCCTTGGCCATATAGATGATTTGGTTTTCATTTCTGATCGACATGTAAGCATTGAAGCAGGGATTTCTAAAGTGGTCCCTTATGCCACCTATACCATATGTTGCTGACACTTTTATAAAAATATTAAGAAACGATATCACAGAAAGGATGTTGCCGTAATAATGGATAAAGCAGCCCGAGCGTACACCGAGTTAAAATATAACCGGCATATGGAAGAGTTATGAAACTTGCACCGAAATGCATATGAATATGTAATTGATGTCGGTCCACACAAGTAGTCCCGTGTACACTGCCCCAACAGAAGGTACAGGGTGATGCCAACAAATGTTGCAGAATGTATAAACTCATGCCTAAAATTTACACGCCAACTGCCTTTGTTGACTTTGGCAGAGTTCATTAGGAATATGTTACGTTGGTTTCACGATCGTTATAGGGCTGCACAGTCAATGTGTCATCAGTTGACCGATGCATCACATCTTATGATCCTAAAACGTGTAGAGAAATGTAGTTTTATGACCGTAAATCCAGTCGACTGGAACATATTCTCGGTGAAACGGTTTGGAAAACAGTAAACCGTTGACTTTGCCCGGAAGACCTACATATGCAACAAATTCCAAATAGACCATCTTCCATGTTCTCACGCTCTCGCTGCCTCAAGGCACATCAGAAGTTTTAGTGTACGGTTAATATTTCTAAAACGTGAATCTCATCGTTTTTATTGTTTTTACAGGGAGCGAAACTTGGATTTCACATCCCTGTGTGCGGACTACTACAAGAAACAAACACTTATTGACTCGTAATTGGTTCCTATTATACCAGTTGGAAAATCCTTCCACCTGAGTTGTGCCATCTGACATCGCTGAGAGGGTGGTTTTGAATCCAATCTCCAAGAGACAAGTAGGACTTCCGAGAGCGGGTCGACATATCTCGTCTTCGGAGATGACAATTACACAGTCGTGTAGGAGACGTGGACAACCAGGGCATAATTCCAGGAGATGTTCTAACTCACCTTTGATTAATGAAAGTCCGACCAGAGTTGTTTCTGAGGAATACCGCTGCAAGTGTATCATCAGTCAGTCAGTTGGCCACAACAAACAGATGTGCCCTAACATGGACTCCACTGTGGAATGAATTAAGGCGTTTCGATTGATGACATTGTGATAATTTGTAATCGTATTTCTTGTTCATTAACTTCAATTAAATTTTAATTAAATAGGATTTTCAATTTGTGTTATACTTGTGATTCCAAATAGTTGAAACGGAAACAAAAATCATTTTTTTTTCAATTGAATTGTTTTTGTACAAAAATATTGGTACATATAAAAAATATTACTACAGAAATCTAAACAGACTGGGAGTTATAAAAAATCTCAATTGCTATCTTCTCCCAAATGATTACCTTATCGTCTTCCGACCAATCAAAATCCTTCCTATCCACTAGTAAGTATTCGATCAATCTCAACATGTGGGGACCATAGGTACCCCTGTAGTTGGACACATTAACATGCGTTAATAAAACAATAGGTTTTTAATAACACAATCTCAAAGTTAATGAAAATAGAATGTCTTACGATTTCTTCTATTGGGCGATACATGTTTTGAACACCACGCTGATGGAGAAGGGCTTATTCTTCTTAGCGAACATCTCACTGGCAGCTGGTCATACAGTATGAAACCTGATCTGATGCAACATTGACAGTAAAAACCAATGCAAGGGAGCTAATTGCGCCTTTAGGATATTAATTGAGACAATCTGTCTCCAGGGGTCCAGTATGAACATCTTCCCGGTGGTGAGGTCAACGCTCACCAAGAGCCAATGTTGGCATCCAATGTTGCACGGTATCAGGACCTGTAAACGTAACAAGAAGGTGTTAGTATATACAAAGACATTTATATTATAAACTGACAAACCAAGTAACACTTACCATGTCAACCTCGTGCCACAGATGACTTCCACTCGGGGCACCACCACACACTGTCGTAAGGTCCTCACGGTCCACCAGGACCTGAGAACATTCCATCACGCTGTGGTGATCTCTCTGTGAGTATCACGAGGCATCGTTCTCATGTACTGGTGCTCCAGGAATGACTGTACATACATTTGATCGATAGGAAGTTATTAATGTTTTACAAACTAATTTACAAGCATGTGAAGTCATTGCTTATTAAATACTTACAAAAAATTGCGCATTCAATATGTTGATACTCTGGTTGTACACCTTCAGGAATCCTCACTGACGCTTCCTAAGAATATGGAGGTACGCGTCCATATGATGGGAATATATACACGTAATAAACTGTTATGAGTGTATCAAAACTAAAACAAACATAAAATAACAAAAGGCCTAACGCACGTACCTCGTCCTCCAACTCCATGAAGTTGGCCTGCATCCGATGTAACCATGCAGCATCAACTGACTTCAGCACATCGACATCACGTCTGTAATCATTTTCCATTAGCTACACAATTATTTAATTGAACAAAAAACTACTGCCATCTAAATAGATAAAATTTTACTTACCATTCCCAGTTTATTTTCCTTTTGAAGGCTTGGTAAACCTTCAACTGGTCAGCGTCCACCAGACTGTGGGGATAAAAAATATGGTCTACAGCCTGAGATATTACCCTCGGCCTCTTCGGCCTGTAAAGATCTGTGTACAGGCTAAGCAACTGCCAACTGTGCCTATGTACTTGCCTCTCTAGTTGAACTCCCCTCTCTAGAGTGTGTTACGATGAGGAGCTCTATCCCTTCTACGGCTGGATCGATGTAGAGGGTGAAGGGGGGAGGGGCAAGTGGCGCTCCATAGGTGGGGGAGGTGGAGGAGACGGTTGCCGCTCAATCAATGGGGGAGGTGGAGGGGACGACAACCGCTCGATCAATGGGAAAGGTGGATGGAAAGGTGGAGGGGAAGGCTGCCGCTAGATCGATGTGAGGTCCGACAGAACTGTTGTCCGTGTAGCAGGCCTAGTATATCCGGTATGCTGGTGAGCCTCACTCTCCAGAACTGCCCCTCCGGTATGGGTATCCTTCCGATGTCCACCAGTCCTGTCTGTCCCCCCGGTATACCTACGTGTTGTCTCCGGGAGTAAAGTCTGAATCAGGACCAGGTGGACCATCCTGGGTGTGTATGCGTCCTCGAGCCCTAAAGCCCCCCGATCAATATAAGTAACTTATGGTGCTGCTGTTGTTGATCCTCCTTGCTCTTCTGTATCATAGCCAGCAACTTCTGATGCTGCTGCTGTCGATCATCCTCACTCTTTCAGAGGACTTCACGTAACTCGTTGAACTAATGTTCCCATGGGGCCTGAAATCATGTCAACATTGTTAGTACTAAAACAATCGATAGGACGCGTTAATAAAAACAAAAATATCAACTCAACTTACCTCCTCATCACATCCAACGCCTGCACGGGAATCCCTTATAGATGCAGCAGGTCCGAGGTGGTAAACCGAACCCTTCTATGCCTCACTAGTCGAGGAAAAGACTTAGATTCATCAGCGTCCTTAGCGTTCAAATCAAAACCCTCCGGGTTAGAAGCCTTCATCTCACTGTGCCTCCCACCCATACCCTTCTCCTCGGAACCCTCTCCATTGCTCCCGTCAGTGGATCAGGGACAGTCGGAAGGTGAACCCTTTCCTCCTCTACATACAAGACCCCTTTCTCGTTTAGGCCTCCAAAGTACGGTGCCTCCGTCTCAGCTGTTGTGGGCACGATTTTCTTCCTCGCAAACATCTGAAAGCTTAGTTAGAGGAATGTCATTGTAAACATAGTAACTAATATAACGATTAACAAATTAAATAAATACCCTAGCACTGAAAATCTTGGCCAGCTTCTTCCCTTTCGGTTGTTTGGTAAACTCTCACTTCAACATTCGGGGAAAAAGCTTTGTAACCCTCTGGGAGCCGAACTCAACGCTTAGTTCGAGGATCACCTCAAAACCAAATATCTTCATTAAAGATAAATACGATTAGAATCCAAAAAATTTAGGACAAGAAAAACTAAGTACATGTTGTAATTCAAAGTTCTTACCAAGAGGGCATGCGATAGACCGTAAATGTTGTACCCCTCCACGGTATGTACATCAGCGCCCAGTGATTGTTAGCGTCCCTCCTCACGTCGCTGGGGTAACGTATGCTTGAATGACAAAATAGAATGCCTATAGACATAAGCACCCCACGAGAACTAGGGGTGAGCAAAAATCCAATGAACCGAACCGAACCGATCTAATCGTTTTTTTTTTGTTTTTCTTTACTAACCGGTTCAGTTCGGTTTAATTTTTTTAAAAACCGGATTATCCGGTTTTGTTTCCGGTTCAATGGGTCGAACCAAAAACCGAACCGAGAATCGGTGTATAAAAACAAAATCCCTTAATTTTTTTACAGAACCCTCTTTGCTCTCTGTCTCACTCTCATCTAATCCTGAACCCTAAATTTATCAACTATAAATCTCTCAATTTCTTCGTTTATCTCTCTCGTTCGACGACCGCGTGCGCCACTATTTCTTTACTTCGTCATTTTTGCATAGGTTTGTCAAAAATTCTTATCTCAAAATCTTTTCTCAGTGTGGCTCTATATAGATCTCCCATCTCTCTATGTCTTCGTAGATTTGGTGCTTCCACGATATAATTCGTATTTGTGGCCCTCGAGAGAGACGATGGTGCCTCCACGATGTATTTTGGCCCTTGAGAATGATGACGGTGCTGTTGATATGGATGGTCGTCATGTCAGATGTAGTGATCCATCTGATGGAGGCTTCATCATAAGCTCCATTGAAAGATCTTTCCAAATCTCTTCTAGCTTTTTTTTTCTTTTTTGAATACTTTTTTTTTATGGAGCTCTTGGAAGATTTTTCTCTATCTCTGTTAAGTTTTGTTTTAAGATTGAGATCCCTTCTAGTTTTTTGTTTCTTTTTGTTTGATGGAGTTCCTGGGAGATTTTTCCAGATCTGTATTAATTTTTGTTTTTTTTATCATTTTGTTTCTTGATGATTAGTTTGTGTTGTGATAATTATTATTATGTTAGAAAATGTGTTGATAATTATTTTGTTTCTTGATAAATAGATCTCTTCAATCTATTACCTTGGTACAAATGTGTGTTTATTGTAATGTAGACAAATATGGCCTGATTGGTTTAAAAAATGAACAAAGTGTAATAATTAAAGTCCAGAATTTTGGTCTAACAGGCCCAAACTGAAAAAACCGAACCGGTCCAAACTGGTTGGTTTTTGATCGATTGACATTCGTAAATTTTATTGGATCAGTTCGTTTTTTTAAAAACCGAGTTTTACTGGTTTTTTAATGGTTCTATTGAAAAATGAACCGAACCGGTATATGCCCACCCCTAACGAGAACACATAGAAGGTAGCGAGGTCCTCCACCAACGAAACTGCCAAAATGGAATATGGAATCTTGAATCTCTCGTCCACCCCCATTAGTATCCAGTTCATCATGTAGATGAGGCACAACTTCACACCATCGTACGCCTCCTGAAACTCTTCGAGGGTGAGAACAATCCTCAACCCTTCCAATGATACCTCATCAACTCTAGGAAAGTACCGTTGATGTATGTCATTCTTCACTGTAACACACAAGCTCGTGTCCGGTATGACTCCAAAACGTAATCTGGTGATGAGGTAAAATTTCACCTTCGAAAACCTCACCACATGGTTCCCTAACAGGAACCGCATCTCATCTGTTGGCCCATTATGGTTCAAATCCTGCAACAACAACCGATGGATAACACCACCTGAAACTTCATATCCCGGTGCATCGACATGAAATGCCCAAAACAGGACGCCATGAACTGATGTCGATCCTCAACAGTAAAATCTTCAGGGACCCAGTTCAGTGCATCGTCTATATGGGTGAGGGCTTCAAAATGGTCACGTCGAGTTAATTTTCCCTTGAACCAATCTCCCTCTAGAGTTTAAGGAAATCCTTCAACATGTTACTCATCTGCAATGTGACATAAACAATACATAAGTAAAATGGAAAAAACTTGGTTTAATCTATTAAAAGTCTCGATTCTTTAAAAAACTCCTCAATTCTACGAAAAATATTCTCGATTCTATCAAATATATTTTCGATCCATTCAAAAATTCTCTCAATCCTTTACAAAATTGTCTCGATCTTTTGATAAAATTCTAGATCCTTTAAAAAATATTCTCGATACTTTGTAAAATTCTCGACCCTTTAAAAAACATTCTCAATCCTTTGACAAATATTTTTGATTCTTTAAAAAATTCTCGACTATTTAAAATAATTATCGATCGTTTGAAAAATATTCTCGATCGTTTGAAACATATTCTCAATCCTTTAAAAAAAAATCTTGCTCGTTTGAAAAATATTCTCAAACTCTTTAAAAAAATTCGATCCTTTAAAAAATATTATCGATCGTTTGAAAAATACTCCTGATCCTTTGACAAATGCTCGATTCTTTCAAAAATTTCGTCGATTCTTTGAAAAATTATATCGATCCTGTTCAAAAAAACCTCAATTTCAATTAAATTTTTCTCGATTTAACTAATACTAATTTTCAAAATAAAAAATCCTCAATACCCAGAATTTTGTCTTCCTCATCACATATTCAACATCATTTCAAACCCTAACCACAACCACAATCATTCTCATATCTCTTTTTCAACCCTAATCTACAATTTCAATCAACAAAACACAAGTCTAACATGCAATTGCATGTTATGAACAACAAAATCGAGAAAAAAAACAAACAAACTGAACTTACCTCCATCGATCATAACAAATTTGGTGTACTTTCGTTCCGGTCACTTCGTTGTCGTCGATTACCTTCTTGTCGGTTTTTTTCTCACTTTTGCTTTTCTAAGACTTTGAAAACAACAATTTTCTCTTTTTTTTAGTAATTCAGGGTATTTTCATCTGATCACATTAAATGGTGCCTTGTAAACATACATTAGTAAATTTGTGATATTTGCACAACACCCCCCCCCCCCCCCCCCATCCCCCAAATAGTGTCAATAATTTTTTGACCCCTACTGTCACTACTAATAGTGGCAGCCTTCAATTGGGTGAAATAAATAATAAATAAATGTGATATTAAGATTTTAGTCTCTCTAGATTGCATTAATCTGGGTTTGGTTCACTGGTTTTTGGAATTACTAACTTTAGTCCTTCTGTTAAGAATTTCATGAAAATAAAAGGAATTTTATACAATGAACGAAATGCCTTTAATGAAAGTTTCTGATGAAGGGTAATATGGTAATTTTATATTTAATTAAATAAAAAATTAATAATTGAAAAATAGAAAAATAATTAAAAAAATAATTTAGTAAAAAAAACTAATATTAAAAAATCAAATTAAAAAAAATAATCTGGTGGCCACCACAAGATCTGGAATTTGAAAATCCAGATTCTAGATTATCCACTAGATATCTTTATAAAATTAAACAAAAAATAAATATAACGTAAAATCCACAACATCAATATCTAAGACCAAGATTCCAGAAACCAACATCATCAAAATCATCAGCACCAAACCAATCAAACCCTAACTTTAATCTCTTTCTCTCTCTCTCTCACTCTCACTGGCTCTCTCTCCCTTTTTCTCACAAGTTAGATTCGGCTACCGCTGAATCGACTTAGAATGATCTAGTTCTTGATGGGTGTATTGTTTCTCTACCTTCTTGTCATGAGCTTCGAAATCCCACTTGTTTTCAGAACCGAGTCAGGGTCGGACATCGACGATGACGGGTCTATGATGGGGTTCTTCACCGATGCAGTGCGCAAGCATGTACTGCTTGAGATGGAAGCAGAACACTTGGTGGCGGCGAATTATCCTTCAAGAGGAAGTTCACTCACCATGCACCATCATGAATTCTCTCGATCACCGGAGCGACAAAGGCGAATGCGGGAGTTCAAGAGAGTGTCGGGTCTGTTCTTCTACGAGAGCATGTTCGACGACATGGATTGGGTGATGGGGTTGAGTTGGGATTTGGGTCAGGTGGGATGGTGGTTGTTGATGGGGTTGAGTTGGGTTTGGGGGTGCTATGTGGGTTCTGATTTCTACATGAAATTTGGAGATCGGAGTGGTGAGTTTGTTTTTCAATTTATTATCTGAGTTTGGTTGGAGTTGATGAATTTCCGTGATTCATTTCAGTCTTTAGTATTGTGGTTTATGGGTGTTTCATTTTGGTTCGGAATTGATGAATTTCTAGGTGTTTCATTTTGGTGGTTAGGTGTTGATGAATTTCTGGTGTTTAAATTTGGCTTTGTTCATTTGAATCTTCTGTAGGGAAAATTGCACAACGGAAGCGTAAAAAAAAAGGGTTTAGTATATTTAAAAAATGTTCCCTTTAAAAGAAAGAACCTTAACCCTAGATTAATTGATGTATATTAAAAGTGTCGTTTCTTTTTTTTATCGAATTGAATCTGCAAGATCATCCATTCCAATCACGAACGTAAATCACCTAGGAGTATGGGCTCCCTTTCTTTAAATCGTATGCCTGAGGATGGAAACATACAAAATCTTTTTCTTTATTAGTCACAATAATCCTCTAAGAGAAAATTCAAGAACGTCCGGTCACTTGTGAATTATCAATCAATTTGATTGAAACTCGTGCGAACTTTGATTCGATATTGCACACAAAACCCTTTTGATACAAAAGATACTAGTGTACTATCGAAAACAAAAACGTTCCCTCTTTTCTCTATGCTTTGCCGAATTCTTCACACAATTTTATAACAATAAAAAACAACTTCCCACACCAAAAATTATGTCTTGGTCGAAATTAATAGGTAGTGTATATAGGAGACCAAATCCTCTCATATGAAGGATTTACTTGGTGGGCAAGAATTCTTTCCTTAGGTGAATTGACTTAGTAACCAAGAATCCTTTTCTAAAAAGAATTCTTTTCTACACTAAGACTCCTAATTCAACTCATTAGTGTATTTGTGACCATATTAAAGACTTCCTAATTTGACTAGAAAAATAATTCATTTTATTTATCTACTTATTAAATATATTCTTTAATATTAATTATACTACCAACAATAGTATAATATTAGGAGACATTCTCCTATTAGGAAAAAGATTTTGACTTTTAATTAAATAATTAGTTAATTACCAAATTAATTAATTTCCATTTAATTAAATAATAAAATAAAAAACAATATAGTTAAGCTAAAATATTTAGCCTTTGTCGCCCAAGACCACACATGGGCATATATATTATTTTTCTTATTTTATTAAATCCATTGGACCTTAATAAAAAGTTCACATGTGAACTAGACCCACTCTTACAAAAAGAAACAAGTTCACATGCCTCAATACAATTCTGAATGGACCCATAAATTGGTCCGGTAGAATATCAAGTGATCCATGCAAGTTCGTGTGGATTAGGGTGTTGGAACTCCGTTCACCTGTCGCGCAGCTGAAATGGATTTTAAAAATTTTATACATATCGTAATCTGTATTTGGGACCGTATTTATTTTCAAAACAAATAAATATAAAAATTATTACACTAATAAGATATTTGTAAATATAAGAAATTGTAATCAATAATAAGAAGAGGATTAAGAAGCTAACCAACGTTTGGAGGCTCTTTCACTTTTCGATATGCTCCTGATCTGTACCACTGATCTTCCTAGCTATTCCTGGGACTGGTAACTGGAGTGTGGGCGCTTCACGGTCTCAGGGACTTAGAATGAAGGATGTAGGAAAACTAATAAACTGTTTCTTAATTTTCACTATGCAACACTTGCACTATTTGCATCTCATGCAAACTCTAATATATGTGTTGATATGTGTTTCACGCATACACTAATTGCTTCAAAAGCAAAAATTGATCTGTGCATAATTCCTTTTTTAAGCAAAAGACCTGATGCACACGTTGTTGAAAACCAAACAAAACTTTCTCCTTTTTTTTTGTCTTTTTGTTAGTAGAACCTGGGAATGACAATTTGACCCGCACCCAAGGGCACCCCGTCCAAACCTGACCTTGTAGAGTCGGGTGTGGATGGTGAATTTACAACCCGCGGACTTGTGAACCCGTTTAATGAAAAATCATGTGGGTTCGAGGGCGGATGCGGGTTGGAAAAATGAACCTGTGGGTTGGACCCGCGAACCCCGCATAAATAAAATACTTGTATATAAATATACATAGACATTTGAATTATTTTTTGTTGTTTTATTTTTATAGTTATTATTGTTTTGTAATGTATCAAGTAGGGAATTAGAAATGGAAATTCAATTCAATTAAATATCCAATAGGTTATTACATGTGTAAATTTACAAATGACAAATCGCAGGTTTGCGAGTTCGTGGGTTGCGGGTTTGTGGGTATCCCGTGGATGAAGTATCCACCCGCGAAGCCACATTGTTTCGTGGGTGAGGGTATGGGTGCAACCATAACCCGTGGGTTCTAACCCGTTTACCTACACGGGTTCAAGGGCGGGCTTGAGTGAGGAAAATTTTCACGGGTGAGGATTTGGATTTTACAAAACCCACTCGAACCCGACCCTCTGTCATCCCTAGTAGAACCACTTATACAGTTATAATCACGCACACCTTTTTGCGAGTGATCAGTGACCACTAAGTAGTTCACCTTCTTATAATCAGTTTTCAAAATAATCTATATATCTTAAAAATCATTTCAAAAAACGAAATCTCCTTAATATTGATTTGTTTTTTTTTTCAAATAATATATATCATATATATAATATTTAACTTTTAAAAAATTGATCATATCTGTATTTGAAAATAAAACCTATATTTTATTTATCAAATAAGATAATATATATATATATATATATATATATATATATATATATATATAAATTTAAACAATTCACTTTCCTTTGATCTTGGTTACTATCTTGGTCTCCTTCTAGGTGCACCCAAATTGCTTTTTCTTCTGTTGTTTCTTGACCTTCTAACAGGTCTTAACAGTAGCAACTTTACCAACCATATGAATCTCTTGACCCTTGCCTTTCACAAGAATCTTTTCAGCACTTTGAACATCTTGCATCAGGCCTTGCAAGGTGTATTCCTTATTTGTTCAAGGTGTAGTCCAACTTGAACTAATTAAAGGAATCCGACAGTGAGTTGACAATCATGTCAATTTTTCATCTCACCATCTATCTCAGCACCATTGAGTTCAGCAATGTTGAGATGTACTATGACTTTGATCATGAGATTATTCACAGCCTGTCCAGGTTTCATCCTAAGATTCATGAGAGCAGTCACTGCCTCTCTCTTAGTGATCCTGGACTTCATAGCAAACATCTCTTCCAGAGACATCATTATATCGGCAACAGTCTCCATTCCTTCATGTTGTTGTTGCAACACGTCGGAGATGGTGGCAATAATGTAATGTACATTTAACCATCTCATCTGAAGACTTCCACTACTGATACTCATATCTTTTGTCCTTATTAGATTCATTAATAGGAGTAGGTGTTTTAGGAAGAGACAGAACGATATTTTTTCAACTTGCAACAACAACCCAATTTTCCTATTCCATTTGACATAATTATCATCAGTTTAAATATTATCTTTTAGGATGTTTGATTAGGGATGGGGTAATGATTTCTTTTTAATAACAAAAATTATATAAGTAAACAATCATTACAAAGAACTTTTGAATATTTATCTTGAATTAAAAAGAATTAAAAATAATTCAATTGTAAATTCAATGGTGATCCTACACCCATAGATGTCACGCCTCCTTTGGGAGTTCGCACAATTTACTAGTTGGACCAGGTCCTACCCAATTGTTAACAAAACAACCAATGTTTTATATTTTAGCCTTGCAATTTTATTAACAAAAACTCTTGGGAGGATATTAATAAAATTACATTGAGTGGGTTACCAAGTTATCGACCTTCAATATAATCCCTCACGAATATCCCTCATTTGGGAGTATATATCGTTTGGGCTAATTGTCTAGTCTATCATTGTAAAGAAGTAACTTGTTAAATTCCCTTCATGAATACTTCTTGGGAAGTTATTCACGAAACATAAAGTTCAACTAAACTTGGAAGCCATAGGTGTTCAAAACACCTTCTCCCACTTAATTGTTTAAGGTGTGTGATCGAATTCCAAAGAATGATTTACCAAGTTATCTAGATGCCAATTAGATACATAAGCCATTCAATGCATGTTCATACTAAAAAAGATATATGAGTGGCACTCCTATTCTATATGGCATGTTATCAAACAACGACAAACATTGCAATATTCACAAAAATATAAATAACTTCAATTTTGGTCCATCATATAAAAGCAAGTAAATTACATATGTCTTGGAATACAAAAAATTTCTTTCTTGGCGAACAAGTCTTCACGCGACCTTCGTCGTTTGGACTTCATCGGCTGCCTCCCATGGGCGTGCGTACTGTTGGCTCCTTCCCATGGGCGTGCGCGACAACCCTATAAAGGGCTGCCATGCGCATCCCATGGCTTCCATAGGGCTTTCGTGCGCAGCCCATGCCACAACAATCGTGGTCGCGTGCTCTTCGCACGCACATTTGTTATTATGGCTCGTATGTTCCCAAACTTGATCCGGCTGCTTCCAATTCTTCAAACCTTCGAGTCTTCGATACTTGAATGTATTACAGAAAAATTTTAAATAAAAAAAATACTGCAGGTTTTTTTTTTATTACAATATATTGCAGTTTTTTTTATTATTACAACAACAAAAAAAAAAAAACTTAGCAACTACCAAGAAGGAAATTATGGTGATGATAGGTCACCCTTCTTGTTACAATCCCAAAATAAAAATACAGTGAAATTCTAAGACCAAAATTGAGCATTAACAAACCACATATAAAAACACACACACACACACACACACACACACACACATATATATATTTATATATATCCATATACGAATGCCTAGAGTGTCATCTCTTTCTAAAACATTCCTATATACAATCAAAAGAAAAAGAGTCACGTACACATACATCAATTAGTCTATGGTACAACCTGACTCTGATACCAATTGCACAACGGAAGCGTAAAAAAAAATAGGGTTTAGTATATTTTAAAAAAATTCCCTTTAAAATAAAGAACCTTAACCCTAGATTAATTGATGTATATTAAAAGTGTTGTACCTTTTTCTTTTCCGTGACGATTGAACTAGCGTCGAATTGAATCCGTAAGATCTTTCAATCCAATCACGAACGTGAATCACCTAGGAGTTTGGGCTCCCTTTCTTTAAATTGTATACCTGAGGATGGAAACAAACAAAATCTTATTCTTTGTTAGTCACAATAATCCTCCAAGAGAAAATTCAAGAACGTCCAGTCACTTGTGAATTATCAATCAATTTGATTAAAACTCACGTGAACCTTGATTCGATGTTGTACATAAAACCCTTTTGATGCAAAGGATACTAGTGTACTATCAAAAACAAAAACGTTCCCTCTTTTCTCTCTATGCCTGGCCGAATTCTTCACACAATGAGTTGAACGAAGTTTTTTTTATAACAATAATAAACAAATAAAAAACCACTTCTCACACTAAAAATTATGTCTTGGTCGAAATTAATAGGTAGTATATATAGGAGACCAAATCCTCTCATAAGAAAGAATTATTTGGTAGGCAATAATCCTTTCCTTAGATGGATTGACTTAGTGACCAAGAATCATTTTCCAAAAGAATTCTTTCCTTTACCAAGACTCCTAATCCAACTCATTAGTGTATTTGTGACCATATTAAAGACTTCCTAATTTGACTAGATAAATAATTCCTTTTATTTATCTACTTATCAAATATAATCTTTAATATTAATTATACTACCAACAATAGTATAATATTAGGTAGGGTGGACATTAAGTTGCGAATTGAATCGAATCGAATCAACCCGAATCGAATCGAATCGAAAAATGGGTAATCGAATCGATTCGTAGCATTAATTAGGTTTAAATCGGTTTAAAAAATGAAAATGAATTTTTTTTAGGTTCAAACCGATTTGGTTTTTTAAAAACCGGATTGAACCTAATAAACCGAGTATATAACTTAAAAAAAACCCTAATATTATTTTGGAGTTCGGAATGGATTTGTTATTAACTTATTATCATGTAATATGTTTTTAACTTATTTTTTATATATATACTTTTAAGTTAGGTTTGATTTGCGTTTTTTGGCTTTGGGCTGTACAAATGTCCAAAATGAGTATCCAACAACCCATTAATGTTAAAAATAAATTAAAAATATCAATTAAGCTAGCCGGCTCATTAGGCCCAAAACCATATTGAATCGAATCGATTAAAATAGGTTAAATTCAATTCGGTTCTCATTTCGTATTAGGTTTAAACCGGTTCAATTTTAGATGAATCGAAATATTTTAGGTTCAATTGGGTTTTACTCAAAATCGAATCGAATTGAACCGTGCCCACCCTTAATATTAGGAGACCTTCTTCTATTAGAAAAAAGATTTTGACTTTTAATTAAATAATTAATTAATTACCAAATTAATTAATTTTCATTTAATTAAATAATAAAATAAAAAACAATATAGTTAATCTAAAATATTTAGCCTTTGCCACCTAAGATCACACATGGGCATATATATTATTATTTTTATTTTATTAAATCCATTGGACCTTAATAAAAAGTCCACATGTGAACTAGACTCACTCTTACAAAAAGAAACAAGTTCACATGCCTCAATACAATTCTAAATGGACCCATAAATTGGTCCGGTAGAATATATCAAGTGATCCATGCAAGTTTGTATGGATTAGGGATCTTGATGGGCTATCTAAATTTAAGCTCCGATAAACATAACCTAATCACAATCAACAAATGATTCACTTAGGTCTGATCTATTAATTTTAGTTTATTCCACTAAAAAACTAAAATTGAACTCTTAAATAAAGATAGAATAAGTTAATATTGCTCATTCATACCCTAGACAATCTTAATGGAGATATTGTATCCTCGTGAAAAATATCAGTAATCGCCAAGAGCTCATAGACCGCCTATAGCTCTCCAAGTTACCATATTTACTCATATGACAACAATTTGGACTTTGATATTTTGACTTGTCCAGAAGCCATGTTTCAATATACACTATTGAAAACTTAACGTTAAGATTTAATATCCAATACCTTAAAATATCCATATGATGGTATTCTACTCACATTTAATAAATGGTGTCACGATGTCCATATTTATAAATGAAGTCCTCTATCGATTAACAAATGAATACCACCAAGCTATCGAGGATAGACTATGCTATATAATCGTACTCATTATAGCTCAAATGATAACACGTGTAACCATAAGTCCATCATTTATCTCAGGATTGAGATAGACTCTCTGATTGTCTTCAAGTGAAAACTTTTATCCAATGACGATTATAGATAAAGTAATTCACTATGATCCTATTCAATGCACCCAGTGCACTAGATACTTATACCCAAAGACACCATATTTTGACTATTTTAGACACATCATAACACATTTGATCTCACTTAAATACTAGCAAAAGAATCTACAATTTTGACAAGATAAAGGCGCTCAACCTTTATCTTTAATTGTGAATATTATTCAAGATTAACTAAAGAATTGTCTACCTCATACATATCTACATGTATGAATAATTCTTCTTTTCTCATAGTCTTTTGATCTTATGATTATTTATTTTTGACAATTATAATAATTAAACTATAAATGCTACAAAATTTGTTAAACTATAAATCACTTTATTAATATGAAAAGATTGTCAAATATATTATTATACTTTTGTTATCGAGCATAATCCCAATATCTTCATGTACTAGTATCTGATGGTAGTGTCTAGGTTTGGGTTCGGATTTGGGTTTGTGTGATTTGTTAGGTTTGGGTTTGATGTTGTTGTTCATGATTCTGGTGATGGATTGAATCTGGGTTTAATTGAATCTGGTTGGGGATCGGATGGAATGAAGATGAAAGATCTGGGATTTTTTTTTTCATATATTGTGGAGACCTTTAAATTATTAATTTTTTCCTTTTAAGTCTAATTTTTTATTAATTTTTTGATAATTGTAATTTAAGTTTGTTTAAATATTTATTTATTATTTATTTAAATTTAATTTGTTTTGTTCTTTAATTATTTATAATATTAAATAACAATTTTACCCTTGTTTAAGACAAGCTTCTAGAAGATTTCATTACATTTCATATATTGCTCTTGTTGACATAACGGAAGTCAACGAAAATCTAACGGAATTGGACAGTAGGGACTCGAATTTGTATTGTCAGAGAACTAATGGACTAAAGTTAGTAATTCTAAAAATTAGTGGATCAAACTCAGATAAACACAAATTAAAGGGTCTAAAATCTTAATATCTCCATATAAATACTTGGTGAGTTCGATCAATTGACACATGGCTAAAATTTAGACCTCTGTTGGAGTATGGTAAATCAATTTGTCCAGCAATGGCCTTGTTCGGATATTTTGGGCTCCACTAAAAATTCTCTGTTGCTTTCCTTTTGAAAAAGAAGATCCAATTGAAATTATTTGTTTTAAACTTTTTATTGGGTTTTAAAATAATTTTAAAAATTAGTGTATTGAATATTAACAAGTTGACGATTTTGTAAAAGAAAAAGGCAAAATCGCTCTTTGTTTAAAATGAATTTTCTATTATCATAATATTTTGTAACCATCTAATATTTAATCATAGATTCTAAACATATTCAGATTAAAACGGGGATTCTTCTGAATGAAGTTGTTGAAATCAACTAAATATAAGATTTTTTGATTTATTTTTCATTTTTTCTTGTTTTGTCGAGATTTTAAAAAATTTAAAAGATTGAGAGTAGAACTATTGGCTAGTGGGTGAGGTCGGGCCCACCGTGCCACCACCACTATCACCGGCAGTGGGACTCATAATAATAATTTCCAACACGCGCCTGAAATACTTTCATAATTGAATTACAATCTTTTGTGATTTCTAAAATAATAATAATTGAATTAACTGTGAATTCGGCGGCCGCTGCTAGAAAAAAAGCACTCATTTGAAAAGCAAAAGTGGTATAATTACAATAAATGTGGGATTTATAGAGCTAATTTTTTCTAACTTTGATTAATGTAGCGTGACACGTCAAACGTGATATAATAAGATATTTCATATTCAACGTGACGCATCATATGATATTGTAAAATTATATATTTTTAAAGAAAATGAGATATTTTATATCCAACGTGATATCTATAGGATATCTCATGCTCAATGTGATATATACATATGATATTTCATGTCCAACATGATATATATGAGATATTTCATATCTTACATAAAATACCACATATAACAGATATTTCCAACATGACATACTTTATTTCCAACATGACATACATGAGATATTTTATTTCCAACATGGCATATATGAGATATTTTATGTCCAACATGGCATACGTGATATATTTCATTTCTAACATGACATACATGAGATATTTCATACCAAACATGATATATATGAGATATTTCATGTCCAACATGACATACATTAGATATCTCATGCCCAACATGACAGACATGAGATATTTCATGTCTAATATGAAATAATTCATACATGGGATATTTCATAGTCAATATGACATACATGAGATATTTCATACCCAAAATGATATACATGAGATATATCATGCTCAATATGATATACATTGGATATTTCATGTCTTACATGAAATACTGTATACATGTTATATTTTATATCCAACATGACATACATGAGATATTTCGTTCCCAACATAACATACATGAGATTTCATGTCAAACATGATATACATGGCATAGTTCATGTTTTACATGCAATACTGTATATATGGGATTATTCATACCTAACATGACATGCACGGGATATTTCATGTCTAACATGACATACACGAGATATATCATGTCCAACATGACATACACGAGATATTTCATGTCTTACATGAAATACTGCATATATGAGATATTTCATGTCCAACATGATATACATGAGATATTTCATTCCCAACATGACATACGTGGGATATTTCATGCCAAACATGATATACATGACATACTTCATGTTTTACATTAAATACTGCATACATGGGATATTTCATGCCCCAACAGGAACTATAAAAAGCTTTAATTTGGCAATCAATTACAATGGTTGTTGAGACACTTTAGATTACGTGGATGAGGAACTTATTAGGGAGTGAGTAGAAAACAAGTTGTCATACAATGAGTTAGGGGAGAATATGTTATTTCTTGCACTGTACATCCACCTAAAGGGAGAAGACCATCGGGCATGCCAGAATAATTTAGGATACATTCTTCCTTGGAAGTGCCTCCTTTAAAGGTATGTACCAATTATGGAGGATTTGGATCAATTATGCTTATACATAATATTCATACATGCTCAAACGTGGAAGCAAAACCACGACCATCCTTAACGTTACAACTTTTAACGAGTGTTGGTTGTTAACTGTGAAACTTTCATTTTATGATAGTCGTTGAATGTTATTTACAGTCTTAGTTTTTGTTGGTCGTTTAAACAATTTGGAATGTTAATAAGCTTCCCTCTATTTACAAATACTTTATTATTTGATTTTAAAAATTGGTTAATAACTTTGGACTAAAAACAGATGCATGACAGAAAATTTTGGTAGACTTTCCTCTGTTTGTTGATATTACCAAAATATTTAATTACCTGCATTAATCATAATATCATATCTCAGGAGCAAAACACAACATTGTATTATAAAATCATATCACTCTACCCACTATAGAGTCTCGATTAATTAGTTCTAATTAGAAATAATTTTTTTAATATCTATACAACATCCATCTTATGTCATTAGCATAACAGTAAAGCTTGAAAAAACCATTATACAGTTTCACCACTAATATCCTTCATATCATCTGCTGTGAAGTCCGTTTGGTAAGATTTATCTTGAACAATATTTTCGATGTACTTCATGATGAACTCACAACAACTCCTCCTGCATTTACTAATAATAATTGTCAATGACAATAAGTGGAAATAGTAAAGAATTTGAAAAAAAAAACATGTTAAACAGATTCAGCAATTGATAACCAAGTTAAAAAAAAACATGTTGCTGAATCGTTTTTCGTACCAGATTTACCTATTATTTTTCGTTGAGTCGTTTTATCAAACACTTTGAGTGTCTCATTTTCAAAATGTTGTTCAATGACTACTCTAAACTTGAACAATCCTTTAAGAACCAGAAACTCAACTCTTCATCATCACAAACTCATCTTCAAAATGAAGAAGATATAAATAGATCAACAACCAACCTAAAAACAAAATGTCATTTAATCAAAGACAAAAGAGAATTCAAATTCAGAGACCAATCAACATAAAATGTTAGGAGTGAATAAAAAAATAAATAGAAAATAAAAAAAAACCAAAAAGACAAATGGTGGGTACAAGACTCAAGAACAAAACCAACCGATTGTAAAGAATAAAGTGAAGATAGAAACTCGTATGGTTTATAAATCTCAGTTTCTACGCTCAGCTTCAAAAATTTTCTACCAACAATAACAAAGAAAAGAAGTAAAATAGTAAATACATACATGCAATAGTAGAAGCGGTGGCAGAAGAGATGGTGGCGGTTGACGGATTTGCAACGATGAATCGTAGTCGGCGGAAGCAAAATGAGAGATTGAGAGAGTGAGTGAGGTCAGACACCTTTTAGGATTTAGGTTTAAAGGTTAAATATATATATATATTCTGTAAAATAGAAACAAATTGGTTTTTTTTTTTTACAAACAAGGGTATTTTAGACAATGTAACTTACACTTGATTAAAAACAATAATTTAAATACTTTTGATTAAAAATAATAATCCATTATGTAGTTAGGTTATTTTTTACAATTTTCACATAAATAAATCATGTGTCATATGCTTATACGATAAATATTTGATGCACCACAACATCTTCTCCTAACCAAGAAGAGGCAGCCGCCTACCACTATCATCAATTCCTATTCGAAAAACAACGAACAAGATAAGTCCTCAGGGTCCCTCATCAAATATATATTTTTATATATATATATATAGGGTTCAAAAAAGTAATGGCATCTTTTGGGTTGTTGTGTAAATAACACCACCTTAATAAATCATGTTTAAAAGACACCATTTAAAGTGTGGAGATCAAAATACCTATGCCATCACTTTCGTTGTGAAGAAAGAGAGAAAAAGTAAAATAAAAAAAAGTGAATCGACGAATTCGTGTTCACGGCGACGGTACCGGAACTTGGAAACCAGTTTACCGTTGAACAAAATATTGAAATCGATCGAGGTTAGTTGAGCATTGAATTTATATCATTTAGGTTGTTGATTAATAGAATGAAATGTTAGATTAGGTTTTATTTGTGGATCTGATAATGAAAATGGGTTGAGTTAGGGTTTTGTATTTGTAAACAAGTTGTTGAAGAAGATGAATTGAGCTTCAAGCTTTTGTATAAAAGCTTCGAGCTTTTGTTTATAAGCTTGAAGCTTTTATAAAAGCGTCGAGCTTTTATATAAAAGGTCAGCTCGAGCTTTTACAAAACCTTGATCTGAGCTTTTGTACAAAATCTCGAAGTTTTATATAAAAGCTCGGAGAGCTTTTGTATACAAGATCGACGCTTTAATATAACATCGATCTGAGCTTTTGTACAATATCTCGACGCTTTTATACAATATCTCAACACTTTTATATAAAAGCTCAAAGTTTTATACAAAAACTCGCAGCTTTTATACAAAAGCTCCGAGCTTTTATACAAAAGCTCGCAGCTTGTATACAAAAGCTCTGAACATTTATACAAAAGCTCGATCCAAGCTTTTACACAAAAATTTGGAGCTTGATGATAAGATCTCGGTTCGAGCTTTTATAAAAGCTCTGTCTGTCCGAGCTTTTATCTTCAAGCTCTGAGCTTTTATCTTCAAGCTCTGAGCTTTTGTTAAGGTTAGAACTTGTAATTTCTTCTGATTTCACAAGGCCATAAAATTAATTATGTTGTTGTTCAATTTCAGATGACAAATCGGTTGAGGGAATCACTGAAAACTACAGTGAAAGAGTGGTACGAGGGTGAAGTCACTCGACATGACCATTTTGATGCCCTTAGCCAGATAGATGATGTCATTAACCGGGTCCCTACAGAATGGGCTGACGAAGACCGATGTCGGTTAAGGGCGTCCTGTTTTGGGCATTTATTCACCATGCCCCGCCCGATGAAGTTTTCGGGTGGTATTATCCACCAGCTAATTCTGTATGAGGTGCATCATAATGGGTCCTTAGACGAGATGTGGTTTATGTTAGGCAGTCATGAGGTAAGGTTCTTGAAGGTAGAATTCTGCCTAATCACCGGATTAAGGTTTGGAGTAGTACCGGATACGAGTAGCTATGTTAGTGTGGATAACAGCCTACATCACCGGTACTTTGGTGGTAAGGATAAGATTTCATCCTTCGAGTTGAGAGATGTTCTGAGGCGAGGTAAGCTTCAGCAGGTATATGATAGTGTGAAACTATGCCTCATCTATATACTGAACTGGATACTTATGGGGTTGGACGAGAGATTCAAAGTTCTAGTTTGGCAGTTACGGTTAGTGGATGATCTGGACGGTTTTGACGCATTCCCGTGGGATGCACACGTGTACAGTCATTCCATAATTTCATTCAAGCATGCACTTGACGGACGATGGGAGCGGTTTTAGAGACGCCAACAAGCAAAGGGACGTGACAAACATATGGGAGAGGCGTACAACATTTATGGTTTATCTTACGCCCTTTTGGTAAGCGTTTTATGAATAAAATCATTTACGTTTGTAATCGTGTATCCGGAATTTGGAAATAACAAATATTTATTTGTAGATTTTTGCTTGGGACCCAATTCGGGACTTTGGTGGCTACGAATATGTATCCCCGATTTCTAAAGTGGGCGTTAAAGATACAACCAAGAGGGGATAGGTTGTTGAATATACTCACAGATCATGTAAGTGTCTAACTTGTTAATGTTAATAACTAAATTCAATTACACAACGTTCTAACAACGTTTTCAGATGTTTGCAAGGATGGAATTGGTGGCCACCGAAGCTGAGAAGGGTGAACCCTATTATGTGGGCATAGCAGAGATGATACCATATCATTTGGGTGACGGACAAGAAGGTATACCGGATTCAGTAAGGGCGAGTCCGAATGAGCACGACGTTATACCGGAGGTAGAGGAACGTTGTGTCAGTGTAAAGATGCATACGGATACAGACTTGCCCCGTGAGAGACCCATGAGGCAGCGACGTGTACGATTTACGATGACGGGACACAATGTTGTAGATAGCTCACGAGAAGATGGTGTAGGGGCGCACAAGGTATGTTAAAACTGTTGTTCTGCATTTATTTGTTTCAAACGCAAGTACGTGTGCATGACTAACATTGTGTACTTTTTTTCAGGATCGGTTGGAGCTTAGAATCCAAGCATTGGAGGGTTCAGTCCTAGCTTTACGGGATGATCTGGGGAAAAATGATGAAGAACAAAACAGGAAGCATTAGCAGCTAATGTACTTAGTCCAAGCTTTATGGGGATCGACATCACAAACAGCAGAATAGGGCCCACAGTCCCATGATCGAGATGATTCATACAGAGACTTCGTGGGTGGACGTAGTCCTATCGAAGGGGAAGACTCTGCCAGAGATGTAGGTGGTTCCTGACCAGAGACATATGGTACCGTACCCGATACACAGGTGGCCGTACCTGATACACAGGGTACCGATATAGACACTAGAGGCTCTAGCGGACACTAGGAGATTCATACTGACAGTACACTTGAGTTTCCCCTGCTTCTGGAGGTGTAAGAGACTTCGTCGGAACAAAATCGCCGTCTTAGGGGTTCTTCCACCTGACTTGGCTCTGCAGTTACACCGTATGAGACCCCTCCTCCTCCTACTGTCATAGCCCCATCATCCCAAGGGATCCCACCTCCTCCCTTGGTCACACCCGGTTCATCCCACGAGATCCTTCCTCCTCCCACCACACACCTCGTGTCCTCTGTATCCCTCGTACACGCAAACACGGGTGGCAGCTGGTAAGCCCATACACTGACCCGACTCGCCCAAAGAGGCCTAGAACAATACCGATAGCATCAGAGTATACATTCAATCCTACAGCGTTTGTAGATGCTGGGCAGTTGGAGGCCTACAAAGCATATAAGAAGAACAGTTCAACAGGGGTGGAGTAAGTATCAGATGTGTTACTTTATTTCTGCACCAACGTTAATCTGTTTAATTTGTCTGATATTAAGAAAATTGGTTTATACATGCACATTGTTGATATCATGGAGCCGGTAGACGTGAGTTGGTTCCACATATTCAAAGAGAACTACATGGAGTTGTTTGACTCGGTAAGCTATAAATTTTTTCTAGGTTTGACTTTTTTTACGCTTGAATTGTAACAGTGTTTCCATATCTTTTTACAGCATATGGATGCGTACCTGGCCATCTTACGAAAGCATCAATGAGCATACTCCAATGTTTACAACCAGAGGATAAACATTCTGGGAACTCAATTCTTTATAAGTGTTTGTTGGTTTGTGTGTAGTTATTTATCAATGAATTGATCCTCACTGACAATGACAATTTGTTTGTCCACAACCATTATTGTAGTACCAGTGGGATTATTGGAGTACCAGTGGGAGAAAATAATGCCTCGCGGTGATGATGGTGAAGTCAAGATGCTGGGGTGGAATGTATTGCAGTATATGTGGTCTGCGAAAGACCTTATGACGGTACGCGGATTTCTTGCAAGAAGGAGGCCCTGGCACGAGGTTGACATGGTAAGTGTTATAAACATTTACAATATTTTGTTTCTCCCATAATTGTGGTGAACATAAGTTGTGTTATTCCTAGGTACAGGTTCTTATTCCTTACAACATCGGATGCTAGCATTGGCTTATGGCCAGCGTGAACTTGACTGCCGGGATGATACATATCCTAGACCCCTTCAGACAGGAGGTCCCCGTCAACATAAGAAAATGCCAGGTACGGCCACTCAGGTGGTTTCTCCCTTCCATGTTGAATCAGTCAGGGTTTCACGATGACAGGCCATTCGGTAGGGAGAAGTTCAAGAGGGAGAATAGGGCTTTTGGGGTGAGCCTGCTGTCGAAAATAGCTCTATCGTAACAACAAAAAAGGTATTAATATATAATAGTACGTACACACGATCCAATAAAATTTATTATGTTTGTAACGCGTGTCTATGTCGTACATTGTAGCGGTAATTGTGGGGCGCATACATTGAGGCTGATAGAGTACATACTGGCAGACATTATCCATTATGATTGGACCGAAAACGATATGCCCACCATACGGGAGAAGATGGCAGTGGAGGTGTTTTGTAACTCCCAACCACAAATACGAGGCATGAATGTTGTAGAGTAGTAGAGTTATATTAAATAATGTAATAATATCCATTCATTAAATTATGTAATAATATTCATTCATTAAATTATGTAATAATATTCATTCATTAAATTATACAAATTATGCATATTTTATGACATCGTCTACCATTGATAAATTTTACCTCCCGTTCTTCAATAGAAAACTAAAAAATATCATCCTTATTTAATCTGAAAATAATAATGCAACATTTTCACATTGTGCAATTACAACTAATAAATCTGAGTTCTTTCCAAATGCGCCCAGTCATACTACGTAGATCCATTATCAGGGCAAGTCTGTTTGTTATGTCCAACTGAATGACATATGCTACACTTGTGCCGGTATTCTGGCGAAACAATTCTCCCCGGACCATCATTAATCAAAGGTGGATTATGACATCGTCTAGCATTATGACCTGATTCTCCACAACTTCTACACGATTGAGTGGTTGTCCTTTCCGAAGAAGAGGCATGTCGGCCCCCCTCGAACGTCCTGCTTGCCTCCTCGACAATGGATTTAACACCACATGATCGATGATGTCAGTGGGGACTATCCATTCTAACGAATGGCCAACAGGCATAATAGGAACCGAGTACGCATCGATTAGTGTCTGTCTCTTATAGAAGTCCGTACATAGAGATGTGTAATCCAAGTTTCGCTCCCTACAATAACAATTACATGGGGTGTCAAATTCATTTGCAAGTACCCAAAATATATTACGTAAAAGTACTATACCTTGCTGCTGCAAGTGCGTGTGAACATGGAAACATGTCCATTTGGAATTTATTGCACGTGCAAGTCTTCCGGGCTAAGTCAACGGTCTACTGCTTCCTGGATAGTTTGACGGAGAATATGTTTCAGTCAGCTGAATTAACGGTCATATAAGCACACTTCTCAACACGTTTGAGGATCACAAGATGTGTTACGTCGGTTAAATGATGACGCATGGACTGTGCAGTATGATGGCGATCATAAAACCACCTATGTAGCATATTCCTAATGAACTTTACCAGTGTCAACATAGGAAGTTACCGTGCGAATTTGAGGCATGAGTTTATGCATTCAGCAACATTTGTTGTCATGACCCTATACCTTCTTTCTGGACAATATACGCGGGACTACTTGTATGGACCAGCTTCAATGACATAATTGAATGCATTCTCGTGCCGGTTACGTAGCTCTTTCATATGGCGATTATATTTTAACTCAGTGTACGATCTAGCTACTTTATCCATTATGACTGCTACATCCTGCATATGAAATCTACATCATTTCTATGAAATCGCTTCTTCACATTTTCAGAAAAGTGCCAGCAATATATCGTATGGGTTGCATCAGGAAAAACTTTAGAAATCTCAGCTTCAATGCTTGCATGCCGATCGAAAATGAAAACCAGATCATCAATATGGCCTAGAGAACTCTTCAAGCAATCCAAAAACCACTCCCATGAAAGGTTGTTTTCTGAGTCACCGTACCCAAAAGCAATTGGATACACATGTTCGTTCCCATCTTGTGCAGTTGCAACAAACATTGTGCCGCTAATCTTCCCTTTAAATGGGTACCATATACAACAATAACTGGACACATACATCTTTGAAATCCTATGAGTGAGGCACCCAACGCATGAAAAAATAGAGAAATCTATCATTTTCGTCACACTGTAAGTCAGTTATTGTCCCTAGATTTTGTTGCTCTAACACGTACCCAAATGATGGCAGTAGTTTGAAGGTTTTTCATGTGTTCCATAGGTCAATGACAACACATATTGTAGGGTTTGATGTGCCTTACTGTACAAGATTTAGATGTCATACATTGTTTTCATGTTAGCGATTATGTCCTTTAGACGCATTAGTCGACCATCTTGTTGTTGAAGTCTAGGTGTAACCACTTCTCCAATTATGACTGCACTAGCTTGTCTGTGACGATGGTGAATCTCCTCCAAAGGACATGTGTGTTCGTTCACAAAACTTCTTACATGGAAGTATGTCCATTCATCTCTCCTAACCGCTCTTAATTTCCATGTACAGTTGTCCATTAAACAAACCAAATGTAACGTTGTCTTATTTGACCTTTTCACCTTCTACTCGAAGTTCTGCCGCATTGCAAAATGCCCAACGAGTCTCTTCAAATCCTTTTTGGTAGGAAAAAATTACCCCTTATACATCATGCTTGTAGGTTCTTCTTGAACCGAGTTCATGCTTTCACCAATACCAAACGAGTATGATTGTGCTCCATGAATAACCCACGTTCTAACATTATCAGAATCACATGTAGTTAAATTAGGCCGGGCCTCGGAAGTCTCAGCTACAGCTGCTGCACTGCAAGTAAATCTTTATACACGTGTTGCACGCCATTCCAGTTCGACAGCCTCTTCCTCTTCCTCAATGTTAACTACATGATTAACTGGATGTAAATTTTCCTCATCATCCATCTGTTGTGTTAGCCCAACATTTGGTTCACTGTTTTGCTTATCGTTTATGTCATTGTAGAAGTCATTATAATGGTGGTTGAACTACCCATCATTCATCTCATTCTGACATCCAAACACATCGTCGAATTGGCAACCGACTAATTCACCATGGTCGATTACTTTCGGTGGGACACTACACAGGTTTTCCCTACTTTCTCTAAACAACTGGTTGCTTCCGCCTAAAGATCGAACTTGTTGGGTGTTATCACGAGGAGGGATTTCTTCACCAATGTCACCTCTTGCTACCCTCTCAATTACACTGACACATACTTGAGGGATCACCCTATCTTCCCCCAGCATAAACTGGACATCATCATCGTTTCTTATAAACGTGTGACATGTAGTCCCAGGAACCATTGATATACACTGTATATCAACACTGTATTTGTCGACATCATACTTCACAACGGTTTCCACGATCGACACAAATTCTTGGTAAGTCATACACTTTGAGACATACATTCCTTGATTATCAACACCTAAAAACCTCTGAATTCCATCGGGTAACTGCTCCTATTGACCATTGTAAGAGATGACTATTCTCACCCGATTCATTCTCCTGTCAAAATCAAAATCACAAACCATTATTAACAATAACAATATCTAAATTCAATTTCAAATAACAATTAAATAACCAAATGAATGTTATAAAAAAGCTCAAAAATAATAATAAATGTCGGAATTAAAAATAAATCCTACAGAACAAAAATACAAGGATAATCAAAGTACAAGCTCAAGCCAATACACTAAAATCTAAAAAAAAAAACAAAAAAAAAATCTCGATCCAATACAATAACATCTCGGATTAGCATAGTACAAGAGCTCGGACTGAGTTTTTATGTAGCTCGGGTCGAACTTTTATAAAAGCTCGGACCGAGCTTTTATATAATAGCTGCGAGCTTTTGTATAACAGCTTGGATCGAGCTTTTAAAAGCTCGCAACTGTTATAAAAGCTTGGACCAGTCTTAAAGCTCGGAGCGAGGTTTTTTTTAAAAACCTGAGCTTTTACAAAACCTCGAGATTTTATAACAAACCAACAAGCTCGACCTATATTCTCGGAAAATAAGAAAATAAACCTATTGCACATTCTGGAGACTAAATGTTCATACATCTGTTGCATACATCTTAAATCACTCGTAAAAGCATGACAAAACATTAGAGAGATCACAAAAATCAGTTACCTGCAGATCTGAAAAACACACTACTTTTTTCGAGAGAGAAATAAACTTATCTTTCTAAAATCAAAGTTGAAAGCACAAATACAACTTTTAAGGGTAATTTTGGTAGTTCACCATAATATGTGTCTTTTAAACATAAGTTATTAATATGGTGACATCATCGCAACTCAAAAACAAGGTGACATTTCTCACTATATATATATATATATATATATAGGATTTTAGTAAAAATGCTCCATCCGAGGGCTTATATTGCAAATATACCCTATAAAACAATTATAGCAAAATGCCCCTAAAAGACGAAATCACCCTTAATGAGAAATACCCCCAATTCGTCCATGATTTTCCAATTTCCCTAACCCTCCCTACCAGCCATCCCAGCCATCCCGATTTACCCGATTTACCCGATACCTCCAATTCGTCCATCATCGTAGTGAAGCTGTTATTCACCGTTAATCCGGCTCATCGACGTCGGCCTTCAAGAACCGAGGACGAGTGGTGTGGGCACCGCTTCATTCATCATCCCTCACCATCCAACCGCTTCTTTCGTCATCCCTCACCATCCCTTCACCGCCGTTAATCCGGCTCGACGACGTCGGACTTCACGAAATGAGGACATTAATCCGGCTTCGTTCATCATCTGTCACCATCCCGTCGCTTTGTTCATCATCTGTCACCATCCCGCCGCTTAGTTCGTCATTCCTCACCATCTCTCCGCCGCCGTTAATTCTGCTAGTCGACATTTGCCTTCAAGAAACTAGGACCTGTGGGAATCTCGCCGCTTCGTTCATCATCCTTCACTATCCCTCCACTTCTGGCTGCAGTCACTCCGTTCGCTGCACCACTATACATCTGTACCAACAGGTGTGTATGTTTGTTAATTTTGTTTCTCTGCAATTGGATTTGATTATATTGATTTTTTGTCTTTCGAAGATAGTATTCAATTTTGATTTGTGATTGATTGTCGTTGAACTGGGTTTGCAAAATGTTGTGTTTTTTTGTTTCTCTGTAGTCACGCCATTTGTTCAACTGGGTTTGAAGATGAAGTATTTTCAAAATATTATGTTTTGCAGTATTTTGGGTTTTGTGTAAATTACATTATATGAACATCTTGATTGCAATTGCTGTAGATTGATTATTTCCTTGGAGCTTTTTGTTTTAATAGCTCCAATCAAAGAAAACCCAATAATGCTAGTTAAATTTTCTTTAAATTGTAAGATGAATGGTGACTGTTTCTAGAAGGAGGAATTTCCTCATTTCTTTAGATTAGTGCGAAGGCTGAGTATCTGAGATATGCATATTGTTTTATTTCCTGTAAAGTGATTTTAAGAGCTAATGTTGAATCTTTACATGGGTTCTTGATAATTATCAAGTGAGCTGATTATATAATATCATTGATTATATTGAGTGTGTAATTAAATGTTTGAGTGTTTGTGTGTCTGTTTTATATTGTTTAACTCATTAATTGGATGTTTGAGAAGATTGAAAGTTAAGATTTTTCGTTATATATTCACATAGAATGATTTGTGATGAGGTATGAAAGATGATCGTGTTTTGTGATTTGTGATCAGTTAGATATCGTCATAAGTGTTTTTCTTCAACGTTAAGCGGCATGGTCAAAAGAAACTACGTGAATCACTCAAAATTAAGGAAGATGACCGATTTCCATCTCGAGTTAGTGGATACTACAATTGGGAGAGTATTAGACTTATTAAAGCAATTCTTTCACATAAACAACTCGATATGTTTAGAGTGACATGTTTTGGTTATTTTTTTTATGTGAGTGATATGGTATTGTCCGGGCAATTTTGTCACCATATTTTGCTTCGGGAGTGTCATGTTAGGGATGTCGGTGACACGCATCGACTTTGTGGTTCTATGTTGGAAATGGAGTGATAAGGTTTAGCGCGGTGGAGTTTTTTTTGGTTACTGGGCTTACCTTTGGAGATTCATGTGAATCACCATCTTATATCATCAAACATATGGATAAAAGAATCCTCCAATCCTAATTTCGAGATGGTAAAGTTAATGTAAAAATGTTTGCTAATTGGTTTAGGAATCTTGGTCCTGATAATAATGTTAGTGACGATGATATGGTGAAGTTGGCTTTAGTACTTCTTTTGGAGATGACTTTGGTTGGCAAGGGTGATAGGAATGCCATTATGTATTGGGCGCTACAGTTAGTGGATGACTTAGATGCGTTTAATAGTTTTCCATGGGGAACATTCTAATACGGTAGGACATTTGACTCTCTTTCTACTTGTGTTGTTGGTCGTGATGACAAGTACAATGAACGTCTTGAGTCTCCAGTAAAGCGGAAAGCTGAGAAGTACAGTGTTTATAGGGTTGTCACAGCTTTCCAGGTGATGTGTGATATTTTGTGATTTTATTTAATGACATCATGCATGTGGTCGTGGAGCTACTATGAACTCATTTATTTCATTTTCAGGTATGGGCAATCGAAGCAATACCCAAATGGGCTATGCTTGGGTATGCGTCAAGGGTAAATAATGTCACTCCTAGAATTTTGAATTGGAAATGCACAAGGATTCCCAATTATGTAGAGTTATATGATAACATTTTCAAGTATATAAATGTAAGAATGCATTAGTGTTGTTTACGTTTAAATAACTTTATTTATGTTTGATTATAATTCTCATATATATATATATATTGCAGCTCGCCATCTTCAAATATTTAGTCCCCTCCGATGAATAAATTAGGAAACCCTATTGGGCGAGTATCGATCAAAGCCAATTTCCAATTGATCCAATGATTGTATCACCAGAGAAGTTTGATTGTGGTGTTGATGATGATGATTTTGAGGATGATGTTCAGGAGGATATTGACAATGTTGAGGGGGGTGTTGAAAAAAATATGATGATTGTAAGGATGATATACAACATTCAAATGTTGGTTGTGATATGAAAAAAGAAGTTAATCCTACATCATTTAAAAAAGACCGAGAAAGTAAGAAATGATGGAAGAGATTGAAAGAGATGGAAATATGATTGAAGAAGATGCAAACACAACAAGATGAATATTGGCAGAAAGTACGTGACGAGATGACTTCTACGAAGAACGAGATGCGTACAGGATTTCTTCGCTTATTCGAGCTTATATGCAAGTCAAAGAATGAAAAGGTAAATTGTGATTAAACAATTTGTCTTAATTATTATTACTAGTATTTAACAATTTTTATGAAATTGAATGCAGACATGTCATAATTTGGATATTGATGTAATCAACTTGAGCCAAGATAACAACATACATTTTGAGCCATCTACATTTCACTGTGTTTTTCCGTCTCTTGAAATGAGCAAAGATAATTCTGAATCAAGCGACAATGTGAAGCAACTATCAAGGCCACCCAAGATTACCATCAAAGTAACTAGAGATCGAAAGCATTCAGCCTATACCGTTATCCCGTACATTGATCCTACAGCTAAGCGGCCTAGAAAACCTAAAATGCCAGAATTCGGAAGAGATAGCCCGTTAGATAAGGATGTTTTACGTTCAATGAACTCATGGATCAACGACAACAATAACAACACTAGGTATGTGTTATTATGCTACTATGAAGTCATTGATCAATGCTAGAAAAGTCATTTAAATTTCATGTTTATGTTGTTGAAACTTCACAGTATGCACATCGGTGTATTCGAAGCAAATCCTTATTGGTTTCAAATACTGCTATCGGAAATTGGATGGTTAGATGGAGATGTAAGTTATATACTTAAATTCATGTTTTATATCGTAAGCATCAACCATTTTGGTTACACTTTTTTTTTTGACAGCATATGGAGACATATTGCCATCTCATGCAGCGACGTTGTGTTACTAGATTACACATTCATGGTAATTTTATCTACTTATATCATAATTTATATGAAATATAATCACTAATTCTTACCATAATTTATAAGTGTTGCAGACTAGAATTCAAGGTAGATGGTCACTACTTGTACAAAATAAAACACAGTTCAAGCATGAAACCTACAAATGGGATAGTGAAAGGACAGATTATGTGATCGGCAAGAAACTGATTGAAGCGTGGGAACATTGGTAGAAAGTCAATCTTGTAAGTAATTTTAACATGTTATACGAATCTAATATTATTCTATTACAAAGATTTAATTTATATAATGTTGATTTGATGCCATGTGTATATTTTTTTTCCAGCGAACATGAACGGAAATCATTGGGTTGCAATTGCTGTCAACTTGAAAGAGCGAGTCATTACAGTCTATGATTCATTACCAGAAATCAATAGTGTATTAAAGATTACAAAGTGGACATCTTGCCTTAGAAAGATGTTGCCTTCTTTGTTGGTGCACACAATGCCGGATATCTATAATGATGATTTGTCATTTGCTATATAAAGACCCGAGAAAGACATTCCAAATCAAGGGAATGGGTATACCAATAACTTTTGTCATCTTATACTATATTAAATAGTTTGATTGCCACTTACATTGGATATATTTATTTGTTTTGGATAAAATATGTCGGACTGTGGGATATTTGCTCTCAAATTCTTGGAGTACTTGTGGGCTGGGAAACCGTTCGATTTTAAAGCAAAAGATGGACCAGCCCTTAAAGTTAAAATTGCAACTAAAATTTTTAAAAATTCTAAACAAGTATCATGTAATAATATAGTTAAAGGTAGCTTAGTTGAAAAAGATTGTAATTAACAGATTGTTTGTTTAATTAATTAGAATTTTGTTTGTATTTGTCATGGAAGTAAATGTGTGTGAACTAAAATGTTGGGAGTTGAGAAGTGTTGTGGATATTGGGAGTGTCTTGTTTGCAGGTACAAAAAATGACATGGCTTTGTTGAAAATACAAACGAGACTCTATCAAATTTTAGTAAATATGCACAAAATAATAACCACACAAAATAATATGCGTACAATATTAACTAATACTGCACAAAATACTAAGCATTAACCATTTTCATTCCTCAACAATGCACCGAACTTGATAACGTGTTGGGTCTGACTTCATCACCCTAATCTGAAACCGGTTGGCAAAGGCATACCTACGTAATTGTGATTGCAATTGCTACTTACTTTCAAACAATTCACCCACTGCAATACACATATCAACAAGTCTAGGTGTAACTTCACCAAAATTAATAGAATATGATGCAAATATAGGTGGAACGAGCCTCTGGATATGGGTAAATTGATCATCAGACCAAATAGAAACTTGATCAGAAATAGGGTCAAACTGTGGTTCTGCTACCTCATGCACAGAAACATTTTCATTTTCTGTGGTATCATGGAAACCAAAATGACGATGAGAGGAATTACTGTTGTTGGCAATTTCTGTAAAACCCTCTCAAATATCATCCAAATGGGCATTTGTGTTTGGCATATCTGTGGTGTGCTGGAAATCATATTCATTTGCATGGTGTGGGCAGTGAGGTGATTCTGGATGAAAATTTTGCTTCACTTCTGGATGGTCATCATCGATTTGCTCAACACTTATGCAAACTAGAGGGTCAACATGCTCTCAGCGCAGTAACAATGCAACATCATCATCATCAATAATCTCAATAGGCAAACTAGGACGAATGGTTTGTGCAACAGTCGTAAGAGTAACCCGATAATGATTTTTATCAATCCCGATCATGCGGTACACCATATCTAATAGTTGATTATAATTTGCATCCCTTGGAAAATCAATTGCCCGTCCTCTCCGACTGTCGTACCAATATACACCGTGATCACTTTTCCATTCTCCCCCCCCCCCCCCAATTCAAAAACAATTGCACATTTGTCATCTTCAATCCTGGAAACATCAATTAAAATAAACTTTACTAGTTCAAATATGGAGTGTAAATTATTATTTTATTTTTTCTTCTTCTTCTTCGGGTCAATGGTGACCCGATCGGGTCACCCCTGACCCGAGCGCCAATTTTAAGGCATCGGTTTAGGGGCAACCTGAAGCGGTGAAATTGGTCTTCGGGTCACTCCTGACCCGAAGACCAATTTCAAGGCTCCGAGTTACCCCCTACCCGAAGCCATTAAAATTGGTCTTCGGGTCAAGTGTGACCCGATCGGGTCATCATTGACCTAAAGACCAATTTTGGTTCGGGTAGAGGGCAACCCGAAGCCATGAAATTGGTCTTCGGGTCAAGTGTGACCCGAAGCACGATTTCAATTAACCCAAAAAAAAACTTCACCTTATCATCACTTTTATGCCTCTAAAGGATTTTTTTTTTTTTACAAGAGCTCAATGTAAACAAGGTTTAGTTTACTTCTTTTCTCTTCCTTTTTATCATTGGTTGGTTAAAAGTAATAATTATAATAAATATGGTGTTTATAATTTAATAGGGGTGGGCACGGTTCAGTTCAGTTCGGTTTTGGATAAAATCGAACTGAACCGAAAATATTTCTGTTCATCGAAAATTGAACCGGTTTAAACCGAATAAGAAATGGTAACCAAATTGAACTGATTTGATTTTAATCGGTTATGTTCGGTTCTGTTCATTTCGGTTTTGGACCTAATGGACCTTATTGATTTGATGGGCTTAATGAGTTTTTTTTAATATGTTTTTAAATTTGATGGATTGTTGGATTCTAATTTTGGGCCAGAGTTTTAATATTTTTAATAGCCCAAGCTCCAAGCCCAAAATAAAAAACAAATCAAACCTAACTAATTATAATGAAAGAAAAGCTAAAGAAGTTTGTTATGATTTTTTTAGTTATACTTATATAGGTGGTTTAATTGGTTCAAACGGGTTTTTAGGAAACCAAACCGGTTTGAACTGAATTTTTTTCGGTTTATAAATTTTTAAACCGGTTTAAACCGAATTCATTTGATGAACCGAATCGAACCGAACCGAACACCTTTTTTTTTGTTCGGTTCGGTTCGGAACTTAATGTCCACCCCTATAATTTAAGTTGGAGTATTTTTAGAAGTCTGGGGTATTTTTGCAACTTTTTGCCTACATGGGATATATTTGCAATATAGGCCCTCAGATGAGGCATTTTTACTAAAATCCCTATATATATATATATATATATATATATATATATATATATATATATATATATAATTACAATTTGTTGGTAAATGGTGACATGTTGTTTAGCCAATCAATTTGAGTCTACATGTATCTCAATTATTTATATTTATACATACACAAATTTTACATGTGTTCTACACTTCTACTTTAACATTGATATATATGTCGGGAATTACTGTCAATTCAATTAAATTAAAATCGAATAATCAAATTTATAACAAATCTTATAGCATTTATAGCTTAATTATTATATTTGTCAAAAGTAAAATAATCATAAGGTCAAAAGACTATGAGAAAATAAGAATTGTTCATACATTTGGATATGTATGAGGTAGACACAATTCTTTAGTTAATCTTGAACAATATTCACAACTTAATATAAATGTTGGACACCTTTATTTTGTTAAAGTTGTAAATTCTTTTACTAGCATTTGAGTGGGATCAAATGTGTTATGATAAGTCTAAAATCATCGAAGTGTGGTGTCTTTGGGTAAAAGAATCTAGTGCACTAGGTGCATTGAATAGGATCACAGTGAAATACTTTATCCAAAACCGTCAATGGATAAAAGTTTTCACTTGAAGATAATTAGAGAGTCTATCTCAATCCTGAGATAAATGATGGACCTATGGTTGCAAGTGTTATCATTTAAGCTAGCAATGAGTACGATTATATAGCATAGTATATCCTCGATAGTTTGGTGGTATTCATTTGTTAATCGATAGAGGACTTCATTTATATATATGGACATTGTGGCTCCATTTATATATATGGACATTGTGGCTCCATTTATTAAATGAGAGTAGAATATCATCATATGGATGTTTTTGAGGTATTGAATATTAAATCTTAACGTTAAATTTTCAATAGTGTCTATTGAAATATGGCTTCTGGACAAGTCAAAATATCCAAGTTCAAAATGTGGTCATATGAGTAAATATGATAACTTGGAGAGCTATTACTGATATTCTTCACGAGGATACACTATCTCCATTAAGATTGTCTCGGGTATGAATAAACAATATTAACTTATTCTATATTTATTTAAGAGTTCAATTTTAGTTCTTTAGTGGAATGAACTGAAATTAAGAGATCGAACCTAAGTGAATAATTTGTTGATTGTGATTGGGTTGTGTCTATTGAAGCTTAAATTTAGATAGTCCGCCAAGATTCTCAATCCACACGAACTTGCATGGATCACTTGATACATTCTACCAGACCAATTTATGGGTCCATTTAGAATTGTATTGAGGCATGTGGACTTGTTTCTTTTTGTAAGAATTGGTTTAGTTCATATGTAGACTTTTTATTAAGGTCCGATGGATTTAATAAAATAATAAAAATTATATATATATATATACCCATGTGTGGTCTGGGTGGTAAAACTAAATATATTAGCTTAATATATTATTTTTATTTTATTATTTAACTAAATAGAAATTAATTAATTATTTAATTAAAAGTTAAAATCTTTTTCCTAGAAGGAGTAAGTCTACTATTGTCATATTATTGTTGATAATATGATAAGTATTAAATATTATATTTGATAAGTAGATAAATATTATCTAGTGAAATTATAAAGTATTTGATTTATATTAAAACTCTAATTGACAATTGGTCAAATTAGGAAGTTTTAATTTAGTCACTATTTAATTATATTCAATAACTGGTTATTGAATAAATACACTATTTGAGTTGAATTAGGAGTCTTGGTGTAGAAAATAAATCTTTCTTTGAAAATGATTATTGGTCACCAAGTAAATCCACCTAATGATAGGATTCTTATCCACCAAGTAAATCCTTCTTGTGAGAGGATTAGGTCTTCTAAACTAAAACACAAGACAAAATTCGGATAACTTTAAATTAATTAGGATGAAGAATTCGGCAAACCTAAGAATAATTTAGAAAAAAAATTGCCCAAAGGGGAATTTTGAGTGTAGAGAATTTTGATCTTGCTTTAGATAAATTCATCCAACTCTAAAGATTGGTGTGTGAAAATTCTGTAAAGACGAAAAAGAAAAAAGAACGTTTTGTATTCGATAGTGCACTAGTAGCCTTTACATTATAAGTTTTTGTATACAACATCGAATCTAGGTTCATGCGAGTTTCAATCAAATTGATTGATAATTCACAAGTTACCTAACGTTCTTTGTTTTTCTTCTTGAAGGATTATTGTGACTAACAAAAGAAAGAGATTTTGTTTGTTTCCATCATCAGGTATACAATTTAAATAAATGGAGCTCACACTCCCAGATGATTCACTTTCGTGATTGAATTGGAAGATCTTACAGATTCAATTCGGTGCTAGTTCAATAGTCAAGAGAAAAAAAGTAGGATACTTTAATTATACATTAATTAATCTAGGGTTAATGTTCTTCCTTTTAAAGAAAAAATTTTAAAATACTCAAACCCTAATTTCTACACTTCCGCCGCGTTTTAAGCCGATTTTCCCTAAGAGTAAAAGCTCATGACCTAGGCCGGGAGGTTTTATCAGTTCGTTACTACTTACTGGTCTTTAATTATCATATTCTCTCTCTCTCTCTCTCTCTCTCTCTCTCTCTATATATATATATATATATATATGAGTAATGCTATATATTACATCTAAAATCACAACATTTTATCACAATATAGATGGCATTGAATTGATGTGTCAATTTGTGAGTACATACATATTAATAATTATTTATCTCACTTATCCTAATATCCACTCACAAATTGACACATCATCTTTTACATGTGTTGTGATAGAAAAGTTATGATTTTAGGTGTGATATGTAGCATTGGTTCTCTGGTAATGACAGTCTTGATATAAGAGGTAAGGACATCTAACCACAGTCACACATTATATATGGGTATGAATATTTATTAATATGGAATTGTGGGTTCACTATGAATATGCGGTTGTGGTTGAAAATCCTGATATAATAAAACCCTGACGGTTTTGATAGAAGAATTATTATTATTATTATTATTATTATTATTATATATATATATAAATTTAAATCAGTGTCCACCGATATAATTATATAAAGACATTGAATGTGAACCACTCATTTTACCTATTTTGATTTGGTATGTATACACTTATTAAAACACTTTTATAAATAAGTGACTCACATTCAACGTTCTTATATAATTCCATAATTGTATACTGAAAAAGAACCACATATATATATATATATATATATATAGAGAGAGAGAGAGAGAGAGTACAGGGAAGGTGCATCATGCATGCACTGTGAAACCAATCGTTACGTGGTTTTAATATAATTTATTGAGCATACAATTTTTCTTGTTTTTGGACACTTTTCTGGCTATAACTAATTCACTATTAATAATTCGATTGTTTCATTAATGCTACATTTTGTAGCTGCTGTTCCAATAGTTTGGATTCATTGATGTGTAGTGAGTTGCCTCCATGGCAAGTACAAAGGGATGGAATTGAGAGTACGGATTCTAGTTTGATTTTTAACTTTTCATAATCAAGTAATATTTATGTATAAGAAAAAAACATTACATGGTCATTGTACGGAAGGGAAAACAAAGATATATAGTACATTTTTTATTTTAACTGTAACTATCGTTACTTTACTAAATTTTGTTTTATTAGTATCAAATAGATGCTAAGACTAAAATACCTCTATTTATTCTTTTACTCTCTTTTTTCTCTATTTTTCTCTCACCTTTCACAACTTATATCTATCTTTGATTTTTTTCCCGTTTAATTCATTCTCATTTCATCTGTAAAATTCGAGACCAAAATCGAAGTCTACCCAGTTTTTTCCTTTATATATTTTTTCTTGAAATTCGAGACTTATTAAGTAAAATTTGAGGCTTATTAAGTAAAATTTGAGGCTTATTACGGTCAATTCGAGACTTACTGGGATCAAATACGATTTTTTTTATCTTTCTTCTTCATCGTAATGGTAACATAGATCCATCAATGGTGAAATTCACGATTCGACAATGTCGCCGGTTGACTCCAAAAATAGTCGGATCTGGAAGATTGGACGACACTGAGTTTGCTAGTGCCATCAATTTCATCGGATTCACGACGGATCGTCGCAGAACTGACGATGAAGGATTGAAGATGATTCGGGTTTGTCTTTGTTTCTCTCTCTACACAGCTCGAAACTAAAAACGGATACTTTGTTTACAACGGGTGGCGCACGACGGGCGTTTTGCCAGTGGTTTTGTCGATCAACTCACCGGTTATGACATCGACAGTGTAGCTCGAGCTCCATCGATGGAGATTTTTTTTAAAAAAAAAAAGCTAAAAGAAGACCGGTAAGAGAAAATTGTGGAAAAGGGATGGTATTTTTATCTCCATCTTTAGTGTTGTTTAAACTAGAGTTATTAAAGCAGTGCTAATTATACAAATCAATTTCCAAAAAGTGCTATATAATTTTTCAACCTATATATATAGTCCATTATAGAATGGAAATATAGAATCGTAGTTGTACGGGTAGAATTAAAAAATGTAACAAGAAATATATAATCTTTTGAACTATATATGATTGAATGTCACAATTTCGGTTTGGAAATTATTATTTTTATTGAACTTTTCATAATTAAGTAACATCTAAATATAAAATAACTTAACATTTCATGGTTATTACATAGAATTTATTACAAAATGGGATCGGATAAAGTACGGTTGAATGTTATAACTCACAATCTTACATCGGATAAAAATAAATTGTAATTCTTTTTTAAAGAACACCGTCTAATTAATAGCTCGAACAATAGCATGAAGATTTTTCTAATTAAGGAGAAAAACTTGGGTGCAACCGATGCACTACGCTATAATCTAATGGTGGTGCATCAGTTCCACTCAGTAAGTGACATGTGGTACTGACTTTATTTTTTTTTTCATTTTCTCTTTATACAGAAACCAAAAAAACTTAAAAACCTCATCACTTTCTCTCTCTTCTCTCATCATCACCGTCTTCCTCTTCTCTCGTTTCGATCTCAATCTCAATTTCTTATCTCCACCTTAAAAATTTTAAAATCAAAAGGGTTTGTTATGGTTGTTTTGAGGAGGGGGAGATCAGCGGCCGTGTGTTGGATTTGAGTTTTGTTTGGCCGCCGGCCAAGTTTGGATTTGAGGGTGTTTTGTGGTGGGTGGTTTGGCTTTTGGGTTTGGGTGGATGGCGCTTTGGTGGTGACTGATTTTGTTGATTTTTTTGGTTTGACTGTTTGTTTGGATTTCGATACGATTGGGGTCGATTTCGGTTGGGATTTTTGGGGTTTGTAACAGATATTTTTTGTTTACTTTTGGTAGTGTACGAGCGGTTGGTGGTTTCTTACGGCAACGAGGTTTCTTACGGCAACGAGGTTTCCGGTCTTTTTTTTTTTCAAGTGTAATACAAAACCGCATCTGCTAGTTGATTAATTACCTCATAATATTTTAAAAAAAAATGGCCTCAACATTTATTCAGATAGAGCGGAAACATGGAAGAATGAATATGAAGATCATTGTCATTACAAAAATTGCCCAAATCATCTCATCAAATAACATTGGTTTGCTTCCTCCTAATTTTTGTTTTAAGGAAAACCAACTCTTATAGACTTCATTTGTAAAAAAAAAAAAAAACATCTATTAAAACGTAGAAATTACATCACTATCGAAGATGAAAACGGTCCAAATCAATGAAGTTCTTCTTGAGTAGAGATATTTATAACCCTTAAAAACTGTATATACACCCCCAAATTAATATGTTTTAAAACATCCAATAATACCCTTCAATAAAATTACTAAAAGGATTAATTGTTACACCTACCAATAATTATTAATTCGTTTCCTACTTTAATCTTTTATAATTTTTTTCCTATTAATGGTTTGATATTAATATATATCATAAAAAATATTTCCATTTTAATAAATCCAAGATTCCCTTTTAAATATATTCTCATCCTTTTTTAAGGAAATATTAATGTATTGCTAAGTATGAAAAATAATTCAAAATCATGAGACAAATTTAGTGTGAAAAAGGTAAGTTTTAATTTAATTTTTATTATTTGTTGGGAAAACAAAAAATTATTCTTGTTAGAAGAACAAAATCATTATATATATATATATATATATATGTTGATGTCGATTTCTCGATGGATGAGAAAGTCAACAAGATTGAATTTAGTTATGATCTATTAAAGAGAAAAAGAAAAAGAATGCAATTAGAAGTGAATAAGACACGAGTTTACGTGGTTAAACTCCGGTGATCGGAGAAACGTCCATGGGTAGTTGAATAAACAACCGAGCCAAAATCCACTATTGAAATAAAGAATTACACCACTCGATCTCTTTTTTCTCTCTCTTGATTTTCTGTGTACTTTTTGTTTTATATCTCTTAATAACGAGATTATGGGTCTATTTATACATGCATAGAAACCTAATCCTTGTTGTACAAGTAATGAAAAAAATTCGTATGTAATTATAATTAGTTGTTTGTTGGAGTCGTCTTTATCTTCTTTCCTGTTTTGAAGATCGTGTGGAGATTGAATGAGACTCTGGTGATATAGTCCGTTTAGGACTTATTTCCTTATAAATGTGCAGTCTTCTCGAAGAAGAAAAGTTGTTGCCTGATTTGGAACCTGTTTCCTGTTTGGTATTTTATTATTCTATAAATTCTTCTTGATATGGATGTCTTGCGTATTTGAGCATGACTCTTGGTTCACCCACGTGCGAATCATGTACTGAATTTCTGTATTTGTCCCGAGTAGAACATGTCGTCACTTGGTCTCGAGCAGGTCATGACTTGCTGAATACTTGTATTCACACTTACTCGGGTTCCCATTCCTTTGTGGAGTCTTGAAGGGTATTTTCTAAATGCTTGTTCAGATATCTACCTGCAATTTTAAGGAACTATCCTCCTTGTCAGTGACGTGTACATTCGACAAAAATATAAATATAACAATATATATATAAACAGACTTTCAAATTGACTATTATTTATATTTTTTTATTTCTTTCAAAAACACTTTTAGACTTTTTTTACATTATCAAATTAGATGTTCTTTCTTGTCAAAAAAATATATTAGATGTTCTTCAATTTCATCGAACACCTATTCTTTTTTTTTGGACATATCATTTAACATCTATCTACTTCAACATCAATTGGGACATATCACAAATCTTATATCCTAACAACTCTCTTGAACAGAACATGATTCTCTAATATAAAAAAAAAATCTTAAAATGGATTTTTAACAAAAATAGAGTTTGATTTTTAAAAAACCGAGAAGAGAAAAGAAGTAGGAAGATAAAGAATAATAAGAGAATTAAAGGTAAAGACAAAATTTGATATACTAATAAAGTTGATTAAATAACATAAAATAGTTATAGATGATGTGTACTTATAAAAATACAATATAGTATAATTAATGAAAGGGTGTTTTGACATTAAGTGGGGTTTTATTACAAATTAAATATTTTTTTAAGTTTTTAATGGGTTTAATTACGAAAGGGGTGTAGATACAGCTTTTTAGGAGTGTCATCATCGTCATTCTAGATCCAATTTCTAACCAGACCCATTTGACTTCTCTTTTATTTTGTTTCCCCAAATTAAAAATATATATATATTATGTTGAGAGTTGTGTGTAAAAGGCCACAAAAGAAGAAAATTGGGATCCAAGTTGGAAATGAAGACCATCGGAGGAGGAGGATGCTGAGGACCGGAAATGACGACGGTTATCGCAGATGGCAAATTGACGTTGAGATGGGAGGATGAAGGATAGACAGAAAAATAGGAATACAACTGGAAATGAAGATATGAGATTAAATGAATAAAAAAAAATACCATGTGTCACTCATTGAGTAGAACCGATGCACCACCATCGTATTATAGCGTGGTGCATCGGTTGTACCCAAGTTTTTCTCCTAATTAAGATGTTATGAATGGAAAATGACAACAAAAAAAAAAAAAAAAAAAAACTCCTAATTACAAACAGGTTTGACAATGGCACTCTTCTTGAAGATCATTTGGTTAAACATGTACAATTGCCTTGTATGGGTTCCCATCCAAATAAATAAAAACAAGTTCTCATTAAACAATACACACATGTTATCAGTATATAATTTTACTGATCAGGATGGTCAACACCAATTTTCTTTTTTATTATTATCCAGATTCATGATTTAGACTAAAATAATAGAACAACTGGCCTTTTATTATTCTAAACAATTGATTTATTATATAAGATCGGATGAAATTAAAATCGAGATATTTACAAAATACATATTAAAAACAAAACAGGAAAAAAGAGTGAGTGCGTGAGTGGTGAGGGGTAGTAGGGCCATCCACAAGAGGTAAATGAAGACAAGATCAAGAGAAACTAATATATGTCATCAATATATCACACATTTTAGACATCTATGATCGTCACTAAGTACTTGAGGTGGTGATGGATAGTGGGTCTAAGGAGCCCCACTTTGATAAGTGTTCTCTTACCAAATTTGAAGCCGCCAATATCATTGATGATTTGTAGACAAATCGATGATAGTGTGCTTGAAAAATTGAATACAAACAAATAATTTTACATTAGCAAAGCATGTTTAGTTGAGAAGAAAAGAAACAAGAAATTTTACATTAGGAAAACATGTTTAGTTGAGAGAAAAGAAACAAGAAATTTTACATTACCAAAACATATTTCGTTGAGAAGAATTTTCCCTTAAGAAGAATTCGGATCCTTACATTATTAAGGTTGTAAATTTGAATTATGTCTTCTTTTTATATTTTATCAAATTAATGTTTTTGATTTAATAATATTTACATACGTTGTATTTATAATAAAAGAAGAAGTAGTTTTCGAATTTCAAAATCTCAAATCGTATTTTTTTTAATGTTTTATAGTTTATTGACTTTTGTTTTTAGATTATATATACAATCTAAAAACCCTTAACAGAAAATTACATAAATATATTTTTATAAACATTATGGGTAGTGTCAACATAACATTAATCACTCTATAATCTCATATTGATCGAATTATTTCTAAATACTAAAAACACAAGTCAAATCAATCCAAAAATCTTATTATATAAACACAAGTCTTGTTACTTATTCGTAAAGTCTTGCCTTGTTTTCTCCAAACCAACAATGTCGAAAGAGGATGTGTTCATTGGATCACTCGATGAGGGCACCACCAATACCACATTCATCATCTACGATCGCCATGCTCGTCCTGTTGGATCTCACCAGGTACTGTCTCTCCCTCTCTCCCTCTGCCACCATGGAGCAAACAACCCATTAAAAGCAGGCACAAAATAAACCCCACCAGTCGATTCAATCTCACTTGCACTGTTAATTATGCAGAGACCATCTCAGAGCCACTGCACTGCTGCGCCAGCAATAGCAATTGAACCCTCTAGAGCGTAATTTGTCGGAGCTTTTGCACCAAGCTTGAAGGCTGCAGTAGTTAAAAGACAATGCTTTGACTGTACTATCTCTTTCCCTGTGTTGTTTCCACAACCTTGCCCTAACACCATAGTTGTCAGAAGCGTTAGGCGACTCAAGGCGATATGGGCCTCTATCGCCTGAGGCGCTAGGCGACAGGAGAGGCGCACGCCCGACTGAAGCGAAGCGAACCTATTTTATGAAAAACCTGTATAGCTAATTTATCTACAATTTTTTTAAGTGACTACTTAAAAAACTACCTACAAGGGCCACAACACATGATAATTAAATAAAAAACAATTTCCATCATAATTTATAGTTCAAAATAGACTTAAAATTGCAAAACAAAAAATTGGAATCATCACAATTCTAAAAAAAAGAGATCATACATCGAAATCAAATTCTAAATCATCATCTCCTCCAATCTCCTCTTGAAGTTCTTCTTGTTAAAGTTGATCTCCCTCATCTTGCCCCTCATCTTGCCCTTCAATCTCTTCTTTAGGTTTGATGTTTGACTCACATTTGATGTCGACATTAAGAATTTAAAACCTATAATCATAAAAAGTTGACAAATTAATCATATATATATATATGTATTTGACAGTCAACATTACAAGCAAAATTTGTAAACTTCATATATTAAGAAGTACAAGTATCAACAGCTTTTAATATATAAGTACAAGACAGCCAACACTACAAACACACTTCATTAATAGTTCAAGTGTTCAACATTGCCAAGTGCCAACATCAACCAAAATTTGTAGACATTCTGACATTCATCAACAGTTCATATATTCATCATAATATCATATTAATCATCAACAGTTCAACACTGTCAACCAACATTACATTAATCATATTAATCATATATTCATAATTCATCATATATATATATAATCATATATTAATCATCAAGCAAAATATTACATATATTCATATATATATATAATAATTATAGACATTAGTCACATTACATTCATTCAATTTTTCAACAAAACTAATAGAAGGATATATATGGAGACTAAAAATAAAAAATCTGACAGCATAACGGCTTGTATTTGGAGACTAAAAGGATAGAGAAAGAGAGAATGGTAAGAAAAATTGAATTAAATAAAATAATGAAAAACAGTACCTGATATGTTGGTCGGCAGCTGGCTGATCTTCAAAGATTCAAGTCTTCAACTACTTCTTTAGTCTTCACTTCAAATGGAAGGATATCAGCAGATCGAAGAGTAGATTGGAGTGGATTGGAGGGGATTTGAGGAGAGAAACAGCCGTCGAAGCTTCTGTTATGTTTAGGGTATGTTTTTCTATTTTGTAGTTTAAAAAACGATTTCTCTAGGATGTTAATTTAACACAAAACGACCACAGTAAAAAAAATTGCACAAGGCAGGCCTAGTCAACGCCTACCAGCGCCCGGCGCTTTGCGCTTAAGCGAGAAAAGCGCTCGCTTGGTTGAGGAATCAGCGCCTGGCCAGGCTCAAGGCGATGGACCCTCGCCCTGCCTCACCTAGCGCCTAGGCGAGCGACTAGGCGTGCTTTTGACAACTATGCCTAACACAGCTGCATACCCTGAAATTGGGATACCAGCAATTTTGGGCAGAATCTCAGCTGGTATTCCTAATGATTTTAGGGAAGGTTGATCCCAATCAAGAGTTTCGAGATGCATTAGCTTAGAGAGATCAGTGACATGCAAACCACCTTTCACTCCACCGGTTAGATTCCATATTAACCGAGTGTCTATAGTTCCAAACGGAGCATCCCCTGATTTTATAGCCTGTTTAACAGTATCCACATTTTCCATCAACCAGATCAATTTCATTGCACTGAAATGACCACTTAGTTCTTTCTCCAATTTCCTAAATGAAATCAGATTTAAACATCAAAACTTGGGATTCCATAACTCACAAAGTACAATGACCAGAATTGTTTCGAAAATACAAACCCGATTCTCAATTCCAACGACTGAAGATAAACCAGATCAAATTTAGACTTTTAAACGAATGAATATTAACCTATAAATCTATCAATAACTTCACAAAACAATCAAAACTTGGGATTTGTTTCGAAAATCCAAACCCGGATCAAAATTAGAAAATCTATGAAAAAACAGTTCGTAAATATACAAAGAAAGGGTTTTGTTTACCAGATTCGATTGGATTCAGATTTCGAAAAAGGATATATCAGAGAATTACCAGCAAACAGAACTTGTGCGAGCATCCATCCAAACAATGGCATTGTAGAGAGGAGAACCAATGGATTTGCTCCAAAGAAGAGTGGTCGAACCAATCCCCTTGAATCCACTGTCGACATTGTGGCCATTAGCTGTTGCTTTGTCCAACGCCTTTGCCATGCACACCTTCACACTTTCCAGTATCTCCATCGGATCATGCTCCACCCATCTACCGTATATACATATATTATTAATCAATAACATGATTAACACGACGATGATCACAAAATCTAAAATTTAAACAGATAGAGAGGGAGAGACAGTACCCGGCTTCAGGGTAAAACTGAGTGAACTCGACCTGGTGAGATCCAACAGGACGAGCATGGCGATCGTAGATGATGAATGTGGTACTGATGGTGCCCTCATTGAGTGATCCAATGAACACATCCTCTTTCGACATTGTTGGTTCGGAGAAAACAAGACTTTACGAATAAGTAACAAGACTTGTGTTTATATAATAAGATTTTTGGATCGATTCGACTTGTGTTTATATCTTCCTTTTATATTTTAAGGTTTTATTGAAAATTAACCCGAGAGATTCAAGTTAATAACTAACGTGTTTTTAAAAAACTTGTAAAACTAACTCATTTGTGACGATTTTACCCATTTTTTATTTAAAAATTACATTCCAAAACCCTCTAAATCCCTCTCTAGCTTCAAATCGACCAAACCTATGGTGAAATTCCAAAATCACAAAACTCTTCAGCAGCTCTCGACCAAACCTCTCTTTCAACATCCCTAATCTCTTTCAAAATCCCTTACATGTCCAAAATCGATCAAACCTCTCTGAACATCCCTAATCTCTTTCCCTAAACCAGTGTCAGAAAACGCAGATTTCACATCCCTAATCTCTTTCCCTCTGTCTCTGACTTCAATTGAAGGTTGAAGACGACAACCGAAGGTTGAAGACGATGAGAGCACGACAGAAGGTTGAAGACGATGAGGGCACGACGGAAGGTTAAAGACGACGACGATGCAAATGGAAAGTTGAAGTCCACGACTAAAGGACGAAAACTTGAACACAATTGAAGGTAATAGTTCTTGAATTTTTGAATTATTATTTGTGAGGTTGAACCCTAATTATTTTTAGTTTGAAATATTTGTGAATTTAACAAGTGTATTTTTGATAGAATTCTGGAGACAGTTAGAACCATCCCAGACAATTGGGTTTTTGTTTTTCTCTCTTTATTTTTTTTTTATTCTTAATTTCATATTCAGAGTTGTGAAAATTTTATTGGGTTAGTTTCTAAAATCTGGGATGTTTGGTGTATGATTTTGCACGTATATGTGCATAATCTCAGTTGGTTTGATTTTAATTTGTTTTTTTTTTCCTGTGTGTGTTTTATATGTTAGGGCAATTGGGGTTCTTTTTTAATATATGCCTCTGAAAATATACGCCTATGTTCGGCGCGGAGTTGATAGCTATCTCTCTCTATAAGTATATATACCTGTATATATTGTTTTTCTTCTTATTTATTAAATGTTAAATCTCTCTTTTGTGTTGTATTTTCATGTCTAATTATAATATATTTTTGGTGGTTCTTTTTGGGTTGATCGGACGTGAATGTTGATACCTATCTAGTTGTTGTCTCTCTGCAGTATCTGATTACATCAAAGCACATTTTGGTATATATAAAGGTGAACTTCTTCTCTAAAAGGTAGCTACCTAGTTTGTGGGATTTGAATTTAAATAATAATTTGGAGATTTAAAATCTCAATCGTTAATTTATAAAAAAGAATATATATATATATGAATACTATGGAATTCATTGTACTGCTAAAAATCTAATTTACTTTTAATAGAGTTTTTCAAAAAAAATCATTCTTTTCTATCTCTTCAAATGATTAAGCAGAAGTTGAAGTCCAAAGTTCCAAACCAAAATCCCCAAAACTGTTTCTGATAAGGTACTTTTGGAATGTGGTGCAGTTCAGACAGATGCCTTGACAGTAGATCACCTTGCTTCTTTGAAGAAGGTATAATTTGTGTATATCATTATCTCCACAATGTCGTGTCACTTTGCTGTTTTGTCATTATCTCTACAGTGGAGTAGGTCAGCAAAGTCAAAACTGATTTAGTGGTATTTTTAACGTTCTTTGTCCTTTTTAAACATTTTTAGTTTAAATTGGACCCTGTTGTATAACTACTTTAGTTGGTTCAAGGGGAAAGATGAGAGTTGATTCATTTCTAGATACATCCTAATTGAAATGAGAGTTTTTTGGTGTATAAAAACAGATTCCAGATGTTGTTCCGTCTGCATGTCGTGCACCTGTAGTTTTTTGGGTTTGATTTTGATATTGAGTTTTGATTTTGGTTGTTTGGTTGTAACTCCAGTTCATACATATTACAGGAACAAAAATGGATTGTTGCAGTTATGTTCATAGTTCCTTTCTATGCTACTGAGTCAATAAGATTATATACATATGATCGTATCTTCCTTCAAAGCATATTTGTGACTTGTTTTGTTTTTGATTTTCCTCCAGCTTTGATATGATAGAGCATTAGTGTTTGATGGGTTGTTGCTAATTTTGATAAATGTTTATATATACACACATTATGCTTGTAATAGTAATGGTTACACATTGTTACAGAGGTATCATGGTTACATATTGTTGCAATGGTTAAACATGATTGCATTTCAATTCTCTGCAGTGTATCATGATCCTGTGAAAAGATGTGATGTTAATAGTCAGACATTCTAGTAAACTGTTAAGTGACACTGGACAATTTTAGAATCTATGAGAAGTTTTCTTCACTGAACTTTTTGTTCTTCTAAATGTCTGCAAGTCAAGTGAGTGCATATATTAAATGTTAAAAACAAAGTTGTTAACTAAGTAACATATATCGGTTCCCATGATTATTTGATGTTATAAACGTATAATCATTACATATGTTCCTTTTTCTAATAATTTGCCAATTATTGTATAACTAAGCATTTAACTCTCTAGTCTGGCTGGTTTATAATTTAATACGTCAATTATATATTTTAGTTCCACTTCTAAGATCTATTTGACCTTCAGTCATAAACATTATCTCACAGAAAGTTTGTATGCAGTTTTTGCTTCATGGAGCATAGTTATGTTTGATTTTCGATATTGTTGGGTTCGTATATAGTTCGTGTAATGAAACTATATGCAGTCCACTAATTGACTAATTGACTGACTCATTTGGTTCATGTAATATTGCCACAATTTGATTGAATTATTTGCTTCATGTACTGATATTTTGACGGTTCACAAAGGCACACTTTATAGTTCTAATTAAATTGAATGTCATCCATATATTCAGAAAGTTTTCGTTATTGGAAGATTCCTCCTTTTCTCCTCTTGTTCTTGTGTTTTGTAAGTAATTTGTCAATTATTTTTATTTAGTTTTTGAAATGTCAGTTGTTCCATTGAAATGATTTAAGTGTGCTGTAGAGTTAATTTACCGGTTGAAGTTAGATGACTTTTGGATAGAGAAATGAGTTAAATGTGTTGTAGAGTTAATGGACCGTATTTGACTTTTGACAAGGACTCATGTTGTGTTTTTGTGATGTTTGACTAAATATTTTACATAGTCAGAGGTCAATGCTCTAAAATTTATAGGCAGTAATTTTTATTTTTATTTCTTGTATTTATTGAACTTAATTAGGTGAGTATGAAACAACTTGGATGTGTGTGCATAGTGTATATTTATTGTTAACTAGTTGGGAGAAGTTGTATTTGTTGCCACCATAAATGTGTTAAACCATCTAACACGATAGAGAAATTTCACAAAGGCTCATCAATGAGTAAGAAAACACTGAACATTGACCTCTGACTCTGTATAGTAAGCCAATTTAGTTCTGAAAACATATTTTAATCTTCTTAACAATGACATCTGACTGAATTATTTGTTCACAAAGGCACACTTTATAGTTCTTATTAAATTGAATGTCATCCATATGTTCAGAAGGTTTTTGTTATTGGGTATCGTTTGATTTTTGCATCTATGAAATATGTTAAGTTGGTGTTTTTGAAATAAAACTCAATTAGGAATTCCTAACGTTGTTGGGAATTTGTAACGATGTTAGAAATTCCAAACTGAGTTGAAATTCCTAACGCTGTTGGGAATTCCCAATGCAGCTAGGAATTCCCAACAGCGTTAGGAATTCCCAACAGCGTTGAGATTTCCTAACGCTATTTGGAATTTCCAACTCAGTTAGAAATTTTAATTTTTGACTATCAACATTGAATCGAATATGAAATAAAGATGTGCCTCTCGATTGCTGAAAGGTGTTCAGTAAGATGATTTGCATTTTTTAATGTTGTTTTGTTACATTTCAGGAAAATACAATGGGAGACGAGGTTAATTTGTTAGTCAAGGTTCCAAAATATTTTCCGACGAAGATTAACAGCACTTCGTCAACGATAGGAAAAGTTGACGGAGGCACAATTGTAAATAACTGTGGTAGGAATTATTTCAATGTTTAGAAAAACTGGATTACAATGTAACAAGCGGTTGTAGGAATTAATTTGACGATTGGATTTCAATGTAACAAATTATGCCATGAACTATTTTTGTATGCATATGTCAAAGTGTTACCAATATAACTGACAATTTGACAATAATATACTTCTAATTTTAAATAATATTTGCATTACACAACAATTGATCAACATGTACTTTCAACATGTAATTTTTTCAAATCGATCAAAAGGTCACCAAAAGATCTCATATTTCAAATTCCTAATCTGTTTGAAAAGCCCTAACATAATCTTAGAAAAAACTAACTACAATTGAAGGTTGAAGAAAGATAGAAGACTGTTGAAAGTTGTTCAGTAAAATGAATTGTATTTTTTTAATGTTGTATCCATACAATCCAATACTATCAACATTATACAAAACTTCAAGCAAATATAGACAAAATCACTACACCATGTCTTCCAACATAAAACACTTATATCATTATCGTGTCTTTCAGGTACCTACAAATAAACACACAACATTATTAGATAAAAAATGATAAATACAATTTTAAAAATAGTTACTAATTTCAACAGCGTTAGGAAAACTGGGTTGAACACTTTTTCAAAAAAATGCTACCAATTGTAAAGATTCAATCCAATAATGGAAAATTAACCACACCAACATCAAATCACACAATACCCTTGCTCTATTATATTCATATCAACTATTTTGACAAAAATAAACAACTCTAATGCATAAATTACACTAAAAAACTTATTCAAACAAGAAAAAATCTTTAAATTTATGTATAAAATTAAAATTGATCACACCAACATCAAATTCAACCAAAACCCATACTCTATTATATTGATGAAAGCTATTTTAGCAAAAATTAGCAACTCTAATGCACAAAGGAAAGGAAAGTAAATAAGAGATTAAAAAAAGGAAAAAAAAACTTTAGATTTATGTTTAACCTATAAATTGATCACAACAATATCAAAATATTGTAGTTTAGTTATTATTTACATTCTCTACCATGAAGAACTCTAAAATATTGTATTTTATTGTCCAACACAGTTTTTCCTAACAATGTTGGAAATTCCCAACACAGTTTTTCCTATCAGTGTTGGAATTCCCAACACAGTTAGGAAATCCAAACTGAGTTGGGAATTTCTAACGCAGTTGGGAATTTCTAACAATGTTTGGAATTTCTAACAATGTTTGGAATTCCTAACGCAATTAGAAATTCCTAACGGTGTTAGTTAGGAATTCCTAACTGCGTTGGGAAAACTGGATTGAACACTTTTTCAAAAAAATACAACCAATTGTAAGGATTCAATCCAAAAATGGAAAACTAATCACACCAACATCAAATTCACACAACACCCATGCTTTATTACATTAATATCAACTATTTTGACAAAAATAAGCAACCCTAATACACAAATTAAACTAATAAAATTATTCAAACAACAAAAAATCTTTAAATTTATGAATAAAATTAAAATTGATCACACCAACATCAAATTCAACCAAGACCCATACTCTATTATATTGATGAAAGCTATTTTAACTAAAATTAGCAACTTTAATGCATAAAGGAAAGTGAATAAGAGATTAAAAAAAACTTTAGATTTATGTTTAAACTATAAATTGATCACAACAACATCAAATACACATAAGACACATGCTTTATTATATAAATATAAACTATTTACACAACAAAAATTACACAAACACAACAAAAATTACACAAATCCGAGATTCAAGTAAAAAAATTCAAATCAAAACAAAACTCACCTCAAAGCTTGAATATGAAGAACCCTTGTGGTGGATGAATATTTTAGAGTTCGTCGATGGTGGAGAATGTAAATAATAAATAAAATACAAAATTAAGGAAGAGAAAAAAAAATCGGAGAGAAGAATGGGAGAGAAATGAAGATTGGGTGTTGTGGTGGAGAGAGGTGGAAATAAGAGGAAGGGGATAATAGGTATAGAATGGGTAGGATAAATGAAATGAAAAAAAAAAGAGTAAATAAGGGTATAGTAGTATTTACACACAAAAAAATAGTTAGTTTTGCAAGTTTTTCAAAAAAAGATTAGTTATTAACTTGACCTATATTTTATAAAATTAATGATATTGTAATAATGTTTTCGATTTTAATAATATTTATATATGTGGTATTATAATAAAAGAAGTAGTTTTCGAATTTCAAAATCTCAAATCGTGTTTTTTTTTAATGTTCTCTAACTTATTAGACCATATATACGATCTAAAAACCTTTAGGGACTGTTTGGTATGGGATAATCAAAATAATGTGATTTCTAAAAAAGTTAAACATAGTAACGTGATTTTTAGAAAACTTTTATACGTGTGTTTGTTTGTGTATGAGAATATTATGTAGGATTCCTGGGAATATCAAGTAATAATGTTTGGTTGCATACAGGAATTTGTTTTTTTATTATTAAAAACTAAAAAAAAAAGTCAACTTATATGGTTAAAAAAATAACCAGATTCATTTCTCAAATCTGGGTTTCGTTTATCCCTTTCTTTCCATCTCTCTTTGAGTTTCAATGCCATGTCAGTGACCAGTCGCACCATGTCACCAATATGTTACCGTCGAAGCATATTCTATTACCGTCAAAGAATATCCCGTTAGCTTAACGGAATATTCCCAAGTCAACTCAGTCCAGAAATGTTTTGTGCCTAACTTAGTGTATTTTTCACCTGTTTTCAACCGAGTCGAACCTATTTTCAGCTATTTCGATTGTTCCGGATGCAACCGTACCATCAGTTTCAGCTAATTTGCGTGTAAGTACTTTTTTGACTTATTCAAGTTTTATTAACTTTGTTTTCAAGTGCAATGGAAGATCCAAATCTCTAGCATGTTTGCGTATAAGTAAAAAGGATCCTCTGATTGGTGAGTTACCTACATCTCAACATTCTGGATATTTATGTATATAGTTCCCATATAACAAGATGGTTTATGCCGTCAATGGAACCTATATATTTTAGTTATGGATTTATTTCTATGCACATATCATGTGAATTCGTGTCCATGCAATCATTTATTTTTATGCTATAAATGAAACTGACATATGTCATGTTTCAGGACTGGCTTAGGTTGTGTCTCATGACTGGCTTGTGTTGTGTCTCCATATAAATTATTTTAATTTTTAGCATTTATTTACATGCAATGAATGAGACTGTCATATGTTATGTCTCGGGATTGGCTTCGGCTGTGTCTTAGGACTGACTTCAGTTGTGTCTCCAAATAAATTGTTTAAATATTCAACATTTATTTTTATACAATATATGAACTGACTTAGGCTATGTCTCGGGACTGGATTAGACTGTCTTAGGACTGGCTTATGTTGTGTTTCCAAAATAAATTGTTTAATTACTATGCTCTTTAAATATTCGTATTATTTATATACAATATAATGAGATCGGCTAACCGACTACAACCAAAACATAAAAGTTTATGATTTTTTTATATTTAAGTTGACACGATTTTGAAAATCGATGAGAACCTAAAGTTCTGGGTCCGATGTTATATACATGAATGTCATACTTCACTATTTGGAACCAGTTCAGAATCTAAATTTATTTCATATATATGAAGTGATATGTTTACATGTCATTCATTTGAGCAAAATGATCTACACATCTCAGAGAGAGTATCATAAAAAAGATTTAAAATCTTAACGAACAAATGAAATTGGAAATAATATTTTATTTCATACACATCCAACAGGATGTTGTGGGTATCAAAAAAGAGATTTAAGATCTTAACGTATCATTTATTTGAGAAAAAAGATCTACACATCCAGCATGATGATGTGAGTATCATAAAAGGATCTAAGATCATAATGTCATGTATAATGAGATTGTAAATGATATTTTATCCATTTTATATTTGCTCATGAATGAGCAATATCAAGAGAGTAAATTTGGATATATTTATATTCATGAGATATCAAAACATACCCCATGAGTGGATGGTCGTAAATGACAAGAGAAAAGGGTTTACCAAAATAAACCTATTCAAAAAATTAGAAAGCGGGGGGGGGGGGGGGGGGGGGGGGGGGGGGGGGGGGGGGGGGGGGGTAGAGAGATTATTACCATTTCAGATGAGATATAAAATGACATTAAACATAATGTCCATAAAATTCTCAAAAGGGAAATATATCTCTTACCGAGAGTACAATGACTTATACAGTTCTGCAGAGTCATATATATTTTATGAATTTGACTTTGCTCTGAGCAAATGTTAATATTGTATCAGGTCCAACGGATCTGATAGAAAGCTCTAGAAGAGCCACGATATTGTTATCAGACAATACTAAATTATGTATAAATGATACTTGATATTATTCAAGCATAAAGAAATATGTTTAGTTCAAAGATATAAAGTTAATACTAGATTAGATCCAACGAATTTGATTAAAGGCTCTGGAAGAGCCAGAATCTTATTACATATGGTATTAAATTGTGTATCGTTGATACTTTATATCATTCAAACAGAATATAACGGAATCTGTTTAATTTCAAAGATATACGGAGGAATGGATATCATATTGAAACTATGAGTAATGAGAATGTTGGATATATGTACATTACTTCTCATGATTCATGCCAGAAACTCATTATAGAAAAGTTATGTGATTTATCATCTAGGTTATATTACACTATTACAAAGAGTGTAGATGTTTATGAAGTTATGAATCAAAAGTTTCCAGATCCATAAGTGTTTGTACTTTGGCGTGACCGTATCGGTCACCCAGGATTTACAATGATGGTAGAATCATTAAAAATTCTCATGGATATCCACTAAAAAACTAGAAGATTCTTTATCCAATGAGAACTCAAGTACTACATGTTCACTGGGGAAACTAGTAGTAAAACCATTTTAATCTAAAAGTTGGTTTTGAATCCTCATCATTCTTACAAAGAATTCAGGGGGATATATGTGGACATATTCATCCACCAAATGATCCATATCATTATTATATGGTTCTAATTGATGCATCTACGAGATGATCACATGTTTATTTATTATCAAGCATCTCCATATTACTTGCACTGACTATTAGTTTTTCAGGTATATTAACTCAATTGAACTTATAAGATATTTGATGAATATTGTAAAGCAGCTGGGATTGATGCTGAATATCTAGTTTTCAGATAGACTCATAATCAAAATGGATCAGGGGAACCACTTATCAAACGTCTCCAGGTAATTGTAAGAATTTTATTATTTCAATACAGTTACTGATTTCTATATAGGGACTTACTCACTTTTTAAGATTTTTAATTGTGTTGTTTATCTCTTTATTGTATCACTGGCATGATCTAAGATAAGGCTTCTATATCATTATGAGATTAATGTTGATTTTGATTAATCTTCTATTAGATCATTTAAACTTTTGACAATTTATATATTTACGTACAATCTGTATATTATCATATTGATTAATTTCTAAGTGGGAAAGTTTCTCTAGAAGAGAAAAGTTACTTATATACAAAATAGAGATACCAGTTCGGCTATATATATATATGTGTGTGTGTGTGTGTGTGTGTGTGTGTGTGTGTGTGTGTCTCGTTTCAATCTTCGTATCTCTCAAATACGAAAGATGATCATCAGATGATTATTAATCTGTTCCCTGGTATATTAAAGGTTAACAAGATTTCATAAGTTGTTATCTCATAAACCCCAACCGGGTAATTGTTCATACAGAACAATCAAAGCAAAATGCAACAAATAAATCATCTGATGTATATCATAAGCTTATGAACCTTTGTAAGGTATTGTTATTGGGATCCCAAAAGTAAGCAAAACTCAAGTTATGAAAAAATCCATTTTCTCTAAATCAACTCTTTAAGAGTCTAATATATATAAAGAGACACAAGTCAATGAAATGACTAAATCCATTAAAATAGAAGTAATCTCAACAGAGATACAAGAATATAGTGTTGACCGAAAATTTACTCGGGGTGAGGAATTTCAGCTAACACCCTCGAGACCACTACCTCGGAGGTCACGGTCAGGGGTGGTACTTTCGGTACCTTGTTTATACGTAAAATAGTGGAGATGAAATTGGGTGATAATACAATATATTAAGGATATGTAAAGAAAGTGGCACTATTTTATTAATGCAAACGAATCAAGTGTGACATATCAAAATCACTCAAACTTCTCGATCTCTCATGGGTACAATAGGGGGTGGCAGCTTCGTGTATGTCGATAAGTAGATAAAATGGAGGTCGTGTTCTCCTAAGAGAATTTAGGCGATAGTGGAGTTATGTTATTTTCTTGGCTAATTCTAGCTTTCATGTTTCCTCGTCGAAAACGTATCTTCCCTTTGTGCATGCCTAGGCGTATTTATACATGGTCCAATTAGGTTAAACTCTTTATTCTCCCGCAGTGAATCTCTGAATCAAATCCCTCCTTATCGGGCGGGATATCTTGTTTAAATGTCAATAACTTTGGCTCGATAACGGATTTGAGAATATCTTGGAGGGAGATAAGTTTGTTTCTTCTTTGGACTCAACCACTTGACCTGCATGTATGTAGTGGTTTAATGCGTGTTAGAGAGTAAATTTTATCCTTTATCTTGCCCTGGTAAGATGCCTCATAGAGGTCATCGACTATAATGCTTGCTGTCTTCGAATGGCGAGGTACATATCTATACCAGTCCTGATATTCCTACCAGTCATGACACCAGGAGCTTGATTTGACCTTTCTGGATGGTGCTTGACATATATGCTTTGACGCTCTTTGGTGTTAACAGAGCTTTACGAGCTTTCTCCTTTCTGCTTTAGACAGATTAAGTTCATCCCTTGGCGAAATGGAGCGATAATGTAGGACGAGCTCGATGCCCTATATGTCTCTTTGTACAAGTGAAGACGGTAACATGCTTCTAAGAGGTCATGAGATATCTCGACCTCGAGAAGCTTTCTATATTCCCCTGTCGGTCTTGCTTCAGGCTCATATTTCGATGTAAGGAGCTTTATTTTATCACATCGAGCTTTACTTGGTGACTCTAAATGCTTGTAAGGTGTTCCAAAGGTACTAGCGACCTCACCTTGCTTCTGCGGGGTCGCATGGTAGCTCGACCCCAGGAACCCTGGTATCTTGTTACGTAATCCGGGATTTGGACCCCTGCTTTGAAGGTGAAAAATTTTCCTTTGACCCCTACCCGAATTTGGCTATTAACAGAAGCTCCCTCTGACTTGAACACCGGTGATTGAGTTGGATTGGAGTCAGATTTCCTATTTTATTCGAGAAATTTTCCCTCATATTTTTAAGGAATCTCCTCATTAAATGCAGGAGAAACGTGGCAAGTAAGGAAACAATGTATTTTCAAAAATCTTGTTATGTTACATCAGTCTCAAGAATCAAGGCAATCTTCGTCGAAGATCTCACTTTCCAGCTTGCTTCATTCACCGAAGTTACCGGTTATTGTTCCATTTATCCCTATTTAAACCCAGTCACTTCGTCATCTCCTTCACGCTTTCGTCTTCTTCAATTTTCAAACTTTCGAAAACTTTTCCCTCTTCGTCTTCGCAATGGCCATCGTCTTTCCTTATACTCTCTCAACCTTTCTTTACTTGATAATGCCAAACTCTGACGTCAGTGTTCACCATTTGGTGGAGGGCGGTGATATCTCCAGCCCGACTCTCAGGAAGCGGGAACGAGAAGATTTTGGAGACGGAGATGACCTTTCGCTTCGTAAGCGTCGCTGTTCAGGTCGAAATCTTTCGATTAGGTATGGCTTCTCGAACCAGTCTGACAATCCACTGGACTTGGTCGATGAGGATTCGAAAAAACAAATCAGGGGCGCTGTGGCTGGTAGGGGCCAAGTTATGGTTATTGATACCCTTTTGGAGGAAATTCTTCCTTACGACTTCAAGGTCATCCTCGATTCTACAATTGATCCGAATTCGATTAATCGTTTGAAGGCCAAGTTCGACATTCCTGACAGTATCACCGTCTTCGTCCCTTCCAAGAACTACAATGTCTTTTCTCCACCTAATGGCGTGCTCCTAATCCACGTTGTGACTCTCGAGAACGGGGTTAGGCTTCATTTTCACCCTACCCCCCGACGGGCTCTCAAAGCCCTACAACTCGCTTCTCTCCAATTAACCCCTAGCTTTTGGAGGCATATAATTGGCTTCTCGTGTTATAGAGGGAGTAGTGTGAGATGAACAAGGTCGTTAAGGGGTCAGTTCTATGTGAAAGCCAAAAAATAGCTCGACTTCATCGTACCTGGCACTTCCAAGAAAGACCCCGCCTGGAAGGAAGAATGGGTCTTGGTGGAAGGTGATTGAGGAAGCTCGATTTTCATTGGCGGGCATGAATTCAACATTCTTACTTCTTTTAATGATATACCTTCATGGGACAGAGATTCTCTGCCAGTCGTGTTTTAGGCAATTATGAAGGCCATCATCTCCCATAATTATCTTAACCTGAAGTTTCCCACTGCTGACTCCTTCGATCCTCGCAAGGTAAATCAGTACATGCATATCTCTGTTGCCTCTCCCAATAAGAAAAGGAAACTTTGAGCTAGCTCGCTTTCTTTATGCTATTCACTTTGATTCTGACCTTTCTCCTATTTTTTAACAGTTTCTGTTGTTGCCCCAGCTACTCATGAGGTCCAGCGAGCTCGCACCCCTCCTCCCTCCGCCAGATCAATCCGAGGAATCTCCTCGGCTACCTTAGAGAAAATGGGCCATCCGTTCCTGTTGGGATTCCCCCTACCTCTATCTTGCCTCCTTCTCAGCTTAGGTCTATGATAGAGATCCTCGCATCCCAATCATCCCGGGCGTGGAGCAAGGGGACTACCAACCCATATGTAATTGTTACTGTTGCCATTGTTCCTACTCTGGTTGCCCCTTCTGTCGCTGTTACTACTGCTGCTATCCCCGCAGTCAGCTTACTTGAGGCTCTTACTCCTCCACTTGTATCCCCGGCTTCTCAAGCTTCGGAGGGCCTCGAGACTACTGTTATAGAGGGTCCTCTTACTTATCTTTAACATCAACCCAGACTCGCTAGACAAGACGAGGTCATAGACCGGTTATCACATCTTATTCCAGTGGTAGCCTCTCTCTGATAGCTTCAATGCCCTCTGACATCCTGATCACTAAGGGATTCGCTTTTTGGATGAGCTAACAATCTTTCTTCATCTGTAATCGAGGTAGCTAGTTTGATTATTTTCTAACTTGAACTTCGCAATCTGTGGGCTTTCAAATTTAAAGTTGCCATAAGCCATCAGATGGCCTTTCTTTATGACAACATGGTAAAAGCTAAGACCGAAGCTGAGAGAGCCATGAGATTGCTTACGCGAGCTCAGGTTTTAGTACAATTGATGACCACCAGCCAGAATAAGATGGATAAGGAGCTAGCCGAGCTTCAATGCGATCACGAGAGGCTGAATCGGACCTTCGACTAAGAGAGCCTCAAGTCCAAACATCGGGCCATAGAGAGAGACTCTTGGAAAGCAGAGGCTAAGATGCTGGATGTTGAAAAGTCTTGCCCCCCCCCCCACCTCTCAAATTATTTATGATGTTATTTCAGGAAATAAACATCTATATGTGTCATCTTAACATTTAATAAGATTACTACAAAAGAACTTTTATCAGGGAGAGCGTCACATTAGGGGGAGCATATCAAATAAAGTATATTAATTATATTGGGGTATATGTGCTTTGTACTATTTTTCCTTCCAATCATGTTTTTATCTCATTGGGTTTTCCTGATAAGGTTGTAATGAGACAATTCTCTAAGCATACCCAAAAATCATTTGATTTATAAAGTTTATCATAAATATTACATTAATTTTGTTGATCATCGTATATAGGTTGTCTTGATTAAGAAGATCGTTGTAAATATTGTTTTGATCTTGCTAATCATAGTATATATGTTACATTGATCCAGAAGATCATCATAATAGTACTTTGATCCAACATATCAATAGATATAATTGCTAATGTTTTTATCCCACTGGGCTTTTCCTAACAAAGTATAAATGTGAGAAATGTTTTGAAGAAAACAATTTTTTTGGATATATATACAATATACTCTTTTTTCCTTCAAAAGGGTTTTTTCTCATTGTGTTTTCCTGATAAGGTTTTTAATGAGATAGTTTTAAGAACATCCAATACCACAAGATCCAGAAAATCATTGAATTTTGTTTCTCAAGGTTTTTATCCCATTAAATTTTACCTAACAAATTAAAAATATAAATGATGAGAAATTCAAGGGACCGTATTGTAATTGGCTTCTCTACCAAACCTCTATTGTTGGCTTCCCCACCAAACGTCTTTGTTATCTTCTCTGTTAAATGATCAGTTTTTCAACTCTCTCTCTCTCTCTCTCTCTCTCTCTCTCTCTCTCTCTCTCTATATATATATATATATATATAGTTCTCTTCATTTATAATTGCTCTCAAGAATATCAAGATCATATCAATAATTTCTTTACTCTCATATCTCTCGTCTCTTTCTCACTCACTTTGTTCTCCATTTATTTCATTTGTTTATCGTTTATTTTACAACATAAACAACTATATTTTCATAAAAATTATGTATTTTCATGTTGAAAAAAAAAGACAAATTAATTATATTTATACGATTAATGTCAGACTTTTTTTTTTAATTTCTTTCAAATTAATATTGGTATGAAAGGTGTTAATATCACATCAATCATCACGTAATCTTATATATATTTTTTTCAAAATCTCTTTTTAATTAGTATCGGAATGAAAGTTGTTAACATCACATCAATAATCTTATACGGATTGAATTATTTCTAAAAATCAAGTTAATACTATAACTTGATTGTTGGAGTATTGTCTTTCCAAATACACCATTGTTGACTCCCATAAAGTGGATTCAACCGAACTGTAATTGGATTCTCAACAATCAACCAAGTCATGGGTGAACTTTAAATGATCAATCAACCAATTCAGAAAAAGTTGTGGCTCATAAAATTTGTCCTAGATTTTGGAAACCAAAACGAAGCATTACAAATAATAATATGAACAAAATTCTCAAAGATGTGTAAGAAAAGAAAATATGAGAAGACCATCTTTCTTTATATTTACAATATTTTTTTGGACCAAAATCTAAGTTCAAATTGTTGTTTGGTCTTTTCCGAGTCAAAACACAAGTTGCATTGGAGAAGCAAATGCAAAAGTGAAGACCAAAACATACAATAGTTGGACTTGGCTAGTATACCTCACCTAAAGGTTGTAGGTATCAACCCCAAATGGTTTTTTTTTAAATTTGTAATATATTATTATTATATATTAATTGAATAATAAAACTATATTAAATATAGAAAAATTGATAATAAAATTATATTAAAATATAGAATTGTAAATATTTGTAGAATAATATTAATAAAAAATATGATTACATTTGTAATTTGAAAATTTTGAAAATAAAACTAAAATTTTACTGATATGCAATAAAATTAAATTTATAATAAATAATGAGATTAAAATTGTGAAAATAATTAAATAATTGTAATATATTAATAAATTGCAAACATTTTGAAAATGTATATATTAATTTAAGTATGAAAAATATGAATACACTTTAGAGTGTAAATATATATAATTGTTTATATTGAATTGAGAAAATAAAAATAAAAAGTATATATATAAAAAAATCTAGGAACAACTTTAATATTCCTAGGAACTGCTTTGACGTTGTAATAAACGTTAGAGTTATTCTCGGGAACCAGTCAACGTTAATAAAGGGAGCAACTTTTTTTTTTGAAACCACTCTAACGTTATCTATAACGTGAAAGTCGCTCCCGGGGAGCAACTTCTTGTTGGGAACAACTTCGACGTTATTGGAAACCACTTTTACGTTGTAACGAACGTTAGAGTTGCTATTGGGAACCAGTCAACGTTAACAAAGGGATCAACTTTTTTTTTAGAAACCACTCTAACGTTATCTATAACGTGAAAGTTGCTCTCGGGAGCAACTTCTCGTTGAGAACAACTTCGACGTTGGTGGAAACCACTTTTACATTGTAACGAACGTTAGAGTTGTTCCTGGAAACCAGTCAACGTTAACAAATGGAGCAACTTTTTTTTTTTGGAAACCACTTTAACGTTATCTATAACGTGAAAGTTGCTCTCGGGAGCAACTACTCTTTGGGAACAACTTCGACGTTGTTGAAAACCACTTTTATGTTGTAACGAACGTTAGAGTTGCTCCCGAGAACCAGTCAACGTTAACAAAGGGAGCAACCTTTTTTTTTAAACCACTCTAACGTTATCTATAACGTGAAAGTTACTCCCGGGAGCAACTTCTCATTGGGAACAACTTTGAAGTTGTTGGAAACCACTTTTAAGTTGTAACGAACGTTAGAGTTGCTCCCAGAAACCAGTCAACGTTAACAAAGGGAGCAACTTTTTTTTTGAAACCACTCTAACGTTATCTATAACGTGAAAGTTGCTCTCGGGAGTAACTTCTCGTTGGGAACAACTTCGACGTTGTTGGAAACCACTTTTACGTTGTAACGAACGTTAGAGTTGCTCCCGGGAACCAGTGAACGTTAACAAAGGGAGTAACTTTTTTTTGGAAACCACTCTAACGTTATCTATAACGTGAAAGTTGCTCTCGGGAGCAACTTCTCTATGGAAACAACTTCGACGTTGGTGAAAACCACTTTTACGTTGTAACGAACGTTAAAGTTGCTCCCGGGAACTAGTCAAAGTTAACAAATGGAGCAACTTTTTTTTTTTGGAAACCACTCTAAAGTTATCTATAACGTGAAAGTTGCTCCCGGGAGTAACATCTCTTTGAGAACAATTTCGACGTTGTTGGAAACCAATTTTACGTTGTAACGAACGTTAGAGTTGCTCCCGAAAACCAGTCAACGTTAACAAAGGGAGCAACTCTTTTTTTTTTTTGGAAACCACCCTAACGTTATCTATAACGTAAAAGTTGCTCTCGGGAGTAACTTCTCGTTGGGAACAACTTCGACGTTGTTAGAAACCACTTTTACGTTGTAACGAATATTAGAGTTACTCCCGGGAACCAGTCAACGTTAACAAAGGGAGCAACTTTTTTTTAGAAACCACTATAACGTTATCTATATCGTGAAAGTTGCTCTGGGAATAACTTTGACGTTATTGGAAACCACTTTTATGTTGTAACGAATGTTAGAGTTGCTCCCGGGAACCAGTCAACGTTAACAAAGAGAGCAACTTTTTTTTAAACCACTCTAACGTTATCTATAACGTGAAAGTTGCCCCCGGGAGTAACATCTCGTTGGGAACAACTTCGACATTGGTGGAAACCACTTTTACTTTGTAACGAACGTTAGAGTTGCTCCCGGGATCCAATCAACGTTAACAAATGGAGCAACTTTTTTTTTGGAAACCATTCTAACGTTATCTATAACGTGAAAGTTGCTTTCAGGAGTAACTTCTCGTTGGGAACAACTTCGACGTTGTTGGAAACCACTTTTACACTGTAACGAACGTTGGAATTGCTCTCGAAAACCGGTCAACGTTAACAAAGGGATCAACCTTTTTTTTTGGAAACCACTATAACGTTATCTATAAAGTGAAAGTTGCTCATGGGAACAACTTCTCGTTCGGAACAACTTCTCGTTCGGAACAACTTCTCGTTCGGAACAACTTCTCGTTGGGAACAACTTCATCGTTGTTGAAAACCACTTTCACGTTCTAACCAACGTCAGTTTTCTCTCGATTTGTAAATTAAATATTTGGTATTAAGATTTTTCACTTACAAATCCATATAAAGTTTACAATAATAAGTTAAAGAATCAATTAGAAATTTAAATAAGTAATAATCAACTTTAAAACTTACAAATTAAATCGTAATAAATGAATATACAATAAAAAATAGTGAGAGTAACAATAGATGACTAGCTTGAAAAAACAACAATGCATCCTCATATATATATATATATATATATATATATATATATATAACATAATCAATATTTTTAGTATTGGTAAGTTCAACCCCGTGAAAAAAAACACCTAAATTGGCAGTCACAATTAATGTATTTTTGAGGAGAAGCTGTCAGAAATAATTTACTTCCTACGAGTTTCAAAGTTAGAAATAATATATTTTCAAGGGTTTGCTAACCTCTATCTTCTTAATTTGCTTCCGGAGAATGACATCATAACAGATTTCAATCAAATCCAAAATAAAATCCCAAATCAATAATCCCAAAAAAATCGACAAATTAACAATCCCCAAAAAATCCACCATTCAAGATAAGGTTACCTAATGAGAGGACCCATGCCACCGTGTTCACAATAATACAGTGGCCTCAACTCGGATTGAGCATCTTTGATGTATAGAAAAGGATCATTTAACAACTCCCTAGCAGAAAACCTCAGAGACACGGTAGCCAAGCGTTTCTCAACAAACTGCCACCCCTTTGGATGATTCACTTTGTACAAAACATCTGGTTTTCTACCCTAACATTAACGAAACATGTCAATGGAATCTAGTTTTTTCATCTAATGTTACAAAACATATCGATAGAACAAAGTAAAGCGTGCTCTTACAGATATAACTTTCTTATAAATCTGAGTAGGATGAGTGCATTCACTATACAGTAATCACAGGTCACAATCTCCAAAATGCACATCCCAAATGAATAAATGCCAACTAATTCATTACATGCCCCTTCATACACTTCTGGACCCATAAATTATGGTGTTCCTGAAGAAAAAAAACACCACTGATAGACACATAAATTCTCCATCCAATTAAACCCACCAAATATTTTAAAATTTTCTATTGGGAAAATATATTCCAAGTACTAATGTCATGGTATAATTAGATTCCATAGATTCAGTAAGTCAAACATACTAACACAATGAGCAGCATGTGATTTTTTAAGAATTGCAGCAAGTCCTAGATCCCCAATCTTCACTTTTCCTTGGTCCCCATTGACAAAAATGTTGTCACGATTGAGATCTCTGTGGATCACAGCAGGGTCAAGGGTATGGAGATATAGAAGTCCTCTCAAGATCTGCCTAAACCAATGCTTCACTGCTCTGATGTTCAATCGCATCTGCTTCAGCCTATACCTATAAAAAGCTAAAAAAGCAATTTAGCAAACTGATCAAATTATCCATAAAGTGAAACCATAATTTGGAATCAGATAGTTTTGATCGAATTTTGACAAAATCATACCGTCTCAATGTCCCAGAAGTGAACATTTAAGTGACAAAGTTGATGTTCCTATTACCGGTATCAACCCAAGAAGTGTAGAACTTCATAATGTTATTGTGCTTCAATATCTTGTGGAGATGGATTTCACAGTAGAGCCTCTCGAGCTCTTCAGGCCTTTGCAGGAAATTAGAAAGTTTGACTTGGTTCCAGGCAACTTGAATCCCTTCAAACTCATCAAATGCTCTGTAACTGCTCTCACCAAACACATACACAAACACAAACAAACCTCACAAATCAATCCAACTAACCATTTGTTAAAACTCATCAAAACACCCAACAAAAATCAAATTTTGAAAAAAAAAACTAATTTAGGTACGCACAATTACACAAATCCATCCAAAAGAACCAGAAATGTATTCACATCAGACGAATCTGAACTGGGTATCCAAATAAATGAAGAAATAAATCAGGAGTTCGATTCGTACACTGACTTTCAAGCTCCTTTGTCAAGGATATCATTGCACTGTAACAAAAATAAAACACAAACATCAACATAAAAATCAAAACTTTGAACTAAAAACAGGAGATAGAGAGATGTATATATTCTGTGCCATATCTTCCAGTTGGATCAACTTCAACAAACTCAGAGTAATCAGGGCGATGGAGTGCCAGATCATTGATAAAAAGTTCATATCATCTTCATCGATCATCTGACAATTCCAATAACAGAAAAAAAAGGCAATAATCTGGAAAAATTCGAAATACAAACGCACCTTCATCAATCAAAATCTTCTTCAATATGTTTCCCAAAAAAAGGAATTTGAAAAATTGCTTGCGTAGGAGATTGAGAATTGCAGATCCATCTACGGCTTCCAGAAGTAAATCCAAAAGTGCTTATCTTCCTCTTCTATAAAACAGAGAGAATGAGAGAGGAGAAACCGGTGAGAACAAGTAGAGGGAAAACCCTCTATCTTGAACTTTTACTTATTTTCTACCGTTGGATCAGATTTTGCTCGATCCAACGGTTATGTTTGATTTGTAAAGGGTTTGGTATCATACCTATTGTTTTTTTCTGTGTATAGTAGCCAATCCCACAATAGTTGGATTTTTAAGTGAGTTTTTATGTGTCAAATACAAAGCACAAATTTTAATTAGCTCAAACATCAATTTCTTGGTGTTATGAGGTGAGGTGAGAACTGGGAAGTGGGAAATATTGTATTTTCTAGATAGGTGTCTTCCAATAACATTGAAATGTCAACAAGTTCATATTATTATTACTTTCAATATATATATTATATATTTACAAAATTATATCATGGGTATGTCCTTCCAATAGGACACACATGTGACATGTGGTCTTTTTTTTTTCTACGTTGAAAATTATTAGATGTGGAGTGTGGACTGTTGACAAGTGTTTTTTTGGTTTGGTCTCCCAATCTAGATAATTGGTTGTGCCATCTATATTCGTTCAGTATTTGCACTCAGATTCATTCTTTTCACAAATCTTCTCCACAATATTTTTCGTTAAACAAATTCTAACGATGAAAAGAGAACTTGATTTCTTATATATATTTATACCGTTTATTAAAATTAGTTAGGAATAAAATTATACAGGTTATTTAAAAAAATATATATATAAATCATTATATATATATATATATATACATGTTGAAGAAGAAACCTAACTCCTTTATCTCGTTTAAGGAATTAAGTTTCTCAGAACTTGATTCCATTTTATTACATTCTTGATTAATAAACATACTCTTAATATATTATTTTACCATAGACATTGACATAATATATTCCAATATCATTTTTATGATAGGGTCATTGTTATAATGTAATTCTAGTAACCCTATTAATAAGCTAATATCAAATCAAGACAAAATTTTAAGGAAAAAAATGAGTAGAGTATTAGTAAAAATTAAATTTGGTGAAAGTCTCTATTATTATTGCTACTATATCTATATACAGTCTCATGCAATGTAGACATTGTAAGAATTGATTTGTTGACTACTACCAATTCAATTCAATTCAATTCAAGATCATCACAACCAATCCCCATGAAAGTAAACTATACTATCTCGTGAAGCATAGTAAAAATTTGTCAAAAATTGAAGGTGACAATTCATGAATTAATATACACATATGAAGAGATAAGAGAAAAGTGAAAAGGACAAGAGATATGGGAAGAAAATTCTTCCAAACGGAAGGCATGCTACTATCAATTTACAGGGCAATAACTTTTCTTCCTCGAATTTAATGAATCCATTTTTACTCGTCTCTTTACGGTGGGTGAACATTATCCTCTCCCACATGAATGATATGTGTCTATAAAGGGGTAAATTTATCCAAATATTATCATTTTTTAAAATAAATTTACTTCTCCCTAAACAAAGAGGGGATAATACTCACCCACCCTAATGGGTGTCCAAAAATGGACTCAAATTTAATTTAGCAAATCAAAAGCCATTTGTATTTTAATATTCAATTAAAATTAAAGACTTGTAAAGATTGTGAGAAAATCTCAAAGAGCAAAAGAGTTAGGGGTCGTTTGTTTTTTTGTCTAAAAACTGAACAGTACTAAATTTTTATAATGACTGAATAGGGATTGAAATCTGAACCTGAATGACATGTTTGTTTGTTTTTTTCTCACATCTGAATGTATTGTCAACACGTTTGTTTTTTAAAAATAAAATTGTCTGAATATAAGTAATTTCACATTTATACCTATGTTAAACAATTATACATATAATATGGAATAAAAACAATCCAAAAATAATAATTATATATGAACACATATGATCATGAATATTCACGATCTTCATCTTTGATTACAAACAAACTTCATTTTTCTAAAAAAAGAAAAAGTTTTTTTTTTTTAAAAAAAAAAGACATCGGAAAAACTCACACAAAATATTCTAATATATATATACATCACCATAGTATCATAATAAAGTATCGATATTAAACATCAATATAAACAGTGATTATGGTTCTTTTTTATTTGGGTTTTTTTATTTTTAAAGCCATTTAAAATAAACAATATATTAAAATAAAGATTTTTATACCATATGTAATTTTGATGAAATTGGAAATATGTTATATATGGGGATAGTATCGGAAGAAAAGATTTTAGATTGCATATAATGTAATTCAGTGACTTGCAATTAAGTTAAAAGTTAGGATTTTTTTCTTTTTATTTTAAATTATTTTTTAGGATTTTTAAGTTGTTTGACCACTTAAAAAATAAATAAAACAACTTAATAATTATGATTCAGACCCATTAATTTTTAAGTTGAAAAAACAAACAACCCCTTAAAATACAAACAGATTTGATAGGTGAATGTCTTGGAAAAAGTGATGTAAAAAGAACCGAGCTGGAAAGTTCTATAATCAATGTTCCCTAGAAATCTCTTACAATGTTGTCTATTTGAGTTGTCTCTCTCACAAGATCAAGAAAACTTTGTGATTAGTGTAGAGTTTTGAAAATTTTGTGTAATCAAAGTGAAAATGAAATGGTAGGAAAATGTGTTTAATGAAATGGGGTTATTGGTTACTTATGTGATGGAACAGATGAACGATAGCAACATACATTCATCATATTTTTTAAGTGTGACTGAATAAATATTTTGATAAATTGCACTTCAAATGAGGTTGAAAGTTGTGTTACAAGTGTTATTTAGATGATGAAATGAAGTTGTGAATGATCTTTCAAGCTTCAAATTGTATTTAGAAATGAATGAAATTGTCCAAATTTTTATAGCTCATAGAATGAAAAATAAGGCACAACAGGAGTCTGATTTCTGAATAAATTTGGAAAAATGATGTGTTGGGCCTATTTAATGGCCCAAAAGAGCATAAACCAGCAAAAAAACATCGCATGTGTGATTTATGAGTTTAACTAGAAGTTGATATGAGCAAATTGTGAATTCCTAAATAATATTCTGGTCAGTACTTCAAAAAAATATTCTCGATCCTTTGAAAAATATGTTTGATTATTTAAAAAAAAATCTCGATCACTTGAAAAATATTCTCGATCATTAGAAAAAATTCTCGATCCTTTGAAAAAAATTCTCGATCCTTTGAAAAATATTATAGATCCTTTGAAAAAAATCTCTATCATTTGAAAAATATTATCGATCCTTTAAAAAATATTCTCGATCTTTTGAAAAATCTTCTCGATCATTTGATAAAAAATCTCGATCCTTTGAAAAAAAATCTCGATCTTTTGAAAAATATTCTCTATTCGATCTTTTGGAAAAAATCTCGATCCTTTGAAAAATCGTCTCGATCATTTGATAAAAAATCTCGATCCTTTGAAAAAAAATCTCGATCCTTTGAAAAATATTCATGATTCGATCATTTGGAAAAAATCTCGATCCTTTGAAAACAATTCTCAATCCTTTGAAAAATATTCACAATCCTTTGAAAAAAATCTCGATCCTTTGAAAAAAATCTCGATCCTTTGAAAAAAATCTCGATCCGTTGAAAAATATTCTCGATTCGATCATTTGGAAAAAATCTTGATCATTTGAAAACAATTCTCGATCTTTTGAAAAAAATCTCGATACTTTGAAAAAAATCTCGATACTTTGAAAAATATTCTCGATTATTTGAAAAAATCTCGATCTTTTGAAAAAAAAAACTCGACCATTTGATAAATATATTCTCGATCCTTTGAAAAATATTTTCGATCCTTTGAAAAATATTTTCGATCCTTTGAAAAATATTTTCAATCCTTTGAAAAAATCTCGATCCTTTTGAAAAATATTCTCGATCCTTTGAAAAAATCTCGATCCTTTGAAAAATCTTCTCGATCATTTGATAAAAATTCTCGATCACTTGATAAAAATTCTGGATCCTTTGAAAAAAAATCTCGATCATTTGAAAAATATTCTCGATTCGATCCTTTGAAAAAAATTCTCGATCTTTTAAAAAAAAATCTCGATCCTTTGAAAATTTCTTGATCATTTGAAAAATGCTCGATTCTTTCAAAAATAAGCTCGATCATATTTTTTTAAAAAAGGCTTAATTTGGCTACAAATATGCTCGATTTAATTAAACATTATTTTCAAAAATAAAATGCTCGATCCTTTGAAAAAACAAATTGTTTATATAAAGACTGGACAACAAATCATAACGAATGGATACATGTTAAACCACACAGAAATATATAAAAATATATAAACGAAGATCACAAATATAAGTTATCTTCTTCTGCAGAATTTGGAGAGAGAAATAAACTATCGTTTTCAAAGTGTAGATGGAAACACAATAGGATTAAAAAAAAAGATTATTTCAGGGTAATTTGGATAGTTCACCATAATTGGTGTCTTTTAAACTTAAGTTATTAAAGTGGTGACATCACTGCAACACACATAAAAAAAGGTAACATATCTCACCATTTTCTCTAGATCAGAAGCCTGCAAAGACCCGGTAAGATCAACAAGACAACAACAGATAAAAGCAAACCCTAAAATGCAATTTTCACTACATGGGCAATAGGTCTTACTCACATTTAGCAATTTAATAGAATGCTTTTTATTTTCCAAAATAGATTTAATGGGAAATTTTTGAACCCATGATCACAAACCGTCTTCATCAAGAGTTGGGAGGAAAATGACACAAATACAATGAAACTAAGTTATAACTATCTATTTTTTTTTTAAATATTAAATTTTTACATAAATTAGGGTTTTTTCAGAAAGGAGGAATACTAGAATCCGTAACTTCATTATACAGGTGTGAAAGATTTATGACCGGATCAACGCCGTCTCATTAAGTTATAACTATAGTTTAGATAATGAAATTAAGGGGTGAATAATAAGTCAACTTCAATTCAATTGCTATAAAACAAAATGGGTGTCTTTAGGAATAAATGAGATGTTATTTAGCAATTGTCCAAATTCAAAAAAGTCCAATTAACAAAAAAAGCCCAATTACGTAATTGTTCAAAAATAAAAGCCCAATGCAAAGTTTCTCCAAAAAAGGCCCAATTACGTGAGCCCAAAGATTCGCCTCTCTATAAAAACCTAGTCAATATTTACCAATTTTTACAGCAAAGGAAAAAAAAAACGCAGACAAACGAAAACCTAAAAACGCCGTTTTTTCAATTTTCTGATTTTATCGTCTCAAGAAAGCGAACAAGAGATAACTCCAGCAGCCACCGCTCACTTCACCACCACAACAACAACAGATCTCGTATCACAACCAAATCGTACGGTTTCTGATTTGATTTTTGTTTTGGTTTCTTAATTTCTTGTATTTGATTGATTGATTGATTTCCATTTGTTCTTCGTTTATGTGATTGTTAGGGTTTCAATCTTCGTTTTCTGATTCAAAGTGATTTACTTGTTTGTTTGGTTTTGTGCAGTTGATATGGCGGACGATAAACAGAATGACGTGAAGGACGAGGTGGCAGAAGTAAGTTTATTTATCAATTTTTTTTTAATTTTATATGTTTGTAATTTTTACTCATATTATTTCAATAATATGTACAGGTATATCTTTCTCTTTGATCATAACTTTGCTAGTTTGTAAAGCATAGTAGGTTTGTTCTGTTTTATGTATGCATAAACTGTATTGTGTGTTCCAAATTGTGTTTTGAGGGGTTTGAAGTTGTAGTTTGTATATGGTTGGTGTTTTTTTTTGGATTGAACAGATGTATAGTTTCAAATACTCTTTTTTTCTTTTGTGAGGATAAGTTTAACGGGTTTGTAAATCATAGTATTACGTCTATTGGTTTTCTTCTTATTTGTTAAGGCATTAGTTGCTGAGCAATTTGTGAATGATGAGATATTGTGGTATGATTTTAATGATGAGTTTCTTTGTTGCAGCTTGCCCCTTTCGATCCTTCTAAGAAGAAGAAGAAGAAGAAGCCCATCGTACAGGATGGCATTGATGATTCTGCTGAAAATTTGGCTGAGAAAGTTGAAACATTGTCAGGTATCCGAATAAGATTAACTAATTTGTGGATAGATGAGTTGGCACTTTTAACTTGTCATTGTTCTGTTCTATCCCACTGTCGGGACTTAATTCATTTTAACACTTGCAGTTTCCGAGGGGCTAGAAAGTACTTTCACTGGTTTGAAAAAGAAGAAGAAGAAACCGGTAAGTTTGAAGGCTTTTACCCTCTCTTTTTTTAATGATAAATGTTTACCATGCATGATACATCAGTTCACAGAAGTCATTTTGTGGCATTGTAGGCTGAAGCCAGTCTATTAAATGAGGAGTCTGTGGAAGCAGGAGGAGAGGATTTGGATGGTAAGAAGTTGCCTCTTAAAAGCTAGTTATTAATTTCGTAGCTAAGTTTACAAAATCCATGTTTTATTTTGACTTTTTTCTGTTTTTTTTTTATATATATGAATTCTAAGAATTACTACTTTATTGTCCATTCAGATCTTGCAGCAGAAGGCGAAGAAGGGGAAGGTATTGTCCTGCAACAACGTTACCCTTGGGAAGGAAGTGACCGTGACTATGAATACGAGGAGGTATATCACTTATTTGATTGAAACCGATTTCTACTTGAATAGTTCTTGTGCTTTTGTTGGCATACTTGTTGATCTTTTATATATTTGTAAAGCATTGTGCTTATTATTTTAATGCATTTGCAATTTATGTAGTCAATGTGTTCTAAGTATTTGCAAATTATCCACTTTATTTTGTGTACTCAGTTTTTGATCGTTTCTGAAAACCAAACGCCTTTGTATTATCCTGCAATAATTTTTTCAACTCCAGGTTGATGTTTTACTTAATTACTTATATTTATGAATCATGATTATTGAGTTACTTTAATTGGCCGGTTTGTGAAGGAACATGATCTTTCATAATATCTCTCTGCTTGCTTTTTGCCATCATGAAGATGCTTATGCTTATATTACATATTTGTTTTCTGCAGCTTCTTGGTAGGGTCTTCAACATTCTTAGAGAGAATAACCCTGAACTGGCTGGAGACAGGCGAAGAACTGTAATGAGACCTCCACAGGTTCTTCGTGAGGGGACAAAGAAAACGGTCTTTGTGAATTTCATGGATCTCTGCAAGACGTATGTTCCGGTCCTTTTTCATTGTAATGACATGCTAGTACTTATGGTTCACTTTTTTATTTTTTTTGTTTATTTAGTTGTTGATTCTTTGGATTCAACTGTATAACATAAAAAACTGCATTCTTAACTGTTATGTGCTTCTTACATTTGTTGGGAAAAATATACAGCATGCATCGGAATGCAGACCATGTGCAGGCATTTTTGCTTGCTGAACTGGGTACAAGTGGATCACTTGATGGACAACAAAGGTTGGTTGTAAAGGGTAGATTTGCTCCGAAAAATTTTGAAGGGATATTGCGGCGATATGTTAGTAAGTATCTTGATGACCAATTTTTTCTCCTATTATTTGAATTTGCAACTGGGAAGTTTTTTCTGTTGTTTGTTCTTAAATCTGACATCTACGTATTGTTTCCAGATGAATATGTAATTTGCCTTGGGTGCAAAAGCCCTGATACAATACTTTCGAAGGAGAATAGACTCTTCTTTCTCAGATGTGAGAAGGTATTGTTTCATTTTCCCTCATATGTTTTCTTGTCTATTCCACCCCCTTTTTTCTTCCCTATTCCTTTTTAATGAATGCATTACTGTATTCTCCTTGATACAATTCTTTTGCGATTCTGACTGCTTTTCATGTATATGGTGTTTAGCCTGTATTTCTTTTAGCAATGCACAAAATTTTTGAAGATATTCATAAAAAATGTCTATCTCCTTTATGTTGTTGTAGATGGAATGGAAAACTAAGTTAACAGATAGCTGTTAATATTTTCCAATGTGGTGGCCCATGATGATCTATGAATTGCCTACATCGTTATATTGTTGTCAATGATTGAGATTGAATACTTATTTGAGGCCCCTCATGTATTGAGAACATTAGCATATATATTGGGAAATGTTGATGATATCTTTTGTTGGCCGATTTCTGTTCTTTAGTTTATTTTTTATATTATTGCAAGTTTTCAATTTAGGGGGATATGATGATCTTAAAATTGCCTACATTGTCAGATTAACCAATGACTGAGGTACATGTAGTTCTGATGCCACCATGGAAGACAACTATTGTACTTTCATAAATTAATGTTTTGACAAGTGACAACAATCTTTCTTAAAAAAAAAATTAATGGAAGGTTTCTAACTTGATGGTAATTGCAAAATCTTCTAATTAGGTGGCCTATGATGATTTATGAATTGCCTACATTGTCATATTTTTTTATCAATGATTGAGATTGAATACTTATTTGAGGCCCCTCATGTATTGAGAACGTTAGTATATATATTGGGAAAGGTTTATGTTTTCTTTTGTTGGCTGATTGTTTTGTTCTTGAGTTTATTTTCTTATATTATTGCCAGTTTTCTGTTTAGGGGGCTATGATGATTTTACAATTGCCTACATTGTCAGATTAACCAATGACTGAGAGACGTAGTACTGATGCCTCCATGGAAGCCACTATTGTGCTTTCATAAGTTATCATTTTGACAAAACAATTTTTCCTTGAAAAAATTCTCTACTTAGGTGGCTTATGATGTGAGAATTGCCTACATCGTCAGATTGTTTCATCGCTGACTGAGAAACACAAAGTATTTCCGAGGCCTTTGCAGATTTTTTTTTTTTGTTAAATACTGTGGAATTTATTTTGACAAAATCTCTTCATTGGTTTCTTTTCAAATTTGGTTGGCCTATGATGCAACATTTGCCTACATTGTCTGATTGTCTTATCCGTGACTGAAACAATGTAATACTGAGGCCTTTTTACTCTTTTGTGAGATCAGTGGAAATTATATTTACATTCGAATTTGTATTATAATTAGGTAGTTGATATTGCAAGTTTTGGTCCGTGGATTTTTTTCCTTCACCATTATTTGCATTTGGGCTTGTTCTTATGATCTCGTTATTGCAGTGTGGCTCTGGACGATCGGTTGCTCCTATCAAAGCTGGTTTTGTTGCTCGTGTTGGCCGAAGGAATGCTGGGACTTGAGCTTGCTACCCTCTTATCCATTTTGCATCTTGATATATTGTAACTGATTTTTGACTTAGAGTTGCTCGGAAAAGATACGGTTTAATATGTTGATCAAAATTGAGTAGTGAGTACCCCTTTTTCTTTCTTCACCCATTGTTGTGAAGGATTTCTGGTGAATGCTCGACTTTGCTATATAAATATGACTTAGAAATAACCGAATGGTGTGGCACTCTCTCACTCTCACTCTCTTTCGTGTGCCCATGCTATCTTATGATTTTTATCTTCTTTTTCCGTCGATATTTTTAATTCTCACGCACCATTTAATTCTGATTTTGTTTGTTTGTTGACATTAGGTCATTTAGGAAATGTGGGAAGGAGTAAAATGAGAAGGTTTTCTGTAAACCACCTTACGTAATATTTGTTCTAGGTGTTTCCTGTACCTTATGAATTTGAAATCCTCCATTGCAAGGGATTGAAAATATTATGATTTTGGCACCGACGACATTAGAAGCTAGTATATTTTTTTTATTCATTATATATATATCTTTGTCTATTAGAAATTACAACATGTTTTTTGGTTTATTTCTTCATTGTAATTTGCTCCTCCATCGGCTCCAGCAGAGTCTAGATTTTGTGTGAGAAGTCTCAGATAACTAACGGCACACTCAAGCTCTTGTAAGTTTTCATTGCTCTGCTTTAATAAGTCGTCGTGTTGATACCTGCATATAAATGAGACATTGTTAGATTAACTGAGCATATAATAATCATGCACTAAAAAAACGAAAAGAAAATAGAGATAGAATAAGTTTTACTAGAGCTAGTAGAGCATCTTTGGGTGATAATGCTGTTGATGAATTGGACAGTGGCCTTGTTAGCGAACCAGAAGTCTCTTTTGACTTGATGAATGCATCGTAGCTCAACCTTGACATGCTCCGCACATCCACTACTACCACAGTAGTTTGCTACCTCTTCTTGCGGCACAATCACTATTCCACTCATCGTTAACTTGTACTTTGCTTCGCATGGATTTGTTTTCTGTACAATCCCAGTTCACGAAATAATATGTCCGTTTCTCGTAAGCTTCTGCTTGTTATGATTTTTGAATTTTTTTGGACTCAGGAGTCAAGAATGACTTTTAGAAGTATTTGATTGAACAATTAAAAGAGAAACTAGACCATTAATGTGTTTTCAACAACAAAATTCCTAACGCACGATCGTCGGATCCCATTTTGGAGAAATCCAACGATCATTATTGACCACGGGAAGACTAGTCCTGTGACAAGTGTCACTGGACCGTAGCATAACCCTTATATATATATACCAAAAAATGGAAATAAATTTGTGTCAGAAGTAAGTTAATTAAATATGAGGAAGATATGATACATTACATTGAGTAGGCATTCGTAAGCGCTTCTCCATTGCCTGAATGGGGATAAATTTACATATTTCGTAGGATCGCACTCTGAAAACATAATAATATATCCATTACCTTCTATTAGCTTTTGGCTTTAAAAAAAAAAAACAAAAATTCGATATTCAACATAAAAAAAAAATCACACGTCATAAAACTTATGTCAATATGTGCAGACTTTGCTATCTGTATTATAAATTCAGTATCCAACTTTGCATATTATCATGGAGTCAAAATTTTATAGAAAATCCATATGTTGTCAGATGATATAATTACAAACTGACATATGTTTATGTCATAATATTAGCACTCACAAACAGCTTTAGTTCTCATTGTGATCTTGTTTGCTACATATTTATTTTGAGAAGGGAAATGAGAAATTATTACCAGCTTGGGTAGAGGAAAATAGGAGAAATATTATCCCAAAAGAGAACCAAAGAAGACCATTTAAGTGCTTGTAGATCATCACCATTCTTGAAACAATGTGCTTATAACTACTAACTGTTGAAATTTGTTTGAAGTTGAGAGGAAACATTTGCATTTGTAGCATTTAAATACTTGAAGAATGTAGAGGGATGAAAAGAAGATAATTAAACTTTGGAAGGAAGGAAAAACATATGTGTTTTTAAGCATATGCTGAGAATATATGAAGAATAATTTGTTTGAGAGGAAACCAAGAAAAGTTATAGTAGACAAAGTTTATCAATCAGTTTTTTATTTGGATTAATATGTCGGAAATTAAGAGGTGGAACCGTGGAAACCAACCATTTTTTTGTCCGTTTAATCTTATTTTGTTTACGGATTATGTTATCGTGTGTTTTAATTAAACATTCGTTAAGTAATTATATAATATTATACAACTAACTATATAACGTTACAGTTTTATATAATATTACATAGTCGCTTAACACATACTTTAACACATACTTTTAAGATATATGTTATATAGTTATTTATTTTCTTCTAATTCATCTCCCGATAAAGTCATCTAAATGGTCAAGGATTGTAATACATCATGTGCTTTTAGGCTCGGGTAATATTAAATAAGCTTTTAGACTTGACACACTTCTTCATAATCACACTTTTTATCATAGTTTATATAGCCTTATAAATAAACGTCATTCACCCATAATCCCAAAACATATTTAATAAGTTTAGGAAGACGGATCCTTATATAATATATACTAGATTAAGTAATAAGGTATGAAATAATAGAAAATTAAAATATTAAAATGGACCGGTTTTATTTTCTATTTACATTATCAATAGAATTATAAAAATAAAAATTATTAGTTAATTTATATTATTAAAATAATAAAGAAACGATATACTTATATTATATATTTTTTATATAATATTTAGGTTTATTTTTTATTGATTTATATTTTAATTTATATAAAATAGATTTTTTTTATTGGTTGGATAGCCATGGCCCCTATGGACCGCCCTTACATTCGACTATATGTATATAATATAATATAATAATATTTAATATTTAATATATATTATATTAAATATTATAATTTGTATATTATAATAGCATATATATATATATATATATATATATAATATATATATATATATATATATATATACATATATACATATAATATAGTATATAATGTATTTGACATGTTTATAATTGTTTAAAAAGTTAAAGGGTAAATTGGTCTTTATGATACTTGTCTCATGTCATAGGATAACTTGTCCTGGTCTCGGGTGGAATAAAGTTTGATGTTTTTTGTCCTAACTTATCCTTTCATGCCCCATGTTAAGGACATATTCAATGTGGGACGAGAGAAAATTGTCCCATGTTGTCCCGTCTCGGGTCTCACGTACCAAACATACCCTATAAAAACTATAAACATATCTGTGTAGGAGTATGAGGATCGGTGATTTTTCCGAGCCCTGGAATCTTCGGTAGCCCCTGCATTATAATTTGTTTTTGGGAAAAGAATTAATATTTAAACCAAGTTATAAAAATCACAATTTCCTCTAAAACAAATTCTGATTGAATAAGAACAGAATTTCAATTGTGGTAATCCAACAAATTAGTACTGATTAATTAGTACTCTAACTACGAGCAAACCTACGAAAGTCGTTGTAAGAAAGGTTTTCGATTCATTTTATGAAATGTCTAAGGAGATTTCAACATTTTTAAGGATATATAAAAGAAAAAACTTGCATCTTTGTAATCTTGATCAGTAACAAAGCCATTTTTCAACATGTTAGCTGCAACATAATAGGCCATATGAAATTTCTTTATCCCAAACTTGTGCAATATGTCACATTCAGACCTCCTGCACTGTGTCCCGCCAATATCACCTGCCAACCAAACATCTATATTAGCTAGAATTAGAAACAAAAATTATAATTAAACAAAATTATTAACAATAGGGTTTTATGGAAAAAAAATCACTTTAAAGGGTATACCATTTGCTTGATGAGTTGATTAATTAAAAGGGTCTCCAGGTAAATAACAGTAAATACGAGAGGTTTCTTCACCCAATAAGCTAGATGTACTTTTGGATATAAGATTATTACTGTAATTAAACACAACTCCATTTGGACTTAGGGTGTGTTAATTAGCCTATTAGTAATAGGGTAATGTTATACAACCCACATAATTAAGATAAATGATATGATAAGTGAGTTGTCATCATCACACGAAACGTGAGATGATGTGATTAATAAAAAAAACCACTTACCACATCGTTTGAGTTAAAATTTGGATTAAATTTTTAAATCATCTAGTATTAATGATTGACAATAATACTCGAGGGTTCGAACCAAAAAGTTTGGCATTCCAATTCTCTATCAAAGATCTGTTTTAAGGGGGAGATCATTGAGTCTCGGAGTCTTATCAAATCCTATTATCTAAACCGGAAACATTCACTAATATCGAAACAAGCTAGACAAATTTCGAATAGATTAACGAATTGATTAATTAGATGCAATTTCAAAGAATCCTATGATTCAACAAATTATTCATTAAACACACACATATATGATGAGAAGAAAGTACTCTAATGTCCAGTTCAAAATAAATTAAACCATCCAATAAAAAAAAAGTTCTTTTTTATATATAGAGAATTTTCTAAGAATGAAAAATACTTTTTTTAGTGTTTCTAAAAAAAATAAGTGAAGAATTATTAAACCTTATCATTTTCCAGCAAGTGAATGAAGAAGTCGAAAAGAGGTTGATAATATTAATCGAAAATGCTTATCGTTTCAGAGTCAGTTTGATTGATTCCGACACCTTTGAGATCAAGACAAGTGACTTTGTAGCCGGAAGTTTCCATCAAACAGCGAAGCTTGTACCAGCACCAGGCTCCATGACCAGCTCCATGCACCAACACAAAGTGCAATTTTTCATCACATTTTTTTTAATATATAATTACACACTCTCTTTTCCTTATTTAGATTTACAAATGTATTTTTTTTTAATTGAAGATTTTTGACCTTCAATTTTGTCTCAACTCTAAGAATAGCTTGTGAAAATAAAAATATCATATTGGATAAATAGACATTTTGTTAATAATTTTATTTTACAATATAGTTATATATATTCAATCTCAAGTTGACGTTATAAAAAAATATTAAACGTTATCAATGTGATCGTCTACCACTTTTTACTTGTGACTTAAAAAGTTACAAATTAAAGACTTAAAAGTAAGGTTGATTAATTAATATTATGAGAGATATATTAATAGGGGTCGATAAATAAATGATACTATTTGAGAGGGGTGTTATGCAAATGTCACCAGTTTAGTAATGTAAGTTTAAAATACACCATTTAAACTAAACAGACGAGAATACCCCCACAAAATTGAAAAAGAGAAAATTTGTCGTTTTATGTTTCTGAGAAAAGCAACAGTAAGAAAGAAACCGAGAAAGAAACCGACGACAACAAAATCGACGGCGAGGAAATCGACAGCTTATTGACCGGAACGGGAATACAGTACATTTCGCAGCGAGTGACAAAGGTAAGTTGAGTTTGTTTTATGTATCGATTTGTTGTTCATAACTTATAATTGCATTTCAGACTTGTTCTGTTGAAAGAAATTGTAGATTAGGTTTGACAGTGGTTATGGTTTTGGTTTGAGTTTGAAATGAGGTTCAATATTCTGGTATCGAGGAATTTTTGTTTTGAAAAAAAAAATCGAGAATATTTCAAGCGAGATCGAGGAATTTTTTTAGAAAGAATCGAGAGGTTTTTCAAAGTGATAGAGCTTTTGTTAAATGATCGAGAATATTTTTCATAGAATCGAGAGGTTTTTCAAAGGATCGAGACTATTATGAAAGGATCGAGAATTTTTGAAAACGATCGAGAATATTATGATAACGATCGAGATTGTTTTTCAAAGGATCGAGATTTTTTAAAATGATCGAGATTTTTTAAAATGATCGAATCGAGAAGGTTTTTCTAATAATCGAGAGTTTTGTGAAAGTGTTGAGAATATTTTCAAATGGTCCAGTTTTTAGAAAATGATCGATAATATTTTTCAAAGAATAGAGAGGTTTTTCAAAGGCTCGAGACAATTTTCAAAGCTTTGAGAATATTTTCAATGGGTCGAGATTTTTTAAATTGTTCGAGAACATTTTTCAAAGAATCGAGAGGTTTTTCAAAGGATCGAGAGTTTTTTGAAAGGATCGAGAATATTTTCTAACGATCGAGAATGTTTTTCAAAGGGTCGAGAACATTTTCAAATGATCGTGAAGTTTTTTCAATGAATCGAGAGGTTTTACAAAGGATCGAGACTAATTTGAAAGGATCGAGCCTATTTGCAAAGGATCGAGAACTTTTGAAACAAATCGAGAACTTTTTAAAATGATCGTGAAGTTTTTTCAATGAAACGAGAGGTTTTACAAAGGATCGAGCATATTTGCAAAGGATCGAGAACTTTATAAACAAATCGAGAACGTTTTTAAATGATCGTGAAGTTTTTTCAATGAATCGAGAGGTTTTAGAAAGGATCGAGACTATTTAGAAAGGATCGAGCCTATTTGCAAAGGATCGAGAACTTTTTTAAAAATTCGAGATCTTTTTCAAAAGATCGAGAATATTTTAAAAGTATCGAGAATTTGTTTCAAACGATCGAGAATATTTTCTAATTTTTGCACAGTTTACTGATGTACTGTTTATGTGACATTGCAAATGACGAGCAGTATGAAGGAAATGCTTAAAACTGCAGAGGGAGATTGGTTCAAGGGAAAATTGACCCGACACGACCATTTTGAAGCCCTCGCCCTTATAGACGATGCAATGAATCGGGTCCCTGAAGAGTTTGCTGTTCAGGATAGGCGTCGGTTCATGGCCTCCTGTTTCGGGCATTTCATGTCGATGCACCGGGAGCTGAAGTTTTCTGGTGGTGTTATTCATCAGCTGTTGTTGTGGGAGTTGGACCATGACGGGCCGACAGATGAGATGTGGTTCTTGTTAGGGAACCATGTGGTGTGGTTTTCGAAGGTGGAATTTAGCCTCATCACCGGATTACGTTTTGGAGTCATATCGGACACGAGTATGTATGTTGCAGTTGAGAATGGCATACATGAACGGTACTTTCCTGCACATGATGAGGTATCGTTGGATGACTTGAGGGTTGTTCTTACCCAGGGAGAGTTTGAAAAGGCGTACGCTGCTGTGAAGTTGTGCCTCATGTACATGTTGAACTGGATACTGATGGGGGTGAACGAGAGATTGAAGATTCCAGTTTGACAGTTTTGGTTGGTAGAGGACCCTAATGCCTTCGATGCGTTCCCGTGGGGTGCCCACGTCTATAGGCATTCTATATTTTCATTCAAGAATGCCTTACCGTGATGTCGTAAGGAGAGACGGCAACAGTCACAGGGCGATGTTGGACATTCCGTGGAGGGGTACAATATCTACGGTCTATCACACGCCCTTTTGGTAAGAAATTTTAATTCCAACATGTACATTTAATTTTTAATCCAAAATTGTTTTGGATTATAACTGTATGTATCTTTGATGCAGATATTTGCTTTTGAGGTGATCCCCAAACTGGCCGAGGTTTTCGGGACTCGGAGGGTTACAGACATTTTCTTTTGGTTGTTGAAGTGGGAGTTGACCAAACAACCTAGAGGGAAGAAGCTGGAGAAGATTTTTAGTGCTAGGGTAATTTATTTTTTTGTTAAGTCAGTAATTTATATTACTTACGATAAGTAACAATGAAATTCATCTAACTACGGTTTCATATGTCTGTAAGGACGGAAATCGTGCCCACAGCAGCTGAGGCGGTGACCCCGTACTTTACAGGCCTAAGTGAGGGGGGGAATCCTATGTGCAAGACAACAGGGTTAATCTTCCTACTGTCCCTGAGCCAACTACAAGTGCAGTTCATCCCGATGAGGAGGGTGAGGGTGTGAGGTGTAATGAGAATGAGACTTCAGACCCTGCAGGTCCAGATTTCATAGGCATGGACACTGGCGAATCTCATCCGTCTCCTCGGTGAGTGAGGCAGATTCGGTTTACCACCTGAGGAACTGGTTCCGCTACCGAGGATTCCCTGTGCTGGCGTTCAACTTGATGGGGAGGTAAGTTGAGATGGTAGTTTTATTTTCATTAACAAGAGTTGTTGATTTTTTTCGTATCAACAAAGTTGTATGATTTCAGGCCCGTTTAGAACATAACTTGAACGAGTTGCGTCAAGCCCTCCAGAAAAGTGAGGAGGATCGACAACAACAGCACCGGGATTTACGTGAAGCCCTCCGGAAGAGTGAGAAGGATCGACAATAACAGCACCAGGATTTGCTCGATTTGTTTCGAAAGAGCGAGGAGGATCGACAGCAATAACATAGGGAGTTTCTTGCATTCATCGAGGGCCTTCAGGGCTTCATGACCCATACAGAAGATCCACATACCAGAGGGGCATTTCTGGATAGTGGGGCTCAGTCTCCCCCTTCCCCTCTGAGAGAGCAGCCGGCCCCCCTTCCAGCTCAGAGCGATTCGCAAGCTCCCATGCCACCTCCTACTGAGAAGCAGGCTCCCCTTCCACCGACGTCCGAGCAGCAGGCTCCCCCACCACCTTCTAGCAAGCAGCGGGCTCCCCTGCCACCTCCTACCGAGCAGCATGCTCCTCCACCACCTCCTAGCGAGTAACATGCTCCCCCTCTTCCTCCCCTCGAGCAGCAGGCTCCCACTCCCCCGTCCTCATTTCAGCAAACCCCGACGAGGGAGTTCGACAACACAGGTGTGTACTGAAGTGCGGTTGGCATTTGGTTAGCCCGTACACAGATCCGTGTCAACCTAAGAGGGCTAGGGTAATACTAGAGGGACCTGAGCACGTATTTAATCCCCAGGAACTGGTGGATGATACCCAGTTGAAGGTGTACCGAGCCTACAAGAGGAACGTAAACGGGGAGCTGTAAGTAAATTTCATTGTTATTTAGGTGGCCAAATTTCTTGTAATGCATTATATGAAAGTGTAGATGTTGGAACATTAATGCAGGCGTGATGTTGATTTGCTGGAGCCGGTTGATGCTGCATGGTTCCATCGGTTGCAAACCAACTTCATGGATGTTGATGATCAGGTTTGTGGGAGCGTAAATCCTGATTTCAGTATTTGTTTTAGAAGTGTAAACATCATAACATTTCTTAACGTGTTTATATTCCCAGCATATCGACGCGTACCTCCATATTCTTCGGAAGCGTCAACGGGTATTTCCGAATGTGTATAGTCAAACGGTTAACATATTGGACTCGCAATTCTTTGTAAGTACTGAAATTAATAATGATAACGCGTTGTTTTATGTGTGTATGGAAAAAAAAATTAAAATACAATTGTTTCTGCAGTCCTTTATGGAGCACCAGTACAGGAAAATGATGTCTCGCAATTCTCGCTGGTAGATCACCCCGAGCCGTTGGAATGTGTTGACATCTTGGTGGAAGGATGACGACCTCACAACGGTCCTTGGGGGTGCCCCCATTGGATGTCGTCCGTGGCACGAGGTTGACATGGTAAGTGTTACTTGACATGGTTTGCAATTGTATATATAAATGGCTTTGTACATCCTAACACCTGTTGTTGACGTTTCTAGGTCCTGATACCGTGCAACATTGGGTGCCAACATTGGCTGCTGGTGACTGTGGACCTCACATGCGGGAAGCTGTTCATAGTCGACCCCTGGAGACAGAAGGTCGAACCTCGTATCCGAAAGCAGTAGGTAGCCCCGTTGAGCTACTTTGTGCCCTCGATGTTGCATCAGGCCGGGTTTCATACTAAACGAGCGGCAGGACTGTTGAAATTTGAGAAGACAAGTAAGCTCTTTGATGTCACCGTCGTGTCGGAAAAACATATCCCCTAACAGAAGCAATCGTAAGACATTACGTAATAGTCACTTTAAGATTGTATTAGTATAACCCTAATGCTTTATTAACGCTTGTTAATGTATCCAACTTCAGTGGTAACTGTGGTCCCCACACGTTGAGATTGATCGAGTACATACTGGCGAACAAAAAAGATTTCGATTGGTCTGAAGACGATATGGGGATCATTCGGGAGAAGATGACGGTTGAAATATTTGCAAACTCCAGCCCAGTATAGATTTCTGTAGTAATTCATGTGTATACGTACCAATTCTGTTTTATATGTTCCAATTACTTTGTATATTTACAAATTCTTTTGTATATGTACCAACAGTTTTGCGGTAGTTTACCAATTCTTTTGTATATTTAGAAATTATTTTGTACAAATTTTTTTACATTTTTATATATACCGAGAGTATTTAAATACAACTGCATTTCAGTTACTTAACAAGTCATACGAGTTCAAATTATAACAATGTCATCATGATAACGCCTAAATTCATTCCACGGTCCTACCGTCTCTAGTAGGGCACGTATGTATGTTGTGACCAACAGTATGACAGATACTACACTTGCGTCTGTATTCCTCAGGAATGACTCTGTTCAGATCTTCATCAGTAAAAGCTGGGTTAGAACATCTCCTCGATTTATGCCCTGGTTGTCGACATCGCCTACAATTCTGTGTGGATGTTCTCTCCGAAGACAAGATACGGCGTGAAGCCCTCGGACGGCCTGCTTGTCTCTTGGAGCTTGGATTCAAAACGACTCTCTCTGTGATGTCAGATGGCACAATCCAAGTGGAAGGATGCCCAACCGGTATAATAGGTACCGAGTACGCATCAATAAGTGTTTGTCGCTTGTAGTAGTCCGCACAGAGGGATGTGAAATCCATGTTTCGGTCCCTGTAAAAACATTGAAAACGATGATAAAATTGTATGATGTTTAAGTACTATTAACCGTACACAAAATTGTATGATGTACCTTGCGGCAACGAGAGCGTGAGAACATGGAAGAAGGTCCATTTGGAATTTGTTACATGTGCAGGTCTTCAGGGCTAAGTCAACTGTCCACTGTTTTCCAGCCTATTTCACCGAAAATATGTTCCAGTCAACTGGATTAACGGTAATAAAATTGTACTTTTCTACACGTTTTAGGATCACAAGATGTGCTGCGTCAATCAACTGATGACGCATGGATTGTGTAGCCCTATGACGATCGTTAAACCAACGCTGTAGCATATTCCTAATAAACTCTGCCAAAGTCAACATAGGCAGTTGCCGTGCAAATTTAAGGCATGAGTTTATGCATTCTGCAGCATTTGTTGTCATGACCCTATACCTTCTGTCGGGACAGTGAACACGGAACCACTTCTGTGGACCGACATCGATTACATATTCACATGCATTCGGGTGCAAGTTGCGTAACTCTTCCATGTGCCAGTTATATTGCAACTCAGTGTACACTAGGGCTGCTTTATCCATTAATGCGGCAACATCCTTTCTATGATATCTCTTTTTAATATTTTCATAAAAGTTCCAACAACATATGGTATGGGTGGCATAAGGAAACACTTTAGAAATCCCTGCTTCAATGCTTGCATGTCAATCATAAATGAAAACCAAATCATTTATATGGCCAAGGGCACCTTTCAAGCAATCCAAAAACCACTCCCATGATAGGGTTTTTTTCGAGTCATTGTACCCAAAAGCAATTGGATAAACCTGTTCATTCTCATCTTGTGCAGTTGCAACAAACATTGTGCCCAAGAATCTACCCTTTAAATGGGTACCATCAATTGCAATAACTGGACGCATACACCTATGGAATCCTCTGACTGAGGCACCCAACGACATGAAAAGTATAGGAATTTACCATTTTCATCGCACTGTAGTCAGTTATCGTTTCGGGATTTTATTGTTCTAGCACGTAACCGAATGATGGCAGCAGTTGGAAGCTTTCCTCATGTGTTCCATAGGTGAGTGACAAAGCATAATCAAGGGCTTGATGTGCCTTACTGTACATTATTTGGATGCCATACATTGTTTTCATGTCGACGATTATGTTCTTCGGACGCATTAATCGACCATCATGTTGCTGCAATCTAGGTGCAACAACTTCTCCAATTATGACTGCACTAGCTTGTCGATGGCGGCGGTGAATCTCCTCCAATGGACAAGTGTGTTCGTTGATAAAACTACGTACTTGAAAGTATGTCGCTTCATCTCTCCTAACCGCTCTTAACTTCCATGTACAATTGTCTATCAAACAAACCAGATGTAATGTTGTCTTATTCGACCTTTTCACCTTTATTGCAAAATGGCCAGTCAATCTCTTCAAATCCCTTTTAGTAGGACAAAAATGAACTTTATATATCATGCTGGTAGGTTTATCTTTTACCCAGTTCCTGCTTCCACCCATACCAAACGAGTATGATTATGCTCCTGGAATAATCCATGTTCTGGCATTCACAGAATCAGCTGAAGTTACATCAGACGTGACCTCAGATGTCCCAGCTATATCTACTGTAGTGGAAATACATTTGTGGACACGTCTTGCACGTCTTTTCATTTCAAACCGTTCTTTATCTTCCTCATTGTTCGGTACATTATGTATCAGATGCAAATTTGCATCATTAGCCACCTCATGGATTGGTAGGTTATGAGGTAAATTATTCCGCTCATTGTTCATGTCATCGTACATCTCATTGTATTGGTGGTTGTACTGCCCAGCGTTTAATTCAATTTGACAACCGAAATCATCGTCCAATTGAGCTCCAACTATATCACCATGGTCAGTTACTTCCGATGGGACACCACATAGGTTTTCCCTACCATCAATCCCATTTCTTTCTGTAAACAACTGGTTGCTTCCGCCTGAAGATTGAAATTGTTGGGTGTTATCATGAGGAGGGATTTCTTCACCGATGACACCTCCTGCATCCCTCTCAATTAAACTGACACATACTTGAGAGATTACCCTATCTTCCCCTAGCATAAACAAAACATCGTCATCATTTCTTATAAATGTGCGACATGTGGTCCCGGGAACGATTGATATAGATTGTAGATCAGCAATGTATTTGTTCACATCGTACTTCACAACGGTTTGTACGATCGACACCAGCTCTCTGTAGGTCATATTTATGGACACATACGTTCCTTGGTTATAGGAACCAAGAAACCTCTGACTTCCATCAGGTAATTGCTCCCATCGATCGTTGTAAGATATTACTAATCTAACATGATCCATTGTCCTGTGAAAATCATCATCACAATCAATTATTAACAGATAAAAAAAAACTTTTACAATTACTAACAATTACAAAAAAATCAAATGGATCGAGTACTTTATAAAAGGGATCGAGAACTTTTTCAAGGGTTTGAGAATAATTTACAAAGGATAGAGAACTTATAAAAAGGTTTCGATTCGAGAACTTTTATCGAGAATATTTGTCAAACTATAGAGAACTTTTTATAACAGTTCGAGAACTTTTAACAAGGGAACGAGAACTTTTTGTAAGGGATCGAGAACATTTCAAACGGTTCAAGAACTTTTTAAAAGGATCGAGAATATTTGTTAAAAGGACCGAGAACTTTTATCAACGGATTGACAACTTTCAACAAGTCAACGAGGAAATTTTTCTAAGGGATCGAGAACATTTCTAACGGTTCGAGAAATTTTTAAAAGGATCGAGACTATTTCTCAAATTATCGAGAACTTTTATCAAGAGATCGAGAACTTTTAACAAGGGAATGAGAACTTTTTCTAAGGGATCAAGAACATTTGTAACGGTTCGAGATCTTTTTAAAGGGTTTGAGAACTTTTATAACGGTTCGAGAACATTTCCTAAGGGATCGATAATTTTTTGTCAAGCATTTTTTTTAAATAATCGAGCTTTTTTCAAACTAAACAAGAGCTCGTTCTAATATAAAATAAGCTCGATTCATTTTAAAATTTTCTCGGTCACAAAAAAAAAAGCATTCTAGTGCAGAATCTGAAATGGATACATTGATATCGAGTAATGGATACATTGTAAACCCTCATAGAAATGAATGCAAAATATCTGAAATGCATAAAAGAAATAAAAGAAATTTAAGTGAAGATCATAAATATTTGTTACCTTCTACTGTAGAACCTGGAGAGGGCCGAGACTCAAGTTTTTCAGACAACAACTTTTCTGGAACTTTTCTGGGGAGATACCAACGAGTTCAGAAAGGGGCTTTTAAAAAATTTAAGTTTAGGGGTAATTTGGGCAGTTCACCATAATCGGTGCCTTTTAAACTTAAGTTATTAAAATGATGACATCATCACAACACACTTTTAAAAAGGTGATATATTTCACCATTTCCTCTATATTAATATGATCTCTAGTAGATTAAATTCAGTATATATATATGAAAAAGATTAAATTCAGTAATAAAAAGAATAAAAAATTCAATAAAAAAAGTTTAGTAAGCTAGCTTGTCATAGCAAGTCAAAAATAACCATACCAATTATGTGTAGTAGTATGTAAATATAATAATATATAGTTTTTAACATATAGGTTATTTTATAGGTGTTGTATGTATACTTTTATCGAATATACGCGTCACTGATAAGATGGATAGCCCTTTAAAAATTGTCAGGTAGATATCCTAATAGACATCCAGAAAGTAAAGGAATAGGAGCCCAAGTAAGTGAGAATACAAAGTATTCGGAAAAGCCATGACCTGCTCGGGACCAAGTGATGACTTGTTCTACCGGGACAGATACAAGAAACCTGAATAAAGAAATCCAGCACGTGATTTACACGTGGGAGAACCAAGAGACATGCTCAAATACATAAGACATCCATATCAAGAAGAATTTCTAGAAGAATAAAATATCAAACAGGAAACAGGTTCCAAATCAGGCAACAACTCTATTTCAAGAAGACTGCATATTTATAAAGAAATAAGTCCTAAACGGACTACATCACCAGAGTCCCAAATGATCTCTATGCAATCTCCAAAATAAGACAGAAGTTAAAGACGACTCCAACAAGCAACCAATTGTATTTAAATACGAATTCTTTCATTACTTGTACAAGAAGGATTAGGGTTCTATGCATATATAAATAGACCCATATTCTCATTGTTGAAGAGAGAGAAAATACACATAATCACTAACAGAGAGACAAAAGAGATCGAGTGGTGTAATTCTTTATTTCAATAGTGGATTTGACTCGGTTGTTTATTCAACCACCCGTGGATGTTTCTCCGATCACTAGAGTTTTACCACGTAAACTTGTGTCTTATTAGCTACAAAATTGCTCTCTCTCTCTCTCTCTCTCTCTTTGACAGATCATAACCAAATCTAATCTTGTTGACTTTCTTATCAATCGAGAAATCGACGTCAACAATTGGCGCTAGAAGGATGGGATAAACCTCCGATCTAATTAAGCAATGGCTGGTAGCGGAAGCAGAAACAGTTCGGGGGATATCCAAAAATCTCCAGATAATGCTCACATAGGCGGAAGTACACAAAATCCCACCACAACCGTTGAGAATCAACCAACACCAATGGTTGATATCCAACAAATTCCTCCTAATAGTGAGGATATAGCACGTCATTTCCGTGAAGCACTGCAACAGCTACTAACGAACGCAGCAAAAGAAGGGGTAGATCTATTAGCTACGGAAGAGGCACATTCTCCAAATCCCCCACCTACAAGGCTTCGTTCGGTTATAGTTGGGCCGAAACCAGATGTACCCGAAGCAGGTAGGAACTCAGGTCAAATCAATCAAGTAGGGGATAAAACACGCAACCAGAACAAGGGACGTGAAACACCCGAGGAAGAATGACCACGCCAAAGGCGGAGTCAATGTTAGATGGCCCATTATAGACACCGTAAATATGATCGGCGTAGGGATCGATCATCATCATCAGAGGATAACGATCGACACCATCACAAGCTTCGGTATGAAACCATACGCCTATAAGGATTGGTCCATAAGACTCGGGAACCAATTGAAGAAGGGTTGGAAACAGGCATGAGAATCACTCAATAGTTTAACCATCATGGAGAATCGGTGGAGGACAAAGATGTTATGTTTCGGAGCTTGACCCTAGAAGTTGAAAACAACAGGCGTCAAATGGATGTGTTGGTTAGGTGATATGGATATAACGAGTTGTCTGACGATGATTCTGACAGTCCTCTTACAAGGGACATTCTGCGAACCCCTTTCCCAGAAAGATTCAGGATGCCACACGTGGAACTGTTCAAGAATGATACAGATCCTAAAGAACATATTAGGCGATATAAAAGTGCCATGGCACAGTACGCACACAACGACCCTTTGCTTTGTCTCAATTTTTCACAAACTCTGAGAGACACAGGCTCAAGATGGTTTGGAAGATTGCCCCCGGTAAGCATTGGGAGTTTCAGTGAGTTGAGTAAAAGTTTCTCAAGTCAATTTCTTGGCAATATGCACAGGAAAAAATCGGTGGCTTACCTTTCTTAGTTGAAACAAAGGAAATATGAGTCATTGAAGAAATATCTGGGGAGATTCGGTCAGGCGATCTTAGAAATCGGCAGTGTGAATGACGAAGCAATAATTGCTGCTTTCATAAACAACCTGTAAAATAGACAGCTGTCGTTTGACCAAAGAAGGGCTCCTCTAACCAGGTATGCAGATATGGTGGATATGGCTGGAGGGTATGTGTTAGCCGAGGAAGAGGAGTTAGCGACAGAAGGTTGCTACACGTATGGAGGCAGACCCGAACAAAAAAATACTGAGTCGAAGGTACAGAACCACAAAGGAAAATAAAAAGGAAACAGTAAAGAAAGAAGCAAGGATGGAGGAAGTGGACGTAATGCTGACCAGACCACATAGAAGTTTCGAGGAAAATACACAAACTACACCCCTCTCTAAAAAAACAGGAAGAAACCTGGCAATATTAAAAGAAAAGAATCTGGTATAGGAGCCATGCCGACAGTCTCAATTTGCTCAGCGAGACATAACAAAATACTACAGATTCCATAAGGAAACTAGTCATGAGACCTCCAAATGTTACCAACTTAAAGACTATATAGAGACCCTCATTCGGGAATGACACCTCTAAGATATAATCCTGAAGAAAGATGAGAAGTCATAAATAAATAAAGAGATCTAGGCCGATCATAGTTCGGGTCGAAAACAAAAGAGCCAGTCCCGAGACGAATGAAGTAATACAAACTATCTTCGAAGGACCATCAACTGGGAGAAGTAACCGGAAAGGGACACAAAATTCGAGAAGCAGTTGAGGACAGAATTTTGATATCAACTCGGTCAAACCAGGCCTGAAAAGAATAAATGAAGGATGGGACCCGATAATTTTCACAGAGGTCACTCACATGGGGTCGATGTTTGACCAAATGAGGCTCTCGTCATAAGTGCCCTGAATTGGCCACAGGGAAGTCAGGAGGATTTTAGTAGACAATGGCAATTCAACCGACATTCTCAGTGTGGCTGTCTACGATCAACTCAAGTTGGACCGAAAGGATTTGCAACCTTTTCCATACGCCGCTCAGAGGATTCGGGGGAGTCGAGGTCAGGTCTCTCGGGACAGTGAAGTTGCCCGTGAAAATCGGAGTAGCACCTTGTCAGAAAACAGTGCTACTCGATTTTGTAGTGGTATACCTGGACAACTGACCCTATAATGCGCTGTTAGGTCGACCATTCTTGAATAAAACTAAGGCAGTAACAACTACTTATGCTCTAATGATCAAATTTCCAAATGAGCATGGGGTAAGTGTAGTTAAGAGGTCCCAAGAGATGGCTAGAAGAGCTAATCTCTCGGTTTACAAAGACAAGGACAATAGTGAACAAGTGTGCACCGTAACACGATCAGATCAGATCGAGAAAGAATCACTGTTGTTTGAGTTCGATCCAAGGGAAGAGCCAAAGGTGTCTAAAAGTGAACTAATAGAGGAAATAGTCTTAAAGGAAGATGAACCAGAAAAGAATATCAAAATCAGGGCCAATCTAGAAGAAAAGGTTAAGCAATACCTTATTAATTTACTTAAAGAATACAAGGATGTATTCGTCTAGAGTCATGAAGATATGGTAGGAATAGATGCCCGAGTTATATCACATTACTTGGCGGTAGATCCAAAGGCAAGACCAGTAATACAAAAGAGAAGGTCATTCAACCTTGAAAGAAGCAATAAACCAAGAAATGGAGAAATTACTCGCTGTAGGATCAATCAGAGAAATCAGCTACCCTCAGTGGGTAGCAAATGTGGTCCTGGTCCAAAAGAAAAACGGTAAATGGAGAATGTGCGTGGACTTCACTGACATGAACAAGGCATGCCCGAAGGACAGTTTTTCACTCCCAAGAATAGACCAATTGGTCAATGCTACATCAGGCCATGAGTTGCTCAGTTTCATGGACGCTTACTAGGGATATAATCAAATCCGGATGAACAAGGCTGATGAAGAAAAAACAGCATTCACGGCCGATCAAGGCTTATACTGTTGCACAGTAATGCCTTTTGGGCTGAAAAACGCTAGAGCAACATACCAGAGATTGGTCAATAGGATCTTTGCTCGCCAAATATGTAGAAACATGGAAGTTTACATAGACGACATGTTAACCAAAAACATCTTGGTGGACAAGCACGATTCAGACCTGCGGGAAACATTCAATGTCTTAAAGAGATATCAAATGAAGTTGAACCCGAATAAATGCCTATTTGGAGTTCTTTCAGAAAGGTTCCTAGGTTTCCAGGTTCACCATAGGGGAATCGAAGTGAACCCTGAGAAAATCCAAGCCCTTCAAAAAATGATTTCACCAAGGATGCTAAAAGAAGTACAACACTTGACAGGATGCCTAGCTTCCTTGGACATATTTATTTCAAAGGTCACAGATAGATGTGCTACATTTTTTAAAGTGATCAAAAAAAAAAGAAAGGGCTCGAATGGAATGAAGAATGCGAGCAGGCATTCCTAAAAACCAAAGAGTACTTGGGGAAGACTCTCATCCTTTCAAAACCTAAAATGGGAGAAAATTTTCACCTATACTTATCAATTACGAAATTAGCAGCAAGCTTGATTGTAGTCAGAACAGAAGATGGGGTACAGAGGCCAGTATACTACACCAGCAAGACTCTTCTTCCGGCTAAACCTAGGTATTCACAAGCAGAAAAAATGGCCCTAGCATTGGTTTCGGCAGCAAGGAAGCTGATGCCATACTTTCAGGCTCATACGATCCAGGTTCTCACCGATTGCCCACTTAAGCAAATCTCAAAAATTTCAGGAAGGTTAACTAAATGGGCAATCGAGCTGAGTGAGTTCGATATTCAGTACGTCCCCAGAACGTCTCTCAAAGGCCAAGCAATGACAGATTTCATAGAAGAATTCATAGAACCAAACTTGGAAGCAAAAAGGATGTTGGGCAAGAATTTCTCGTGGAGGCTATATGTCGATGGTTCCTCAAACACTCATGGCAGCGGGGCAGAGATCGTAGTTTGCACCCCAAAAAGAGATGATGTTGAATGTGCCATGAGATTTGATTTCAAAGCAACAAATAACCAAGTTGAGTACGAGGCATTACTAGCTGGACTCAGAGTATGTATAGCCCTCGGAGCAGATGAGGTCGAGATATTCAGTGACTCGCAGGAAATCGTCAACCAAGTCCTGAACAAATACCAAGCTAGAGATAAAGGTATGATAGCTTATCGAGGCATAACAAAACAACTCCTTCAAAAATTCAAGGAATATAAGATTATCCAGATTCTCAGGGAAGAGAATGAAAAGGCAGATGCTTTGTCCAAACTAGCATCATCAACAACCACAATCAGGCCATAAACTGTTCCGGTGGCACATCTCCTCAGACCAAGTATAGTTGAGCCAAGAAACTTAGAAATCTCAAAAATCCGAACACCGTCAGACGGTTGGATGACTCAGCTAAAAAGATACCTGGAAGAAGGCGTGCTCCCGAAAGATCCTCTAGAAGCCAAACGCATCAGGTACCGGTCAGCAAGATACATGTTGATTGGAGGAGAACTGTATAGAAGGGGGCTTTCTAGAATACTCCAAAGATGTGAATCATAGGAAGATGCATATCGGATACTACAGGAAATCCACAGCAGAGTATGTGGAAACCATACTTAGGGTAAAAGTTTAGCACATAAGGTACTCAAGCAAGGTTATTATTGGCCCTCTTTGTTCTCGGATGCACATCGATGTTCAGAAAGTTGAAATACATGCCAAATGATAGCCAACGATATCCGATAGCCCCCTGAACAACTCAGAAGCCTCACATCCCCATGGCCATTTTCCATGTGGGGCTTGGACTTAATTGACCCAATGCCCGTAGGGACAGGTGGTGGAGCAAAACATGCTATAGTAGCCGTTGATTATTTCACGAAGTGGGTGGAAGCAGAAGCATTAGTACACATCATGGAGGCAAATACCACAAACTTTGTAAAGAAAAACATACTTTATAGGTTTGGTGTCCCGAGTACTCTTATTACTGATAATGGCTCCCAGTTCAACAATAAAAAATTCAGATAGCTGTGCAACGAGTACCAAATAGTAAATTATTATACCACACCTGCCCACCCTCAAACCAACGGGCAAGCAGAAGCAGTAAACAAAATCATCAAGCACACACTCAAAGCAAAGTTGGATGCTAAGAAAGGCAGCTGGGTTGAAAAATTTCCTGAAGTATTATGGGCATATCGGACAACAACAAGGACTTCTACAGGAGAGACTCCATTCCCTTTGGTATTTAGAACTAAAGCTGTTATCCCGGTAGAAACTCCATACATGTCGCCTAAGGTCAGACTGTATGATGAGAACCAGAATGTTGATTTGTTATTACAAAACTTAGATGAGTTACAAGAGAAGAGGGAGAAATCCTGAGTACGAAGTATAACATATAAGCAAAGAGTGGATCGACATTATAACTCTCATGTTCGGATCAGAAAATTCCAGCTAGGGGACCTGGTGCTCCGGAAAGTGTCACTGAACACAAAAAACAAAGTTGCAGGCTCCTTGGACGACAAATGGGAAGGCCCGTACAAGATTGAAGGAGTAATTGGACATGGAGCATATTGGATTGCCCGACCAGATGGCGGGGTTCTACCCCAACCATGCAATGCCCAATATTTGAAGATTTTTTATATTTGAAATTTGTTTCTTTTAGTCAGAAAAATTTTGTTAGTCAGGATATTTGTTTAGTTTTTTAAGATTTTATCATTGTTAATTTTACAGCTATAAATAAAGGCCCAACACAGGATTCTAGAAATCCAAGCATATGATAATAACATATGAATGACGACCATGATAATAAGAACATGCAATAAAAAATAAAATGCTCGGGACCATTAATTTGGTAAAATCCCAGAATGGGAGGAGCAGCTCGAAGGAGCACGCCAGTCGAGCTAGATCAGTCGACATTAGCTAAAAGGCAAACTCGATGCACCAGATTCTGGAAAATGTCTCGGGGTGCCATCGGGAAAAAACCCGGTGAGATGCGCAGCTGTGTTAAGCAATTAAAAACTTAACAATTTGGCAAAACATTACGCAGACAAACTAGGAGAAGTCCTTAGTGATCTGCGTAAGGATTCGAACATATGATCATGGTGAGCCTTGATGTAATGTTCGGGGTAGCAACCGAGTATGAAGCACAAGCGTAAATCTACTTACCTGTTTCAAGATGATTCGGTTAATAATAGTCAGTTTAATAAAACACTTGGCACAAAGAAGTTACATTAACCAGTTTAATAAGATACTTGGCACGAATTGCATTAGCCAGTTTAATAAGATACTTGGCACGGATTGCATTAGCCAGTTTAACAAAATACTTGGCGTTAGAAATTATTCGATTAATTCGAGTAACGAAACTAAGTTGAATAAGACACTCGGTGAAATTATTCGGGCAATAGAGTTAGCCGGTTTAAATAATACTTGGCATTCCGAACAAAGCAGTTGGCAAAAGTAAAGCTTTATTGATAATAATTCTTCTATACAATTTTACAAAAATAACTAAGGCTGGGATGAGGACTTGGAACCCTTGCCGGTACTCGGGTCAGGCACCATCTCATATTCCTAGAAGGGACTTTCATTTGAAGGCCAAGTAATTGTGTCGACCAAATCATCCATCCACTCACTGTAATCTACTCCAGGGATCGGACAAACATCAGGTGTCGAACCATCCATGCCAGATTCCTGACTGGCATGAAAGGTCGAGAGAGAATGCCCTGATGAGACCTCCAGATGCATAGGATGGGGCTCTTTACCTCGGTTGCCACAGTAAGTTCTCCATTCCTTCATCTGAGTCTGAAGAGACTCCTGGGACCGGTCCACATGATTTTTGATCGACAGCTCCCAGTTGGTTCGATCTTTATCGGTTGCCCGATTCTTAACCTTAAAGAATTTCCCAGCTGAAACCAAACCCCACTGAAATTCCCTTAGGTGAAGAGCGTCATAAGCAGAAGACTTTTTGAAGCGATCAACCCCCTAGACCTCAAGTTTCAGCCTAGCCTCCTTTGAGAGGGATTCAACCGTCAAGGCTTGGCGCTCCAAATCTTCTATTTTCTGCTCATAGGATGACTTAGCCTATTAAGCTTCCTGTTCGGCTTTGAGCATCGATTCCTAGGCAGCAGACAGTACATTTTAGAAGGACACAACATTCTCTTCTGCCTAAGAAGCTTTCTCCTCGACCACCATTTGCTTAGCCAAGTAATGATCGGTGAATTCCTGGGCAGAGCTCACCTCCCTTTGATAAGCCGCCTCAACCTGAGCACGGCTATCCTCATTCTCCTTTAGCTGAGCTTCAAGACGCCTTATATGATCAACCTGATGTTGTTGCGTCTGAAATAACTCAGCAAACTCGGCCACCACCTGCAAGGAAGATAAGTTAAAAATCTAAACAGGCATTAAGATAACAGATTAGGTAAAAGACTTACGTAAGAAGTGTTGTTGAAAATATTTTGAAGACGATCTGTCAGAGGACCATCCCTGAAACGGTTCCAATGATCATCCCCAATGAAGGCCCGACCAGAGGACATCACCCTTAGCATATCCTAGGGAGAAGGATAAGAAGGGTCTCTCGAGGATTCCTCCCTGGCATCTTCAACCACAGAGGGTAAAGAGTCCCTGTTCAGGTTTGAAGTTTCCAATCTTCCTACAGACGCTTCGACTTGAACGCTTGAGGAAACTCTAACCTCGGTATCATCATCACTTGACTCAATGAATGATACCACCCTAGGGACTTTAAGAGGACAAGCAGGAGAGTCGACCATTTTCCTTTTCTCAGCCCGAGTGCAATGGAAGCTGAGGTCAGCCGAAGGATCTTCCTGATCATCAACATCTTGGAAAGATCTGAAAAAACCAGGATCGAGATTTACTGGTTCATCTGAGGGTTTATCTCCATCCCCAACAGTAAACTGTTCGGCAGGAACCTCGTTAACCAGGGAGTTTGGTTCATGGGGCCCCTCGCCACCAAGACGATCTTCTGTCTTCATCTTCTGACATCTTCTGGGCATTGGAAATTTTAGTAGGGTCACTCGGACCACTAGATTCCCCCCACGATCGGCTGAATGACCTCTTTAGAGACGTACTCAGGAATTTGCTCATAAGCCTCATCGGACTCATCATCCGATTCATCAGGCGAAGCAATACCTTCCCTGTTTTGGCGAGAAGCTTCTTTTTGGCTCGCCTGAAGGATCGATTTCACCTGGCGAGCTTGGATGTCACAGATGATGTCCGAGTCATATACTGAACAAGTTAGAGATGAAAAACCAAGTAAGAAATAATAACGTATAAGCAAAATAGAAATGATAAGATTTCTACTTACATCGCCTACGATAATCTGAAATCTGATTAAAGAAGCCGAGGTCTGTCATTTTCTTTTCATTAAAAAGATAGGATCTGCTTCTCTTTTCCAAAGTACATACAGCTGCCCGAGCAATTCTAGTCAACTCAGCATCAGTAAAAATAAGTTTTTTCTTGTTCTATATATGAGGAGAACATAAAAAACGGGGAACCCTTAGCACTTCCTGGTCTTTCCCAGATGAGAGAGTGACCTCAAGACCCAAGTTTCCCCCAGTAAAAAACCAGTTGTTCTTCAAATGCTTGTTTGAAGAAAGGAATCCCCACACAAAGCCTCTCTTCTTGGGGTCCGAAGAAATATCAACTCCTCGGTTCACTTTCGTCCCCTCAAGAACCCAACAATCTGGAGGATTTGACATAAGAAAATAAGTTCAAGTCCGACCAAATTGCCTTAATGTGAAGAAATGCCTAATTTCGCTTAGAGAAGGAGGCGACAGGTTTATCCCGCTCCACATTTGTCATATACACATCAGTATTCTGTAGCTGTTCGGAGTAAGTTGTGTTGGAGCAATCTCCACTTCGGCAAGGAACCAAACGATGAATGGTTGAAGTGGAAGAGTCACACCACAGCAGAGCATAGACCCATAAATTGCCACCATACCTGGAGATGGGTTCCATACGGATCTATCACCAGCAGGAGTCAATATGACCGAGTCATCTAGGTCAAACCGAGCACGATAATTCTCGATTTCATCTTCCCCGACCATATTTGGCTTGGCATCTTATCCACTCGGACGATCAAGAGAAAAAGGGATACGAGATGCGCTGTGTTTCTTCTCAACATCATTTTCGTCAATTATTTGCCTCTTGATTTGGAAGATGCCTGAACCATGTTTGTGAACGACACGCTTACTCTGATGTTTTCCCATCATTGATCATAAAGGAACCATGTGATGATCAGAAACAAAAGATTCAGAACTAGAAGAAGATTCATAGCTTGAACTAAAGTGAGCATCAAGATGAAGCCCAGAGACATCAACATCCAGAAAAGGAGGCTCGTCAGGAGGAATTTTCCCCAATAATCTACGAACACAGGAAACCAATTGAAGGTCTACGCGTTCGAGCGCTTTGAAAACTATTACAAAGAGGTAATGACGGTAAGCTGGATTCATCGAAACTAACCTTTAAAGTGTAAAGAAATCTGGAAAAGCTTCAATAGAGAGTTGGAAGATGAAATCTCTGTGTAAGAAAATCTGGGTTGAGTATTTGCTTCTGTAAAAATGAACCGGAGCAGCCCCTTTCAGTAAAACATTTAAATGGGTAATGACACGAAACCCTAGGGTCTCAAAAAGAGGGAAAAATCAAAATAAGGATTTGATGACGAAAGAGACGCATCAGTTAACCCACCAGTCGTGTCTCATAAATGCTACCAGAGAAACAGAGCGGTTAAAGGACACGTGTCGTGGAAAGAACTGACCAAGCCGTCAGAATTTCAAAACATCATAATCACTACTGGGATTTCGTGTGAAGAGACAAATTGCACATGCATGGTAGCCATGAAGACACGTCATTAGTTGAATAATTAATTATTCCAGTATTAATGAAGACAAAAAGCTAGTGGGGAATTCGATTAAAATACTTTTCCCAAGAACCAATTCCTACTCGGCAAAAATATTTTAAGAGGGTATTGTTGTATGTATACTTTTTTCGAATATACACGTTATTGGCAAGATGGATAGTCCTTTAAAAATTGCCAGGTAGATATCCGAATAGGCATCCAAAAAGTAAAGGAATAGGAGCCCGAGTAAGAGAGAATACAAAGTATTCGGAAAATCCATAACCTGCTCGGGACCAAGTGATGACTTGTTCTACTCGGGATAGATACGAGAAACCCGAATAAAGAAATCCAGCACGTGATTTACACATGGGAGAACCAAGAGACATGGTCAAATACACAAGTTATCCATATCAAGAAGAATTTCTAGAAGAATAAAATATCAAACAGGAAACAAGTTTCAAATCAGGAAACAACTCTATTTCAAGAAGATTGCATATTTATAAGGAAATAAGTCCTACATCACCAGAGTCCCAAACGATCTCTATGCAATCTCCAAAATAGGAAAGAAGTTAAAGACGACTCCAACAAGCAACCAATTGTATTTAAATACGAATTCTTCAATTACTTGTACAAGAAGGATTAGGGTTCTATGCATATATAAATAAACCCATACTCTCATTGTTGAAGAGAGAGAAAATACACAAATCACTAGCAGAGAGACAAAAGAGATCGAGTGGTGTAATTATTTATTTCAATAGTGGATTTGACTCGGTTGTTTATTCAACCACCTGTGGATGTTTCTCCTATCACTAGAGTTTTACCACGTAAAATTGTGTCTTATTAGCTACAAAATTGATCTCTCTCTCTCTCTCTCTTTGACATGTCATAACCAAATCCAATCTTGTTGACTTTCTCATCAATCGAGAAATCGACGTCAACAATAGGTATTATCATTAAAGTTTCTAATTTTTAACGAATTGTCACATATTATTGAATAATTGTTCATTTAAATGTATATATAGTTATATAATTTGTTTAAAATAATTTAAACTAATTTAAAATAAACTCATATTTAATAATAATATATAAAAACATATTTATGAAAATAAAAATAAAGCTCCATATTGCAGTTTTTTTTCAATCCATTATCGTTTTTATTTTTTTTAAATGATTTCGAATTCTCGTTCGTTAACCGTTTTACATTTTATTTTTATAAAAAAAAAATCAGTATTAACAGTGAAATATTTAAAAAATACAAATTTTTTTAAATTTTGTTTTTTTTTTAAAAAAAAAAACTCTCCTCATTAGACCTCATCTAAAATACTCATTTTTTTTTTCTTTTTCCTTCTTCATCGTTCAACAGATCTCTTTTTTTTTTTTCCTTTTTTTCTTCTCTTTGTCTTCTTCTCCCCATCTGCTCTTTGTTGTCGATTTGCTCCTCCAAACGCAGATCGACCCACCGATCTCTTCTTCCGATCATCTTCTTCTTCTTCTTCTTCCGATCTGCTCCTTCGTCATCAATCACTTCCCCGTTTTCATCGCCGACTTCTTCTTCTTCATCTTCTTCTTCTTCTTCTTCTTCTTTTTCTTTCCGATCTGCTTAAGTGTTTTTCCAGATTTAAAATCATTTTTGTTTCGACGATTAATGATGAATGAAAGCATCATCTTGGGAAGACAGTTTTGTTCGGCTTTTTATTGATATGAAGATATTTATTTTAATTATTATTAATGTTGTTATGGTAATTTGTTACAAAATATAGCTTATTTAATTTTGACTTACAGTCACCTGGCATGACGATATAAGTATTATGTTGGAAGATTTTGAGATCTACGTCTTTTACTAAGCTATTATATTCTGATAATTATTTATCATTTAATGTTTTTTAAAAACTTATTATTTTTTCTTGAGGTTTGATAGGGAGTTTTTTTTATGTACAATTAGTATATTCTGTAGAACCGGAAATTAATGGATTGTGTAATGGGAAATTGATTTGGTTAATTAATTGTAAAACAATTTCGTTAATCGACAATATGCGATTTTTTCATTTTTATTTTTAAAATACAACTTCCGGTATATACTACCAGACGAGTTTTCAGAATTCGAAATTGAAACCGAAACCAAAAACACTGTTTTCATTTTCATTTTTCTTTTCAAAAAACAACACACGAAAAATGTGTATAGGACGGACCCAAGAAAACAAAAGGAAACCCAGAAAATCTAAAAATTCAAAGCCTGTAAATTTTATTCTTTGTTTCTTTTTTTGGATTTTTTTCCTTTTCAAAAGATATATTGTTTAAATTTGATTAAAAAAAACCCAGCAAATTAGTGTCGATAAATGGAAAAGGAAAAAAAAAATCAACAACAAAGAAAAAAAGAAAAATAATAATAAACTCATATTTAGATAATTTTAAAAAAATCCATACATAATAATAATATATAAAAAACATTTATGAAAATAAAAAAGAAAATAACAAAACAAATGCTAGAGCTTTGGTCTTTCATCCTTTAACAATGAGCTAGTGTAAATCAGCTGGCTAGAGCTTGGGTCTTTCATCCTTGGTTCAAACCTTAATGTAGACATTTTAATTTTTCTCAGGTTGATCAGTTATTATTGAAACTAGAAGGACTAAAATAAAAAAAATTAAAAATAACAATAAGGGTAAAATTATATTTCTACTCATTCTGTTAAATTGTATTTCTACTCATTATGTATAGTTGACAGTTAGTTTTTAGTCAAATGAATTAAAGTAATACATTTTGAAAAAATAAGAAACTAAAGTGACAAATATGGCAAAGCCGTTTAAAAAAGTGACAATTGGTTAAAAAATATGGACTTTAATGATAATACCCCGTTATTTTAGTGTTGTGTAAAAACCCATACAGGTTATTTTATATTTTTCAAATATTAATATAAAGCTCATTTTCTTCAATAATATAATTAAACTTGTATAATCTTTAAATATTTGAAAATAAATAATATATTTGAATTTGAGAAATATGGTTTTAGAAAGAAAACGAAGAGATAGAAGTATAAACTAAGGAGTTCAAAAACTAAATGACACTATTTGGATGGCTTTTTAACGATGTCTCTATTTTAAAGAATTTATGTTTAAAATGCACGTATAATAAAAATGCACTCGGTCAAAATCGACCTCCAATAGAGTTCAAAATCAGGCATTGGAGTTCGATTAAGAAGAAGATTTCTCAAAAATGGAGGTCATTTTTGAGAAATTTGGTAATTTCCGAGACTTTGTGGCCAAAAATGAAAGTTTTGGAAATAAACAAAAGTCTCATAAATGCTTGACAAGTCTAAAAAATGACCAAAAATCTTAGAAAATTTCATTTTTATCCAAAGGTCTCGGAAATTACCAAAAGTCTTGAAAATGCTTGAAAAGTCTCGAAAAAATATGAAAAGTCTCGAAAAATACATGAAACGTCTCAAAAAGTTATGAAAAGTCTCAAAAAAGTACTTGAAAAGTCTTTTAAAAATTGAAAAGTATCAAAAAGTTCATCAAAAGTCTAAAAAATATTCCAAAACATAAAATTTTCCAAATTCTGTTTGTCATCTTCTTCTTCAGCGACCTCCAATGGAGATCAATTTTGACCTCCATGGAGGTCGAACAGACTTCCAACGGAGGTTGGATGACTTCAACCTCCATCGATTTCAACCCTCTTTGAAGAAGATGAAAGAATAAAATAAAATTAAAAACAAAAACTAGAAAGTAAATAAAAAAATAGAGTAAAATACAAGTATTTTTGAAAGTTACTTACTCTGGTGCCTTTAAAATATAAGTTATTAAAGTAGTAATAGTCTTGAAACGCCAACTTAAAAAAGTGACAAAAGCCCCTATTTCCTCATAGAACGAGAGTGAAGTAAGTTTTGGAAAAACAAATTTAAGGAAAAAAAAAACAATAAAATTTATTATATCTTTGGAAATTCAAATTTACATGTAAATTGACCCCCAAAAAAATGAAAATCAACATTTCTTTTTCAATATTCTAATATTTCAAAAGTTAGGTCAAAATTTCTGCAATTTATCAGAATTCTAATGGTATCATTGACATAATAGGAATTTTTTAATATTATTTTCAATATTTTCATTGATCTTTTCTACAACTTAATCTAAATCTCCTCGTGTATTTATCAAAACCGATATTTATTTATTCAATGATATATAAGAGATCTTGCGTTCAAATCCTACTCGTATTGAGTTTTGATAAGGGTTTGGTTCAATATTAAATGCTTAGTAATAATTAATAAGAAAATTAAATGTTGATTGAGGACAAGATGACAAAGTAGGATGGTGAATTCTAAAAGTGCCCTTATAGTGAATTTTGTTTGATAAATGATAGTATTAATCAAACTATCGGAGTGTAATTATACTTAGGGGTGGGTAAAAAACCAATAAACCAAACCGAACCGGTCCAATTGGTTTTTTATCGGTTTTCTACCTCTTACCGGTTCGGTTAGATTTGAATTTTTAAAAACCGATAATTTTGGTTAGGTTTTCGGTTCACTGCCTCAAACCGAAAAACCGAACCGAACCACTATATATAAAAAAAACCCTAATTTTTCTAGGCATTCAGCAGCCTTTACCCTTTCAAAGAACAGTTCTTAAAATCCTCTCAACTCATCTCTCTCTCTCTCTCTGTGGTTTGCCGTAACTCACTTCTCTCTGGTCTGCTGCTTGATTGCTCATCCCTCTGGCACTCTGCATCTGCCATTCTTCCTCCGCCTCAAGGAGATCCTCCATTGTTTCCTCTAGACCTGACTTCCATCGGCAGTGAAACCAGCTGGAGCGATTCAAGCGAATGATCACGACTATCTGTGTGTGTCTTCTGTTTTTTGTTTTTGAATAAGTCTCCATGTGATAATTACTAACATTTTTTTTAGTTTTTCTTCTATTATTTTTGGTTGATTTTGTTTTGGAAGATAATTGGTTTATTTGTTTTTTGTTTGGTTTGTGTGATGTGCTAAGAAATGGATTTCTAATGTTGGGTTGTTTATTGAGAATTTGATATTACGGTTGAATCTGGTAAAAAGTTGGTTTGCGATCTCATTTAGGCTTTAGTATGTGAAGGAGATTAGCAAGAGATTATTCTTGATTTTTTGTGTGAATTTATTTTTCTGGTTTGTGATTTTTTACAAGGATTTTTTATTGGTTTATTAATGATGAAGGTGATGTTCATATTGATCTGGGTTGATGTTCATACTGATATGAGTAGATCTTTCTACATCAGATGCCTGATCCTTTTTTTTTAATGTATCAGTGATGGATGTGTTTTTTTAATTTATAAATATTATTTTAAACTTGTAAAATCAACTTCTCTATCTATAACTAATAAAATCAATTTGATCAAGTCCAAATGAAATTCCTTTTAAGTCCATAAATTAATTTTAGTCAAATCTGGCTCAAACCCACAAATATGAAAAAAATGTGTAATAAGTAAATTGGCCCAATAGACCCAAAACCGAAAAACCGAACCGAACCGAATCAGTCCAATTCAGTCGGCTTTTGATCGGTTGACAATTGTAAAGTTTATTGGATCGGATCATTTTTTCAAAAACCGAATAGTATCGGTTCACTCGGAAATTGAACTGATCCAATAAACGCCCACCCCTAATTATACTATTGTAGTGAGTTAGTAATTAGGCAATTTTGTCTCCTCTAATGAGGACGTTCTCTGTAATTTTGTTTAAAGTTGTAATACCTATTATTTAATGTAATTGATGTTACTTGATACAATATTCAAGTTATTATAAGGATATTGAGCAAGAGAAGAGATTGAGATGAGTATAAATTATATAAACAATTGAACTGAAGTAGAAATGTGAGAAATATCTTCTTTTTTTTTTTTTTTTGAACTGATGTCACTGCTTTCATAAGTTAAGTTTAAAAGATATATATTACGGTGAACTATCCAAATTGTCCTTAAATAATCAATTTTTTATTTTATTTGTACTTTCATCTTCACACTTTGATTCCCGAAAGTAGTAACTCCTCTCTCTCTCTCTCCAAAAAAATTATCTGGAAATCGATTTACAACTTGTATGAAAGTCGACGTGTTTCAGCACAACAAGGTATTTTGAGTATTGAACAATTTATCCATTCCTTCTCCCTATCCAACCCGAAGACGAAGATGGATTTTTTTTACGAAGATGAATTTCTAGGTTTCTGAGACTTTTTAAAACATTTTCGAGCTTTTTTGAACCTAATCCGAGCTTTTTTGAAACACTTCTGAGTTTTTTGTTTAGAAAAATTAGGTTTGTTTAACTTTGAAGCTTCGAGATCTTTTGAAACATGCCTGAGCTTTTTTAAACCAAATCCGAGACTTTTTAAAAAACGTCCGAGCTTTTTCTTTAAGAAAATTTGGTTGGTTAAACTTTGTAGTGTCCGAGCATTTTTGTGAAAGGTCTGAACTTTTTATAAAAGCGTCGAGTTCTTTTTTTCCCATAGTTCCGAGCTTTTTTTAAGAAAAAGCGCTGAGTTTTTTTTTTGTAGCTCCGACCTTTTTTAAAATTGTATCTGAGACTTTTTTTCATAGGTTCGTACTTTTTAACGGTGCCCTAACCTTTTTCTTACAAAATCTTTGTTTGGTTAAACTTTATAGTGTTTGAGCATATTTGTGAAAGGTCCGAGCTTTTCTTACAAAAGCCTCGAGTTTCTTTTTCAAAGCTCAGAGTTTTTTTTAAAGCGCTGAGTTTTTTTTTTTTACAACTCCAAACTTTTAAAAGCTGTGTCCGAAACTTTTTTTCAAAAGTTCGTACTTTTTAAAACACGAACCTACCTGCTTGGTTCCGAGACTTTTACTAAAAGTTTCGAGCATTTTGTAATTACATTTCGAGAAAAAAAAAACTCTGAGGGAGCTGTCCCCTGCCCCCTCGTGAGCTGACCAGGTAGCTCGATCACCGTGAGCTTAGCGGAGAGCTCAATCCCTGAATGCATCTACGAAGCGTCACTATATCGTCGTTCGAGTGATTGTTTGGGTTTCAACAGAACTTTCTCTCTCTATTTCATAATTCTGTCACTATAAAATGAATGAAAGAAATCTGATATGAAATAACTATTGAAGATATTTTTATATGATCACTATAATAAATATTTTTTATATATAAGTTATTAAAATAAAAATGATATTAAATGTCACCTCCAAAAAGTTGAATTTAATTTTTGAACCGTTGAAATATGAATGTGAGCAATTCCTTGGACATCACGCATGGCATTGCAAAAGCAAAGAGATTTTTTCAAAAGAAAAGCAGACCAAGCAGAGGCAGCCGCCTAGCTTCAACTGTTGCCAATTTCCTATCCTAAGAACAACAAACATGATAAGACATTAAGACTTCAGGGTCCCACATCAATATAATTAATATATATTATTTTTCTTTTTGATATGTACCGATTTAACTTATATTAATACGTTATATATGAACAATCGATTATGAAAAAGTTTTGAAAAATATATACATTTTAAATCAAAGTATGTAAATCTAATGATCCACATTTAACGCATTAATAAATATATATTAGTATATACTGACTTAAAAATTTATATATATATATATATATATATATATATATATATATATATATATATATATATATAATCACAGGAAGCATGGTAAAAAAATTGTCAAAATTGAAGGTGACAATTCATGAATTAATATACACATATGAAGAGGGAAGAGAAGCTGAAAAGAACAAGAGCTAGAGATGGGGAAGAAAATTCTTCTAAATGGAAGGCAGGCTACTATCAATTTAAATGGCCATGACTTTTCTTCACCAAATTTAATTTAACAAATCAAAAGCCTTTTGTATTTTAACATTCAATTCAAATTAAACAATCGTAAAGATTGTGAGAAAATCTCAAAGAGTCAAAAGAAAATTCAATACAAAGTTTCATAAAATAAAATAAAAAGTCCAATTACGTGAGGCCAAAGATGCGCCTCCCTTTAAAAAGAGAGAACTCCAGCAGCCACCGATCACTTCACCTCCACCACCACCACAACAACAACAACAACAACAACCGATCTAGTACGGTTTCTGATTTGATTTTTTGTTTTGGTTTCTTAATTCCTTGTATTTATTCTTCGTTTATGTGATTGTTAGTGTTTCAATCTTCGTTTTTTCCTTGAAAAAATTCTCTACATAGGTGGCTTATGATGCAACATTTGGAACCTAAGTAGTGTGGAAATTATTTTGAGAAAATATATTGTTTGGTTTGTTTTCAAATTTGGTTGGCCTATGATGGATCATTTGCCTACATCGTCTGATTGTCTTATCAGTGACCGATAAACAATGTAATACTGAGGCCTTTTTGCTCTTTCATGTGATCAATGTTGATTATTATTAACATTCGAAATTGAATTATAATTACGAATTAGGTGGTGGATATTGCAAGTTTTGGTTATTTGCATTTGGCTTGTTGTTGTTATTGTAGTGTGGCTCTGGAAGATCAAAGCTGGTCTTGTTTCTCGGAATGCTGGGACTTGAGCTTGCATCTTGATAATTGTAACTGATTTTTTTGCTCGAAAAAAATATGGTTAGATTTGTGTTCAACGATTTTTGGTGAATGCGTGTCCCTTTTAATGCCTGATTTTATCTGGTTGTTAACATTAGTACATATTTGGGGATGGAGTAAAATGACAAGGTTTTAGGAGGTGTTGGCTCATGGCTGTACCTTGCAGGAGAGGTAACAAATCATCTGGATCAATCTGTATTTCATTCATTGAAAATCCATCGCAAGGGATTTTGGGGCCGATGATATTAAAAGCTAATATATATTCCTTCTCTCTCTCTCTTTCAATTTACAACACAAGCTAATACAACACAAGTTTTTGTCGCCTCCATCAGAGTCTCAGATAACTGATGGCACAGTATTCTTCATTGCACTGCTCGAATAAATCGTCGTATTTATACCTGCCATTGCACCAACTATGGCTGTAAATATGGGCTGGGTCTGACATGCCCGGCCCGAAAAGCCCACCAACGAAGACAGGTCATGTCAGGCATGGCATGCCCAGGCATGCCAAGCACGGCCCCTATGCATGTGCTGTGCTGGGCCTTGGGTTGGGGCACGGCACGCTAAATTGCTGTGTCAAGCGCAACGGTAGGCACGACGGGCTAATCGTTGAGCCCGTTCAATTACTATTTATTTTTTTCAAATCATTCGGTCACATTTTTTTTTTTTTATAAAATTTTGATCATCGGTTGATGTCAGTCAACGGTTGAAACTTCAAAATTTGATTTGAAAATTACCATATACCCCCCCCCATCTCTTCTATTTTATATTTTTATCCATATTTTAAATTTTTCTATAAATACTCCCATCCATTACAATTTTCATACACTTTCTCTCAATATCTCATTCTCTCCTTTCTCCAATTCTTCATTACTCTTTCTAATCTCTATACTCTACACCATTTCATATTTTCATTCTCTCTCTCTCTCACTCTCTCTTTCTATACGCTAATAATATACTATTTTAATTCTAATACTATGTCACTATAATCTAACTATTATTCTCTAATCTCTCGACCAAGACACCAACACATCAAAGTAACAAGGTAATTTTATGTATTAGTTTTTAAATTTCATATTTATACCTAATATATTTGTGCATAGTTATTAATTTTGACATCAGATGGTGTCCCAAATCTAAAAAGTTGACATCAGAAGTATGACAGTCATGTTTTGACGCAATACAAATAACAAACCCAAGCGGTACGGTCACATCAAAAGCTAAACGTAAGTTTTGTCACAACTTATATATCACTTCTAGATAGAACCAATCATTTAAAAAGGCATAAGTACAAATGCATGTCTAGAACTGGACAAGTAGATACTACAACACAGACACAACTACAACGACACCTAGACGGGTCTGTTACGACGTGGTGTTACGACGTTAGCATTCTAGAGATTGCATGACACGTTACATTGCAGAAACTGATCAACCGATTAATTTTGGTGGCAATGTTTTTTATGAAGTATTTATCCAAAATGCATATAACCCCCAATTTAAAGCTAATTTCTAGAAACACCACTAGGAACAATTTGTTAAAATGTTTTAAAACCCAACGAGATGACTTGATGACTGAATTACAGTATCTAAGCGTCTCTATTGCATTAACCTCCGATATTTGGAACCCATGTTCCAAAATGGACTATTTATATATCACATGACACTATTTAGTCTCTGATTGCAAGTTACAAAAAAAATTTGGTTTTCGCCCTATAGATTTTCAATATATTGCAGAAAATATTTTTAATGTGATTCTTTCTGTTTTACAAATTTATGAAATAACTCAAAGCATCCTTTCCATCGTATTAAATAATGTACATGCAAATACTAACTCTATTGTATTGTTATATACATATATATATATATATATATATATATATATATATATATATATATATAAATATCCCACGAGATGAGGATTATTTCTTCCACCAGCAGTATGCATGTCATATCATAAATATAGTTGTACAATCTGGTATGAAAGAAGTAAGTGATCACCCTATCTTGGATCAACAACTCTAATCCAATAATGCGAGAGTTTGTTAGATACTGTCAAACTTTTGGTTTATGACCCCGACGATTCCAAATAGATAAGCCGGTAAGGTGGAACTCTACTTACTTAATACTGCAACATTGTTGGATTAAGATACAACTATTTTAGGTTCTTATAACATGAAAATGACCGAACTTTGCTGTCCAATACTGATCCCAGGCGATTGGTATGTGGTAAAGATTTGTATCTAATTTTTAAAGGTTTTTTACGATGCCACTGTACTCTTTCTGTGGTCTATTACCCCATATCTTCTCAGGTAATCCATCAGAGTAAGAAAATGTATGAAATGTTAAACACTTGTAGGAAAGATAATATTTTAAGCACTGCAGTTATTGCCATGAAGACCAAGTTTAAAAAGTATTGGTCTACAATTCATTTCCTTTATGCCTTAGGTGTTATAGTAGATTCTAGGATTAAATTATCTAGTTTAGAAACTTTTCTTGAGTATATTGGTTCTAATTTGAGCGTAGATTATTCCGCACAGATTACTGGCATTCGAAACAACTATTCAAAGTTTTTAGTCTTTATAAGTGCAGGTTTGGCGGCGTTGACACTCAAACATCAACAGAATCGGACACACTCTCGTTGAAGAATAGTTGGAGCATTGTCAAACGCCAAACAAAAGATGGCTCATCAAGTTCTTTTTCTTCATCTCAAGCTCCACGAGTTATTGCAACTTGAGGTGCCAAACTAAACAGGTTCCTTGAAACTCAGTTCGATTCATTCGAAAACAAGGAGGAATTTGATCTGTTGTTATGGTGGAAGACCTATTGCTATAAATATCCGATCCTCTCACACATAGCACGTGACGTACTCGTTATACTCGTGTCCACTGTTTCTTCAGAATAGACATTCAGTACGAGTAGACATATAATTGTACAAAGAAGAAGTTCTTTGTCTCCTGAGATGGTGGAGGTATTAACATGCCTTCGAAAATGGGAGCATGCTCGAAAGAGGATGCAAAATGAAATAGAAGACCAAGAACTTATTCAGAATTTCTCCAATTTATATATCGATGAGGGTTCCGACAGTAACCAGATCCACACTAGGAGTGAAAACCGAAGAGTCATTGATTGCATTGCAGTCTTTTTTTAATTTTAAAATTTTAATTATACATGTATATTTATTTGACTACTTGTAAGTTTTAATACGATTGCACTCTTTTTCCCTTATTAAATTTTTATTCCACTGAGTTTTTTTTTATAAGGTTTCTAATGAGACAATAATGTAATACTAAAAGTCCGGTATAAATAAATAATTCTTCATTTCATATTTTCATAACTTCATCTATTTTTTATTTTCTTTAATCTTTTGTCTTTATTTATTCTTTGAATTATTTTAGTATATAAAATAATAAATCTATCTATTTTCTATATTTTTTATTAGACTAAAATAATAAATAAGACAGACAAATTACAATTAAAAATACATAAGTTAAATTGTTAAAACAATATTATAAGTTATAAAAAATAAATTTAAATTTAAATTTTATAAAAAAAATTGAAAATGGATTTGGGGCCCGATTCCTTTAGACACACCTGAGCCGGCACGGCACACCGGCACGACCCTGTTTCCTTAACGTGCTGGGCCCAGCATGACCTGTTAAGGCCAGCGTGCCTGATGGACGGTGCCTAAGGGGTCAGGTCGGCACACATTGACAACATTAGCACCGACTATATAATAACCACCGTGTACTTAAAACAAAAAGAAAATAGAGATAGAAGAAGTTTTACTAGAGTTAGTAGAGCATCCTTGGGTGATAGAGTTGTTGATGAATTGGACAGTGCCCTTGTTAGCGAACCAGAAGACTCTTTTGACTTGATGAATGCATTGTAGCACAATCTTGACATGCTGTGCACATCCACCACCACACTAGTTTGCTACCTCTTCTTGCGGCACATTCACTATTCCACTCATCGTTAACTTGTACTTTGCTTCGCATGGATTTGTTTCCTGTACAATCACCGGTCCATAGAATAACATATCCATTTCTCGAAAGTGTCAGTTTGGTATGATTTTTGAATTTTTTTGGACTCGAGTGATTTTTAGAAGTATTTGATTGAACAATTAAAAGAGAATTTAGTTTTTGAGAGCTCTTTCAAGAGAAACTAGATCTTTACTGTGTTTTCAAGAACAAACCTTTCTGACACACTTCCACCGGATCCTATTTTTGAGGAATCCAACTATCAATATTGACAACGGGATTAGCCCCGTGAAAAGTGTCACGACACCATAGCATAAACCTTGTATATTTATCGAAAAATTTGAAATAAATTCGTGTAAGAACTAATAAGTACGTTAAATAAGAGGAAGATATGACAGTATGATACATTACATGGAGTAGGCATTCATAAGCGCTTCTCCATTGCTTGAATGGGGATAAATTTACATGTTTTGTAGGATCCCACTTTTCTAACAACATTAAAAAAAAAGAAAAAAGGAAATATCCCTTTTTAACCAAAAAATTTATAGGAGTTTTGATTTGTAGTCAGTATTACTCTTTGTATTGTTTTTATCAAACTTTCCACTAAATAGACAAAATTAACCTTACACCAGATTAAACATACTGAATTAAATACACCGGGAATTAAACATACCAAAAATTAAACTGGTGGTATGTTTAATTATAAAAACTGGTAGTGTGTTTAATTGAAAAAAACTGGTGTATTTAATTCCCAGTGTGTTTAATTCTTAGTGTGCTTAATTCTAGTGTGTTTAATCTGGTGCAGGGGTAGATTTATCTTTTCAATGAAAAGTTTACTAAAAACAATCAAAACACTAATGTTGGCTAAAAATCAAACCTCCACTAATTATACGGTTAGTTTTAATTTTAACCCAAAAAAAAGTCATATGTCATAAAACTCATGTTAAAATATGGAGACTTTGTTATCAGTAGCATAAATTGAGTACCCAACTTTGCTTATTAACATGGAGTCTAAATTTTATAGAAAATCCATATGTTTTGATATGATATAATTACAAACTGTCTTATGTTTATGTCATAATATTGTTTAGTTAATATAAAAAAATTATACGAAAAGAACTTTAATATATAAGAACAGTCAGAAACAGCTTTAATTAGTTCTCATAGTGAACTTGTTTGCTATGTATTTGAGAAGGGAAAAGAGAAATTATATACCAGCTTTGGTAGACAAAAATAGGAGAAATTCTATAGAAGAATATTAATGATTTGATTTGTTCTTGTTCCCTAAGTTAAAATCAACTGTTAATCTAGTTGTCAATCGGCTATAATCAAGGTATCAATCGGCTATAAATTGATGTAATTGGTTAAATGATTGATTCTATTTCCTTTTCTCTTTTAGGCTTAGCTAGGGATGCACGTTTGGGGATTGGGGATGGATATAGGTCTCCCCATCCCCATCCCTAATTCCTAGACCCTTCCCCCATCCCCCATCCCCCCCCCCCCCCCCCTCCAATTTCCCCATTTGGGGAAAATGGGGATGGAGATGTTTGGGGGGAGGTCCCCCCATCCCCATTCCCAGTTCTCCATTTTCTCTGTTTTTCCCTGTTTTCTCGTATCCCCCGGTCCCTCATTTTCATATTTCCCTATTTAACTAAAAATTATAAATTAAATTTTAAAAAAAACAAACCTTTCATTACAAATAAAAAATATCAATACATTACAAATTCAACATAAAATGTTTCAAATAATTCAAATACATATTATAATTATATTTATATACTTTTGGGGGAAATGGGGAAATGAGGATCTCTATCACCATCCCCATTTCAATTTAATTGTGGGGGAAATGGGGAAATGGGGAAATGGGGATGGGGAGAGGTCCCTCCATCCCCATCCCTATCCCCACCCCCCAATTTCCCCATTTTTCCAAAAAAAAAATCCACAAATGGGGATGGGGGTGCGGGGATTTGGGACCCCGGGGATAAATGTACATCCCTAGGCCTAGCACTATAAATTGATGTATCTTTGGCTGAATAATATATAACTCTATTCTCTATTTCCCCCATCTTTTGTGTGTTAATAAATACTATCCCCAAAGATAACCAAAGAAGACCGTTTAAGTGCTTTTAGATCATCACCATCCTTGAAAGAAAGTGCTTCTAGCTACTAATTATTGAAACCTGTTTGAAACTGCTTCTACTAGTTGAAATTAGTTTGAAGTTGAGAAGAAACATTTGCCATTGAAGCATTTAAATACATGAAAAAGGTCTCTTATTTGAGGAATGAAAAGAAGATTAAACTTTGGAAGGATTAGCATATCGAATTTAAGTATATGTTGAGAGCCTGAGACTATATGTAGAATAATTTGTTTGGAAAAATCAAGAAAAGTTATAGCAGACAAAGTTTATCAATAAGTGTTTTGGATTTATATGTCGGAAATTACGAGGTGATCCCCAAGCTTGGGACCCAGTTTGGGACTCGGGTGGCTACCGATATGTCTCCCCGAATTCTGAAGTGGGCGTTAAAGATACAAGCGAGGGGGGATAGGTTGTTGAATATATTCACATATCATGTAAGTTTCTAAATTGTTAATGTTAATAAAAGATTCAATTACACAATGTTCTTTCAACGTTTTCAGATGTTTGCAAGGACAGAATTGGTGGCCACCGAAGCTGAAAGGGGTGAATCCTATTATACGGGCATAGCGTAAGCGATACTGGATCCATTGAGTGGCAGACAAGAAGGTATACCGGATTCAGTGAGGGCGAGTCCAAGTGATACACACGTTATACCAGAGGGAGAACAACATTATGTTAGTGAAGAGATGCATACGGACACAGAGTTGCCCCGTGAAAGACCCCGGAGGCAGTGGCGCGTAGGATTTACGATGACAGGACATAATGCTGTGGATAGCTCACGAGGAGACGCTGGAGGGGCGCGCGAGGTATGTTAAAATTGTTGTTCTGCATTTATTTGTTTCAAATGCATGTACGTGTGCATAACTGATATTTACTTGTTTTCAGGACCAACTGGAGCTTAGAATCCAAGCATTGGAGGGTTCAGTCCTAGCTTTACGAGATGATCTGTAGAAAAGTGATAAAGAACGAAACAGACAGCATCAACAGCTGATAGACTTAGTCCCAGCTGATGGACTTAGTCCAAGCTTTGTGGGGATCGATATCACAGACAGCAGGAGAGGGCCCACTATCCCATGATCGAGATGATTCGTACAGAGACATCGTGGGTGGACGTAGTTCTGTCGAGGGGACAGACCCGAACAGAGATGTAGGTGGTATGCAGGGTACCGGACCAGAGACATATGTTACCGTACCATATACACAAGTGGCCGGACCTGATATACAAGGTATTGATAAAGACACTGGAGGCACTGGCCGACACCAGGAGACTTGTGTTGACAGTATACCTGAGCTTCCATTGCTTATGAAGGTGCAAGAGACTTCATCCGAACGAAATCACGGTATGAGGGGATAGTCCACCAGACTTGACTCTGTAGTTACACCGCATGAGACCCCTCCTCATCCCACCGACATAGTCGGATCATCCCATGGGGTTCCTCCTCCTCCCACCGTCACAGCCGTAACATCCCACGAGATCTTTTCTTCTCCCACCGACACACCCGGATTATCCCACGGGATCCCTCATCCTCCCACCGTCACAGCCGGATCATCCCATAGGATCACCAGCACCCTCCGTATCCCCTGTGCGCGTAAACGCGGGTGGCAGCTATTGAGCCCATACACTAACCTGACTCACACGAAGAGGCCTAGGACAATGCCGGCAGCATCGGAGAATACATTCAATCCTACAGCGTTGGTAGATGCTGGGTAGTTGGAGGCCTACAAAGCATATAAGAAGAACCGTCCACCAGGGGATTTATAAGTATCAGATGTGTTACTTAATTTCTAAACCAACGTTAATTTGTTTAATTGGTTTGATATTCGGAAAATTGATTTATACAGGCACGATGTTGATAGCATGGAGCCAGTAGACGTGGGTTGGTTCCACCGATTGCAAGAGAACTACACAGATTTGTTTGACTCAGTAGGCTGGTAAATTTATCTGGGTTTTAATTTTTTGACACTTGAATTTTAATAGTGTTTCCACATCTTTTTACAGCATATGGACGCATGTCTGACCATCTTACGGAAGCATGTCTGACCATCTTACGGAAGCGTCAATGAGCATACCCCACTGTGTACAACCAGATGATAAACATTTTAGGAACTCAGTTCTTTGTAAGTGTTTGTTGGTTTGTATATACTTATTTATCAATGAAGTGATCCTAACTCTCAATGAGGATTTGTTTGTCTACAACCATTGTTGGAGTACCAGTGAGAGAAAATTATACCTCGCGGTGCTGATGGTGAAGTCAAGACGCTAGGGTGGAAGGTTTTGCAGTACAGGTGGTCTACCGAAGACCTTACGACCCTACGGGGATTTCTCTAGGTAGGAACCCGGCCCTGGCACGAGGTTGACATGGTAAGTGTTATAAAATGATTTCCAAATTTTGTTTCTCCTATAATTGTGGTCAACATAAGTTGTTTTATCATATGTATATTTCACCGGTACAGGTTCTTATTCCTTGCAACATTGGACGCCAGTGTTGGCTTGTGGCCAACGTGGACTTGATTGCCGGGATGATACATACCCTAGACCCCTTCAGACAAGAAGTCCCCTTCAGCATAAGGAAACGTTAGGTACAGTCACTCAGGTGGTTTCTCCCCTCCATGTTGCATCAGTCTGGGTTTTACGATGATAAGCCACCCGATAGAGAGAAGTTCTAGAGAGAGAATAGGGCTTTTGGGATGAGCCTACTGTCGAAAACAGCTCTGCCGCAACAACATAAAAGGTATGAATCTATAATAGTACATACGCACGATCCAATAAAATTTATTATCTTTGTAACACGTGTATATGTCATGCATTGCAGCGGTAACTGTGGGGCACATACGTTGAGGTTGATAGAGTACATACCAACAGACAGGATCCAGTATGATTGGACAGAAGGCAATATGCCCATCATATGTGAGAAGATGGCAGTGGAGGTGTTTTGTAACTCCCAACCACAAATCCGACGATTGAATGTTGTACAGTAGTGGAGTTGTATTAAATTATGTAATAATATCCATTCATTGATAAATGTTGCATTTTTTACGTTGCACTTTTGACAAATTTTACATCTCGTTCTTCAATAGGAAACTAAAAATTTACATCCCTATTTAATCTGAAAATAATAACGCAACATTTTCACGTCATACAATTACAAATAATAAATATGTGTTCTTTCCAAACTCGGTCAATCATACTACGATAGATCCTTTATCTGGGGACGTCTATTCTTTCCAAATGTGTCCAACTGAATGACAGATGCTACACTTATGCCGGTATTTTGGAGGAACAACTCTGCTCGAACCATCACTAATCAAAGGTGGATTATGACATCATTTAGCATTATGACCTAATTCTCCATATCTTTTATATGATTGAGTGGTTGTTCTCTCCGAAGACGAGGCATCTCCCCCCCCCCCCCCCCCCCACTAATGTCCTGCTTGCCTCATCGATAATGGATTTAACACCACACGATCAGCGATGTCGATGGGGACTATCCATGACGACGGATGGCCAACAGGTATAATAGGAACCGAGTACGCATCGATTAGTGTCTGTCTCTTGTAGAAGTTCGCACACAAAGATGTGTAATCCAAGTTTCGCTCCCTGTAACAACAATTAGATGGGGTGTCAAATTCATTTGTAAGTACCTAAAATATATGAAATAAACGTAATATACCTTGCTGCTGCAAGTGCGTGTGAACATGGAAACATGTCCATTTGGAATTTGTTGCAAGTGCAAGTCTTCCAGGCTAAGTCAATAGTTCACTGCTTTCCAGACCGTTTCACTTAGATTATGTTCCAGTCACCTGGATTGACAGTCATATAACCACACTTGTCAACACGTTTCTGGATCACAAGATGTGCTGCAACGGTCAATTGATGACGCATGGACTGTGCAGTACGATGGCGATCATGAAACCACCTTTGTAGCATATTCCTAATGAACTCTGCTAATGTCAACATAGGCAGTTACCGTGTAAATTTTAGGCATGAGTTTATGCATTCAACAACATTTGTTGTCATGAGCCTATACCTTCTTTCCGGACAGTGTACACGGGATCACTTGTGGGGACAAGCTTCAATGACATAATTGAATGCATTATGGTGCAGGTTACGTAACTCTTCCATGTGGCGATTATATTTCAACTCAGGATACGATCTAGCTGTTTTATCTATTATGGCTACTACATCCTTTCTGTGAAATCGCTTCTTCACATTTTCAGAAAAGTGCCAGCAACATATCGTATGGGTTGCATCGGGAAAAAATTTAGAAATCCCAGCTTCAATGCTTGTATGCCGATCAAAAATGAAAACAAGATCATCAATATGGCATAGGGCACCCCTTCAAGCAATCCAAAAACCACTCCTATGAAAGAAATGTTATTTTCTAAGTCACCGTACCCAAAAGTAATTGGATACACCTGTTCGTTCCCATCTTGTGCAGTTGCAACAAACATTGTACCCACGAATCTTCCCTTTAAATGGGTACCATCTACTGCAATAACTGGACGCATACACCTCCAGAATCCTATGAGTGAGATACCCAACGACATGAAAAAATAGAGAAATATACCATCTTCGTTGCATTGTAAGTCAGTTATTGTCCCTGGATTTTGTTGCTCTAACATATAGCCAAATGATAGCAGTAGTTTGAAGGTTTCCTCATGCGTTCCATAGGTCAGTGACAACGCATATTGCAGGGCTTGATGTGCCTTACTGCACAAGATTTGGATGCCATACATTGTTTTCATGTCGGCGATTATGTCCTTCAGACGCCTTAATCGACCATCTTGTTGTTGAATTCTAGGTGCAACCACTTCTCCAATTATGACTGCACTAGCTTGTCGTTGACGACAGTGAATCTCCTCCAAAGGACAAGTGTGTTCGTTGACAAAAATTCTCAGTTGGAAGTATGTCTCTTCATCTCTTCTAACAGCTCTTAATTTCCATGTGCAGTTGTCCATCAAACAAACCAAATTTAATGTTGTCTTATTCGACCTTTTCACCTACCACTCAAAGTTCTACCACATTGCAAAATGCCCAACTAGTCTCTTCAAATCCTTTTTAGTAGGAAAAAATTACCTTTTATATATCATGCTTGTAGGTTGGTCTTTAACCAAGTTCTTGGTTCTACCCATACCAAACGAGTATGATTCTGCTCCTAGAATAACTCACGTTGTGACATTATCAGAATCAGATGGAGTTACATTAGGTCGGACCTCGGAAGTCCCGACTATATCTGCTGCACTGCAACTAGAACTTTGTACTTGTCTTGCACGTCTTTCCGGTTCGACAGCCTCTTCCTCTTCCTCATTGTTAGCTACATTATCAACCAGATGCAAATTTTCCTCATCATCCATCTGTTGTGTCGGATCAACATTCGGTTCACTATTCAGCTAATTGTTCATGTCATTGTAGAAGTCATTATAATGGTGGTTGAACTGCCCATCATTCATCTCAATTTGACATCCAAACACATCGTCGAAATGAGGTCCAACTAATTCACCGTGGTCGGCTACTTCTGGTGGGACACCACACAGGTTTTTCTTACCGTCAATTCCACGTCTTTGTGTGAACAACTGGTTGCTTCGGCCTGAAGATCGAAATTGTTGGGTGTTATCACGAGGAGGGATTTCTTCACCAATGACACCTCATGTTGCCCTCTCAATTAGATTGACACATACTTGATGGATCACCATATCTTCCCTTAACATAAAATGAACATCATCATCATTTATTATAAACGTGCGACATGAAGTCCCAGGAACCATTGATTTACACTATAGACCTACATTGTATCTGTCGACATCATACTTCACAATGGTTTGCACGATCGACACCAACTCTTGGTAAGTCATACTCTTTGACACATACATTCCTTGATTATCAGCACCTAAAAACCTCTGACTTCCATCAGCTAACTGCTCTCATCGACCGTTGTAAGAGATGACTATTCTCACCCGATTCATTCTATTGTCAAAATCAATATCACAAACCATTATTAACAATCTCTAAATTCAATTTTAAATAACAAAGAAAAAAACAAATGAATGTTATAAACAAGCTCATAAATAATAACAAATTTCGGAATTAAAAAAAAATCTTCAGAACAAAAAAAACTCGGAAAATCAAAGTACAAGCTCGACCTAATACAATAAAATCTCATAAAAGCAAAATAAAATCTCGATCCAATACAATAACATCTCGGATAAGTATAATAAAAGAGCTTGGACCGAGCTTTAAAATAAAAGAGCTCGGATCGATCTTTAAGATAAAAGCTCGGAGCTATTATATAAATCCTCGATCCGAACTTTTATAAAAGCTCGCAGCTTTTATAAAAGTTTGGAACGAGCTTTTTCAAAAAACCACGAGCTTTTACAAAAGCTGGTGTTTTTATAACAAATCTACAAGCTCTACCTATTTTCTCGGAAAATAATAAAATAAACCTACTGCACATTCTGGAGATTAAATGTTTATACATTTGTTGCACGCATCTTAAATCACTCGTAAAAACATGAAAACACATTAGTGAGATCACAAAAATCAGTTATCTGCAGATTTGAAAAATATTTCTGACAAGCCCTTTAGATCGATTTTCACACTACTTTTTTGAAGAGAGAATTAAACTTCTCTTTCTGAAACCGAAGATGAAAGCACAAATACAACTTTTAACAATAATTTTAATAGTTCACCATAATAGGTACATTTTAAACATAAGTTATTAATATGGTGATATCATCACAACACAAGAAAAAAAAATGTAACAATTCTCACCATTTCCACTTCTGCCATTTTTTTTGTTTGATTTTTTTATAACATAATATTAAATAGTCATTTCGTATGCTCTTATGACATATGTTAATATAACCCTTTGTTATTCGTTTTCTTCTAATTCATCTTACTAGAAAGCTTTAGACGTAGCTTGGGTAAATATTATAAGCTTTGGACTTTATGTATACATCTTTCATACTCACATGTTAGTTATATACAGGGCATCATCATTCACCTATGAATCCCAAAACAAGTTTACTTAGTTGAAGTGTCTTATATGTTAATTCTGGACCTCACTTGCTAAATATGCAAGGACTCATCCTGTAACGTTTTTAATTTGCTGTTTTTTTTAAATGAAAATAGTGTTTTTGATTTCAATTTCGAAATCTAAAAACGCGTCTGGTAGCATATATCGAAATTTGTATTTTGAAAATAAAAATATAAAAAACGTGTATGATAGGTTAACCGAAAAATATAAAAAATTGTATAATTTTTCTATTATTTTTTTATATTATATTTTTAAAATTTGAATAATATATAGGTCAATAATTCATCCCAAATAATTATCCAATAACTCATAATAACTTGATCTAAAAAAAACTCACAATAACTTAATAAAATTCCAGTGATAAAAATTACTATGATTTTAAATTTAAAATAACTTCTGCTCCAGATTTTTATGCTAAGATATATATATTTTTTGTTAACAAAACCTTTCAAAAGAAAAAATGGAAAATATATATATAGGAAGAACAGACCGGCAACACAGTTTCTCCAAAAAGAGAATTTCAAATTTTCATGTGAATATTATTGCCAAAAAAAATAACAGCAACCATAGTTTTACAACAAAATAATCGAAGTAATCATCAATAGGGGTGGGCGTTTTCGGGTTGGGTTGGGTTGAAAAATTTTCGACCCAATCCAACCCAACCCAACCCAACCCAACCTAATATTTATCGGGTTGGGTTGGGTTGATCGGGTTGGGCTTTTTAAACCTAATAGAAAAAAAATATTTGAATTCGAATTTTGTTATATCAAAATTCGAATTTAAAATAATTTTTCACCTAAATATCACACCACATTGAGTTTAGATTTCGTAAAAACATCAAAATCAAATCACCACATATAATACAAATTGTTTAAATATCTGTTGCATAATTAAAAAAAATAAAAATATAACAATTTATCCAACTTGGAAAACCTCCATCTAAGTCTCCCATCAATTTTACAATTATAATCACTTCGTCAAATAACTCGTAGTTGGATAATCTATTATTTATTTCAACCAACATAATAGTTTGAGTTTATATACAATTATTATACCCTTTTTCTATTAAATTCTTAATCAAATCTTAAGAAAAAAAATGCATTTTAAAGTATAACTAAGGATGTACCAAATAATACAAAAGACAAAGATAATATAATTGCATGTTTTTAATAAATGTATTATATATTTATGGTATAAAATACAATTATGTATTTATATTTATCATTTATAATATTATAAATGGGGTATGAGTAAAAATTTTAAATATTTTAAAAAAATGAGATTTTATAATAGATATAATATTAAATAAAATTATTTAATTTATTTTTTATTATTAATGTCGGGTTGTCGGGTTGGGTTGAGTTATATTTTATCAACCCAATCCAACCCAATCTTAAGAGCAACCCAACCCAATCAAGTCGGGTTGGATCGGGTTGGTCGGGTTAGGTCGGGTTGGTGCCCACCCCTAATCATCAATAGAAAATTAACACAACAGCTGTATTGCAATCCAAATTAAATTGATCAATTTAATACAAAAATATACATAAATCCACACATAAAAAATTACAAATACTCACTTCAAGATCTAACAAAAATCCGACTGCAACAACAAAATTCAGACAAAAAATGAAAATACCCACCATCCAAAATTTTGTTTAGATTTGATAAAAAAAATTCGATCAGACTTTGGGGTCTTGTTGTCCTCAAGAAGAAAAGAAGATGAAGAGAAGAAGGAGATGATGAAGAGAAGTGGATCGGAGAAGAAGATAAAGAGAATAAGAAGATGAGATGAAGAAAAAGAATATGGAAAATAAGGAAAAATGATGAGTATTTTTTCAATAATATATATATATATATATATATATATATATATATATATATATATATGTATGTATGTATATATATATGAAAAACAAAACGAAAAACATCTATAATTTTTCGCTTTTAATATTGGTTTTGTTTTCATTTTGTTTTTGATTTTTTTAAAAAAAATATAAAACGGTTAACGAACGAGTACTCGAAATTATTTTTGAAAAACAAAATAAAAACACCCTTGAAAAAGAGTACCGAACAGGCCCTAAGATGCTACAAACTTCTTTCTTCGCAACTTGTGTACACTCATAAGGGCCAAATAGATTCATATATCCACACCCACATTGAGTGCTAATTTAGCCTCTAATAATACCATAAGCATATGCTTGATATAAAACTGAAAATTTATCTACTATTAATAACTTGATCATGTCTCAACTAACCCTAACGCGACCGTTGGGTGTCGGAATTTATAAAGTTTAGAAAAACAAACGAAATCTAGTGTACTCATATATGTAGCATGAAAAAATAGATTACAATTAGTTGATTGAAGCCACAGCTTTAACTAAGAAACCTATGATCACTCTCTATTTCAAACACTTGAGATGGTGGCCACCGTCTGATCATAGTAGCTTGTTGTTTGTCTGGTTTTAAAGATTGGTAATACAGTGTCTTGATGTAGACACGTGGCACCTTGTCAGCATCTGGACCGTCTATGAATTGAGCTCTCAGGATTGCCTTGACTGATGGCCTCAGAAGCATTGACACCAAAATAGAGTCCTAATTATATATACATTATATCAACAATTTATCAAATACCTTTCTTAGAATCCGGTAGAAATTTATCTGAAACCTTTCTTGCAACGGAAGTTATAACATATTTACAGTCTCTCTTAAATAACTGCCACGGACTCTAGGGTAGAGATGTACATTTTTTTCCGGGGTCCCAATTCCCCGAGTCCTTATCCCTATTTGGAGATTTTTTTGGGAGAAATGGAGGAATGAGAGGGCTGGGGATGAAATTCATCCCCAAATTGAAATGGAAATGGGGATGGGGGAACCCCTCCCCATCCCCATTTCTATATAATTAATAATATATATTTGTATTTGTAATATATCAATGTGTTTTATTTTGTATTTCTAATGGAATGTTTGTTTTTTTTTAGTTTAATTTGTAATTTTTAGTTAAATAACAAAATGGAAAAACGGAAAAAACAGAAAAACGGAGAAATACGAACAAAAATGGGAAAAATGAGGAAATAGAGATGGGGATGGATATACCTCCCCCAAGATTCCCTATCCCCATTTTCCCTAAATGGACAAATGGGGAGATGGAGGAAGGGTATAGGAAGTGGGGATGAGGATGAGGGTACCTATATCCATCCTCATTCCATAAATGTGTATCCCTACTCTAGAGTGGCGTCCAGGTGAGTATTTTAATTCGGAGACGATTGATAAGTGTGAGCCATTAAATCCCATATTGCCTATGTATAATGTATTAATACTTTAAATACTTTTGAAAACAACTTAAGGTGTAGACACGTTTTGGGTTGTAAAGTCCAAAACTAAACTCGTGAATGACGGTGTCCAAAGTGGACCAGTTCTACATTGGTGCCTGAGCGTCTCACTCTCGACCGTACATTAGCAGAATGAATCCTTATAAGTTATAAAAACTCCAAACATGCCTGTGTAGGCGTCTGACGGTCAGAGGATAGGTCATTTTTCCAAGCCTTTGGAATATCTGGTAGCTCCTGCATTATAATTTGTTATTGGAGTATTATCATTAAAGTCCCTATTTTTAAGGAATTATCACCTTTTTAAACCTCTTGTCATATTAATCACTTTAATCCCTTATTTTTTCAAAATACATCACTTTAATTAACGATCAACTATAACAGAATGAGTAAAATTACTATTTTACCCTTATTGTTATTTTTTAAATTTTATCTTTTAGTCCTCTAATTTCAATAATAGTTAGTTAACCCCTAGAAAAAAATAAAATGCTTCCATCAGGGTTTGAACTAATTTAAATCAATTTATATAATTGAAAATAAACTCATATATATAATTTTTAAAAAAATATTATTTCAATTTGATAAAATAAAACCCAGAAAATCAATGCCCATAAATTGAAAAGGGAAAATAAATCAACAAAAAAAAAAAGAATAATAAACTCATATATAATAATAATATATAAAAATATTTATGAAAATGAAAAAGGAAATAACAAAACAAAAGGAAACAAAGGAAACAAACGTAAAAAAATTCATTATTGTTCTTTTTTTTGTTGTTGATTTTTTCCATTTTCAATTTATTAGCTTTGATTTCTGGTTTTCTTTTTTTATCAAATTGAAATAATATATTTTTTGAAAAGGAAAAAAATCCAAAAAAGAAAGAAAAAAAATTACAGGCTTTGATTTTTTGGATTTTCTGAGTTTCCTTTTGTTTTCTTATTTTCCTTTTTACTTTCATAAATATGTTTTTATATATTATTATTAAATATAAGTTTATTTTCAATTATATATATGAGTTTATTTTAAATTATTTAAGTAGATTTAAATTAATTTAAACAAATTATATAACTATATATATACATTTAAATCAACAAATCCTTAAAAATAAACTAATATAGCTTAGCTGGTTAAAGCTTTTGTTTGGTTGACCTTTTACCATGGTTCAAACCCTAATGTAGGCATTCTATTTTTTTTCCAGGATTGACCAGCTATTATTGAAATTGGAGGAACTTAAAGACAAAATTTTAAAAATAAAATTAAGAGTAAAATAGTTTTTTTTTTTACTTTTTCAGTTATAGTTGACCGTTAGTTTTTGGTCAGATGGACGTATTTTGAAAAAACAAGAGACTAAAGTGACTAATATGGTAAAGACATTTAAAAAGGTGATAATTCTTTAAAAAGTAGGGACTTTAGTGATAATACCCCTTTATTAAAAAACCAAGTTAATAGAATCACAATTTCCTCTAAAAAAAATCTGATTGAATAAGAACAGAAATCTAATTATGTGGTAATCTAACAAGTTTAATAACTTCTTTCACAAGGATTGGTACTGATTGATTTGTACTTATTAATTAGTACTCTAACTATTAACAAACCTATGAGCGTTTTTGTAAGAAAGGTTTTCGATTCATTTTATGAAATGTCAAAAGAGATTTTAACATTTTTCAAGATGGGTTTACGCTGTTCTGAAATAGGCCTTTATTTATATAGGTTTATGCTCTTCTGAAATAGGTATGAATCGAAATGCCAAAAGAGATTTTAACATTTTTCAAGATGGGTTTACGCTGTTCTGAAATAGGCCATAATTTAAATGGCCTAATAAAGATGAATTAATAAATTATATACAAAAAGCAAATTGGTTTTTAAAGTTTGATTGTAAGAGTGGATTTTGACAGATAAGACTAGATGAAGAATCTGTAAGTTGGACAGCATTTAGCTGTTCAGAAGGACATTTTGAGTGGTTAGTTATGCCATTTGGATTAAAAAATGCTACTAAACTATTTCAAGAAAGAATGGATAGGATTTTTAAAAAGCTTTCAAGTTTTTGTATAGTATATATAGATGATATTTTGATTTTTAGTAATAATAGATATATACATATGCATCATGTAAGGCAAGTATTAGAAATTTTTAAGAGAAATAATATAATTATATCAAAATCAAAGATAGAATTATTAAAAATAAAATAGAATTCTTAGGATTAATCATAGACAAAGGAAAAATAGAATTACAGTCTCACATAGTTACAAAGATTCTAGATTTTCCCGATAAAATAGAAGAAACTAAAGAATTACAAAAAAAAATTAGGATTATTAAACTATGGTAGAAAATTTATTCCTAACTTAAGCACCTTAGTTAGACCTTTTTATAATAAAGTTAGTAAAAATGGCCAGAAATATTTTAATAGTGAAGATGTAAAATTGGTACAAAAAAATAAAGAAAATAGCATAAAACTTAAGCCCGATAGCCTTACCCATAGATAGCTATTATAAGATAGTACAAACAGATGCTAGTAGTAAAGGATGAGCTGGTTTTTAATTCAAAAACCCACAAAGAATAGTTTAAAAAATACAGAAGAAATAACAATGTATGCTAATGGAAATTTTTCTGAAGTATAATCTAGAAGATCTAGTACTGAGTTAGAAATATTAGGAATTATAAATTCTTTAAATCAATATCATATTTATATACAAAATGAATCTTTTACAGTAACAACTGATTGTAATAATATAGTAGAATTTTAATACTAATGTTATTAAGCACCCTCTCTTAAGAATTGGTATCAGAGCCTATTTACTTTTAAATTTAATAATATGGTTTAATGAGTAGTTACAGAAAGGCAGACTTCTATTTTACATCTCTGAATATCTTCTGAAAAGAAATTTTTAGTATCTTACAATTGATAAATGATGATTTTAATGGTTTTATGTATCATATATTATTTTAACTAAATAAGGTATATAGGCTGTAATACTCAGACATACCCGTATCCCGAATGGTGCTGGCCAGAGTAGACATGTGTTTAACAATGCCAAGTACCTACTAGTTATAATTAGCTATGACTACTAATATTTTAGATGATGTGAATATAGTAGAACATATGAGTATTATAGATGCTATATTAATAAATTTAGCCATAAATGATCCGAAAAGTTTAGAATCTTTAAAAGAACATCATATTAGTATGATAGAAAGAATAAATGAAGCTCTTAAAACTAAGTATCAAGTATTTGATGAAATGTAATTAAGAACTAGTCATAGATGCCCTTATTTTGAAAAAGATTTACATGATTTAGAAGAAATGAAAACTAGAAGTGAAAATAAAATAAAAGAGATAGAAAGGTTATTTAAAGAATATAATCCTCAACAAAAAGATCCACAGAAAAGCTTAGAATCTGAGAAAGCATCAACTAGTTCCTTAAATGAACTTGAATAAAGAAATTATAGAAATTAGTATAGAAGATTGTCAAGAAAAGATTACTGGTATCAAAGAAAAGTTAAAGTATCATAGTATATCAAAAGAAGAAAGTTTTAGGTTAAAAGCAAGATTAGCAGGAATAATTTTAGCAAAAGAAAAATGGGAAGAAAATCTTAGAATTATAACTAAGAAAAGAAAGTTTGGGCAATGAATTTTCAGAACAGTATGATTTATAATAATACATTTGACAGAGAATATAATACGTTTAATTGTTTCCTTAATATTTGTTTTGCAGGACCATTAAATGAGTTTATATATATATTACAAAGCTTAGATATTTATGAAATAGAAAAAATATTTGGTTTATTAATAATTAAAAGTAGATTTCCTATTAGAGAGCAATTAATTGAAGAAAAGCTTTATATAGCAAAGACTTATTTTTTCCAACTTATAGAACAAGGTTCAAAGACTTTAAGGAGAATAGAGTATTTAGATTTAGCAAACACATGAATTTGACTAGATTAGAATATTTAGATCTAGAAATTACAAATTTTAAAAAGACAAAAATTAGCTTGCAGAATAATATAAAGATTAATTGTAATATTGAACATCTAGAAAATCAGTATAAACATATACCTCATACTAGTAATGGTCAACAAAATTTTATAGTAGATTTATTAATAAATTTAGGAAGAAGTTTAGAAAACAATATTGAAAAAATTAATAGTAATATTATAGAATTAACAAAGTTTTTCCAGAATAGCAAGATTAAAACGTTACAGTCAAATTTAGATTATATAAGACAATTAATAAAAGATTTTAGTATTCAAATTAAGAAATTTCCCAGTACAGAAGAGATAATTGAGTTAAATAGGTTAATAGAATTAAAAGACCCTAAACCCGTAGAATTAGAAATTAAAAGAATAATTGAAAAACTTCATAAAGAAGTGGAAAATATAAAAGAAACTCGGAAAGAATTAAAAGAGCAGCTAAAAATTATAGCAAAGATAGTAATCGAATGAATTTAATATTAAATAAAATTTTAGAAGAACTGACAGTAGAAGCAAAAAATAACCTTCCGGTAGGAATAAGTGATGAAAAGTTTAGTACCCCAAGTAATACAATTATTCAAGGTCAAAATAATACTATAATAAAATTACTTATAGAAGTTTTAATAAAAATAGATAAACTAGAAGAGAAAATAGAAAAATTAGATCATAAAAGTATAAGTTCATAATATATAGCATGGTTAGTAAAAAGAATAGAAGCAGTTGAATCTAAAGTTGAAAATTCCAATAAACCGGTAACATCTAAAGTAGATATAAAAGGTATACTAGGACCCAAAGTTAATTTAAGATTAAAAAATAAATAGAATGGAATTAGCTAGGAATTCTAGTGTAAAACAATCAGCGGCTAATAAAGTTAGAAATATATTAAATTATAGTAGCAAAGGAAAAGAAATAATAGAAAAAACAGAAGATTTAATTCAGGAAGAAGATGTAGATAAGATGCTGGAAGTAGGATATAAACAAGTTAGGAAAAAGAATTTATATAGAGAATGTATATTGGATAGTTTTAAAAGTAGCTTATATGTATATTAGGATGAATTTACTATAGCAGTGGTTAAAAATAGAGAAGTAACTCTAATAAGTCCTCAAAGTGCTAAAGAAATTAAAAAGAGTGGATTTACTTCTATACATTTAGGAGTAGTAATTATAGGAATACTTAGTCAAACTAGAGCAGGACTAGATACTAAAGCTCATTTATACCTATATGATAGTAGATTTAGTAATCACACTCAAGCACAATTAGCAACAGCTGAAGTAGACTTAAGAAATAAAGTAGCTGTAGTAGGATGTCTTCCAGATATAGATATAGATATAAGTGAATTCTGTAAAAAGATAAAACTAAGCATACAAACAAAAGGGTTTGATATGAATGCAGAATATAAGAATCTTAGGATAAAAATATTTGTTCTAGGAATATGTTATAATAAATATCATAAGAAATTTAGATTTATAAATAAAAGTATAGTAGAACATTTCCATAGTGATTATGTAAAAATGTAAATTCCTAAGAAATTAAGTAGTAGTGAACTTAAAGGAATGGGATGGAAGCTACCTGAATTGGAAATTCAAAGTATAGAAATTCCAAAAGATAGTACTATATACATTGATAAAGATAATCAAGCCATTCAAAAGTTTAATAATATAGTAGAATAATGGATCATAAAATTAATAAAGAAAAAACTTTAAAGGAAAATAAAGAAGTTATTATAAATATTCTATTTAATAATTCCTCAGAATTCTTACCAGAAGAAGTATTTGAAGAAATTTGTAATAATCTAGAACTAGATGATGATAAAATAAGTATAATTCTTGAAGAAAAAATTAATTTCAAAAGAATAAGTGAAGAAGAGTCAATAAAAATCTACTACATAGAAGATGAGATATATGTAGGAGAAGATATAGCTAAAACAGAAATAGGAGAAGGTAGTGGATCGTCAAAAATACCAGATATAGAAGGTCTTCCTACCACTACTAGAATAGAAGAATACTTAGATAAAAGAGGAATTCATGATTCAAAAGAAGAATATAGAGATTATAAAGATAAAGAAAGGATATATAGAGCAAAAACAAAATTAGAAAGCTGGAGGAAAGCCCCAGAAGCTAAAGATGTATTAATTTTAAGCTTACAAGGTCATAAACCTGAAGATTGGAAGCATATATTTAATAAATGGGAAGGAAATTTAATTAGACATTCAATGGAAGCTCTTAGTAATATAACTGATTATAAATACAAATTAGTATATCTAGAAAGTACTCTAGGATATAATGAAAAGCAAACCTATTTAGGATGGAGAGAGTTCATGAAAACGGATGAAGAAAGAAAATTAGAACTAGAAGAATTTGAAGTTAATATTACAGTCTTAAGCTATATTGATGCAATTAGGAAATGCATATTAGGTACCTCTATGGAAGAAGTAGAAGACACTCATAAGCAAATTAAAGCAATTAGATGTTTAGAACAATTAAAGATACGTGATATGCATTATTTTGATAAATATGTAGATTTATTTTATAAATACGTAGATTTATTTTATAAATACTGGAGTCAAATAGGTAGACCCTATGACGAGAATTTATTAATGAAATTTGTTAATAAGTTACCAGGAAAGATAGGAGAAAGATTATATAAGGATGTAGATAAATGGTTTAAAGAAAAAACTAAAGAAGGATTATTTTGGCAAGTGTCATTTATCCTTATGATAGAATTTGTTAGAAAAAGAATAAGAGATTTATGTGATGAAGAGAAACTAAGAAGACAAGCCCAAATACAATTTAATAAGATGTGTGTAGATTTATATGAAGTTCCAACCTTAGGATGTGGAAGACAAAAGAATAAATATAGTTCAAAAAGATTTAGGAATATTTATAAACAGAGAAGAAAAAAGTATGTACCCCCTTATATACCTTTTAATACACCTTATTCAAAGCCTAAGAAATTCTTTAAATTCATAAATAAAGACAAAAGAAGAAAGAAAAAACTAAGAAAGGCAGCAAAAGATAATAAAAAGATTTATAAAAGGAAAAATCATAAAGATTGTAAATGTTATTTATGTGGAAAGATTGGACATATTAAACCTAATTGTCCAGATAACAAAGCAAATCTAGTAAAATTTGATGAGGATTTAGAAAATCTAGAAAAAATTTATAATATAGAAGAAATTTCTGAAACTGAAAGTATATGTATAATAGAAAGCTCAGATGAAGGATCAAGTAGTAGTAGTGATCAAGAGTCAGATGATCATAGAGAAGAACTAAGTAGTGAATCTGAAGTCAACATGATAGAAATAGTATCTTTTCTAGGAAAAGATTGTTACAACTGTAAGAAAGAATTTAATAAAGGGCATAAAAATAATAAAAATTATTATTGTACTAGTTGTAAAGCTATTATTCAAGAAAGTGAAAATGAAGTAAATAGAGCAGGAAGTGAGTTAATATTAATAGATATAGAAATTCTTTATAAATTAAGACCAATTAAGACTAAAGTCATGATAGATACTGGTGCAAATAAGTGCATTATTCATGAAAGCTTAGCCCCTGAAGCATATAGAACTAAGTTAGGAGTTAATATAGGACTAAGAACTTTTAGTGAAAATACTATTCAAATTACAGAATGTTTAATAAATATACCTGTTAGGATTAATGGTGAAACTCATTATTTACCCCAAACATTAATAACTAGTCATCCAACTAGCTATAAGTTTGTTTTATGATTAAATTTTATATTAGGAAATAATGGAAGTATGTTAATTACCCCAAGTGGAGTTAATTTCTTTAAAAAGTCAACCTTTGTTCAACCTAAATTAGAAACTACTAATCTTCCTTATATAAGGAAAGAAGTAAATAAATTAGAAACACCTTTAAAATTAGAATATGAGAACTCAATATTAGAAGCTTTAGATGAGGACTCTAATGTAGAAGAATCTTTAAATAGTGAAGAAATGATAGAATACCATAAAGAAATTTGTATGAAATTAGAAATACAAAAAGATGAGAGTAAAAATAGGCCAATAGAAATAAGACAAAAAATAGAGGAATTAGAAGAATTAAAAATAATAGGTGAAAATCCTCAAAATAAGGATAGTATAGAAGTATATAAAATAGAAATAATAAATCATGATATAACTATAATTACTCAAGATTTACCATATAGTTTAGAAGATAGACAACAATGTAAAATGCATATAGAAGATTTACTAAAATTAAATGTAATAAGAAAAAGTACTAGTAGGTATAGAAGCCCAGCATTCATAGTATTTAGTCATAGTGAGCAAAAAAGAGGAAAAAGTAGGATGGTTATGAATTATAAAAGATTAAATGATAATACATTAAGAAATAGTTATACATTGCCTAATAAAGATGAATTAATAAATTGTATACAAAAAGCAAATTGGTTTTCAAAGTTTGATTGTAAGAGTGGATTTTGGCAGATAAGACTAGATGAAGAATCTGTAAGTTGGACAGCATTTAGCTGTTCAGAAGGACATTTTGAGTGGCTAGTTATGCCATTTGGATTAAAAAATGCTCCTCAAGTATTTCAAGAAAGAATGGATAGGATTTTTAAAAAGCTTTCAAGTTTTTGTATAGTATATATAGATCATATTCTGATTTTTAGTAATAATAGATATATACATATGCATCATGTAAGGCAAGTATTAGAATTTTTTAAGAGAAATAATATAATTATATCAAAATCAAAGATAGAATTATTTAAAAATAAAATAGAATTCTTATGATTAATCATAGACAAAGGAAAAATAGAATTACAGTCTCACATAGTTACAAAGATTCTAGATTTTCCCGATAAAATAGAAGAAACTAAAGAATTACAAAAAAATTTAGGATTATTAAACTATGGTAGAAAATTTATTCCTAACTTAAGCACCTTAGTTAGACCTCTTTATAATAAAGTTAGTAAAAATGGCCAGAAATATTTTAATAGTGAAGATGTAAAATTGGTACAAAAAATAAAGAAAATAACACAAAACTTAAGCCCGATAGCCTTACCCATAGATAGCTATTATAAGATAGTACAAACAGATACTAGTAGTAAAGGATGGGCTGGTATTTTAATTCAAAAACCCATAAAGAATAGTTTAAAAAATACAGAAGAAATAGCAATGTATGCTAGTGGAAAGTTTTCTGAAGTAGAATCTAGAAGATCTAGTACTGAGTTAGAAATATTAGGAATTATAAATTCTTTAAATCAATTTCATATTTATATACAAAATGAATCTTTTACAGTGAGAACTGATTGTAATAATATAATAGAATTTTATAAAAAAGTACAGAAAAAGAACTTTGAAAAGAAAAATTCATTTGTTAGTAAAAGATGGATAGGATTTTTAGAAACATTAACAGGAAGAGGTTATAAAGCAGATTTTGAACATATAAGTGGAAAGGATAATACTATAGCTGATATTCTTTCAAGACTAATTGATTGCTGGTTATTTTGCAGGAATGGCAGGAAGCTCAAAAGATAGCCAAAAGGGTTCAAAAGATATTTCTCAAAGCAGTATTGGTAAAAAGATTAACATTGGATCTTATTCTATTAACTTTTGTCCAGGTGTTCCCTTTCAGCCATTAGTACAATTGAAGGACAAGATTACTGAAGCTCAGCAAGCAATTTTAAATAAGATTTGGTTTTTTAGAAATGATAATAAAGGATTTCTCCAGTCTTTAAATATATTAAGCCATCAGTTTTCTGAATCAAATAAGTTTGGTTTTTATGTTGTTTTTAGAGGAAGAATGACGGGAATCTTTTCTACATGGCAAGAAACTGCTAATTGTATTGAAGGTTTTCCAAATCCTATTTTTAAAGGGTATTTTTCTTATGATGAAGCCTATACAGCTTTAAAAATGTTTTTTTCAAAATCAAGAAGGCTTCGAACCAATTTTAGAATTTAATGGTTGTACCTATAGTAGAGATCAAGTAAAAAGCTTCATGAACCATTTCAAAACTATCAATGAAGCAAAAATAAAAATTTCTGAAGATTTAGAAAGTTGTAAAAAAGATATGAACAACCTTCTTGATGATCTTCAAAGAAAAAATGTAGTATTAAAGCAAGAACTAGCTAGAGCTGAACAGCTAATAGAGCAGTTTCAGAAGATGGAAACAAATGAAGAAAAACAAAAAAGAAGTGACAAGGGCAAAGAAAAAATAATAGAAGAAATAAAAATGGAAAGGCCCTTAGATATTATTAATATTACCCTAATGAGGGATCAAGCAAAAAATCTTTATAAAGCAGTAGAAAGTCTACCTAATGATATTAAGCAGAGCATCTTTGGTCATGCTAGAGATGATAATCTGAAGAGATTTTTAAAGATTCAAAAGTTTCTTGCTAAAGCAGTAGGATTACCTAAGGGTATGACTACACTTCTTCATAAAGGAAATATTAATTATGAATATCCTTTTAAGTTCATGACAGCTCAAGTTCATTTGGATGAATTTCCAATGAATTTTGAAATTCCTGAACTAGGACAAGTTGATATTGAAGAATTGTTCAGTTATGGAATTAGTGATTCCATAAGTGCCTTTAGTACTATAAAGATTCATTTTCTCCCAGAAAAACTCCAACAGTCCATCATAATGTTTGGAGGGAAGCATGGCTTCTGTCTTGATATTGACTCAATTCCATGTGAGTGGATCATTAATCAGCCATACAAGATGACTACAAGTTTTCTCCCAGCTTATCACTATATTGTAATTGTACCTTTAATTACTAAAGGGACTTTGAGATAAGAAAAATTTCCTGCTGATTGTCAAGATATGTGTCCTGGGTATCTACAGAGATATAGAGCTCAGAAATATTATATCAGCATTAATCTAATCAGGCCTAAATTAATTGGTCAAACTCCTCACATGTCTATTTTCCTCAGAGATCTACATGTCTGGTTCAAATATCCAATTCCTTAGATTTTACTGAGTCCAGAAACTGATGATTATCTGAGAGAAGTTCAAGAGCAAGAAGTTTTAAAACTTGAAGATTCAGTTCTCGAAGGAGAAGAAGATTATGATCTAGATGATGAAGCCCTTCATAATTTAGATACTTGAAGTGTCGGTAGAAGAAGCCAAGCACAGCAAAGTTAGCAAAGTCAGAGTTATCACAAACAGTATAAAGAAAGTATTGAGTTATCAAAAACAGTAAAAAGCTAGAATTATTAAAAGAAGACAGATAACTTTACTGTTTATAGAATCTTTTCTTTTTTAACTTTGTCGGCCACTTGTTTAGGCCTTTTCTTCTATAAATAGCTTATCTTCCTTTGTAAATGATCATCGATCAATCTGTATAAACACCCATCTCTCAGAAAACTCTCTGTAAACAATCTTTGTTTCCCTAAGTACTATATTGCTTTGGATCAATAAAGCTCTATAAATATTTAGTAAGTATTCTCTTAAATTATTTGTTTTTCTATTATTTATATTTCTTTTAACACCAAAGAAGTCCAGCCAGGTTAACGAAAATTAAAACAGTTTGTTAAATTTATTTAGTAAAGAGATCTATGGAATTTTTTTTTAAGAGTTAATGCTTATAGTATTTTAAAAATGTTTAGTAGAGTTCCTGTTTTATGATGAAACAAAAACTCTGTTTCTGTGAAAACTCTCTGGTGGCCTTTTGTAAGTCCTTGATGATAGGCAATGGTAGGCTTTGAGAGTATTGGAAATATGTTTTTTGGATCGGCAAAAACCATAAGAATTTGAAATACTAATGTTATTAAGCACCCCTCTCTTAATAGGTTTATGCTGTTCTGAAATAGGTCTTTATAGATAGATAGATAGATTAAAAAAAAAACCTTAGATAGATAATTAGGTTAAAAAAAACCGTTACATCTTTGTAATCTTGATCAGTAACAAAGCCATTTTTCAACATGTTAGCTGCAACATAAAAGGTCATATGAATTTTCTTAGTTCCAAAACTTGTGAATGCAATCTGTCACATTCAGACCTCCTGCACTGTGTCCCACCAATATCACCTGCCAACCACACATCTATATTAGCTACAATTAGAAACAAAAATTAAAATTAATCACTTAGAAGGGTATACCATTTGCTTGATGGGTTGATTAATTAAATGGGTCTACGGGTTAATAACACTAAGTATATCATATCATACGAGATGTTTCTTCACCCAACAAGCTAGACTTTTGGATATAAAATTATCACTGAAATGTTGGAACATTTTCAAATAAATTGAATTGGAATGGAAATGACACAATTTTTCAGAAGTTATTGACAAAAAATCGCAACTATTCCAAATGGTTTATGTGTGTCTTATTGAGTGAAAAGACACAACTTTATGTTTAAAAGTCGTATCATTTCATGAATGGGTGCAAAGCAATAAAGGTTGCAATGTTTCGTACATGGGTGCAAAACACTCTATAAAATGTCAATTCCTACATCATTTGAGAGAGACAAGAATTTGGTTAACTTAGAGATAGGCCAATGAAATCTCCTATCACTTTTCTCTTATTTAAACCGTCCTTACATTGTTTTCTTGCATTAAAATACCAAAATTACATCAGCTGCGTAATGATAGAATTTCGTATCTTGATAAGCCTGCAAACGTCAAAGGTGTTCATGGTCTAACATCGTTCATGCACAACGATGTTAGACACCGATGCTGCATTGTATATTGGAAGCATATTTGTATAACCCGGTGCAACACCCGATTGGTGGGAGTAAATAGTGTCTTAAGGAAAGCGTTAATAATGACGTGTCTTGAAGCACACAATTTTTATTTTTGTAGGTTGCAGTAATATTTAGTTCGATACAAGCTATAGTTCAAAGCAGTTTTTTGTTCAAATCAACAACTATCGATATAAGGTACACACATTCCGAATTTTTCTCCAACAATCTTAAGACTCTATATATGCTACGATAGTACCAAATTTATGCTTCAGAGCGTTTGATATTGAATTCACAAAATGGTTTATATATTCTACTGAATTCATATAAGCACACATTTTCATGGAGGTCAAAACTTCCATCACTAAGTCTTAATTCTCAACGGTAAGAGGATTGATAATGTGTGCATAATGTGTAGTATACATGCACTAAAAAATTATTTTACTTTTTCTTTTGTGTGTTAGACCCAAGATTGTTTTACCCAAGAAATTGGTGAAGGGAAAAGAACGGTTCAAAAATGCAATGGAAGCGTGATAAAAACGAAAATTAGGGTTTGCGTATAAATAAAAAAAATTCTCTTTTGTACAACGAGAACCTTAACCCTAAATTAATTGACGTATATAAAAAGTGTCGTACCTTTTTCTCGTGACGATTGAACAAACGCCGAATTAATTTCGCAAGATCTTCCAATACAATCACGAACGTGAATCACCTAGGAGTGTGGACTCCCTTTCTTTAAATTGTATAGCAGAGGATGGAAACAAACAAAATCTATTTCGTTGTTAGTTACAAATATCCTCCAAGAGAAAAATCAAGAACGTCCGGTCACTTGTGAATTATCAATCAATTTGATTGAAACTCGCGTGAACCTTGATTCGATGTTGTACACAAAACCCTTTTGATGTAAAGAATACTTGTGTACTATCGAAAACAAAAACGTTCTCTTTTTCTCTTTTCTCCTTGGCCGAATTCCACACCCTTTTTCTATGAGTTGATTGAATTTTGTCTAGAGCAAAAACTAATTTTTCTCCCTCAAAATTCTCTCTTGCTATGCCAAATTCTCTCTTGAAAATTACCTAGCATGGCCGAAATTTTCATCATGGAATTCTTAGGGCTGGTCTAAAATCACACACACACACACACACACACACACACACACATATATATATATATATATATATGATCATAAATCCTTTCCTAAGAAGGATTTACTTGGTTGGCAAGAATCCCTACCTTGGGTGGATTTATTTGGTAGTTAAGAATCCTTATCTAAAAGGAACTCTAACTTCTCTTATATCCATAAGGGCTGGCAGAATTTATCATTGATATAGATTACGAGAGTGTACTCTTTTCCTAAGAATGATTACTTTGTAGTTAAGAATCATTTCCTTAGGTAGATTTACTTGGTGGTTAAAAATCTTTTTCAAAAAGGAATTCTATCCTAACACCAAGACTCCTAATCCAACTCAAAAATGTATTTGTAACCATATTAAAGATTTCCTAATTTGATTAGATAAATAATTCATTTTATTTATCTACTTATCAAATATAGTCTTTAACATTAACTATACTACCAACAATAGTATAGTTTTAAGAGACCATCTCCTATTAGGAAAAAGATTTTGACTTTTAATTAAATAATTAATTAATCAATAAATTAATTAATTTTCATTTAATAAAATAATAAAATAAAAAATAATATATTTAAGATATTCTTAATAGCCTTGCCACCTATACCATATATATGGGTCATACATTATTTTTCTTATTTTATTAAATCTATTGGACCTTAATAAAAAGTCCGCATATGAACTAGACCTATTCTTACAAAAAGAAACAAGTTCTCATGTCTTAATACAATTCTAGATGGACCCCTAAATTGGTCCGGTAGAATATATCAATGATCCATGCATGTTTGTGTGGATTGAGGATCTTGACGGGTCTATCTAAATTTAAGCTCCAATAGACACAACCCAATCACAATCAACAAATAATTCACTTAGGTCCGATCTATTTAATTTTAGTTCATTCCACTAAAGAACTAAAATTGAACTCTTAAATAAGGATAGAATAAGTTGATGTTACTCATTCATACCCTAGACTAGGGATGGGCATGGTTCGGTTCGGTTTGGTTCGGTTTTGACTAAAACCATATTGAACCGACATATTTTCGGTTTTAAAAAATGTGAATCGGTTTGACCCTTTTGAACTTGTAAATCGAATCGAATTGAACAGAACATCTTTATCTCGGTTTGGTTCGGTTCGGTTCGGTTCGGTTCGGTTTTTGACCTAATGGGCTTTAAAGGTTTTTTAATATGTTTTTTTAATTTTTTAGGTTTTTAAGTTGTATTTTTGGCATTTAGCCTTAAACTTTTTTAAAAAGGCATAATATGTAAAAATTAATTTAAACAAAATACAATTCAATTTTGAATCCGAATCTAAAATTTCAATCATATTCAGTCTACATACTCAATCAAAATATAAAATCATCATAACTTCTATAAATAGAAGTAAAAAAATGTAGTATATATATATATAGTCCAAAAATAAAACATCATCAACAAACAATCCATAATAAAATTGAACCTTACAAAATAATTAATTAAAACAATTTGGTTTATTCGGTTCGGTTTTGTATGTCCAAAACCGAAACCAAACCGAATTCAATTTGGTTTTTAAATTTCAAATCGGTTTGAACCGAATAGAAACTATGAACCGAACCAAACACTCTTTTTCGATTCAGTTCGGTTCGGTTCGGTTCGGTTCAGTTCGGTTCGGTTCGGTTCGGTTCAGTTCGGTTTCGGTTTTTATGCCCACCCTTACCCTAGACAACCTTATTGGAGAAAGTGTATCCTTGTGAAGAATACCAGTAATCGCCAAGAGCTCATAAACCGCATATAGCTCTCCAAGTTGCCATATTTACTCATATGACCACATTTTGAACTTAGATATTTTGACTTGTCCATAAGCCATGTTTCAATAGACACTATTGAAAACTTAACATTAAGATTTAATATCCAATATCTCAAAACATCCATATTATGGTATTCTACTCTCATTCAATAAATGGAGCCACGATGTCCATATCTATAAATGAAGTCCTCTATCGATTAACAAATGAATACGACCAAACTATCGAGGATAGACTATGCTATATAATCGTACTCATTGATAGCTCAAATGATAACACTTGCAACCATAAGTCCATCATTTATCTCAGGATTGAGATAGACTCTCTGATTGCCTTCAAATGAAAACTTTTATCCATTAACGGTTTTAGATAAAGTATTTCATTTTGATCCTATTCAATGCACCCAGTGCACTAGATTCTTTTGCCCAAAGACACCACACTTTGATGATTTTAGACTCATCATAACATATTTGATCCCACTCAAATGCTAGCAAAAGAATCTACAACTTTGACAAGATAAATGCGCTCAATTTTCTATCTTAAGTTGTGAATATTATTCAAGACTAACTAAAGAATTGTGTCTACCTCATACATATCTAGATGTATGAACAATTCTTCTTTTCTCATAGTCTTTTGATCTTATGATTATTTACTTTTGACAATTATAATAATTAAACTATAAATGCTATAAGATTTGTTAAACTATAAATCACTTTATTCATATGAAAAAGATTGTTAATTACAATATTACACTCTTGCTATCGAGCATAATCCTAACAATTGGAACTCTACCTTATGAATAAATTTGCAATGCAAATTGACCTTGTGAAATATGAAATGCATATGTTTCTAAGATTAGAATATTTAAAGTGAAAATAAATAAAAGGCATATAGTGAATGATATGCATAACATATGGCAAGTAAATTGATTTATTCATTTTGATTTTATTCGACAATACATGCAAATTTTATTTGTTATTTTGCATGGATTTTACCCACATGTCTAGTAAAGTGCAAATAGAATATATGAAATAAGAAATGCATGTCATTCTAAGTTTGAACATAGTAATTATAGTGGTGTAAAGTGATTAAGCCTAACATATAATTAACTAAGATTAATTTCAAAGAATCTAGATATGTTATTTATGAAACTAGATTCATTTGCAATGCATGCATAAATTATATTTACTGTATATATATTTGTGCAAAAATGACTGTAATTAAAGTAAATGAAATGTCAATTGAAATCCTTTTGATATGTGGAAAGGAAAATGGGTAAGGAAAATGAAAAATCCTTCGACTCTGAGGTTATTGTGTATCTAGTAAAATAACTAGAAATATACATGTGAGACAAATTATAATCAAGTTAGATTCCATCACTTATGAGGAATGAATGAAATAATTCAATTAATGAAATAATTCATGAATATAAGAAAATGCATGTATATATATATATAATAGATTCAATGTAAGTATATGCAATTATATGTCTTTATGGGAATGATATATAATTAGTGAAAAGTAAGAACTCACTAAATTATTATTGTCATGTGAAAGACATGATAATGTGGCTTGTGTATGCGATTTTAGATATTGAAATTATCAAAATGGTAATGGTCTAATGTTTACCCAATCACACTAAGAATGAAGTACATTTATGTAAATTGAAAGCACACATTACACATACAATGAAATGATATCTCAAATTGAGTATACTCATTGCATCTTATGTATATCATGATATATACCACGCATTATAATATTTTGTCATATAAAGACAAAATGTGTATACATATTATCTTAGTCATCCACACTAAGAGTATTGTATAGGATTTTAAGTATCAAACTAATATATACTGTGAATTTTGATATAAATATTTTGGTTATCATTTAATACTTGAAGGATTTATAGATGTCATTTGAATCAACATATAAAAATGGTTATGTAACCAAAAGTTGGTGAATTCCTCACATTTGGTGGATGAGCTATTTTTGAATTCAATGAAGCAGACATGCATAGTAGATCCACCATGATTGTAGAACTTTAAGGGCATTATAGAGAGGCCGTGATTAAGGAATTTATAATATAAATTCCTTGGTGGCCAAAACCAATGTCTCATAAATTATCAAATGTGATAATCATGATGCAACATTGTAATATTATAAAGCCAGATATATAATGGCAAGTGTAGACATATCGGCTCAAGAGATAATTAGGTGATATAATTGTAGCCAGATATATAATTGCAAGTGTAGGCATATTGGCCTAAGAGTTAATTATGTGAAACAATTGTTTATAAATGGTGCATTTACATAGATTTTGTGAACTCTTGCCAAAATCCGGAAAATCCTCTTAAAGAAAGTCTTGCAAGCAATTTAATACTTAAAACTTTTAGAGGAGTGGGACTGAAGCCAATATTTAAAACATCACCAATTATCGAAACTCAACCCAACACTTGAAACATCAAGATCTTGGGTTCAATGCGTAAAGTACATCATAAGTTGTGATTGCAAGCACTATAATATTTTATATATGTGTCCTAAAGGTGAAAGTGTTTGGAACCTATATATATTAGGAGGGTTCAGCTTTTTAGCTTTAATAGACATATAACAGGTTTTCTGTTGGAATGCTTTTACAGGGGCTTTTCTAATAACGTCTACTTATATGAGTGTCGGGGATGGTGTCGTCCTTTATGTAACTTTGATGGTTACTAAAGCTCTCATGAAAAATCAAGATATAGACGCAAGGCCTTTACACGCATCAGCAAATATGAACACCTGAGATAAAAAAAAAAGATTATGAGTGAGACGTGTCTAGTTAATCGTATAAGTTTACTGGTTCAAAGTTTGTCTACCATGTGACCATTACTAACTTTGATGTGTTTTCACTAAGTGAATGTTAAAATCCAAAAGACACCTTCATTTATGCATAATATTTCTAGGCCTGTGCAAGACATTTTTAACTTACATTTATATTGAAAATGGTGGGGGGTTGTTGGAAAATTTTCAAATAAATTGAATTGGAACGGAAAGAACACAATTTTCCGGAAGTTGTTGACAAAAAGTCACAACTATTTCAAATGGTGTATGTGTGTCTTATTGAGTGAAAAAACACAACTTTATGTTTAAAGATCGCATCATTTCATGAACGGGTGCAAAACAACAAATGTTGCATTGTTTCGTGAATGGTTGCAAAGCAACAAAGGTTGCAATGTTTCATGAATGGAGTGCTTTTCGTGAATGGGTGCAAAGCACTCTATAAAATGTCAATTCCTATGCCATTTGAGAGAGACAAGAATTTGGTTAACGTAGATATAGGCCAATGAAATCTCCTATCCCTTTTCTCTTATTTAAACCATGTCCTTATATTGTTTTCTTGCATTAAAATACCGAAATTCCATTAGTTGTGCAATAATAGAATTTCGTATCTTGGCAAGCCTGCAAACGTCAGAGGTGTTCACGGTCTAATATCGTTAGTGCACAACTATGTTAGACACCGATGTTTTATTGTATCTCGGAGGCATATTTGCATAATCCGGTGCAACACCCGATTGGTGGGGTAAATAGTGTCATAAAGAAAGCGTCAATAATGACGTGCCTTGAAGCACACAATTTATATTTTTGTAGGTTGCAGCAATATTTAGTTCGATACAAACTATAGTTCGAAACAGTTTTCAGTTCAATTTAACAACTATCGATATAAGGTATATACATTTCGAATTTTTCTCCAACATGAAATAGTATCGGAAACACTAATTATTAATTAAACACGCCTCCATTTGGACTTGGGGTATGTTAATTAGCCTATTGACAATAATACTCGAGGGTTCAAACCAAAAAGTTTGGCATTCCAAATCTCTGCTGAAGATATGTGTGAATGGGGAGATCGTTGAATCTCGAAGTCTTATCAAATTATATTATCTAAACCGGAAATATTCGGTTTCTCTTCGGTATGTACTATATATAGAGAATTTTCTAAGAATGAATTTTTTTTTTAGTGTTTCTAATAAAATAAACAAAGAATTATCAAACCTTGTCATTTTCCGGCAAGTGAAGGAAGAAGTCGATAAGAGGCTGATTATATTCATCGAAACTGCTTATCGTTTCAGGGTCGGTTCGATCGATTCCGGCACCTTTGAGATCAAGACAAGTGACTTTGTAGCCGGAAGTTTCCATCAGACAGCGAAGCTTGTACCAGCACCAGGCTCCAGGACCGGCTCCAAGCACCAACACAAAGTGCAATTTTTCATCACTCGTTTCTTTTTAATATATTAATTATTACACACTCCCTTTTCCTTGTTTAAATTTAAAAATGTTTTTTGTATATATATATATATTTTTTGGAGATTTTTTACCTTCAATTTTGTCTATCCGAGATTTATTTCTCAACTTTATATTGCATTCTCATCCAGCAACTTTGGAACCTTATCTTATCTTATTTTATCTTCTTCTTGAATATTTACTTTTTTTTTCCTTATCTTTATATATCCGAATTACATTTACTTTTAACTTGTGACTTACCAAATTACACATTAAAGATTTAAAAGTAAGATTGATTAATATATTAAATTCATTAATTACAAAGGATACAAAAAAAATCAATAAAAAAAAGTTCAGTAAGCTAGCTAGCTTTTTATAACATGTCGATTATAACTATACAGATTATGTGCAGTATTATAATTTTAAAAAATTTTGTATGTAAATATATAGTTTTTAATATATGGGTATATAAAAGAAATATATTATTTTCCTTTTCAAATATTAACATAATAGCTCACTTTCTTCAATATTATAATTAAACATGTATAATCTATAAATATTTAAAAGTAAAAATATATATAATAACATGATTATATTAATCCTGACCTCATTCGTTAGAGATCTGACAAATTAACTTCTTTCTTAAGACTTTGTGTTACTCATGAGGAATAGATTTACAAATCATCACCCACATGGGCCAAATTGAGTAGTAGCCTACTCTAAAGTCATCTCTTAGTTTCCAACCCAAATAGAACAAATGGTGTAACTTTTATATTAAAATAGTAAATTACACTATTTCATTATTCTTTCTTTATCCTGTTATATCAAATTTTATATTAAAAAGAATATTTCTTTAAATATTCTCTTTCTTTCCTTTTATTAATATTTCTCCACGATTAATATTTCACATAAGAACTTATGAAATTATTCTATCAAAAGAAATTAAAACCCGATCTTCACTTTCCCCAAAACCTGATCCAAACCTTTTCCCAAAAACCGATCTTCACTTGTCCTAAATCGTTGTTGTAATTTATGTTGTATTTTTCCTTAATTTTAGTGTTATTTCGTTTTTAATGTTTTTATTGATTAATGTATTTTGCTTTAATTTTCATTGTTTTGAATTAAGTGATTAATTAAAAAAATACTTTTTTTTAATTATACACATCATTTTAGTTTATTATAAATGTTAATATCAATAATAATTAAATAAAAACATAATCATTAAATAATAAAAATGATCAAATTAAAATAACTTTAATTGATTAAGGGTAGAATTGTGATTAAACAAAACCTTTAATTAAAGAATATAATCAGAATATATTTTAATAAATAGGGTCTAATTGTGATTTTATAAAAATATATGGATGGGAAAAAACAAATTGCACGGCATTTTTTGTGTTGATAAACAGTGTCACACAATATATTATGTGACACTGTTCATCAAAACAAAAAATGCAACAGGTGATAGTGATGGGTTGGAGGGGAGATTTGGTCAGAAGGTAAGGCAGTAGGGAATTGACGGACACGTCGTTGTAATGTCGTCAAAATAAGAACATTTAAGTTCGGCATCGCAAGCGTGCGGGTCACAGAGACTAGCACAGCGGCAAGCAAGGATCGTTCCGCAGGGAGGTGGGATTCACCGACCGTCTCTAGTTATAGCTATTATTACAACACTCCGAGCGGACTCGTGTGTTACGTATGCGAAAGAATATGTTAAAAAGTAAATACTAAACTAACCTAACAAAATAAAGAAATAAACAATATGTACAATGATAGGATAGAATTGAGTGATATGGAATGTAAATGGTTACACTAAGCAAATGACTTCACCAAAGCAATCACACAATTTCATACAACATGTATAGTCAAGGATGAATGTCGTGCTCACTTAATCCTCGTCAATTGCCCTCACTCTAGCGACAATCGACTATACCGAAATACACCAACAACCTATCTCTCGATGGTTGCCCGAACTGCACTCGGTTCAATAAGAACAATGAGACACATGTAGCGACAATACGTGCCGAACCGCGTGCAGGCTCTACACGTAGTAGCCAATCTACTAAATGCACGTTGAGTGCTTCACCTGTCGGTCCATCACACACAACCTAGGTTCAATAAAGGGGTGGCTAACCACTCAAGGCTTTAAGCATTTCGAATGGCCACTCAACCAATAACAATCATATGCAACGAAATAGACAACAATACTAGGTTTATATCAAATTCCTAATGAATGAAAGTACACATAAAAAAAAAGACAAAGATACAATGAAAAAAAATAGAAAATAGATAGAAAAGAGACCCCTCATCCGTAACCGGGAATCGAACATCGGGTCTTCTCAGGTGTCAATCCAAGATGTCCTCACCACTGGACGACTACGGCGTTCTCCAATCTCATGAATGTACAACCCCCTCAACAAGAGAGAGCTCTCTCCTAATCTCTCTAGACTCTTTAAGATGGATGAATACGAACGGAAAATATGATCACCTAACACTAATGTGCATAAATGCAATTGCTAAGACATTAAGTACATTCAATATGAATTAAGAGTCCATCCTCTTGATTTGGGAATTATCTCTAAACCAATTCACCACCCAATCCGGCCAAGGAAGGGCAATTGTGTCCTAAAAGGACCCATTAAGTGCAAGGAAATGAACCAAAGCCAATTTAGCACCTAAATGCATGAACTAGTCTTTCCCACTCTTTTGGGGAAAAATCCCTAATCACTCAAATCATCAATACATGGCATTTTGGTCATCCATTAACATACAAGCAATTATGGGAAGCTAAATTAATCTACTCCTACATTAAATTACTCTACTTCTAGTCTCAATCATGCATACATATCAATTTCAAGTCATTCATACACATACATATCATAATAAGAGCATTAAAACATATAATTCTAAGAGCAAAACAAAACCCAAATGAATTTAAGTACAAAAATACATATATAGCACTTGTGAAAGGTTTACAAATTCCCAATTCGGGGTTACACATTAAAAAAATATATATATACAAGAAAATTGAGTAAAAATGAGCAAACCTTGAAGACAAACCCTCCAAAGATGCTACAAATCTTTCCTAGCTCGGTTTTGGTCCTAAGACCACTCCTATTTCCTTGAAATTGGTTCTAAAATGGGTGGAGAAAGTGTAAAATGGTGGTATGGAGGTGTATGGTGAGCTCCCATGGAGAATAAACCTCCATGGGAGCTTGAATCACTCACTTATTTGGTGAAGAAGATGGAAGAGATGAGGAAGATGAAGAGAGGTTCGGTTTTAGGGTGTGGGGGATGTGTTCTCCCTTAAGAGGTGAGAAAATGGGGTATATAGAATGTAGGGAGGTTAGGTCACGAAATGGGGTGAGAAAGGGCAAGATTGCACCTCAATTTCGGCTAAAAACTGCTCCTAGGACGAGCTGGAATCATGTTTCAGCATTTCCAGCTTCGCGCACCGTTACGGAAACAGCTATAACTTTCTATATAAAATCCGGGATCGTAATCCGTAAAGTGCGTTGGAAAGAAGACATCCGGGGATTTCCGAAAAGTGGTTATGCAAAATGTGATTCAATCTGAGGAGAGAGATATGGTCCCCGTAATATAGGTGTTCTGCACAACCCATTTCCATTTCAGCTTATCTAACCTCCAAAACTCTTCAATTAATCTCAAATACCTTTCGTAGGGAACATGTACCTACACAAGGCTTACAAACACATTAAATACCAAAATATACTCAAAAACGAGAACAAAAGCTTGGTAATGGGGACCTCAAATAGGTATATAAATCGTTCCGATCAACCAGCCAAAGAAAGGGACTTACCTTTTCACTTGGCAAATTTAGACAAAATATTATTTGCAATGAGCATCAAAATAGCTTTCTTGGGCTTACCCCGAAAAAAGAGAAACCCCCAGGTAATAAAATGGAAGCCGACCAATCTGCATCCCAACTAAGGACTGAAGAGAACTAATTCGAGCTGGAGAAATCGAAGACCCAAAAAAGATGGAGGACTTACTCCAGTTAATAAGTTGACCCGAAATGTTACCATAAACTCTGAAAGCAAGCATAAAACTCTTCAGGTTTTTACTGTTCCCCTACAAAAGACCAAAACATCATCGGCATACAACAAATGAGTGGGAATGGAAAAACCCCTCAAAGAAGAGATAGGCAAAAGCTGATATGACGCCACCATCCTCGAAAGTAACCTACTGAGAAAATCCTCAGCGATACCAAAAAAAAGAGGAGAAAGATCATCCCCCTGTCTAACCCCTCTCGAGCAACTAAAATAACCAGTCGGAGATCCATTAATCAAAACAGACAGTCTCGAAGAGCCTAGAATGCTAACAATCCAATCCATTAAGGTTTGAGAAAAAACAAAAGCCCTCAAAACTCGATAAAGGAACTTCTAGTCAGGAGTATCAAAAGCTTTTCGGATTTCTATTTTCATAGCCACATTACCCCCATAAAATTTCTTATGAAGCACATTAACACAATCAGAAGTGAGGCCAATACAATCCTCAATGTGTCGATCCCTGATGAAACCAAATTGTTGCGGAGAGATAATCCTACTAGCAACCTAAGCTAACCTGTCAGCCATGATTTTGGAAGAAATCTTGAAAAGAAAATTACCAAGCACAATAGGACGAAACTGATCAACCATTATTGAATCCCTCATCTTCGGAAGAAGAACGATAAAATTAGAATTCAAACTCGAGGCAACCACTCCAAAATGGAAGAAATTCTGAACCGTAAGAATCACATTTCTACCCACAATCTCCCAACAATGCTGAAAGAAACAACCAGAAAAACCATCATGCCTGGGAGCTAAAAGAGCATCCATGGCAAACACCGCATCATGGATAACATCAGCAGAGGGAATAGTGACTAGAGGGGAGTTCTCCTCTTGGGAAACTAAAGAGGGAACAATGTCGTCCACGGTAGAAAGATCCTCATCAATCTGAGCTGAATCAGAAGAGAATAAATTCATATAAAGCCTGACAATGTGATATTTGATATCAGTCAGATCAACCGAAATAACCTTATCAATCGAAAGTGAGGACAAAACACACCGACATTGCCTACGCTTGATCGAAGAATGAAAAAAAGGAAGAATTACGATTTCCATTATGCAACCATTTCACTCTGGATCGATCATGAAAAAAGCACTCCTGCCTATGTAAAAACACATCAAGATGATGATGAATGCGCTACTCAGTTAAAAAAAAAAACTCCTCAGAAAAACCCAAATCAGACATTTGGCTCTGAACGAAGAAAAGCTCAGTAGACTTCCTAGATATGTTAGAATTGAGATCACCAAAAACCTCCTAAGTCCAAGACTTAAGAGCTTTTTTTTAGATTCTTAAGCTTTCCAATAACTACCTGAGGAGGTCGACCAATAGAAGGAATGTTCCATACCCTGCGAACCAGATTCATGAATTCAGGATGATCCACCCACATACTTTGAAAACGAAATGGTCTAGAAGTAGAGACCTGGGACTCAACTAACCGAATCCAAAGCGGACAGTGATCAGAAAACCGACGGGGGAGAGCCACACAAGAGATATCACGCCAACAGGTAGTGCAACCCTCAGAAACCAAAGTCCTGTCCAACCTTCGCTAAACTCTAGTGTGACTAGAACGACCCCTAACCCAAGTAAAACAAGCACCCTGAGACCGAATACCAATCAAATTGCAATCCTCAATCATCTACTTAAATTCCTCACAAAAACCCCTAGCAGAAGATCGAGAACCCAAACACTCATGAGCACCCAAAACTATATTGAAATCATCAATCACCAACCACCAACCAAGAGGAAGAAAAAGAACCAACCATCTCCTGAAGAGAACTCCAAAGCACACGGCGAACCGAGGCAGAGGTACTAGCATAAACAAAAGTGTACCAATGCATCACAGACCCGATAGAAATGGAGATGGTTAAATGATGCTCATGACACAAAACTATTTGAGTATCTGAAATAGAGTCACAAGCAAATACCCAAATAGACGGAATCAATACACCCCTATCATTTGTACCCACCGAACGAAGACTAAAAAAAGACTAAAACCTGACAGAAATCGAATCAAAAGCCACCATGGGCTCCGAAATGTAAACCAGAGAAGGCCGATGGGAACAACATAAATCTTTGAGCACAGGTTTCAAAGAGTTGTTCCCAATACCACGATAGTTTCAATAAAGGATACTAATCTTGGGAACTGCTAAAAGAAGTCCGAAACTCAGAATTATATGGCTCCAACCTACATTTGACCATCATGGTTTTCTAAGCCAGACCATCAGAATCCAAATCCTCAGCTTCCACCTGTTTAGCCCAAGAAGAATCAACAATAAAGCGAAGCTCAGCCTGAGAATCCAACAAAAGCTTATCATCCTGAATGGTCGGACCAGAAGAAGCAACCGAAACTCTAACACCTAAAGACTGACTATGGAAACCTAAAGAGATAGTGTCCATAACCGGAAGGCCCGAATAAACAACAACAGAGGAAGAGGGAGGAGCCCTACCAGGTAAAAGGCTACAAACCTGTTGAACATTATGAGCGCCTAATAAAGGAAGTGGGATCGAACCCACAACAGTGGATGAAGGCTCTGAATAAAGATTACTCGAAGTGAAACTAGAATCCGAGGACTGAATAAAAGAAGGACCCGAAGAAATCGATTGATGAACCACCACATAACCTATAAGCCCCAAATCTTGATAAATAGCAACAAAAGCCTTGGAGACCGGGACCTCCTGAACCGTCTTATCTATAGGGCGACAAACCATCTTAGAGGATCGAGAGCGAACTGCCTGAAAAGTTGTATCCTCAACAGAAATCTCGGTGATTGAGAAGTTTCTTCACCCTATAATTATAAGCTAGACTTTTGGATATAATATTATTGAAATAGTATCGAAAACTAATTCGACACCGCCATTTAGACTCGAGGTGTGCTAATTAGCCTATCGGCATTTAGCAATAATATATTCTCAAGTGATCCAACCAAAATGTTTGGCATTCCACCAAATTAAGGGGGGAGATTATTGAGTTCCAGAGTCTTGTCAAATTATGTAATCTAATTTGAAAACATTTATCTTCTCTTCTGTATGCACTGGTTTTTTTCAAAAATAAAATTAGTATGTGCCAATAGAGAATTTTCTAAATCCGAAAAATATACTCTTTTAGGTATTTCTAAAAAATATATAATTTCTATCATTTCAAACCTAATTTTTACTATAACAAATTAAAAGCATTAATCTAAAGGTACCTACAAATACAATACAAGTGAGGTTGAAAAATTATATAGGAGCACTTTTTGGGGATTGATTTGCACAATTAGCACCACTTTAATAATTCTAGTTTAAATAACACTAAAGATGAGATTGGGACAAAAATACCCTCCATCTTCCACAATTTTTTCTTACCAATCCACTTCTATTTTTTTTTTTTTCAAAATCTCCATTGATGGAGCTCGAGCTCCACCACAGACGTCATCATCGGTAAGTTGATCGATAAAACCACCGGTAAAACATTCATCGTGTGCCACCTGTTGTAACCAAAGTATTCGTTTTCAATTTTGAGATGTGTGACGATACCGATGGCACCATCGAACTTACCATCGTCCGATCTTTTAGATTCGATTATTTTTGGAGTCAACCGGCGTTGTTGTCGAATCATTAATTTCACCATTGATGGAGGTCTATTACCATTGCAAGGAAGAAGAAAGGGAAAATATTGTATTTCTCTACAGTAAGTCTCAAATTGACCCCAATAAGTCTTGAATTGGCCTTAATAAGTCTCGAATTTTCAAAATAACTCTCAAATTTGTAAAATAAATCTCTAATTTTATCTAACAAGTCTCGAATTTTACCTAATAAAGTCTCGAAATTGCAAATAAGTCTCGAATTTACAAGAAAAAAAAATCAAAGGAAAAACCTATGTGGACTTCAATTTTGGAATTCGATTTTGGTCTCGAATTTTACCAACGAAGTACGAACGAATTAAAACGAGAAAAAAAATCCATAGTGTCGTATGTGAATTTTACCAAACATATACGTCATTGACAGGAAGGAGAAAATAGCCAGGTGGACGCCCAAATTGGCACACAGGAAATATCCTACGAGGCATCATTAAAGAGAAGAAAAGCCCGAGTAAGCATATATAGAATGAAACCTACTCGGGATCAGTTAACAACACTCGAGACTGGTTAAACAACGATTCCACTCGGGCTCAAACGGCGCTACTCGGGACCATCAGGTATTACTCTTACTCGGGAATAAATACGACTCGAGTAAGAACTTGGTGCTTATTTCACACGGATTAAGTCATTAAATACGCGAAGATATCCATCAGGAAGGAATCCCAAATAAAATGGAACATTAAGTTAGAAGAGTCCCCAATCAGGAAATAACTTCATTTCTTTACGAAGACTACATTCTTATAAGGAAACAAGTCCAAATTGAACTACACTACTAGAATCCCACTCAATTTCCATAAGAAACTCCGAAACAGGAAAGAAGACAAATCAACATCAAGTAAGTAACCGAATCACAATTAAATACAAAGATCTTGTATTACTTGTACAAAGCAGATTGGGGTTCTATAAGCATATAAATAGACCCATAATCTGGCTCCAAAAGATATAGGCAATATAGCATACAGCAATCATAGCAAATACAGAGAGAAAAAAAGAGAGATCGATAGCTTGTAAACATCATATTTTCATAGTGGATTTTGGCTTGGTTGATCCTTCAACCACCCTTGAACGTTTCTCCGGTCATCGGAGTTTTACCACGTAAAAATTTTGTCTTCGTTACTCTCTCTGAATCTCTTTCTCTTTGAATTAATAGCCGAAATCCAATCCTTGTTAGCTTTTCTGACGTAATCCAGAAATCGACGTCAACAATTGGCACTAGAAGGAGGGGCAGAACCTCCGAACTTGTTAAAAGCAATGGCAGGAAGCAGAAGTAATTCAGGGAATGGCCAAAAATCACCAGGCGATTTCCATGTTAGCAATACGACACAAGATCCTGCAGAAAACACAGAAAACCAGCATGCGCACCTGGCGGGGATCCAGCAAGTTCCTCAAACCAGCAGAGATCTTACTTTGTGTTTCCAAGAGGCCTTGCAGCAATTGGTGAAGGACGTAGCAAGGGAAGGGATTGATCTACTGTCTGCAGGAGCACATACTCCCAATCCTCCACCCGCAAGGCTCCGTTCGATGGTGGTAGGGCCAGGAATAACTATGCCAGAAACCAGAAGGAACTCTTCCCCAATCAACCAGGCTGGACAGTAAACACTTGAAGAGGAACATCACCAGAGGCTGGACCACAATCAAAGAGTACGTGCTAGACATCGTAAATACGACCGGCGCAGAGGTCTGTCATCATCAGAAGACAGTGATCAACACCATCGCAAACGTCATCATAGAGTCACACGAGAGGACCGACATCAGAGTGAAGAGTCTGAGGAAACAATGACGATAACCCAACGGTTTAACCGTCGGGGAAGTCCGATGGGGGACAAAGATGTCACGATCCAGAGCCTAACTCGAGAAGTTGAGAATAACATGCGACAGATGGAGGCACTGGTCAGACGTTATGGCTGTAACGATCTATCTGACAATGACTCTGACAGTCCATTCACCAAGGAAATTTTACGGACCCCTTTCCTAGAAAGATTCAGGATGCCGCATATGGAGCAATTCAAAAAAGATACAGATCCAAAGGAGCACGTTAGACGCTATAAAAGTGTCATGGCTCAATATGCCCGCAGTGACCCCCTATTGTGTCTCAACTTTTCGCAAACACTTGGGGACACAGGGTCAAGATGGTTCGGAAGACTACCCCCGGCGAGCATCGGAAATTTCAGTAAACTGAGCAGAAGCTTCTCAAGGCAATTTCTGAGCAATGTTCACAGGAAGAAGTCGGTGGCCTACCTCTCTCAAATAAAGCAAAGGAAGGACGAGTCATTAAAAAAGTACTTGGGCCGGTTCGGCTAAGCAGTATCAGAAATTGGCAGTGCTAATGATGAAGCAATTATTGCTGCCTTCACCAATAACTTGCAGAATGGACGACTGTCCTTTGATTTGAGAAGAGCACTGCTGACTAAGTATGCTGACATGATGGATATGGCTGGAGGATACGCTCTGGCCGAGGAGGAAGAGTTAGCTACAGGAGGAAGCTATATGCATAGAGGAAAGCCCGAATAGAAGAATACCGAATCCAAGGGGCAGAATTAAAAGGAAAAACGAAAAGGGAACGGCAATGAGAAAAACAAGGATAGGGGTAATGGGCTCAACGTCGAACGGTCCACAGAGAAATACCGAGGCAGATATACCAATTACACCCTTTTTTGGAAAAAACAAGAAGAAATTTTAGCCATCTTAGAAGAGAAGAATATGGTGCAAGAGCCGCGGCGACAATCACAGCTCGCCCGGAGAGATACAACCAAGTATTGCAGGTTTCACAAAGAAACCGGACATGAGACTTCAAAGTGTTTTCAACTCAGAGATTACATAGAAACTCTTATTCGGAAAGGGTACCTGCGGGATGTAATCTTGAAAAAAGATGAGAGATCAGAAACTAAGAAAGAAGTCAAGGTTGATCACAACCCGGGTCAAAATCAAATAACCAGCCCCGAAGCCAATCAAGTAATACATACAATTTACGGAGGACCCTCTACTGGGAAAAGCAACAGAGAACGAACTCAGGAAATCAGAGAAGCAAAAGAAGCAAGGAATAACTTCGACGTAAACTCGGTTGAGCCAGACCCGAAAAGGGTAAAGGAAGGATGGGACCCAATAGTCTTTACAGAGGCAGATTCCCATGGCGTCGATGTTCGACCGAATGACGCTTTGGTTATAAGTGCCCGGTTGGCCATAGGGAAGTCCGGAGAATTTTAATAGATAATGGGAGTTCAGCAGACATCCTAAGCGTGGCCGTGTAAGACCGGCTAAGACTATACCGAAAAGATTTACAGCCTTTCCATACTCCATTAAGAGGGTTTGGGGGGATAGAGGTCAGGTCACTCGGGACGGTAAAACTACCCGTGAAGATCAGAACGGCACCATGCCAGAAGACTGTCCTGCTCGACTTCGTGGTAGTTGACTTGGATAATTGGCCGTATAATGCATTATTGGGCCGGCCATTCTTGAATAAAACAATGGCCGTGACAACCACTTATGCATTAATGATCAAGTTCCTAACAGAACAAGGGGTTGGGATAGTCAAGGGATCTCAAGAGATGGCCCGAAGAGCAAACCTGTCAGTATACAGAGACAAGCATGATGTTGAACAAGTGTGCACCATAATGCAGCCAAATCAGTGTGAAGAATCCTTGTCATTCGAACTAGATCCAAGGGAGGGCTCGAATGAATACAAAACAGAATTGGTTGAAATAGTACTTGAAGAAGACAAACCGACAAGAAAATCAAGATCGGGGCCAACTTGGATGGAAAAGTCAAGCAAGACTTAACCAATCTGCTTAGAGAGTACAAAGATGTATTCGCTTGGAGTCACGAAGATATGATCGGAATAGATGCCCGAGTAATATCCCACCACCTCGCAGTTAGCCCGAATGCAAAACCAGTTATACAAAAGGGAAGATCGTTCAATCCTGAAAGAAGTCAAGCAATCAAGCAAGAAGTGGAAAAGCTACTGGCAACTGGATCAATCAGAGAAGTCAGCTACCCTCAGTGGGTCACCAACGTAGTCCTCGTCCAGAAGAAAAATGGACAATGGAGGATGTGCGTAGATTTCACAGATCTAAACAAGGCATGTCCAAAGGATAGCTTTCCACTTCCAAGGATAGACCAGCTGGTGGATGCCACAGCAGGTCACGAATTGCTCAGTTTCATGGACGCTTACTCGGGATACAATCAGATCCGGATGAACAAAGCTGATGAAGAAAAAACAGCTTTCACAACGGATCAGGGTTTATATTGCTACACAGTAATGCCCTTCGGTTTAAAAAATGCAGGTGCTACGTATCAAAGGTTGGTCAACAAAATCTTCACTCGGTAAATAGGAAGGAACATGGAAGTGTACATTGATGACATGTTGACTAAAAGTGTCTCGGCAGATGAGCATGCCCGGGACCTCTGAGAGACATTTGATGTTCTGAGAAGATACCAGATGAAATTAAACCCGAACAAATGTTTATTCGGAGTCTATTCGGGAAGATTCTTGGGTTTTCAAGTCCATCAAAGAGGAATCAAAGTTAATCCCGAGAAGATCCAGGCTTTGCAAGAAATGACCTCACCTAAAACATTGAAAGAGGTACAGCGCTTAACAGGGTGTTTAGCCTCCTTGGGAAGATTCATCTCAAGGGCTACAGACAGGTGCGCACCTTTCTTCAAGATAATCAAAAAAGGGAAACGACTCGAGTTGAATAAAGAGTGCGAGCAGGCATTCTTAAAAATAAAAGAGTACTTGGGACAAGCTCCCGTCCTCTCAAAACCGTAAAAGGGGAAATACTTCAGCTGTATCTGTCAATAACCGAGCTTGCAGCAAGTTCAGTCTTAGTCAGAACAGAAGATGGAGTGTAGAAACCAGTGTATTATACCAGCAAGGCACTCATACCGGCCGAGACCAGGTACTCACAGGCAGAGAAGATGGCCTTAACATTGGTTTCAGCAGCAAAAAAGCTGAGACCATATTTTCAGGCCCATACAATCCAAGTTCTCACCAATTGCCCATTAAGATAAATTTTATAAAAACCAGAAATATCAGGAAGACTTACCAAATGGGCAATCGAGCTAAGTGAATTCGATATTCATTATGTCCCCGGAACCTCCATCAAAGGACAAGCTGTGGCAGACTTCATAGCCGAATTCACAGAACCAAACCTGGAAGTAAAAAGACTCTTGGAAAAGAGTTTCCCATGGAAACTATATGTTGATGGCTCTTCAAATACTCATGGCAGCGGGACAGGGATCGTAGTTCGCACCCCAGAAAGAGATGATGTTGAATGTGCCATGAGATTTGATTTTAAAGCAACCAATAATCAAGCCGAGTACGAGGCATTGTTAGCTGGAATCAGAGTCTGCATAGCTCTCGGGCAGATGAAGTTGAGATATTCAGCGATTCACAGGTAGTTGTCAACCAGGTTATGGACGAGTACCAGGCCAAAGATGAAGGTATGATAGCCTACAGTGACATCGCGAAACAGCTCCTCCAAAAATTTAAAGAATACAAGATCGCTCAGATCCCTAGGGAAGAAAATGAAAAGGCTGACACATTGTCTAAATTAGCGTCAGCAACAACCTCAATCAGACCAAAAACCATTCCAGTTGCACACCTCCTTAAACCGAGTACATCTGAACCTAATCATTTGGAAATTTCAAAAATCCGAACACCGCAAGACGGTTGGATGGTCCAGCTGAGAAGGTTCCTGGAAGAAGGAGTACTCCCAGAAGATCTGGTATTAGCAAAGCGCATCAGGTATCGATCGGCTAGGTATACCATGATCGGAGGAGAATTATACAGAAGGGGGTTTTCCCGAGCTCTCTAGAGATATGTACCGGAAGAAGATGCACATCGAATACTTCAACAGATCCACAGGGGAGTTTGCGGGAACCACACTGGGGGTAGAAGTCTAGTGCATAAGGTACTCAGGCAAGTCTATTACTGGCCTACGCTTTTCTCAGATGCACAGCAGTGGTCGAAAAATTGCAATACCTGTCAAAGGATTGCCAACGATATCCGACAACCCCCAGAAAAGCTCAAAAACCTCACTGCCCCATAGCCATTCGCCATGTGGGACCTAGACCTAATCGGACCAATGCCAGCTGGGACAGGGGGTGGAGCAAAACACGTCATAGTAGCTGTCGATTATTTTACAAAATGGGCAGAAGCTGAAGCGCTGGTGCATATCACAGAAGCCAACATCACAAATTTTGTAAAGAAAAACATACTTTATAGGTTTGGAGTTCCGGACACTATAATCACCGACAATGGCACTCAGTTTGATAACCAAAAGTTCAGACAGTTGTACGAGAAGTATCAGATTGCTAACTACTATGCGACACCAGCTCATCCTCAAACAAACGGGCAAGTAGAAGCAATAAATAAAATTATCAAGCACACCATTAAAGCAAAGTTAGATGACAAAAAAGGAAGCTGGGTTGAAAAGCTTCCTGAAGTATTATAGGCATATCAGACGACAATAAGGACTTCAACAGGAGAAACTCCGTTCACCTTAGCGTTCGGAACAGAAGCTGTCATCCCCGTAAAAACATCGTATGCGTCCCCCCGGGTCAGGCTATACGATGAAGAACAAAATGTTGATATGCTACTACAAAGTTTGGATGAGCTAGAAGAAAAAAGGAAAAAGTCCCGAATAAGAAATACAGCATATCAACAAATAGTGGCTCGCCACTACAACTCTCGTGTTCGGATCAGGAAATTCCAGCTAGGAGACCTGGTGCTCAGGAAGGTGTCATTGAACACAAAAAATATAGCCGCAGGATCCCTGGCTGACAAATGGGAAGGTCCATACAAGATCGAGGGGATAGCTGGCCATGGAGCTTATTGGATTGCTCGACCTAATGGAGGGGTGTTACCCTGACCATGCAATGCCCAATATCTGAAGATTTTATATCCTTAATATATATATATATATATATATATATATATATTGAATATTTTATTCTTTTTTCTAGTCAGGACAATAATGGTAGAATAAATATTAAACTTTAATTTAAATCTGTCGATTTTTTACAGTAATAAATAAAATTACTCGGAATTTCTAAAAGGAAAGCATCTAACTCGAGATTTTCAAAAGAAAGCATATGATAATAACAACATATGGAAGAAGAGCATGATAATAAGAACATGCAAATAGAATTCTCGGGACCATCAAATCCCGAATGGGCGGAGAAGCTCGTAGGAGCATGCCAACCAAGCATGGTCAAAATGACCTTCGTAAAAAGGCAAACCCGAAGCACTAGACTCTGGAAAAATGTGCGGGACGTTATCGGGAGAAATTCCGGTGAAATGCGTAGCTGTGTTGAAGCAACTTTTTAAAAAAAAGAGCTCAACGATTCGGCAAACCCTTGCGCATAAAAATTAGGGAGCGGTCCTTGGTATTGCATAAGGACTCGAACGTATGATCATGGTGAGCCTTGATGTAACGTTCGGGTAGCAACCAGGTATGAAACACAAGTGTAAACTTTTGTTTCAAGATGACTCGGTTAATAATAAAGAGCCAGATTAATAAGATACTTGGCAATTGAAGTCATTCGGGTAACAACCAGTTTAATAAGATACTCGGTTAAGTTACCCGAACATCGAAGAAGCCAGTTTAATAAGATACCTGGCAATTGAAGTCATTTGGGTAACAACCGGTTTAATAAGATACTCGGTTAAGTTACCCGAACATCGAAGAAGCCAGTTTAATAAGATACTTGGCAATTGAAGTCATTCGGGTAACAACCGGTTTAATAAGATACTCGGTTAAGTTACCCGAACATCGAAGAAGCCAGTTTAATAAGATACTTGGCAATTGAAGTCATTCGGGTAACAACCGGTTTAATAAGATAATCGATTAAGTTACCCGAACACCAGCCAGTTTAATACAGCACTCGGTAACAATCAGCAATGAACAGATCAAGACCATTCAATTCAGAATAAAATAAGATTTTATTGCTCCTAAAAGAATGGTTACAATTCAAAGAATGGTTACAATTCAAAGAATGGTTTTGTACAAGTAAAAAATAATCAGAAATTTCTACAATTCTACAAAATCAAGGTTGCGAGGATTTCGAGCCTTTACCAATACTCGGATCTGGCACCATCTCGTACTTACAAAGCAGGCTCTCATTAGACGGCCAAGTGATATCGTCGACAGTATCATCCATCCACTGGCTGTAATCTTCACCCGGGACTGGCCCGACATCTGGGACTGCACCCTCAACCGACTCTTGACTTGCATAAAAGGTCGAGAGAGAATGCTCGGACGGAATCTCTAAATGCATGGGATGGGGCTCTTTGCCTTGACTACGACAGTAGGCTCTCCATTCCTTCATCTGAATCCGAAGAGATTCCAAGGGCCGGTCCACATGGTGTTTGATTGACAGCTCCCAATTAGCACGGGCTTTCTCGGTCGCCCTATTCTTAACTTTGAAAAACTCGCCGGCCGAAACTAGCCCACGTTGAAATTCCCGAAGAAGTAGGGCATCATAAACAGGGGATCTTTTAAAATGATCCACCCCTTGGACTTCCAGATCCAACCTGGCCTCTAGGGAAAGGGATTCAACTGTCAGCACTTGGCGCTCCAGATCTTCAATTTTTTAGTCATACGCCGACTTCGCCTGCTCCGCCTCATGCTCGGCCTTGAGCATGGATTCTTCAGCAGAAGATAGAATATTTTGAAGTGATGCAACCTTCTCCTTTGCCAGAGATGCCTTGTCATCGGCTTCAACCTGTTTCGCCAGAAAATGGTCGGTAAATATTTGTACAGAACCGACCTCCTGCTGGTAAGCTTTCTTGGCTCGAGCATAACCCTCCTCACTCGCCTTCAGCTGAGCCTCTAGACGCCTTATTCGATCGGCTTGATGTTGCTACGTTTGAATAAGCTCAGCAAATTCGGCCACCATCTGCAAAGGGATATACTTAGAAATCTGGCATAAGCAAAACAATAAAGGAGTCAGATTTAACTTACATAAGATGTGCAGTTGAAAATGTTTTGGAGACGTTCCGACAGTGAACCATCTCTAAAACCGCTCCAGCGGTCCTCCCCGGTAAAAGCCCGACCGGAGGACATCTCCCGTAGCATATCCTGGGGAGAAAAGAATAAAGGAACCCCAGAGGGTTTAGCTCCCAGATTTCCAAACTCGGGGGCAGGAGAAGCCCTGTTCGGTTCTAAGGATGGAGAAGGAACCCCCGAAGGTTCAGCCCCCATATCTCCAACTTCGGGGGTAGAAGAATCCCTACTCGGTTCTGAAGCGGCTGTATCTATTGATGCTCCAGCGCCAACACTCGTGGCAATCTCATCCGTAACATCTTCGTCACTAGAGTCAATAAATGAGACTACCCGAAGAACTTTGAGTGGACGAGACGGTGAACTAACTGTCTTTCGCTTCTCACCTCGAGAACAGTGGAAGTTAAGATCAGCAGCAGGATCTTCCTGCAGATCATCCCAAAAAGACTCAAAGAATTTGGCACCTACAGGCACTTGATCCGTCAATACGTTACCACCGTCGTCGGCTTCAAACCGTCCAACAGACTCTTCACACGGGCTTTCACTCTGGCCACTTGGACCAGCAGAATCCTGAGTAGGAGGCTGAGCACCCTGAACAACGCATTCGGGAATTCGTTCCTCAGCAGTGTCAGTTTCCTCATCAGGCTCGGGTGGAGCAATACCCTCATCGCCCTGACGGGAAGCTTCATTTCTACTCGCTTGTATAATCGCCTTCACCTGGCGAGCCTGAAGATCACTGACAATGTCCGTATCGAACACTAAAAAAAATCATGTTAGAAAAGAAAATAAAAAGCAGAGAAATACAACAGAAAGAGCGCCGGGTTACTTACATCGCTTGCGATGGCCCGAAATCTGTCTGAAGAAGCCCAGCTTTATCAAATTCTCCTCTTTAAAAAGGTACCTCTTGCTCCTCTTCTCCAGAGTACGAACAGTTGCCCGAGTTAGCCTCTTCAACTCAGAATCACTATAATCAATTATTTTCTTGTTCCAAATTCGGGGGAACAGAAGAAACGGGGAACACTCAACACCGTTCTGGAATCCCCAGATCGAACAGTGACATCGAGCCCGAGGGTCCCTCTAACAAAAAACCAACTGTTCTTCCAGAACTTGTTGGATGTGGGGAATCCCGATATAAAACTCTTCTTTTTTGGGTCATCAGAAGCAGCGACCCCCCTGATTCACCTTTGCTTCTTTGGGGACCCAACCGTCCGAAGGAGTAGACGCAAGAAAATAGGTCCCCATTTTGCTAACCTGCCTCAGCGTAAAGAAATGCCTGATTTCATTCGAGGAAGGCGGCGAAAGGTTCATTCGACTGAACATGTGTCACGTGCACATCAAGACTTTGTAACTATTCGGGGCCAACTGAGCTGGGGCTATCCCTGCTTCAGCCAAAAACCAGGCAATAAAAGGTTGAAGGTGAAGTGTGACGCCGCAGCAAAGCATGGATCCATAAATCGTGACCATGCCCTCAAGAGGATTCCATACGGCTTTATCCCCCGCAGGAACCAAAAATGACTGATTCGGGGCAAGTCGAATCGGGAGCGGTATTTTTCTATCTCAGCTGGCCCGACCATATTCGGCTCAGTATCAAAGCCACTCGGACGAGTATCAGAAAACAAAAGATGAGACGCCCTGTACACTTCATCAACGTCACCCTCGTTAACAGTCTGTTCCCTGGTCTGAACGCTGCTCAAGCCGTGCTTGTATACCTTACTTCTGCTTTGATGTTTACCCATCCTTCGAAAAGATACCCTGTGATTAGAAATATCAGAATCAGAACTAGATGGAGAACTGGATACAGGGCTGAAAGTGACGTCAGGGTGAAGCCCAGAAACATCAACCTCTAAGAATGAAGGTTCATCTATTGGGATATCCCCAGTAATCGTTTAATGCAAGATACTAACTGGAAATCCCTATGTTCTAATGCACCAAAAGCGATTTTAATGAGACGATGGCGGGAAGATGGCCCCATTAAAACTAACCTTGAATTGAGATTGATGCAAGATCTTTAAACGGAGAATCGCGAACTTCTGGATAAAGAAATCTGAGTTTAAAGAAATCTAAGTTTAAAGAAATTTCTGCTAAATTTTTTTGAGAATAAACCAACAATGTCTATCAGCAAAGAATTTAAAGAAGAGACGGCATGAAACCCTAGGATTTCAAAGCGGAAAAAAAAATTATGACAGAACTCAATGACGTAGGCGACGTTTGGGGAAACGCACAAATCATTTCTCATAAATGATATTGAAAAACGAAGAGACGAGGGACGCGTGTCAAAACAGGAAGTAGCCCTCAACCGTCAGAACTTCAAAACGTCGCCATCATTTAAGATCTCGCGTGATGAAGCGAATCGAAATTACAGGGTCACCATTAAGACGAGCCATTATGACAAGACGGCTATTCTGACAAGTGAAAATTAAGAAGATTAAAATACTCTTTCCCGAAATGAAATTTACTAGGCAAAAATATTTTAAGGGGGTATTGTCGTATGTGAATTTTACCAAGCATACACGTCATTGACAGGAAGGAGAAAATAGCCAGGTGGACGCCCAAATTGGCACACAGGAAATATCCTACGAGGCATCATTAAAGAGAAGAAAAGCCCGAGTAAGCATATATAGAATGAAACCTACTCGGGATCAGTTAACAACACTCGAGACTGGTTAAACAACGATTCCACTCGGGCTCAAACGGCGCTACTCGGGACCATCAGGTATTACTCTTACTCGGGAATAAATACGACTCGAGTAAGAACTTGGTGCTTATTTCACACGGATTAAGTCATTAAATACGCGAAGATATCCATCAGGAAGGAATCCCAAATAAAATGGAACATTAAGTTAGAAGAGTCCCCAATCAGGAAATAACTTCATTTCTTTACGAAGACTACATTCTTATAAGGAAACAAGTCCAAATTGAACTACACTACTAGAATCCCACTCAATTTCCATAAGAAACTCCGAAACAGGAAAGAAGACAAATCAACATCAAGTAAGTAACCGAATCACAATTAAAAACAAAGATCTTGTATTACTTGTACAAAGCAGATTGGGGTTCTATAAGCATATAAATAGACCCATAATCTGGCTCCAAAAGATATAGGCAATATAGCATACAGCAATCATAGCAAATACAGAGAGAAAAAAGAGAGATCGAGAGCTTGTAAACATCATATTTTCATATTGGATTTTGGCTTGGTTGATCCTTCAACCACCCTTGAACGTTTCTCCGGTCATCGGAGTTTTACCACGTAAAAATTTTATCTTCGTTACTCTCTCTGAATCTCTTTCTCTTTGAATTAATAGCCGAAATCTAATCCTTGTTGGCTTTTCTGACGTAATCCAGAAATCGACGTCAACATATAGAGAAGTTGAAATGAATTGTGAAAGGAGAGATAAAAATAGAGAAAATTAAAATGAAAAATAAAAGTCAAAGAATAAGTGGGGGGTATTTTGGTGCTAATAAAATAAGAGTTATTAAAGTGATGATAGTTGTGCAAGTCAAAATTAAAAGAGTGATATATATACCCTTATTTCCTCGTACAAGTGAAGCATCAAACCTTGTCATTTTTCGGCAAGTGGAGGAAGAAGTTGATAAGAGGCTGATTATATTCATCGAAACTGTTGGCCGTTTCGGGGTCAGTTAGATCGATTTTCGGAACCTTTGAGGTCAAGACAGGTGACTTTGTAGCCGAAAGTTTCCATGAGGCAACGAAGCTTGTACCAGCACCAAGCTCCATGACCAGCCCTATATACCACCAATGTTGGATATGGCTCGAATTTTCAATGGTTACCAAACATAATTCAACCAATGCGGAGACTTCCTGAAGACGTGGGATACGTTTAGAAGTAGGAGATCGTGCTTGATGGAGGGTTGAAGACCGAAAGAACTGAAGAATCGAAATCTGATAGTAATTGCGGCGTAGAACGCAGTGCGGACAAGCGCACAGATCGCATCATAGGGGGTGGTCGACTCCAGTAGGATCACGCGGTGTAGACCGCGGCGGAGGTAAATGCACCAATGGCGGTATTCTGAGCGGTGGACGACAGTGACGATCTGCGGTGTTGGGCGCGGGTGGCCAACCGCGACCCAAACCGTGGTAATGACAGATTTTGCCCAAATCAGGAATGTTGCGCGAAAATAGGAAAGATGTTATCTTCTGAAAGTTCTTGTGCTAATCGGAATAGGAAAAGAGTTTGTCTTCATGAAGAATAGAAAAGTTCTGTATTTAAAAGAAAATGATTTCTTTTAAACAATAAGACTTGTTATAAATAGAAAATAGTATTTATGTGGAACAAGTAATTATTGTTCGTTTAGGAGTATGATTTACTTTTATCTTAAACTCCCTGTAATTCATATAAATAGATCATAATAGCTTGACTATTGGGTTGTGAAGCAAAATTAGCAAAATTTGGAGAGATCTCAAGAGAGCATTGTGTGTAATTGGGTTTGAGGTATTTTAGAGAGAGAATCCGAGAGTGGTTGTAACAATTTACTACATAGTGAAACTTTCTCTTGTCGTCTTGACGGCCGTGGTTTTTTTTTCCCGATTTGGGTTTCTGTGTAAAATCGTTGTGTTGTGTGATTGTATTTATTCTTTTCCATCTTATTTATTTCTTTTGCTATCGATTGTTTATGTTTTATCCGACAACGTTTCTGTATAGTGATGATTTATCCGCCAACAACCATACGAAGTGCAATTTTTGAACATTTAATTCTTCACCCTCTTTTTTTTTTTTTTTTTTTTTTTTTTTTTTAAATCTACATTATTACACCCTCTCTTTTCCTTGTTTAGATTTATAACTGTTCTATTATAAAATTGGATTAATCACCATGCACCACCGCTTGACTTTGCATATACGTGGCAATAGATGGCATAGATGTGGGCCATGTGGCTTTGTCGTGGCAACTTCTCATTGAATAAATTGATGGCATCATAGGAAATTACATTGCTTTCTTTATATATATATATATATATATATATATGATTAAATTCTACCGCAAATATTGATTTAATATAGCACATCAACTAATGGAACTGATAATACACCTCCATTCCATATAAATGAGGGGAGAACAAATCTCATAATATATATTTTATAAGTATATATATGATGTTTTTTTTTTCTAGATTATAGGAATAGTTATCTTCTATAATAAAATTAAATATTTGGACTTCACATATATTGTTTGATCTCGACATTCCTGTTACAGTAGTTTTTGTAATGCTTGAAAAGAAAAAGAAAAAAAAATGTAACAATGAGAAACTCAGTAAAGCATCTGTAAATTATTCTCTTTCATCTAACTTCATCAATGAGTTTTTATTATAGATTTACTATTGGTTTTACAACATGTTTTATTTTAAAGATTTTTCACCTTTAATTTTGTCTCAACTCTAAAATGCAAACCTTATCTTCTCTTATCTTCTTCTTTTTGAATTTTGAATTTCGTCTTTATATATCCGAATAAATACATTTATTTTTGACTTGTGACTTAAAAAAGAAATCAAACATTACAGGCTTAAAAGTAAGGTTGATTGATATTATTGGAGATATATGATTCCTAAAATAAAATAAGTTTAGTAAGCTAGCTTTTCATAACAAAGTCAACCATAACTATACAGATAATGTGTAGAAATAAAATTTTGCCGGTAGATATATACGACTATAGTTTTTAACATGTAGGTTATTATTAACTATTTTAGTGGTATATGTAAAAAAAAAAGATTATTTTCTTTTTAAAATAGTAACATAAAAGCTCATTTTCTTCTATATTATAACTAATATATATATATATAACCTTTTTTCTTCAATATTATATATATATATTATTATATGGGAGAATGATCCGATTTTTGGGATTGGATTTCTGGTAATACTTTCCATATTAATTTTTCCTTCACCTTAATTATCTGGATCTCTCATTATAACTTTTTTTTCACTGCACTGTTATATAAATTCGGATGTTTTTGGAGAAGGGTGAGGACCGAGGAATGAGAACTTCAACCCAACAATCTCATGTTACAGATACAAATGATTTATCATCAGACCAATTTTATCTTGTCTAACCTCCCATTATATTTATCGAAATCGATATTTATTTAGTCATATTTTTACAAGAGATTATATTTATCAAAGTCAATATTTATTTATTCATATTTTTATAAGAGATCTTGCGTTCAAATCCCACTCACATTGAATTTTGAAGGGTTTTGTTCATTAGATGCTTGGAGCCGATTTGTATTGCTTTAGAAAATTTAAAGTTAGATTATTTTATAATTTTGACATAAAATGATATTTAGTAAAACTTTCAAAAGTGATTAATTGATAATCTGATAAATTTTGACATTGATTTTGAGAAGTTTGTGGGTGTTAGGCTCCGTTTGATTTTTTATCTGAAGACTGAACATTATTGAATGCTACTGAAAACTGAAGACTGAACAGTGACTGAAAACTGAAGACTGAATAGTGACTGAATACTGAAAACTGAAAAACATGTTTTTTTTTCCACTGAAAACGGAATATAAGTGATAAAATGTTTGTTTTTATAAGTTACAAATATCTTAAAATTAATACTTTTACATCTATACTCTTCTAACTATTTGTCATATATTTACATTTTAATATATTAAGGATAACTATAACAAATAATTTAATAATTGTAAAATAAAATTATTTAGTTATTAATAATATTATTTAGATGCAATCAAACTCGAAAATAAAACTAATTATCAAATTATGAGAAGATAAAAAAGAACGACTCCTTACCGAAAGCCGAAATATGGTAGGAAAACTAGTTTCTATTTGTTTGAGTTTTGAAACATTTAGATTTTGTGATGCTGTAGTTGTTTATGATGAGAAGAAAAAAAATATTATTATGAATAACAGTATGACATAAAACAAAATTGGAAATTAGTTAGATTGGTGGGATAGTTTTAGAAGTAAAAATTGCATTAAATTTCAGTGGATTTTTATTAGGTGAAAAGTGAAAATTTGTTACTTTTCTAAACAAATGGTTTTAAGAGTTCTTTAAGTAAATTTATCACTTAAAAAACAAACAAAATAACTTACTTTTTTGAAATGATTATGAAATAATATATTTCAACATTTAATACATTTTTTAAAAATATCAATATTATTCTTATGAAATCAAGTTAAATTATATATATACTTTATTTCATCTCAAAATTAAATATTCGTATGGAATTGTTTTTATGGATTTTTTTTTCCATTTTAAATATTATACTTAAATATTGATTATATATATATATATAATTAATGAGAAATAGGATCTAACTCTGGTATATTTTAATCATTATAATTAATTTCATACTTTTACAATAAAATTATCAAATATAAACATATTGCTTTTTAGTTATACAATAGTTTTAAAGATACAATTAACTAAAGAACGTACGATTATACTCTGATTATTATACAAGTTACATCATTATCAGATTCACCCTTAATGATAATTAAAATAAAATTACAGTTTGATTGAAGCCACAGCTTTGACGATAAAACCAAATAGAACAAAAGGGCTGGAGAAGAATGGGCTGTGATCACTCTCTATATCAAACACTTGGGATGGTGGCCACCGCTTGATCATAGCAGCTTGTTGTTTGTCTGCTTTCAAATATGGATCATACAATGCCCTGATGCAGACACGTGGCACATTGTCAGCATCTGGTCCGTCGGTGAATTTGGCACCTCCTATACCCTTAGGTTGTGGCCTCAGAAGCATTGACCTCAAAGTGGAGTCCTATTAATGCAATTATCAATATATATAAATTAACATTAATTAATTAATAATCATGAATTCTTTCCTTATTAGGTGTGGGTAAATTATTCAATAATTAGTTGAACCTTACCAGAAATCTATTTGTAATGTTTCCATTGTTATACATATACTAGCCTATTAAAATATATTGTTTTATAACCGAGTTTGAAACTATATATATAGTAAATTTTTCTCCTTAATACGTATCAGTGTCTTATATATGAACTATTGAATTTAATTGTTTTGATCTAGCCTGTATACACTTGTCAGTACTTATCTATAATCTATGATCAACATACAGTACACGTCGATGTAATTTATATCAATTCATATTAAGAAAAGGAATATATATATCATGAGTCCCATCAAACTCTATAATCTTTGAGAAAAAAGAAATTAAACTATGGTACTATGGTCTCCCACCTTTAGATACCCATGAAAGTCTATAATCTTTAAGAAAAAAGAAATTAAACTATGGTGCTATGGTCTCCCACCTGTAGATACCCATGAAAGGATTTGAATCCTATCTCTTTATATTTTAATTCTTATTAAGAACTCGAGTGTACATGATAGAAAAATAATATATATATATATACACACTTACCTCGAGAGGGATCATAGAAAAGGGGATTTTTCCCGGCTCCGGAAGATCCGGCATCCCCTGCAATATAATTTGTTTGTAGGAAAAGATTCAAATGAAATTCATAGGTTTTACTTATAAAACATATATATGCGTGATTTTCTATGAGGAATCTCCAATAGCTATGGATAGTTAATTATTTAGAATATTTTCTACACGAAAAATTAAAAAATTCATACTAAGTCAAAACATATAAATCTTGTTGTCCACATTCAATATCATTATATATATAATCATTTTCCTATCAGTGCTTACTGATGGAATGAAATTACATAAGGACATTAAATGAAAGACACTTATTTATAAAAGAGTTTTGACAAGTGTATACATGCAAAGTCAAAGTATGTAAAATGAGTGATTCATGTTGGAAAATTCCATCATATGGGGCTACACATGTGAATATTAAATGTGTTGTAATATCTTTTGGTTAAGCCTAAATTAAAACGATCTAATTAAGATTTAAAGTATAAAGGCTTAAGGGTAAAATTGTCATGGAATTAATGTGTAGATATCAGAGTGCTATTTCTAATTTGTTGAGGAGCCGAAATAAAAATAGCCAACATATAATAATTTGATTATTATATATATTTAGGGTTATGGTCCCCAAATTACACGATACTTTTGTTTTCTCTGTATCCCCATCAACAGAGCAATATAGAACATGGTAGGGTTCATAAAGGTCGTGATAATTTGGAAGATTACAACACGTTCACAAATCTCCAACAATGGATTCAAGTACGCTTCCGCTTATCAATTATCTCTACTTTTCTCTTGAATTGATATAGGTTAGTAATATGTTTATTAGGGTTTGATTAAGTATGATATAGAAACATGTTTAGGTTAAACATTCAGATTAATTTTGTACCTAAACATATTATTTTGTGTTAATTCAAATCCTAACAAGTGGTATCAGAGCCACCCATGATAGATTCTTTAGAATTGAGATTTGGATATTAAGTTTTAAGAAATTTCTGGAATATTATTTGGGTTTTGATCTTCCATGTTTTAGTTTTGCTAAAAAAAAACCTGAACTGATTTTTTTTTTCTTCTGGGTTCGTTGATTTAATAAAAAAAAAATCAGTTTTGTTGGTTTTGGGTCGATGGGTTCTCTCACCCAGACCATAGTCGATCTCAGGTCAACCGAGCAGCTTCGTCGGTGCACCTGTCCCCGTCGATCACGCCGCTGGTCTAGATCGAGCGATCGTTCGTTGTCGCACAGCCGCTCGTTTGATCGGTGTTGATCGATCGTCGATCTTCGTCAGATCTGCTTTTGCGTGTCGTCAACTGCTTCCCGTTTGCTCGTCGTTGGCTTCAGGCGACGACGTGGTGGCTTCGGCGGCGTTGAGCGACGATCTAGGGTTTACAGAGCTTGTTTTTGCTCACGCCCTTCTTTTGAAAATTCGAAATTTTTAAGGAGCTTAGTTTACAATTTATTTGGGTCATTGTGTGATTTTGATAAACTTTTGGGGTCAATTTATAATTTCCAAACATTACAGGGCTTTTTTGCAATTACAAAAAAGTTTTGGGGTAGATTTATAATTATTGAAAAGTTATAGGGTCAATTTGTAATTTTCAAAAGTTTTGGGCCAAATTTTAATTATAAAAACTTAAAGGGTCTTTCTATAATTTTATAAAATAAGGGGCACTTTTATAATTTTGATAAAATAAATTAAATTTTTATTTATTTTCATTTTATTATAAGAATCAACTCAGATTCAAATATTTAGGTATACCTTTTACGGTTAATTAAGGTGGTTCATCATTCTAAATGGGCTAACTGAAACAAGATGTCGCCAAAGTGACCTCTCTTGTGTAGATTATTCATGAGGGATGTTGGATGTTTGTGTGTGTGTAAATTCATGCGAGTATTTGTCGGCCCAAAGGAAGGTTAATACTTAGCCGAATTACACACACACACATGTGGTGATAAATATGTGACGATTATAAGGTTTTACATGTGAATAATAAGTCAATTCAAAGATAAATTTATTATTTGACATTAATTATTGTCAATGTTTGATCACTATAACAAAAGTATCACTTACAATTAATATTATTGTTCAAAGACTTGATATTAATGATGTGCTAGGTATCTTGAGATGGGATTTACCATTATTTGAATTTGATGATTATTGCATTTGGTTATTAGTGTGAGCATGTTTGTTTGTTTGTTTGTTTGTTTGTTTGTTTTGTTCTCTTTACAGCTAGTGTTTCTTCTATATCTGCTAATATCAACTCTATACTTGTACTTAATGGGACAAACTATAAGGATTTGAAGGAGAACATTGAAATTGTTCTCGGCTGTATGGATCTAGACCTTACACTTCTGGTTGAGCAACCCGCTTCTCTTACGGATGCAAGTTCTTCTGATGACAGGAAGAACTTTGAGAAGTGTGATCACTCAAATAGCATGAGCCTTGTGATCATCAAGCGTGGCATTCTGGAGGCATTTAGGGGTGGGGTATCTGAAAAGATAACCAAAGCCAAGGAGTTCCTAACCGAAATTGAAAAACGTTTTGTTAAAAATGATAAGGTAGAAACAAGCACGCATTTGCAAAGCTTGATTTCTATGAAGTACAAAGGCAAAGGGGACATTAGGGAGTACATTATGGAAATGTCTCATATTGCTTTTAAGCTTAAGGCACTGAAGCTGGAGCTGTCTGACGACTTGCTCGTGCATTTGGTATTAATATCACTTCCTGCACAATACAGCCAATTTAAGGTCAGTTACAACTGCCAAAAGGAGAAATGGACTCTTAATGAGCTCATTTCTTACTGTGTGCAAGAGGAAGAGAGACTGAAGCGAGACAAGACTGAAAGTGCTCATTTGGCTAGCACCTCTAAGGATAAGGGCAAATAGAGGAAGAATAATCAAACTGCAAAATACCTTACAAGCTTTGGACAGACAGAAAGTCGACTCTAAAGCATTTTCACATTTGGGGATGTCCAGCTGAGGCAAGACCTTACAGGCCACATGAAAAGAAATTGGACTCCAAAACTGTGAGCAGCTACTTCATTAGCTACTCTGAGCGATCAAGGGGCTATAAGTTTTATGACCCCACACTTGGGTCAATTTTTTGAAACATAAACTACAATATTTTTGTGAGGATGTTGAGTTTGGGGGAGAAATAAGGTTAGAGATATTGTCTTTGAGGAAGAATCGGTTACGATTCCTACTATCGCTTTTGACAACGTGCAGGTTTCTATACCTGTCATTGATCAAGAAGCGAATCTGGATCCTCAACCAGACAATGTTGAACAACCCCCATTCAAGATGAGGTAATTGTTCCTGAGGAACAAACTCAACAACCTCAAGAACCAGTGCCATTAAGGCGATCTACTAGAGAAAGGAGAAATGATATTCCGGACGATTTTTTACGTATTTCTCCATGAACATGAGGAAGACATTGGAATGATAGAAAATGATCCAATCAACTTCCATCAAGCCATGCAGGGTTCCAACTCTCAAAAGTGGGTTGATGCCATGAATGAGGAATATAAGTCTATGCAAGACAATAAGGTTTGGGAACTTGTCCCATTACCAGAAGGTGCGAAGCCCATTGGTTGTAAATGGACATTTAAAGCCAAAAGAGATTCGAAAGGTAATGTGGAGAGGTATAAGGCTCGTCTTGTAGCTTAAGGCTTTATCTAAAAGGAAAGGATTGACTATAAAGAGACTTTCTCTCCAGTTTCAACGAAAGACTCTTTTAGGACAATCATGACACTTGTTGCACATTTTGACCTTGAGCTTCATCAAATGGATGTCAAGACGGCGTTTCTCAATTGTGACATTGACGAAACAATTTATATGTTGCAACCATAAAACTTTGAGTCAGGAGACCCAAAGAATATGGTTTGCAATTTGACAAAATCCATTTATGGACTCAAGCAAGATTCACGTCAGTGGTACCATAAGTTTCATCAAGTGATTATCTCGTTTGGTTTTGAGATAAACATTGTTGATAATTGTGTGTATCACAAATTCAGTGGGAGTAAGCACATATTCCTGGTTTTATATGTCGATGACATACTGCTTGCCACAAATGATATAGGCATGTTGCATGAAACTAAGAGATTTCTATCAAAGAATTTTGAGATGAAAGATCTTGGTGACGCCTCTTTTGTATTAGGGATTCAGATACAATGAGATCGTTACCGGGGTATTTTTGGATTATCACAAAGGAGCTATATCGATACAGTGCTCAAAAGGTTTGGCATGCAGGACAGCAAACAAGGTGACACCCTTGTCGCTAAGGGAGACAAGTTCAGTCTCAATCAGTGCCCTAAAAGTAACCTTGAAGCTAAGGAAATGTAGAAGATTCTCTATGCATCAGATGTAAGGAGTCTAATGTATTCTCAAGTATGTACGCGTCCGGATATTGCGTACATTGTTGGTATGTTAAGCAGGTATTTAAGTAACTCTAGGATGGATCATTGGAAAGCAGCCAATCGGGTTATAAGGTATTTGAAGAGAACAAAATATTACATGCTCACATATAGGAGATCGGATCAGTTTGAGATCTTAGAGTATTCCGACTCCGATTATGCTGGATGCCAAGACAGTAAGAGATCCACATCAGGCTACATATACCTGTTGGCTGGTAGAGCTATTTCTTAGAGGAGTGCAAACATACACTCATAGCTTCTTCCACCATGGCAGCAGAGTTTGTAGCATGCTATGAGGCATCCAATCATGGAATATGGCTGCAGAATTTTGTCACTAGAATGCGCATTCTAGAGGGTGTTGAAAGACCACTCAAACTATATTGTGACAATAAGTCAGCAATTATATATTCTAATAACAACAGGAACTCATCTAGGTCAAAGAATATTGACATTAAGTTCCTAATTGTGAAGGAAAGAGTGCAGAGTGGACATATATCCATAGAGTGCAGAGTGGACAAACTCCATGATAGCGGATCCGCTTACAAAGGGATTATCACCCAAGGTCTTTCATGAGCACACTGCTCATATGGGTGTTATTTTGTGTGAGGATATCACATTATAGTGGGAGTTTGTATAATTTTATAGTTTATTGCTCTATATTTTTATTTTGGATATACTTATGCATTTATGTATTTGGATATTTTTCTGATCAGAAATAAAGTATTCGGTTAATTACACTCGGTTACATTACGTTAAGTATTGATCTCACTAAGGAATAAAGTAGGACCAGTTGGAATAGACATGTATAGATCACATTGCATGTAATTTCCATGCTACGCATCCATGATTGATCTATGTCATTTGGTTATGTTGGTATACGTGACCATTGATGGGTTTAGTCACGCTAAATGTGACGAAAACCGCTTTGATCCTATGTCGGCATAATCAATGGACGAGATTGTTCAGATATACACTAAAATTGTGATAGCAAAATTTGGAGTTCATAAAGTCATACACATTTGTAAAGTTACATATGTCGCCCAGTGGGAGATTGTTGGAAAATTCCATTATATGGGGCCACACATGTGAATATTAAATGTGTTGTGCTATCTTTTGGTTAAGCCTAAATTAAAGTGATCTAATTAAGATTTAAAGTATAAAGGCTTAAGGGTAAAATTGTTATGGAATTAATGTGTAAATACTAGAATGATATTTATAATTTGTTGAGGGGCCGAATTAGAAATAGCCAACATATAATAATTTGATTATTATATATATTTAGGGTTATGGTCCCCAAATTATACAATACTTTTGTTTTCTCTGTATCCCCATAAACAGAGCAAAATAGAACACGGTAGGGTTCATAAAGGTCGTGATAATTTGAAAGATTACAACCCGTTCACAAATCTCCAATAGTGGATTCAGGTACGCTTCCGCTTATCAATTATCTCTACTTTTCTCTTGAATTGATATGGGTTAGTAATATGTTTATTAGGGTTTGATTAAGTATGATATAGAAACATGTTTAGGTTAAACATTCAGATTAATTTTGTGCGTAAGCATGTTATTTCGTGTTAATTTAAATCCTAACAATTCATATTTAATGCCCTCATATAATTCCATCGGTATATACTTATATAAAAAATTTAGTGTGTGTGTGTATATATATATATATAAACATGGAAGATCACAAGAGTGCATAAGAGCTTACATCTTTGAAATCTTGATCAGTAACAAAGCCATTCTTCAACATGTTAGCTGCAACATAAAATGCCATATGAATTTTCTTAGTTCCAAATCTGTGAATGCAATCTGTAACACTGAGTCCTCCCGCACTGTGTCCCACCAATATCACCTGCTCAGCCACAAAGAAAACCATTCAAATATCTAAAACGCAAGTGGAACATATATATGTGGATCAGAATAAAATCAAATTTAACTTTAATTTGCATCTTAAGAACCGTTTCTTATGAATCGATTAAACCAAATGTAAATATATAAATATGTATATATATATATATATATAAATATGTTTAACAACTCAAATTCGAAAATATACGAGGTTAACTTAATGGTCCAAGAGTGTTAATTAATCAGGTCGGTAGAACAAAAATGTAAAACCATATTATAAACACCATCCTTTTCATTTTCCACCAAGTCTTGAAGGAAGAAGTCTATAAGAGGCTGATTATACTCATCGAAACTGTCGACCGTTCCGGGGTCAGTTAGATCGATTCCGGCACCTTTGAGGTCAAGACACGTGACTTTGTAGCCGGAAGTTTCCATGAGGCAACGAAGCTTGTACCAGCACCAGGCTCCATGACCAGCTCCATGTACCAACACAAAGTGCAGCGATTTTTGACCGCTCAATATTTCTTCACTCATTATCTTAAATATGATTTTTTTTTTTTTGGTGTTTTTGCAGCTCTAATTTCTGTCGCATATCTCGACTCCATATATCATCTATTATTATTTTAAAAATATATATTGCAATAATTTTCAAGTCAGCACCTTTGCAGCCTCTTCTTATCTTATCTTCTTTTTCTAACGTAGGACTGATTTTTAAACCTCCTACCACTTGACGAGAAAATCTTCTATAGGTCATTGTATCCTAAAACCGTTCAATAAAATTATATTATTTACATCAGAAATATAAAAATATATTTTAAAACTGTGATTTGAACCTTAAACATTATTAGGGGTATCATTTACTATAAAATCACATTAGACGATAATCGAATACTCTTAAATTAATGAGACTATCAATAATAAGGTATGTTTTGGGACTCAAAAAATAAATAGCACTTTTTAGAGGCGACGTTTCAACACTATCACTGCTTTTATAACTTATGTTTATAAGACATCTATTATGGTGAACGGATAAAAATGTCCCCAATAGTTGTTTCATCAGAATTTTTCATTCATTTGATCTGTTGTGTGTTAACGAAAATGAATATCTTGGTTTTTGAGACTTTTGAAATATTTCCGAGCTTTTTTTGTTAAAGAGATCGAGTTTTTTTTTTGTAAGGGATCGAGTTTTTTTGTAAGGGATCGAGCTTTTTAGTATATGATAGAGCTTTTTTGTACATAACCGAGCTTTTTTGTAAGGGATCGAGCTTTTTTGTTAAGGATCGATCTTTTTTTGTAAGGGATCGAGCTTTTTTTGTTAAGGATCGATCTTTTTTTTTTAAGAATCGAGCTTTTTTTTTTACATAATCGAGTTTTTTTTGTAAGTGATCGAGCTTTTTTTTTAAGGGGGTCGAGTTTTTTTGTATATAATCAAGCTTTTTTGTAAGGGGTCGAGTTTTTTTTTTACATGATCTAGCTTTTTTTGTAAGGTATCGAGTTTTTTTGTGAGGAATCGAGTTTTTTTTTATAGGGATCGATCATTTTTGTACATGATCGAGCTTTTTTTGTTAAGGATCGAGATTTTTTTTACATGATCGAGTTTTTTTTTATAAGAGATCAAGCTTTTTTGTACATGATCGAGTTTTTTTTGTACATAATAGAGCTTTTTTTGTAAAGGATCGAGCTTTTTTTGTTAAGGATAGAGTTTTTTTTTTACATAATCTATTTTTTTTTGTAAGTGATCGAGTTTTTTTATGTAGATCAAGCTTTTTTTAAGGGGATTGAGCTTTTTTGTATATGACCGAGCTTTTTTTTGTATATGATCGAGTTTTTTTGTAAGGGGTTGAGCTTTTTTTGTTAAGGATTGAGTGTTTTTTTACATGATCGAGCTTTTTTTAAAGGGATCGAGCTTTTTTGTACATGATCGAGCTTTTTTTGTAAAGGATCGAGCTTTTTTTTATAAGGGATCGAGCTTTTTTTGTTAAGGATCGAGCTTTTTTTTAACATGAACGAGTTTTTTTTATTAAGGGATAGAACTTTTTTTTTTAACACGATCGAGTTTTTTTTAAAGCGGTCGAGCTGTTTTTTTAAAGAGATCGAGCTTTTTTATTAAGGGCTCAAGTTTTTTTCTTAGAGGTTTGAGCTTTTTGCCCAATATTATAACTTGTTTGTAGCAGTTTAAAAATGCTTATACCAATGTAAAAAAGCTTAGACAAATTAAAAAAAAATACTCAGACCAATTACAAATTAGCTCGTAAACATATCAAAAAAAGCTCGAACCAATATAACAAAAATATATAATAGCTCGTAAAATTATCAAAAAAACTGGATCATGTTCAGAAAAATTGTAGATCTATTTTTAGATAAGTTTTTGAGAGAGAGAAGTTACTACTTTCAGTGATCAAAGTGTGAAGATGGAAGTACAAAGAGAATTAAAAATTGATTATTTAAGGGCAATATGGGTAGTTCACCATAATATGTGCATTTTAAACTTAACTTTTTAAACCGGTGACATCACTACAACTCATAAAAAAAAGGTAACATTTCTCACAATTTCCACAGTTTCTTATATGTATTATTAATTTTATTTGTTCAAATTAAAGTGCCTTGATTTTTACATATATAGAAAATGACGCATGAGTTGTAGCTAATCAAATGAATTTTAAAGTTCATTTTTCAAAAAAGAAAAAAGTATCATACCAACCAAAAGTATGAACATAACATTTTTAATTCTTTTTTGTATAAAGATGTGGATTGGAAATATATAATTCAAAATCCATTACAACGGAACCTGAGCAAAGCAAGCAGAATCTCACTCATCTATAGAGAAGAATGAATTATATAAATTTTAGAGATATAAATTTTAGAGAAACTTAAAAATGAGTTTCTACTATTTTATGTAATAATTCATTATAACTTTTAAGATCTCTTAAGAGTTGTTTTTGATATATATATTTATAAATTATATTTTAATGGGAGATGTGTACATCATCGTCATCTATGCACACCCGGCTAATAAAATATCACGCAAGTTATTATATTGGAATGGAGTATTTTCACTGGAGTCCCTATTTTTTAATGAATTGTTATATTTTTAATAGTCATTTTAGTCCTTTATTATTTAAAATACATCACTGTAGTCTATTTAACTAAAAAGTAACGGTCAACTATAACAGAATAAGTAAAAATACTATTTTACTTTTACTGTTATTTTTAAAATTTTAACGTTTAGTCCCTCTAATTTCAATAATAGCTTGTCAACCCTTAAAAAATTAAAATACCTCCATCAAAATTTGAACCATGGATGAAAGACACAATCTCTAACCAACTAAGCTATATTAATTTATTGTTGAAGATTATTGATTTAAATTTATATAGTTATATAATTTGTTTAACCTAATTTAAATCAATTTATATAATTAAAAATAAACTTATATATATATATATATTAAAATAAACTCATATTTAATAATAATAATAAATAAAAACATATTTATAAAAATAAAAAAGAAAATAACCAAACAAAAGAAAATCCAAAAAATCAAAGACCGTAAATTTTATTCTTTTTTTTTTTGGATTTTTTTCCTTTTCAAAAAAATATATTATTTCAATTTGATGAAATAAAAACCCAGAAAATCAATGCCCATAAATTGAAAAGGAAAACAAATCAACAAAAAAATAATAATAATAAACTCATATTTATATCATTTAAAAATAAAATCATATATAATAATAATATAAATAAATATTTATGAAAATAAAAAAGAAAATAACAAAACAAAAGGAAATAAAGGAAACAAACGTAAAAAAAAAATCATTATTTTTGTTGTTGATTTTTTCCTTTTTCAATTTATGGGCTTTGATTTTCTGATTTTTTTTTTTATCAAATTGAAATAATATATTTTTTTAAAGGAAAAAAATCGAAATAAGAAAGAAAAAAAATACGGATTTTGATTTTTTGGATTTTTCGAGTTTCCTTTTGTTTTCTTATTTTCTATTTGATTTTCATAAATATGTTTTATATACTATTTATTAAATATGAATTTATTTTAAATTATATATATGAGTTTATTTTAAATTATTTAAATTAATTTAAACAAATTATATAACTATATATATACATTTAAATCAATAAATCTTTAACAATGAGTTAATATAACTCAGCTAACTAGAGTTTGTGTTTTTATGACTTTTAAACATGGTTCAAACCCTGATAGAAGCACTTTAATTTTTTTAACGGGTTGACCAACTATTAAGGTAAAATAGTATTTTTACTCATTCTGTTATAGTTGAAAAAATTAGGGACTAAAATGAGTAATATAGTAAAGATATTTAAAAAGGTGATAATTCATTAAAAAGTATGGACATTAGTGATAATACCCCTATTGGAATTAAAATTCAAAATCAAATTTAAACTCTATTTTTTTATCCATTATTTCTTGACCTTTATTTCTTTTTATTTTAATATAAATATTGATCCTATTTTATTCCTGAAATGGATTGGATTAATATTAGTACAAAAGATTTTTACTATTTATGCTCAAAATCGGATTCATATAGTCATTTATTTGTATCTTCCAAATATCAAAGATTATTTCTTCTTGGAACGAAACAAACATAGATGGAATCAGGTGGATTCCCTGAAAAGTCTTTGTCATAGACTCATCGGTGACTTGGTGTTATAGACTCATTTTATCGAAACTTTTAGACATATCCAAAAATAAGTTACTCGGTACAGATATCCCAGACTATACCCCGATTCGTATGTTTTCCCACAAATTAATTTTTTAGGTACTAAACCCTTTAAACTATTGGAAATTGGTAAAAGTAGAAAACCTAACGTCATCCGTTGTTCTGTCATGATAAATTACACTAAACACTCTTATTATATACATAATTGCATCAACTCGAAAAAATATATATAATAATATGACATAAATACCTCTCTTACCAAATTTATAAAAATCATATTTTAAAAATAAAAATTTAAAATTTAAAATTTAAAATTTAAAGATTAGTTAAATAATAATAAAATTCCGAACTTTTTGATAAATAAAAATAAATAAATAGAGAAATGAAAAAATTAAATTGATTTATTTTTTCTTAATTATATTTTTTATATATTTATATATCCCTAAATATAAAACCCAGATGAATATATAAATTATTTAATACGAAATATCATTTAAACTATCTTTTTATTTAAATATCTCAAAATATTACTTGTTCGTTTACAATAACAAGGTTATTAATAATGTAAAAAACAAAAATAAAAAAATTAATTATTATCTAAATAAATAAATAAATAATGATAATAATGATAATAATGATAATAATGTTAATAATTTAAATACCCTATTTTTTCGCCATTATCATTTTTATTTAAATATCTCTAAATATCACTTGTTCAATTACAATAACAAGGATATTGATAATGTGAAAAACAAAAATAAAAATTGAAATGATAATAATAATGGTGATAATAATTAAAAAATTAAAATAATAAATAATAAAATAATACAGATAAAATAATAAAATAATAGTAATGATAATAAAAATAATAATTATAATTATTATTATTATAATAATAATAATACTTTAAATACCCGATACTTTTTGGAGCCATTATCATTTAAATTATCTTTTTTTATTTAAATATCCCTAAAAATAAAGCCCATATGAATATATAAATTATTTAATGTGAATTATCATTTAAATATCTTTAAATATTACTTGTTTGTTTATAATAACAAGATTATTAATAATGTAAAAAATAAAAATAAAAAAATAACTAATAATATTAATAAATTAATAAAATAATAGTAATCTTTGTCCCCTCAAGGACCCATCAACCTGGTGGGTTTGACAAAAGGAAATAAGTATAGAAGTGCCTGATTTCGCTAGGGGAAGACGGTGAAAAGTTCATTCGGCTCCATATATGCCACATGCACATCAAAATCTTGTAGTTGTTCGGGGCCAATTGAGCCGGAGTGATCCCTGCTTCAGCTAGAAACCAGGCAATGAAAGGCTGAAGAGGAAGAGTGACGTCGCAGCAGAGCATGGATCCATAGATTGCCACCATGCCCGGGGGAGGATTCCACACAGCTCTATCACCCGCTGGAATCAAAGTGAATTGTCCATATCGAATCGGGCACGATACTTCCCGATCTCATCTGCCCTGACCACATTCGGCTCGGTGTCAAACCCACTTGGGTGACTAGCAGAGAAAGAGAGACGAGATACTCTGAACGCCTCTTCGACATCGTTCTCGTCAACAGTCTGCTCCTTGATCCTAACACTGCCTGAGTTGTTCTTATGTACTTCACTTCTGCTTTGATGTTTTCCCATCATTCGTAGAGGTACCCTGTGATTAGAAACGTCAGATTCAGAACTAGATGAAGAATCAGAACTGGATAAAGGACTAAAACAGACGTCAGGGTGAAGCCCAAAAACATAGACTTCTAAAAAGGGTGGCTCATCAGAGGGCATTTTCCCCAATAATCTTCAAACGTAAGAAACCAACTGGAAATCCCCACGATCGAGCGCTTTAAGAGCTATAGTGCAGAGTCGAAGACGGGAAGTTGGTTCCATTAAAACTAACCTTGAATAAAATCTGATGCAAAGACCTTCGACGGAGAATGACGATTTGCTGCGTGACAAAATCTGGGCTAGGAAAAAATTTCTGATTTTCTAGTAATGAGTTTTTGAGAATGAACCAGCGCAACCCCTTAGTGAAGAATTTAAAGGGGTAATAGCACGAAACCCTAAGATCTCAAGGCGGGGAAAATCAATGACAAGGTTTGATGATGTAGACGGTGCACGGGGAGACGCGTAGGTCGTTTCTCATAAATGGCATCGAAAAATGAAACGGCACATGACACTTGTTAAGAGAAAAATTGACTCTCGCCGTCAGAACTCCAAAACATCGCCATCATTGAGATCTCGCGTGAGGAGACAAATCGAATTTGCAGGGTTACCATTAAGATACGCCATGATGACAAGACATTTACTCGGGCATTAAATAGGTGTAAAAATTAAAGAATTGATTAAAATACTTTTGCCCGAAACGAAACCCTATTCGGTAAAAATATTTTAAGGGGGTATTGTCGTATGTAAATTTTATCAGATGTACACGTCATTGATAAAGAAGATAAAATTACCAGGTGGACATCCGAATAGACATTCAGAAAATATCCTACAAGACATCACCAAAGAATGAGAAGCCCGAGTAAACAAGTATTGAACAAAACCTACTCGGGATCAACTGACGTCATGTACTACTCGAGGTCAACTCAAGATGCTCGGGGCTAAATAAAGGATTTTCTACTTTGGATCAGATGACGTCACTCGGGACCGGCTAATATTGTGTTCTACTCAAGACAAACATGAAGAAAACCAAATAAAAGCCCAGCGCGTAGCTCACACGAGTCGAGTCGTTAAAACACACGAAAATATCCTTATCAAAGAGGAATTCTAAAGAACAGAATATCAAGCAGGAAAGAATTCAAAATCAGGCAACAATTTTACTTCATCAAAAAGACTACGTCTTTATAAGGAAATAAGTCCCAATTGGACTACATTACTAGAGTCTCATTCGATCTCAATACAAATCTCTGAAACAGGAAAGGAGACAAACTACTTCGAACAAGTAACAATTATAATTAAATACAAAGATCTTTTATTACTTGTACAAAGAGGATTAGGGTTCTATGAATATATAAATATACCAATAATCTCGTCACAAAGGACACACAGAAATCATATAGAAAAATACAGAGAGAAAAAGAGAGATCGAGAACTGTAATTCTTTTATTCATAGTAGATTTTGGCTCGGTTGATCATTCAACCACCCGTGGACGTTTGTCCGGTCATCGGAGTTTTACCACGTAAAACATGCGTCCGATTACTTTTTCCATCTCTTCTCTTTGATATCACAGCTGAAATCCAAGCCTTGTTGACTTTTTTCATACATCCAGAAAACAACATCAACAAGTAATAATGATAATAATTTAAATACTCCATAATTGTTTTTCGCTATTATCATTTAAATTATCTTTTTATTTAAATATCCTTAAATATTACTTGTTCAATTACAATAAAAAGGGTATTTATAATGTCAACAACAAAAATAAAAAAATGAAATGATAATAATATTGATGATAATAATAAAATATAAAATAATGCTAATAAAATAATAATAATGATAATAATAATGATAATACTTTATATGCCCTATACTTTTTTTAGCTATTATCATTTAAATTATATTTTTTATTTAAATATCCTTACACCTTACACCTTATTTTTTTTTCACCATTAAACCTCTAAACTTTTATAATAATTGATATTTAAATTATTTATAGGGAATTATCATTTAAATTATCTTTTTTATTTAAATACTCATGTTATTGTAAATGAACAAGTGAAATTTATGGATATTTTAATAAAAAAGATAGTTTAAATGATAATTCACATTAAATAATTTATATATTCATCTGTTTTTTATATTTAGAGATATTTAAATATAAAAAATAAATAAATAATTGTCAAATCAATTTTTTTTTCTCTATTTATTTAATTTTCTTTATCAAAAAGTTTAGAATTTTGTTATTATTTAATCAATCTTTCAATTTTAAATTTTAAATTTTTTATTTTTAAAATTTTGGTTAAAGAGGTATTTATGTCATATTATTATATTTTTTTCCGATTTAATGTAATTATATATATAATAAGGGTGTTTAGTGTAATTTACCATGACAGAACAGTAGATGGCGTTAGGTTTTTATCAACTTTTACCAATTTTCAATAATTTAGGGGGTTTAATACCTAAAAAATTAATTCAGGAGATAACATACGAATCAGAATATATTTAGAGGTTATCTATACCAATTAACCCTACACATATTATAAAATCTTTCCATTAAAAAATATCGCAGACATGAGACATGGTATGGGAAGTGAGTGGGCTACCTACACGGTCCATAATTTGACATGTTTTTAATTCTTTTGAATTTAATATTTTCATGTGTAAAAATAAATCATTAAGAAAAAGTAGTAATAAAACCCAGAAGACTCGGGGTTGGCACTTGGCATTGCTGTCTTCCAAAGGGACATATTTGATATTTTAATCGATTATTTTAGACCCCGCACTCACCACGTTATCCATATAATATTACGATGTGATGACATATATATCCATCAAATTCTTATATATATACACACACCACGGCTTTAGGGTTCCCGGTTCATGTTAATAATATATAGCCATACATTATACATATATTATATATTCAATTGTTGGAGTATGTGTACATGGACACGATTCTATATAGATTAAATGCATTTGATCGATATAATTTGCTAGTGTTTTTATTAATAATTTTTCATTGTATAATTTTAATAAAAAAATCACAATAGAAATTAAAAGGAAAGAAATAGTGTGAAGTTTTCATTAATGAATTGAATTAGCAAAAAACTCAAAATAATAGGGACATTAACAAATCTTTTACAAATTTTGAAGAACTTCTTTATTGAGTAAATACTTAGGGCCCTTTTGGTATTGATATAACTTTTATAATAGTCACTGTTATATGTGTCGAAAAAATAATCAGATGTGAAATTAATCGACGGATATTTGGTTAATTATATTTTTAAAGCTATTTTATAGCTTAAAGCAATATACGTATGTTTGGTAATTCTATTACAAAAGTTATGAGATTAGTTACAATGACTAAAATATACATGAGTTTAAGACCTTATTTGCATTTTTTTTTATTAATTATATATATTTAAATAGAAAAAATCCATAAAAAACAATAAAAATATTTTTAAATTATTTTATAAATCAAATATATATTTAAATAGAATATTAAATAAGATATATAAATAATTTTAACTTGATTTCATAAAGATAATAATGATATTTTAAAAGATGTATTAAATGTTGAAAGTGATTATTCTATAATCACCCATAATCACTTTCAATAAGTAACATTCACTTACTTCTCGAAATCACCGTAAAAACAAAACTTATCAGATTATCAATTAATTACTTTTGAAAGTTTTACCGAATATCATTTTATGTCAAAATTATAAAATAATATGATTTTAACTTTTTTAAATCAATTTCAAACTAGTCGTTATTATTATTATTCATTTTCTTCTTAATTAAAGATAATTAAAATGCTATGACAATTTACAATCATTAGATATAAATATACTATATAATGTAATTTGACAAAATTATCTAACAAACACGACTTTATGTGAATAAAAAATGATTCGAACTATTCGTACCCGAAACGAAATACATATATTAATTTAATATGGGTCATTGAAATAAAATGAGGCCTGCATCGACACCATATTATGATATATGAGTATATTAGATTAAAAAATAATTAAAATAATTTTGTAAGAGAATTATTAAATGCTGTAGGTCAACTGGGTACGTATTTGCTGGATTGTCGAGGGACAGAGGGCAATATATTGAATGTAAAAACTTCTTCAGAATTTTTAATCTGTGATATTTTAATGCCAAAAATAAGGCAGCAATCTATGTATTTATGTGATGAGTTATGACATTTATGTTCACGTGACCATTTAAGAATACTAGTTATAAACTTATAACCACCACTAACTCCATGCCTTTTTTACTCATCACCATCAATGAGTTTGAACACAAGACCTTTAACACCGTTACACCGACAAAATAAAAATAAAAATTACCCACTATATTAAGCATATATATGTATAGGGTTTACGATTTCCGTCGTTTACTAATTTGATTTGTTTGAAATTCTTTATCGAAGATTAGATTGATTTATCAACTTATTCATATATCAGTAAATAAACTATAATAATATTGAAATATAAGATTAGACACGATAGCACTTTGAATATAAAATCTCGTTTAGGTTCTCGTAAGGGTCTACGATTATTATTAAAGAATAAATTTAAAATATTTACCATAATCGTATAATATTGCAAAAATTACTTGGTATGTTTACCACACACAAAATCCTCTATTTTTGGTTTTTCTACTCATCTTTTAAGAAAAAAGTTCATCAACATTTCTTTACAAATTAATTAAGATCATTTTCCTGGCCTTATTTAATCTCATGACACATAAGCATTGCAATGAATTTATAGTTAAAATGTGATTGGTTTTTACAACCACTTTACCAATCATATACTTTAAAAAGGTTGGGAAAAATATCAGATCAGTAGATTATCCAAATCCCTAAAACTAACTTCAAACTAGTCCAAAATCTTATATAAATTTCTTAATTTTTCTTCTTCCAAAAAAAAAAACTCAAAGAACTTGAAATTCCATAATAATGAAAAAGGATATATAACAATTAGGTTTCTTAAGTTGTCTTCTTCCAAACAAAACTCAAAGAACTAGAAATTCCATAATATATATATATTTATAAATTGAATTTGTATCATCTACTTATCTAATTTTTTCTAACCTCATATAATCTTATGAAACATAAGTATTGTAATGAATGAGTGATTTAGATATAATTGATTTTCATAGTCACTTTAGTAACAACCAATTATATATTTTTAAAAAGTTAAGAAAAAAATCAGATCAGTAGAGGATCCAAACCCAATAAAAATTATGTTTATTAAGTTGTCTTCTTCCAAACAAAACTAAAAGAATTTAAAATTCTATAAAAATAAAAATAAAAATTAGGTTATATTTATGATCCTCAAAAGTCATCTCGACTTTCCCATTTTTAGTTTTTTTTTTTTTTAAAGGTAAATTTGTATTTAATAGTTAATACAACATGCTAGTCTTTTTTTCTCGGTTGACACGTTGTATTCAAATTCTTTATGTGTATTTTAAGTTAGTATTTAAGGGAAAAGTTCAAAGGTTTGGTGCATGATCCCATCAATCCATCAAAATTAAATACTTTTATTAAATTTCGTTAAAAATTCTTTATCATTAATTGACTTCTGTTTTTTTTTTTCAAATGAAATAATTTCGATTATTTTATAATATAGGAATTTAAAAAAAAATTAAAAAGTAAGATGCATCATGTGGAAGTGAACCTATTATTTTAATATATATAGTGTAAACTAAATGTAATTAATATATAAACATTTTTATAATTATATAGTAAGGAAAATTCACATTATATCATGTAGATTTTACATTCACTCAGTGAATTATATTTTAGATTTGTATAATTGAATGCTAAATTTGTAAATTGACAACAATTATATAGTTTTAACAAAAAAAATCCTATTTTAATATTAATTTTACAGTATTTGCATTTTAATGACCACTTTATAAAATCATCTTATATACATTACAATTTAAACGTAAATAAAATCAATTAAATTTAGATACGAATGCAATTTAATTTATGACACTTGTTTCGCAATTACTCTGAGATTTCATCCACTAAACATTATATTTAAATTTAAAAATTAAGAATCCACAAAAAAAAAATCCATAAAAACAAAAAGAAAAAACAGTATGGTGAGATATTGAAAGATGAAGAAGTCAACAAAAGGAGGTTAAAATCATAATTTAAGTATATGAAAAAAAAAACTAAGAAAAATGGGTCGGCAAATCGGCATAATAGCCGAATAATTCAAATTAAAAGTCACTGTAATTATTAATTAACACCTAAAAAAGAAAAAGAAAGTGAAAGCGTAGTGCTTACACTTGTCTAGATCTTTTCGATCTCTTTCAACTTTCAAGAGGATATTATTCAAATCCAATCAAATCAGAATAAAAATATAATTTATCATTCACTTTTTAAAAGAGTCATCCTATGGATTCTACTAGAATATCATGATGACATGGTAAGATAGTTTTATTCTAACTTGTTTATTAATTTCATTCTTATTCATAACATTTTAGTTGAATAAATTGTCACCTCATAAATTAATAATTTATTCGATGTGCAGAATTCATGCTTTGCTCACGTCATGTGACATGAAATCTGATGAGATTCATATATTTATTATATTATAATATTATATACATAAAAAGATTTTCTCCAACTCTCGAACAAAACAACTTCATTCAACTAATTCATAACTATAGAAATTTATAGGTAAAGGATTATTTAGAACTCTCTTGAAATAATATATTTGTTGAAATCTAATAAGTTATTTCTGGATATTGAATTTTAATAAACTCTTTTAATAAGATTCTTTAAATAAGATTTTTCTTCGGTTCCATTAATATTGAAGAACAACTTCTTCCTTTTTAATTATTATTATATTATTTATATATATATATATACCTTTTTTTTATCTTTTTAATTAAATTCAACTGATATCATAAAAATTATATCATTAGAAATATCTCATCTAAATCTTTAAAATGAGAATAATCTTGAATATTAATGATAACATATTAATAATTTTAAAGGTTATTCAAATGATTTTCATTTTCACCTAAAAATAATTAGAATTGTGGGCGATAGGAGAGGAGTTTGAATGTTTTTATTAAAATAATATAAATTTATTTATAATTGAAGAGTCTTTTGGAACGACTCTTCTTTTTTCACTCCTTAAACTGACACATAGGTAAGCAAACAGACAGTTGAATAGTGAAATTATAAGAGTTTTTTTATGATGCTCTTACATATCAGTCCAGTCGTGCAACTTCCTTTTATATTAATAATAAAGGCTACTAAGGACTCATTTGAGATAACTTTTATTTTTGGTTTTTGGTAGAAAAAAATAAGTAAAAGTCTGATATCAGAAATAACTTTTAAGATTGTTTAGTTATAACATTTTAAAATCTCTATTAATTATAATATGACTTTTTTACCCATGAAGAAGAGCTTTTGATCATGTTTTGTTGTAATGAATTAAAATCACTTCTAACTATAATATAACATTTTTATCTAAATTGGAATAAATAATATATTTCAATTGGAATAATATAAAATTCTTTTGAATTATATTACCATCTCCATAAATTTAGTTTTTTATAATCATATTTTTAGGGTCAATATTCATTTCATTTCATTCCTTTATAATATTTTGTTATTAAGCTTTTTTTTTTTTAAATAATACATTTTTTATTGAATAAAAGCATTAATATAAAATGATAAAACCAGTAAACAAACTAGGAGGGGCATTCGCTCAAAACCAATCCACATCTGGATGGAAATCCTCAATCCAGAAATGGTAATTGACAATTGCATTTTAACATATTCATTTTGATTCTTCATCCTCATTTGTTTTTTTTTTTTTAGGAATTTAACATTTTTATACAAGCCCAATTTTTAATAAACTCATATTCAACGTATTATATATATATATAAAAAAGAATTAATAAAAAAATAGATTCAATATATTCATACAAACCCAAATTCAACTAAATCAATTTCCAGAAACCTAGAACCTAACACTAAATCCACACAACCTAGAACTAAAACTGAGCCACCACTTCCAAACCACCACCAAACAGCCGTCACAGAACCCATCACCGCCCAACCCAAGTCCGTCGTCGAATCCATCTCCGCCTTCCATTCGAAACCAGAAACCCTTTCCGCAACCAAAATCAAACCCAAAAAACCCTTTCACCACCACAATCGAACATCCACAAACGAAACCCAAACTCACACACACACATACACACACACACACTCTATGCATGATCTAAACCGTTAGAATTGATATGTTGCTGCAATTTAGACGAAATCGATCCGTCGCCGCCGCGATTCACATCAGCTTCGAATCGATCGAATCAACCCGCCGTCATGATTCAGACCTAATTCCTAATCAATCCGACCGGCGATGGAAGTCGATTTGTGGGGTTTTATGGCGGTGAGGGTTGACTGAGTTTGATTTTGTTTTTGCGTTTGATTTTGTCGACTAAGTGTGAGAGATGAGTTTGTCGACTGAGTGAGAGAGATGAGACTGGCGTGAGAGATGGTGAGGTTTCAATTGGAATTGGATATAGGGTACATATGGAATTATTTGTTTGTTATTTATACCAATAAGGGTAAAATTGACAAATAAAAGTTTCATTTAATTGTTCAGTTGGCTTCCTAAAAGCACTTCCAAGAGAAGCATCTATGCTAATGCTACTTGTAAAAAAGCTTCTAACGTCAAGACGCTCTTCTCCTATTTTATCCAAATCGTTGGAAATTTTGTGAAATCTCTCATTGTGAGAGCAAAAAAGTTGAGTATGATAAATACCATAGAAATGGAAGAATAAAGTGGATTCGAATTCTCCTTCGTGAGAACTTCGAAATGGTATACTCAAATTCATAAAATGGTTAATGGGTGAATAAGAAATTGAGTCTCAAATGTGTAGGGATTAAAAAGAATCTCACATTGCTTAGGGAAATCATTTATAAGTAGTTTATAAGTGAATGTGTGATATGAGCTTTCAACATGTATGGCATAGAGGCTCTCTCTCGCGCGCACAGGGGGGGAGGTGCAAATCATGGACTCCGAACCTTCGAATGCACGACTCGTGTGTGGGCGCGATCCGCGGACACGAATGCCGCTCCGATTGGACCGTGAGAGTCCAGTTGACCTTTTGCCACTTCCCTAAGTCAACGTTTTTGATTGTGATGAATAAGGAAAGCTTTAATTGTTTGGATTCTGATTTCTTACTTGATCACTAAGAATACAGAATCGGGTTTTAATTAGAAATAAATCTCTTTGGAGAATATTATCTAATTAAATTATTTCCTTATTAAATCAAAAAAGAATTTTCCAAAAATAATCCCGAATTAATTCCAAAACCCTAGTGTTTCGGTTTGGGTATTTAATATCTCTAATATTTTGTTCAACACATACAGAAAAACAATTCCAGTTTTCTTTTGAGCAGCCAATTTCTTTTCTTCTCTGGTCTTCTTGGTAAGTTCAAAACTCGGTTTGAATTCGCTGGTAGTGGATAGTTCTTAGGCCTACCACTGTTGAACCGTTATATCCTGGGAGACAATCGCCTAATACACATACGGTGTTGTCCGGTGAAATTGTCTTAAGGACACCGTGTGAAACACGGGCCTCGGATCAAACTCTGTTTTCTAACGTTACTTTTTGTTTTCTTTGATACCAGTAAGGTTTGATTGCAAATTACGTTTTTACAATCTTAAGACAATTTTCTTTTCTTTTTAAAACTATTTTCAAACAACGTCTGCTTATTTAAACTTTATGGTATCGGAGTTCTGGTTCAGATCGTAACAGACTTAAAAAATAAATCATTGATTCAGTTTTCAACTGTGGTAATCGGGTTCCTCTGGAACACTGATTCAATTTGGAATTTGGGTTCTTCGAAACACTGATTTCAATTTTATATACATACGTCACCTGTGGAAATCGGGTTCTTTGGAACACTGGTTTCGAAATCAATTACGATTCAATTGTGTTATCGGGTCTGCAATATTAGACACTGATTGTGATTTCCATCGTGAAATCTGATTTGATATCAACTGATATCTGTGCTATTATTTCTGTGATACTAAAACGATTTTGCTTTTGTTTCAGATATTATGGTAAACAAATCGAATGTGAACTCCAGTGTTCCACTAGAGACTCCAGAAGTTAATCCAAGTATGGGATTAGATACTTCAGCTGTGAACTCTGTGCTTGTTGGCCAGGTACCAGTAGTAGTACCTACTGTGGCTACAACGACTCCGACCATCAACTCCTTCGTGAGAAACATGCTTGATCCGGTGATAAGCCAGTATATGAGTCAAGGGAATGTTCCCATGGAAAATCCATACATGAATTCGGTACCTTTACCGATAAATCATATGGAGAAACCTGATAAGTTCAGTGGACCGAATTTTAAACGATGGCAGCAAAAGATGCTGTTTTATCTGACCACATTGAACCTTGGCAGATTCTTGACTGAAGATGCTCATAAACCTAATAATGGTGAAAAAAGAGATGTTCAGGTATGGAATGCTATTGATGCATGGAATCACTCGGATTTTCTGTGCCTAATTACATACTGAACTGGCTGTCAGATTCGCTATATAGCGTTTATTCTTCAAAAAACAACCATAGAACTGTGGGAATCATTAGACCGTAAATACAAAACTGAGGACGCTGGTTCCAAGAAGTTTATTTTTGGTCGATTTATTGATTACAAGATGGGGGATTCTAAGACAGTTATGAGTAAAGTCCAAGAGCTACAGGTGATTCTGCATGAGATACATGCTGAAGGGATGGCCCTGAGTGAAACTTTCCAGGTGGCTGCAATCATTGAGAAGATTCCTCCTTCATGGAAAGAGTTCAAAAACTATCTCAAACACAAGCGAAAGGAGATAAAGATCGAGGATCTGATTCTCAAGCTTCGTATTCAGGAAGATCACATGAAGTATGACAAGAAAGATGTCAATGCGCCTGAAGCGAAGATCAATGTGGTTGAGCATGGGTAAAGTTCTAAACCAAAGAAGAACAAGCCTAGGAAAAGATCCAAATTGGGTTCTAAGGGAGAAGTCTCTAAGAAGCCAAAATTCCAAGGGAAGTGCTTCAACTGTGACAAGCTGGGTCACAAATCTTCTGAGTGCAGGTTGCCAAAGAAAAAGAAGAATCACAAGGCAAACATGGTTGCTGGGATCTCAAGAGATGTAACTGAGATCAATCTCTCTGTAGTTGTGACAGAAGCAAACCTTGTTAGGTCAAACCCAAGGGAGTGGTGGTTGGATACTGGGGGTCACTCATCATAAATGCTCTGACAGGGAGATGTTCAATATATTTGAAGAAATGAAGAATGAAGAAAAGTTGTATATGGGCAACTCAGCCACATCTGACGTGAAGGGACGTGGTCAAGTCATTCTCAAGATGACCTCTAATATAACCCTGAGCTTGAACAATGTGCTGTATGTACCTGATATACGTAAAAACTTGGTTTCCGGTTCGTTGATCAATCAGTAAGGGTTCAAGATGGTGATTGAATCAGACAAAGTGGTTTTAACCAAGCAGGGAACTTATATGGGTAGGGGATATGTAACTGAAGGGTTGTTTAAGCTTAATGTATCTGTTGTCAAAAGAACAATCAATAAAGATAATTCTTCAATTTATTTGCTTGAGTCTTCCAATCTATGGCATGGTAGACTAGGACACGTTAATTATGATACCCTACGTAGATTAATTAACTTAAATCTTATTCCCGCATTCAATATTGATCCTAAACATAAGTGTGAAGTTTGCGTTGAAGCAAAACTAACAAGGTCATCATTTCAAACTATTGAAAGGAAATCTAAACCTCATGATTTAATTCACACAGATATATGTGATTTAAAATTTGTTCAAACAAGAGGTGACAACAAATATTTCATCACATTTATAGATGATAGCACCAAATACTGCTATGTATATTTGTTGAAAAACAAGGATGAAGCTATAGAGAAGTTTAGTCTCTATAAAACTGAAGTTAAGAATCAACTCAACAAGAAAATCAAGGTACTGAGAAGTGACCGAGGTGGTGAATATATAGCACCGTTTGGTCAATTTTGTGCTCAACACGGAATCATACATCAAACTACTGCACCATATTCCCCTCAGCAAAACAGTATTGCAGAACGTAAAAATCGTACATTGAAAGAGATGCTGAATGAAATGCTGATAAGTTCTGGAGTGCCTCAGAACATGTGGAGTGACGTTATATTGTCTAGCAATTACCTTTTAAACAAGGTACCCCGAAAGAAAGAAGACAAGACACCATATGAACTATGGAAAGGAAGAAAGACATCCTATAAATTCTTACGAATGTGGGGGTGTCTTGCCAAAGTAGCAGTACCTATACCTAAGAAGGTGAAAATAGGTCTGAAAACTGTTGACAGTATTTTCATTGGATATGCACAAAACAGTAGTGCTCATCCATTCTTGGTCTATAAATTTGACATATCAGATATACACAAAAACACGATAATGGAATCTAGAAATGCAATGTTCTTTGAACATGTATTTCTATGTAAATCCAATGATGAAGCAAGTTTGTCAAAACGAACACATGCTGATAGTTGTGAGGACCAAGAACAAGGAAATGAAGTAGAGGATGAACCTAGACGTAGCAAAAGAACAAGGACGAAAACGTCTTTTGGTCCAGATTTTATAACCTATTTGCTAGAAGGTGAACCTCAAACTTTCAAAGAAACGGTAAGCTCTTCTGAAGGACTCTTGTGGAAAGTGGCAATTAAGAGCGAAATTGATTCCATCCTTCAAAACCGTACTTAGGAATTAGTGGATCTTCCTCCAGGATGTAAACCGCTAGGATCCAAATGGATTTTCAAAAGAAAGATGAAAACAGATGGATCAATTGATAAGTATAAGGTCAAACTTGTAATTAAAGTTTACAATCAACGAGAAGACCTAGACTACTTTGATATATATTCTCCTGTGACGAGAATAACCTCCATTAGAATGATACTTGCAATCGCAGCTTTGCGAAATCTTGAAGTACATCAAATGGATGTGAAAACGCCTTTCTTAAATGGAGATTTAGATGAAGAAATTTACATGGAACAACCTGAGGGTTCTTCTGCTCCAGGACAAGGAAAGAAAGTCTGTAAATTGGTGAAGTCTTTATATAGTTTAAAGCAAGCACCAAAACAATGGCATGAGATATTTGACAATGTTATGATGTCAAACGGATTTAAGATTAGCGAATGTGACAAATGTGTTTATGTCAAGGACACGGAAATTGGCTATGCCATTGTGTCCCTTTACGTTGATGACATGTTCATTGTTGGTAGTGATGATAAAGTGGTCAAATCTACCAAGGATATGTTGAAATCAAGATTTAATATGAAAGATATGGGACCGACTGATGTAATGTTGGGAATAAAAATCTCAAGGACATCTAACGGACTCATACTAAGTCAATCACACTATATTGACATGATTCTTGAGAAATTCAACAAAAATGATTTTGGAATTTCTAGAACACCAGTAGATACAAATCTACATCTATCCAAGAACAAGGGTGAGAGCATCTCTCAACTAGAATATTCTCAGTGATAGGAAGTTTGATGTACTTAACCAGTTGTACAAGACCAGACATAGCGAATGCAGTCAGCAAATTAAGCAGATATACGAGTAATCTAGGAACCGATCACCGGAAAGGAATAGTAAGAGTACTGAAGTACTTACGATTCACTCGTAATCATGGACTGCATTATACCAGATATCCAGCTGTCCTAGAATGAGACATTGATGCTAAATGGATATCTGATATAAAGGATTCAAAATCCACTAGTGGGTATGTGTTCACACTATGTGGTGCGGCGGTATCTTGGAAATCCTCCAAACAAACATGTATAGCCAGATCCACCATGGAATATGAGTTTATAGCATTAGATAAATGTGGAGAGGAGGCTGAATGACTACACCAATTCTTAGAAGATATTCCAAGATGGCCAAAGCCTGTGCCGACGATTTGCATTCACTGTGATAGTCAATCATCAATAGGAAGAGCACAGAGCAATATGTATAATGGGAAGTCTAGACATATACGTCGAAGATATAATACCATTAGATAACTAATCTCAACTGGGGTTATCACTATTGACTATGTAAGGTCAAAAGATAACATTGCGGATCCGCTAACTAAAGGGTTAAACAGAGAACTAGTTGAGACATCATCGAGAGGAATGAGACTAAAGCCCATTAGATAAAAGGTCGATACAATGGACACCCAACCTAGTTGACTGGAGATCCCAAGATCTAGGTTCAATGGGACAACCAAGTTGTAAGACTCAGTTGGATCACTGTGGGGGTTACCCTCAAATCCATTCCTATGATGAAACAGTGATGCCCGTAGGGAAAAGGTTAAACTGTGGTTTTTAATGATTCTTATGCGTCGAAATTCCTAGCTATGGAAATCCTAGCAGAGTAAAGCGGGTTACCTTAATTAAGAAATCACCTATGTGAGAGAGAAGTGGGGCCGATTCTAAAAGAGAATAGTGAAGGGCTATATTCTCCAGAGACTCTCTCACAGAACCAGACGCATGTTCATGGCCAAAACGAACATAAAAATGAGAACCAAATCGGGTCTGGAAGATACCTGTGTAAGGTGTGTGATCGTTTACACAAAACGACAGAACAATTCAAGGATATCACATCTACTGATCAGCCAGTAAAGTAAGCATACCTTTACAAGGGAAGGTTCAAAGGGTAACACCTACCTATCCTATGCAGGTTTCGACCGTTTGAACTTACCAAACATCTTCTTTGTGTCTCCTAGGTCAATTTCATTCATGTGGGGGATTGTTGGAAATTTTATGATAATCTCTCATTTTAAGAGCAAAAAATTGAGTATGATAAATTCCATAGAAATGGAAGATTAAAGTGGATTCGAATTCTCCTCCGTGAGAACTTCGAAATGGTATACTCAAATTCACAAAATGGTTAATGAGTGAATGAGAAATTGAGTCTCAAAGTGGACCCATTGTGTAGGGATTAAAAGGAATCCCACATTGCTTAGGGAAATCATTTATAAGTAGTTTATAAGTGAATGTGTGATATGAGCTTTCAACATGTATGGCATAGAGGCTCTCTCTCGCGCGCACAGGGGGGGGGGGGGTGCAAATCATGGACCCCGAACCTTCGAATGCACGACTGGTGTGTGGGCGCGAACCACGGACACGAATGCCGCTCCGATTGGACCGTGAGAGTCCAGTTGACCTTTTGCCACTTCCCTAAGTCAACTTTTTTGATTGTGATGAATAAGGAAAGCTTTAATTGTTTGGATTCTGATTTCTTACTTGATCACTAAGAATACAGAATCGGGTTTTAATTAGAAATAAATCTCTTTGGAGAATATTATCTAATTAAATTATTTCCTTATTAAATCAAAAACGAATTTTTCAAAAATAATCCCGAATTAATCCCAAAACCCTAGTGTTTCGGTTTGGGTATTTAATATCTCTAATATTCTGTTCAACACATACAGAAAAACAATTCCAGTTTTCTTTTGAGCAGCCGATTTCTTTTCTTATCTGGTTTTCTTGGTAAGTTCAAAATTCAGTTTGAATTCACTGGTAGTGGATAGTGCTTAGGTCTACCATTGTTGAACCGTTGTATCCTGGGAGACAATCGCCTAATACACATACGGTGTTGTCCGGTGAAATTGTCTTAAGGACACTGTGTGAAACATGGGCCTCGGATCAAACTCTGTTTTCTAACATTACTTTCTGTTTTCTTTGATACCAATAAGATTTGATTACAAATTACGTTTTTACAATCCAAACAGCTATAAAAGCTGATCTTGGTTCTCAAAAGAGTTTCCAAACCTCCCAAAAGCTCTCCCAAAAGCTTATATATCGTGGGAATATAGTCTCGATATGATCCGATATTATTATTATTATTATTATTATTTGATATATCGGTTTGAGTTTAGTATATTTACAAACCGAATGATTGTATTTTCTATCAAGTCACATTGTGAGTAATAGTCCAGACCGCGATAAGTCAATAACAAGTTTCAATCCTGACATGTGCCAATATGCTTAGAGATTCAACTTACTAGATTAGTTTTTAATTATCGTATTTCAATATAAAGATAAAATCAAAAATTACACGTCATCTTTTAATATAGTTGGTAGTGCATCTCCTATCTATATAAGTGGTGAGAAGTTCAAATCCAACCATATGCATTTTACAAACATATGAGGAGCGTTTTCTCTCTAATTATGGAAATAGTGTTATCTTCAGTTATAAGAGTAGATATATAAGACATACATATATTGTTTGATCTCGATAGATTTCGATAATCATATTACTGTAGTTTTCATAACACTTCATATAAAAAAGATATATATATATATAAAATTTATCTCTCGTAACTCCCCACAACTATATAGTTAATGCACAGTAACTATACTACTATAGTATATAAATCCTTAGAATAAAATGCTTGTAAATATTAATGATTTTTGAATACTCAAAATTCAAAAAGACTTTTGGCTTTATTGAAATTCCATGTGAAAAAGAACCCAAGAGACAAAAGAGGCTCCATTTTAGAAAGCTCTCTCTCTCTCTCTCTTCCCTCCCCCACATCTTCTCTCTCGAGAGTTGAGTCCAAACAAAAACTCTACACTCTCTCTCTCTCTCGCGTCTGAAATTCAAGTTCTCCATCCCAATATTTTCTGGGATCCATTAGTGTGGCTTCGCTCGATCGATCGATTGTTACCAGTCACTTGAAGTTTGAAGAAACACTCAACTTGTAAGTTTTCTTTTTTGTTTATTTTCACACACTTTGAACATCTGGATCTGTCTGAATATTTATTTTTAATCTTTTTTTTTTTTCATTTGCATTTTCAAGAAAATGATTTTGTGAAAATTTCGAATTTTTTGTCTGGCTTCAATTCTAATAAAAAATATTTTCAGTTTTGGTTAAAACAACAATTAATTCCATTTCATTTTATGAGAAATTATAATATTAATGGAGATAGTTTAAATTTAATTGATATTAGTTCCTTTTATACAAAATTGCTAAAAAGTCCCTTTAATTTTAAGTGGAATTTGTTTGTCACGAACACAAATATCATTTGTCACGAAAAAAAGTTATCTGTCACGATAAAACAATTTTTGTAACGAAAAACATAATTATTTTTCACCATTTTTTTATTAATACAGAAAATCATTTGTCACAAAAAAAATATTTGTCACGTCAAAAATAAATTTTCACGAAAAATATATTTATTTTTCTTGGAAAAAAATCAATTTTCACAATTTTTTTTTTGGAAGAAACTAAAATAATAAAATGAAAATTAGTGAAATTTATAAAAAAAGTGTGAAACGCGTGGAATTAGCTGGATGTTTCATTTGGACAGTTGTTTGTTTTCTGGTCAATTTCTGGCCGATTAGTGTAATCAAGGACTGTTCTATTAACATCTTCAATGTTGTAGATGGGTCGGCCTAACCGGCCTATTTAATCTGGTCTGTCATGGCCTATTTAATCTGGTATGTATGTATGTACGTACGTGCACAGTATGTATTCGTATAATGTAACCAGCTGAATTTTCCATATGTATAGTCTTTTTATTGTATGGTAGGGTGCAGCTAATAACTATAAAAAGAGAATTTTTTCATGAAATAATTATAGTTCAAATTATTATTTTATTATGAGAATTTATGGTTTTTGAAGTTAAAAATGTTTAATTAAATATTATTGTGGAAAAAATGAGGGTGTTGTAAATTTGTGCTAATTATAGGTGAGATTTTTTATAATTAATTAGTTTTATTATATGCATATACATGTATAGATTACTGATTGGTGCTTGTCTTTTGTTTTTATGTGACCAGGTATATTATTGTCGGCTCTCTGTTTTGATCAACTCTTTAAATGGCTACATCTTTGGTAAGAATTAATCTCCATCGCTTGAACCATATTTGTTTTGAGCCTGTTTGAAATGTTTAATATATATAAACAAACATTGTAGTTTATCTAAGAAAAAATTTATTGTGCAGTTATAAGAGGCCATCACGCCTGGCCTAAATGTGGCTTCATCACTGTCTGTGTGTGTTGATTTTAACCTACTAATATAACGTTTTCACCAAGAAAGACTATATGTTATTTTGCCTAGTAGTAGTAGTACTATGTGTTCATCATGTAATACAGAGAATCATAATCTTGATCGTATCCGTTATATAAGGTTGCATTATGTATGTCATTTTTGTTTTTAATCATAAGATATTACTTGTAGTTTGTAGCACAATGGACATATTAAATTTCTGCTTTACATTGGTGTATTGTTAATATATCACTCTTACAAAATTGTGGTCTTCCTCACCATAATTCGGCGGGGTTCCTCAGCTAAATATTTGGAAATTCAATTGGCTTCGACATAATATATATATATATTTTTTTTCTTTCAGATTCACTCGAATAAGATGATGAAGAGAATGGACTCAAAAAAGTCGCATTCGTGGTGGTGGGATAGCCACGTGAGTCCTAAAAATTCTAAGTGGCTTGCAGACAATCTTGAAGGTAAGCAACTGAGAATGCATTTATGTTTCGGTCCTATTTTTGGTTTATAAGCTAAGGTGTGTTGAAACAGAGTTTTGTTAATATATTGTTCGTTTTGAACTGTCATTTTTTCCTGCTATCTTTTCCTACACTATCAAATAAATGGGTGGTTTCAAATAATCGAATCTTTCGATATATTGACGTCTCTGCAGTCTTTGTTTTTGCCTTTTATTTGACCGAAACATGGAATTTTCTTTTTGTGAACATCCTAAAAAGAGCAGGTTGAATATGTTTAAAAGTGGAAAATGGTTGGATAATTTTAGTCACTCAATTTCCTCTTAATGTCTGTTGGTCTTGGTGTTGCCTGATTCCAACAGCCAGGCTGTTGGGACCGGAAAATTTTCGGTTCATTCAATTGAACTTTGAATAGAAAAAAAAGAAGAAAAAAATTGAATTCTTAATTGTTTTGATTGCCAAAATGCCTAATAAGAAACTAAGCATTCGATCTCTGTCTTCAGAGATGGATCAGAGCGTTAAACGGATGTTGAAGCTAATTGAAGAGGATGCAGATTCTTTTGCAAAAAAGGCTGAGATGTATTATAAGAAGAGGCCACAACTAATATCTCATGTGGAGGAGTTCTACCGCATGTATAGGTCGTTGGCTGAGCGTTACGATCATGTAACGGGGGAGTTGAGGAAGAATGCTCCGATGGACCTCCAATCACAAGGCTCCAGCATTTCTGACATGGGCTCGGAACTGCCCTCCGTATGTCCCTCTCCTGAAGTCAGGCTAAGTCGTAGAAAGTCTGGCCCCCGAGCTGCTGGTTTTGAGTTTTTCCTAGGCTCGAATGGAAGTACTAGCAGCGATTATTACCAAAAGGAAGGAGATGAATCGTCATCATTAACTGATTCCGAGCCAGAATCTGATGATTCCTCTGTGAACAATTACTCGGTTAGTGGTGGTGGTGGTGGTGGTGATAATGGGATGCAGAGGAGGATCATTGAGTTGGAGATTGAGCTTCGTCAAGTGAAAGAGAAACTCCGATTTCAACAGGTAGAAAGCACGGATGATTCGGTAAAAGGTGGGAAAAATGAGAATTGTGTAGATCATCTTGCGAGCATTGCTAGATATGAGCAAGATTTGAGACTTGCTAATGAAAAGATACAGCTTTCAAGAGAAGAAATTACTCGGTTGAAGATGGAGCTCCAAAAATATAAATCAGAAGTTACCAATGATTCACAAGCTGAACCCGGATCATATGTGGAGAAAGATGTTGAGACACGGGCGGCTGAGACAGACTCTGAAGGAAGGATTAGTGAGCTGAATCAAGTGGAAACTTTGGCACCGGATAACAAGATTCAAGCATTGGAAGAAGAGCTAAGAATCACGAAAGAGAAACTTCAGGTTTCGGAAGTAGAGATTGCTAGCTTGAAACGAGATATCGAAACGGGAAAATCTGAAAAGATCAGGACTTTGCAGAATCAACTTGAGTTGGCTCAGAAAGACATTGCTGCATGGAAAGCTAAGGTGAATTCCGAGAGAAGAGAGGTGTCGAAGCTGCAGGAAAGAATTACCCGGTTGAAAACTAGTTTGACAGACCGTGATCACGAGGTCAGGGATTTGAAGCTAGCAGTATCAGATGCCGAGGAGAAGATTTTCCCAGAAAAGGCACAGATTAAGGCTGAAATATCAGGATTGTTTGAGGAGAAGACTCGTTTGGAGGAGCAGCTAAAAGAATGGGAACAACACGGCAGGTCTCTAGAGGAGGAGATAAGAAGGATAAAGGCAGAGAAAACGAAAATGGAGGAAAGACTTAAAGCTGAAATTGAGAAGTTAAAAACAGACATTACCAAGAGAGACAATAGCATAGAAGACTTAAACGGAAGCCTTGATGCTTTAAAATCCGCAAGAGATGGACTCAACGAAGAACTTCTTAAACTCAAAGCAGATTTGATATCTCGAGATGATCAAATCGATCAACTAGAAAAGCATTTGCATGATTTACATATGGAACATATGGAGCTAAATGCCCATGCAGATGAGGCTCGTAAGCTATTACGGGAGCTGAGATCAAGAACCAAGGAACTCGAGGTAGAGATTGAGAAACAAAGAGTCGTAATCCTGGAAGGAGCAGAAGAGAAACGGGAAGCTATACGACAACTGTGCTTCTCACTGGAGCATTATAGAAACGGGTATCTTAGGCTTCGCGAAGCATTTGTAGGAAACAAAAGAGTTCCAGTTTTAGCTTCATGAGTTTGCCATATATACATATATCATTATAGTGTCTGTATGTATTGTAATGTTGCTTATGTGCATCTGGTGCATGTTTCTCCGCCATTTCACAAAATTTTGTTACTTGTCATGGTTGAGATCTTTGGTTTTGTTTTCCTGAACATACACAATATTCAAGAAAACATATAGCATGGTCACCCTTATTAGGGAATCACTTTGGCACAGTGAGAAAACTTACCCGGCGGTGGTTTGCAGACAGGTAGATAGCTGAACTGCCCCGGGTGGTGGTGGCTGGCAAGTATCTGATTGTCGGAAAATCTGTTTATGGTTGTTTTAGTTTGGGCTGTATTTGTATGAAATGTGTTGTGAATGAAAAATTGGCTGGTGTTTTTGCCACAGTTTCTGACCATTTCTGGTTCTCTGAAAATTGAAATTCAAAAGAATATTCGCGCCAGGTAGGGGTCGAACCTACGACTTTCTGCTTAGGAAACAGACGCTCTATCCACTGAGCTACAGGCGCTTTGTTAATAATTCTATGATGTAATGTTATATGAAATTTGAAAAGAATAAAATCAGTAGTTTCCAAGTTATTTGTTTTTTTTTTTTTTGTTTCCTTTCGTTATCATCTCATCGTCCATTTGGTAATTTAGTATCATTCTCAGTAATATCTTACAGTGAAAACTATATCCCAGATCAAGATTGATAAGCATATAACTGTCATGACTCATGATTGGTAATTTTTCTATTGACTAGATGGACCAATGACCATAAATGGTTTGTTAATAAAATGTTAAAAACTTTTACGTGATTTGAAATCAATTGAACATTGTTTGTTTTCCATTTTCTAAAAACTTATAATTCTATCAAACCCTTTTAAAACTATTTTTGGATCTCGATCAAGTCAGCCAACCACATAGTTATATTTCAAACGGGCTGTTGCCTGAACCATGCAGACCTGTACATGTCCTACATGCATCTTCATAGCTGTCACAAGCATCAAAGATCTCTATAGATTTTTCTTTTACTAATATCCTGCAATCCCACGACCGCCCGACCTTTCTTTATTCAACGAGCCCTAAACAATAAACGTACGACAGCCTTGGTGTGAGTTGGGTTCGATTCGCATGGCAATAAACATGGAGGATAAATGTCTCGTTTATCAAACAATCATTTATATTCCAGAATAGCCAAAAACCAATAAAATAAAAAATAAAAAATTAACATCAAAGCTTGATCGGCAAAGAAATGGAAACTGTGAACCAATAGATTGCTCTCATAGATTCCGAGTATCTGTCACCAAATATTTCATTCCAGTATGAAGCAGTTTTCGGATAGAACATTTCAAAGATATACAATGTACAGAACCTGTAAGCCAATCCACCAAACTCTAATTGCATCAAACCCAGTTTGTATGTGTTGCTATTCACTAAGTACATTGATGTTGTATGGGAACAACATGAATGAAACATGAAACAACTTGCAAGAAACTTGATCACCAGCACAGTTGAACTCGAACCCAGGCGTTGGTGGCATAATAAGACCTGTAAATACAATTTTTTTTTTGTCAGGACAATTTAAAACACACATAATAGACAAAAATGTTCACCAACCTTTCGATTTCTGAGCCTGGATCATCGATCATCGATCATCTTTTGCGAGGAATCCAAGTGGACTTCTATTAATCATCCCAAGCACTATCTGCTGCACCCTCTTTTTTCATGTTTGAAGCCGCAATCATGAATTTATACTTGTCTTCAATGTTCACTGATGCAGGTCCATTCATTGCAAGCTTGGACATTGCAATTCTTGCTCCTTTTTGTGCTGCTGCTGCTTCTCTCTCCTTCCTTCTTGCAATCTAAATGCAAAGAGCATGAAACTGTACTTAACAAGAAGGAGATAGCTACACACGTAAACCATTTAAGGTAGGAAGTTTAAATAATAATCCTACTTTATTCCTCCAGTTGGCAAACGACAAGTAACACTAAAAAAATAGGACAGCATGCAAAGTTGAAGTGAAAGATTTAGCTAATCGAACTGAAGTTATTACTATACTGCAAATTTTTACCTTGCCAGTTGCAAATCCTATAACATTCCCAGATTCAGCATCTGCTATTGCTTTCTTTATTTGTGCAACGAGGAACTGGAGTAGGTCAAACCAAACAAAGACATTAGTGTAATATCTACTCGGGGGAAGGAGCAAAAGAAATAGAAAGACAGAGGAAAGTAGAGAATACCATGTCACGATCTGTGTAAAACGAAGTAGCATGGCCCATTGATCCAGCGCGTCCAGTCCTTCCAATCCGGTGTACATAATCTTCCATGGTCTATATATATAATTGATGCAGCCATAACTGAAGCTTCAGATTCGCTATTTCACAAAAAATTAATCTCGACTGAAAAGATGAGGCTAATGAGATGGTGACAAATCAGAACAGAAAGAGTTCATGACCAATTGACCATAGGCAGAGATGTAGGTCATGAGGGGGAACTTGGCTCACCACAACCTGAGAGTTGCATCATATGATATCTTCGACAAGACCAATCCCAATGACGTTTTGATTTATTTCTAATGGTTATATTATACAACATTCTCAATTGATCAACTAATCACGTCAAGTTAGCAACTAGAAAAACAAACTGGTTATCAAAAATGGCTCACTTGCAGCCAAAAGTACCTTTGGAAGATCTAGATTAACAACATGTGAAACTCCAGTGACATCCAAACCACGAGATGCAACATCTGTCGCAACCTGCAAATAAAGACTTCAATTACCTCAGCGTTTAAAGGATAATTTCAGAATTTCCCTATCATATTCAAATAGAACCCAGAGAAACAGAAATTATAAATGGTCACCAAAAGAAAAAACAAAACGGTGAAATTTAGGCTCAATCAAATGCCACACACCACTTGATATGATACAACTGATAATAATCTCACAATCTCAAGTTCATACCACTGTTAATAATCACACGATTTCATAAAACTTCACTGAATACCTTGCATCTCACCATACCAATATATTAACAACGATTGCAACTTCATTAAAAATTGTAAAGAAATTAAATCACTGTCATTTCCAGATACCCTAATAATTATTCCATGCCACTACTTCTGTCAATGGATATCATACTTGTTTTAATTGGCTGCAATCCGAGATTATGTATAAGACCTGAAATCATAAAGCTAGGGGCCATTTCGCATTACCATACTATGCAATATGATCAGTCATGATAAACATGGTTTTGTGCACAAGCATCAAAGCTGTATAGCAATAGATAATAGTACCAAAATATTAGTAGAGCCATTTCTAAAATCACGTAAAGCAGATTCCCTTTCACTCTGACTACGGCCGCCATGAAGAGCAACTGCACGCAAACCTTGTGCTACCAAAGCTTCAGCAACCTCATCACACCGTGTCTACATCAGAAGCACATTCAAGTATAAATATCCACAAGAAACTTGTAAAATAAAGATGCAAATAGTACAACCAGATGTATATAAATAACAAAATATTTTGATGCAATTAGTTTCTTAACTTTGTTGCCAAATCAGGTGCGCTGGTAATATACAAATCCAATTTTAGAGGCTATCCATTTCAAATTTTTGCCTTAAGTCTTGAATATGAACTATTTCAGAAAATTTAGTGCAAAGCTTCAAAATGTAAGGTTAGAAATGAGGCACATTCAATTAAAATACATACTAATATTCTGTTGAATGTTGATAGGCACAAACCAAAATGAAACAAAGCATGAGTGTCTGACAACACATGAATGCATGTCTTGAATAAGCATGTCAAAAAACAAAATAACTAGGGTTGAAAAAATACACCAAAAAAGCAAAACATAACACATTGATATCAGCAATCAAAATGCTGTAACTTTGAAACCTAAACTAACAAACAACGATGGTAACTATAATTATGAAGTATATAGAACTCAACCTACCTTCCTTTCCACAAACACAATAGTCAAAGGAAAGGGATGGTCAGATCTTTCAGCCAGAGAAGCCTCCTCTACGAGCAAAGCTAAAAGCCGGTCAATCTGCATCAGAATATTGCATCACAGCACAACCGTCAAGCCAAAAAAACTAGGAGAGAATTATTTTATAGTGTGTATTCCATGATAATATGACCAATATCATGCATATTGCATAGTATAATTACTTGGAAGTTAGAATAGACAAGTTTTACGAGTCTCTAAAATAATCTGTTTAGCCACAAGGTACAATGCAGCAACCTTGTTAACCTCTATAAAAACATTTTATGAGTGGGATTTTCCATTCAGAGTTAGTAGTGTTGTCATTTAGATCATGGTAATGTTGAAATCAAAGAGTGTTGAGGTTAGATACCTTCTCAATCTCAGATATCTTCTCTAAAATCTGACTAACATTTGCCGTTGGGCTACTAACTTTACCCACCTTAACTTGCACGGGGTTACTAAGATACTCCTGAAATTAGATGAAACAACAGTGTTTAAATTCCGAAAAATTTATCTGCAATAAGATAATATGAAAGAATATAAAAAGGAAGGACTGTTCTTCTAAATGTGTTCTTGTTGCTTCACAAAGTTATATCAAATTATCAGACCAATTAAATTATGCAGATTCATCAAACTTTTCATTATACTCATATTTTGGCAGTTTATCTTACTGAGAAGAGAGACATGAGCACTTTACAATCTTAAATATCCTTTACATCTACAGGATTACCTTTACTAAACAAAACTCTAAATGTGACAAATAGAACATATAAAAAGTAGGTACAAGAGTTACAACCAGACAAACTGATCATTCGGAGTTGCTATAAAAATACCATTCATTCTGTCTTGACTATGTTTCAGCACTATACTTAATAGAAATTTATAGGTAAGCAATCTATATACTGGGATGGACTTTTAGACCATAGGTTATATAATCAACCTTCATGGTTGTTAAAAGAATATCCAAGCACTGTTTTAGAATTCTAGAATAGGGAGTACCAATTTATACCAAGTACCAACTCTCCAACACATATACACCACATTACAACATCCCAAAAATGAACTCTAATACTACTTTAAGATTTGTGTCAACCAACAGTCTAGTCATGTTATAAGTGTGGTGAGTGAATCTGAAAGCAAAACCTGCCTTCCCCACATCTCCAATCTCCTCATTTTGAAGTCTTATTCATTTATAAAACTACATACTAATTAAACTGGATTTGTAATACAAATCAACAGGCAATTTGATAACATTTCAAGGACTAAGAATGCACTCAGATAGACTGCTAATTCCTTCTTCTTTTTTCCGTTCATCTTTTTATCAGAATATGATGCCTGGTAATTCACTGCAACACAGCCTTTCCAGATAATGTCACTTTCTCCTTATAACTTAAATGAAGCTCATAGAAAAGGAAAATGGAAGACTAACAAAAGCCTAACCTGTGCTAGTTCTTCAATCTCCACAGGCATGGTCGCACTAAACAGTAAAGTTTGATGCTTTTCTGGAAGGTTCCGCATTACCTGACAAACATCAAACAGCACAATGGTTTCTCATAGAAGGTAAATGACGAATGCATAAAGAATGGGATGATGTCACGTGGGCACCATATAAGTGATCACCATTAACGCAGTCCTTAACACATAACAAGATCAAGGAAACTTTCCTATCAAGCAATTATATACGCACTCAAAAAAAAAAAGTTGAAAGTTCATCTACATCAATAAATCATACAAAAGGCCTCACAAAGTAGAATTGCACGTAAATGACGTCTACCAAGTATGGTCCATATCTGCCTCATGTCGCATGTTTTACATTAAGATTTGAATGTGTTGCTGTTTTTGGATTTGTCTACTTGTTCTCATCATGTAGAAATGTTCTTGCCATACCTTATCACTCTTATTTTAAGGCCATAAACAATTATACCAAAAAGAAATGACTTGTGTCTACTTACATGAATGTATACGAGTGTAAGTATGAGTGTATGCACTAATGAAGGCAATAATAAAATTAAGACACCATATACCTCTCTTATCTGTGGTTCAAACCCCATATCAAGCATTCTATCAGCTTCATCCAGTACAACAAATGAAATTCTACCAAGGGAAGTGTTTCCTTGCTGTAAATGATCAAGAAATCTTCCTGGAGTAGCAACCACTATGCTGACTCCTCCTCGTAGCTCAGACCTCTGCATAGCATCCAGTAACAAAACCAAAACAAACAAGCATTAGCAGGAACAACATAAAAATTATTCCATCATAATAACAAGAAATCAGAGACTTTAAAATGAGAAGGGGGGAAATTTGACCAACAATTAACATGAGAATGAAATTATCACGCCAAAAGTAATCACCTGTTCAGCAATGTTTGTTCCACCCACCACTATTGCAGTTTTGAAGTTTTCAAGAGATCGACTAAAAGCTTTAACCTATAAAGATACAACAACAATATGATAACACATAAAGTGAGAATCAATAATTGCTCTGGCATCAGAAGATAGCAATCATAATGTACATAGAAACCATTTCCGAGCTGAAGACAATGTACTATATAATCAGTATAAACAGTTCTCTGACACAAAATGCAGTGATCCAAAATAAAAGCGTGGAAATGGGTGCTGAATGTGAAGAATTAAAAAATAACAAAAACAAAAGATAATACAAAGTTATTAGATGAAAGAAAACATTGTATCTGGTTGAAGATAATTTAAACTACACAAAATCATATGGAACTTTTAGCTGAAATGAACCAGAAAGAGGCACAAATTATTTGCCAAGATTTCCTGTCTAAATTCGATTGTGCAAACTGACCCTAAAATCCTCGGCTTTTAGAAAGCTGTTTCAGCCGAGTATTATGTTAAAGAACCACATAAAGGAAGAATATTAGAGCTCACAGTTCCAACTATTTCCAAAATATTGAAAACTACATAAACAAATTCTGCAGCTAACAAAAGCTTATTCACCTCTTTTTCTATTTGTTGGGCAAGCTCTCTAGTAGGAGCCAATACCAATGCCAAAGGTCCATCACCACGCTTAATCGGTGCTTGTGCCAAGCAGTGCTGCATATTGACATTAGAAAACACAAACAAACATGAACACAAAATGAAAACCGTAAACAAGATAATATCCAATTCATTATCACAAAATGGTATGAAGTATGGACTAGAACCTGTATCATAGGAATGGTAAACGCCGCGGTTTTTCCACTCCCAGTTTCCGCACAACCCAACAAATCCCTTCCACTAAGAGCAACAGGCATGGCCTGAGCCTGAATAGAAGTCGGCCTAGTGTATTCGTGAAATTCGATATCCTTCATAATACTCACGTGCAAACACTGTATAAATTACATTTCAAAAACTTTGTAAGCTCACTCACACATTTTCACTAATCAAACAAAAAATGTAATAACTTCAATATAATTAATTTACCATGTCCATGAACGATTCCACCGGAGCATGCGCCGGAGGTGAGTCCGAAGCAACGGTAACATCAACATTATGCCGCGAACGAACCTCTTCGATCTATATAATACAAATAATAATTTCAGACATTAAATTTCAAATTTTGAGATTATCAATTTTTGCGCGTGTATAATAAATATTCACTTTCAATAAATTAAAAAAAATCACAATAATAGCAAAATCATCACTTGTTTCTACGAAATCACATTCAATAAATTCATTTTCTTAAATAAAAAATAAATAAAAACATATCACCCAGTAACTATCAAAACGCCACCGTTTTAGCTAAATAAAAAAAAACGCAAAATCGAAAGGTGACCTGTTCATGAGTCAAGCGGAGGACGCGGTCGGAGGGATTCCAGAGAGTGAAGACGGGGTCGGGGAGAGGGAGAGAAGGAGAGGTGCGGCGGCAGGCAAAGGAGACGTGGTTGTTGTTGTGATGGTTGTGGTGGTGGTGGTGGTGGTTGTCAGCGGCGGTGGAGGTGTCTAGGGTTACAACGGATGAGGAAGGGGTTGAGGAGGAGGACGACGACGGAGAAATAGAGGAGTTGGAAGTGGAGTTTCTGAGGTGCGGTGGGACATACGACATCGTTTTGGATCAACGATCGTGTTGGTGGAGTGAGTGGACTGGGACTATGGATATATTGATGAGTTACTGAGTCGGTCGTTTCTTCACAGATTTATTATTTTGATTTGACGATAATAATTATATATGTCCATGTGTACTCACTATATTCATTCACTTGGTTTTTTTTTTCATTTTTATTATTGATTGTCACATGTCAAGAGAATTGATATATGTAAGGTCTGATAACTACTCTCCGATAAAAAGAAAAATCTTTAGACATATTTATAAAATAAATATGGTGAGTTTTGAACCCCTAACCATTATATGTGAAAAAGAAATACACTATCATCTATTCATCTCTACAACGAATGACAATATGCTATAATTATTTAAAATATCATATTGAAAGAGTCGAATGTATAATATTGTTAGTCATTATTATTATTTCTCAAATAATAAGTATAACATAAGTAATTTTGTTCGGTTAGAGTAGTGTCGGGATCAAACACTATATATGTGATTCAAAAATCGTCAAAATGTGTTGAAATCAAACATTATATAGGAGAACGAAAAATCAACTCACATAATACAAATCGATGGGTAAATGTATATACTAATGATTTATTCCACCTTTGTGATATGCAATGAAGAAGATTAGTGTGGCCAAGTAATTTGTTGATCTTCAAAAGATCAATGGATAAGTCTTGGAGTGTATAAGATGGAATTTGTGTGTTGAAGAGTGAGTAAAATGTAAATTCGTATACTTCCTTGACCGTTTGTTAATCCATACGTGCGTGATAAACAGTCTAACGAAGAAATCACGCGGTTCAATTGGGACTATCAAAAAGATTGGGTGATGTTTTGGGGAGCATGAGAATGAATTTAGGTATTTCTTAGTTTTGCTAAAGTTTGGTCGATGTTTAAGTACATAAAAACTTTTTAAGGCAAAATTCTCTAGGGCTGAACTACATGCACTTTGGTGTAATTAGAGTTTTCATTTGTCAACAACAACAAAAAACAAATTAGTTTCGTATTGTTCAAAGGAAAAAGCTTAGGTACTGACCAGTCAGTACCCAGCTATACTGACCCTCCAATGGGGTGTTGCCACGTGGTAAAATCTCTTTAATTTTTTACAATTTTCTCTTACTTTGGATTACGTGGCAACCAACCATTGGTTGGTCAGTACCCAAGCAATGTCCTTATTTAAATAGAGTTCTCATTTATTAAAAAAAAAAAACCAAATTAATGGTGTAAAAACAAACTGACTAGCCTGGAAACTTGAGTCCTCATCAAGATTCAAAAATGATAATGTATTTAATCATATCTCAATTTTATATCATCATATAATGAAATCTTTCTTCTCTGTGGACAAGAAAGTAGAAACACAAGAAGGATATCATAATATCACACCAAAGCATCATTGACTAATGAAATCTTCTACCATTCCCAAATAAGTTCTCACAATTTTGCACTTTTAAGCTCATAAGCAATGGCATCACGTATTCACGTTTGCTCTCTGACCTTGCTCTATAATAAATACCTTATAGCATCTCATTGTTTGATTCACTACAACACCAACACTTGATTAAAAAAAATGGAAGACAAATTGGTTTTGTTGGATTTGTGGGCAACTGGTTATGCAATGAGGGTGAGAATTGCACTAGCTAAGAAGGAATTTGGGAATTGAATGGTAAGTAAAACGTAAATTTAATTACTCTCGACTGTTTGTTAAGCTACAATCTAACGATGAAATCATACTGTTTAATTAGAACTAGTAAAAAGATTGGTTGAATTACACGTACAGTTAGCATTCAACTTCACATACAAATGCATGTTAAAATTAGGATATAGTGTAAAACTTCAATCTTCATATAACTCTTGTTAAACTGCAAACAATTTATGTGCACGACATGCAAAGTTGAACACTAAATTATATGAAATTCAATACAAAATATGAAGTCTAAAGCAAAGTAAGAAAATATAATTAGCGGTGTAAAATGGATTGGGCTAGCCCGAAAACTCGGGTCTTTTGGGTTGATAGTCCAACCTAAACAAAGTTAAGGAGAGCCATCTTGACTTGAGTCAATTCCACATGCTCATCAAGATTCAAAAATGACAACGTATTTAGTCAAATCTCAATCTCAATCTCACCAAATCTCAATTTTATATCAATACATGATGAATACATTTCTAATTTTCTATTATTATATAATGAAATATTTCTTCTTGGTTGACAAGAAACACCAAAAGGCTAACATAATATCATATTATCATACCTAAGCAGCATTGACTAATGAAATCTTCTTCCATTCCCAAGTAAGTTCTCACTATTTTCAACAATGTTTTTTTTTTCAAATCAAAACATCATAAATCATAAGTCATAAGCAATGACATCACATATGTTCTCTGACGTATAGTCCTTTATAATAAATAGCTTATAGCATCTCATTGTTGATTCACGGAAATTTGATCTAAAAAAAAATGGAAGACAAATTGGTTTTGTTGGATTTGTGGGCAAGTCCTTTTGCAATGAGGGTGAGAATTGCACTGGCTGAGAAAGGAATCAAGTATGAGTCCAAAGAAGAGGACATGTTTGACAAAAGTCCTCTGTTGCTAGAAATGAACCCAGTTCACAAGAAGGTCCCTGTATTAATTCATAATGGGAAACCCATTTGTGAATCACTCATCATTGTTGAATACATTGATGAAGTTTGGCATGACGAATCAACTCCTCTCCTCCCCTCTGATCCTTATCAGAGATCACAAGCCAGGTTCTGGGCCGATTATGTTGACAAAAAGGTAGGACATCATCTATAAATACGTGTATTAACTCTTCTGGATTGATGCACAAACCTGTTTTTGTTACGTTAAATATGTTCTCATATCATATTAGTAACCGCTTAATCTAATGTATACATCCATACATAGTTATATTTATGTGCTTATATCGCAGATATTCGGTATTGGGAGGAAGGTTTGGGCAAGCAAAGGAGAGGATCAGGAGGCAGAAAATAAGGAATTGATAGAGGCTTTGAAAACCATGGAACGAGAGCTTGGAGACGAGCACTTTTTTCGGGGAGAGAGAATTGGCTTTGTAGATGTGGCTTTGGTTCCCATCACAAGCTGGTTTTATACATATAAGACTCTTGGGAATTTCAGCATTGAAGCTGAGTGCCCAAAGTTGATTGCTTGGTCTAAGAGATGCTTGGAGAAGGAGAGCGTAGCCAAGTCACTTCCTGATCCTAAGAAGATCTATGAAGCTGCCTTGTGGTTTAAGAAGAAACTTGGGATTGAATAGAGAGTACAGAGTTCTACGTGAATTGTGATCATTGGTATAGTTTGTTGTGTATTTCACTATTTGGAGAATCAATTAAGGGTCAATAACATTATCGGTGTTATCGAACCAATGATATAACATTAAATGAAACGATTAAACGATTTTAGTAAAGTTAAGAAGTTTTATAAGGTTGACAACGGAGTTGAAAGATTATTATAAAATTGACATGAGTTTTATATTGTTGGTATTGTTTTATATATTGTCACTAAGAAAAGTTTCGTTAACGAGATGAGGTTAGTCCGATATAAACCCCTTACAACTACTTATACGAGATTATGGATTTGAGTCTTTCTCTATGAAAAATCTAAATTTATTTAATATTCAAAATTCATACAAATTACAGTTTTCACATGAAGGAAAAAAATCACACTTGTGACTGTTCACATATACAAGCTAAAGTAAATTACAGTGATTTTGAACCAGTTTGGTTCATGAAAAATCCGGACTATAAATATAGAATGAAGTTGGATCGATGGATGTAGATTATGGTCTGAAACTTGGATCAAAATCGGCCCTTTTATCTTTAAAAGAAAAGGGAAATAACATCATTTTAGTCAAGTGAGTGAATGAACTTCCATCGTCTTCTTGCTCAAGCTTGTTTGTCTCTTGTTTGTCTCTGACGATCATCAATTTAGCATCGATCACCGGTTGGGTCCAGTTAGATTCATTGTTCGTCTTTTTCTTCTTCAATGTCATTAACAATTTTTAGGATTTATTCAAATTTTAGTCACTTTCTGGACATGACTGGCACGTCACACTAAATGGGTGATGTGTCATGACATATTGACAGAGAGTGGCTTATATGGCAGTTAGATTCACTGATGTGTTTGGATGTCATCAATAAGCTGATATGTCAATCTGCTGATGTGGAATATCTCTTCAGCCATATTTGATGATACGCTCACACATGTCAATACCTTACCACTCTGTTGATTTTGTTTGTACATGCGAGCAACTCTATGATGATGTGCCATGACATGTCGGCCATTCGTGATGACACGTCAAAAAATTTTATTAGTGAAAGATAATTAAAAAAAATGGAGGCTCTAGTTTCGTAGCAGCAAAAAAACACATGGTGATTCGACTGCGGGGACGGCGACGATCGAGAATCAAAGGTACTCCCTCTCTCTCTAAGGGTCATCTCCATGGGTCTTTAAAAACCTAAAATGGAGATTGTTGGAGCTCCAATGGTTCTCCGATTCATATTCTCCAAGATAAAAAAATGGAGACTTAAATTATGTTCTCCATATTTAAAGACTAAAAAAGTAAATTTCCAATTCACTATTTACTTTTTTTTATTCACATTTTATCCTTAATTTCCTTTTTACATTTTCAATAAAAATCAAATAATCTATTATAACTCTTTATTCGTATATCTAATTACTACGAAAATTATACCATTGAAAATATTTTGTTAAGATCTTTCAACTGATTATAATATTCACTATATTTTGATAATTTAATAATTTTTTATTCATTACACCTTTTATTATTAATATTAAACAATAAATCATAGACATTTTAATTTAAAACAAATATTTATAAATCATCAATTATTATATATAATTAACATATATCTTAATAATTAACTTTAAATAGTTCGGTAAAACAAAATAATAACATTAATATCTTTAAATTAAAATATTACCATAAAAATATAACAAAAAAATACATTGAAAATTAAAAGTAGAACTAATTACACCAACCTCCCATGAGGTTTGCTTTATTACATACGGAAACAATTTTATTGTTAATTGATACCCACATCCCCTACCGTCAGACTTAACCTTTGATCTTATCAAACCATATAAAAAAACCAAAATACCCCTAAGTATATCTATTTACTTTTATAACCTCAGAAAAAGACAAAAACTTTTTTTTTTAACTAAACAAAAATTGGAAACTTTTTTAAAAAATTAAAATGAAATATGGATCTCAACCATCCATCACAAAAATGGATGGTGGAGATTCATTCATTTAAACAAAAAAGAAAAAGAAACATTTTTTTAAAAAAAAATATTAAAAATAATTAGAAATACAAAATAAAACAAATTAAAATTAAAATTAAAAGATATTAAAAAAACAAAAATCTTTTTCTCTCAATAAAGTTGTTTCACATAAAAAGACAAAAACTATTTTTTCTTTAAAACCAAGCAAAATTTTGAAACTTTTTTTAAAAAGTTAAAATAAAAGAAGATGGATCTCAACCATCCATCACATAAATGGAAGGTGGAGATTCATTCATTTAAATAAAAAAAAGAAACATTTTTTTAAAATAATATTAAAAATAATTAGAAATACAAAACAAAATTAATTAAAAAAAAACTAATCATTTTCTCTTTTTCACTCGATCATCATCAATTCTCTCACACACCAGATAATCCCTCTCTTCTCGATCTCTCTCTCACTCAAAACAATTAGTGGAAAAAACTGGTGGAGATCCAGATCGATCGATGGAGACCGTTGGTTTGGCGGAAGGTGGAGATCCATGGAGATCTCCATGGTTGGGTTAAGAGGTTGTGGTGGGTTCTTCGATTTGAGGCGGTTTGAAAAGGATGAGAAGTTGAAACGATGAAGATGAGTCGTATAAGGATATGGGTTCATTGGGGTCTTCTTCAGAGTTGCCAATTTGAGAGAAAAATTGAAGCTTGAAGAAAAAAAATAATTCTCTGGTAACAGAGAGCTTCAGTTTTTTTTTTTTATGATGATTAAGTGATGAAGAAGAGAAGAGAAGACGTTTTGGACTGTTGTGTAGTGTGCAAGTTGAGTTGGGTTTTTTTTTTCGTGAAGTGGTAGTGAGAAGACATGTACCTGTGTGTGTGAATCCTATTTTTTTTTTATGTGAACAGAGGAGGATGGAGATCGGAGATCTGGATGCTTGTGAAGATCTGATATGGAATCCCATATCCGATTTTGTTTTGATTGATGATATTTGTTGTTTGTTGGAGTTGAGAATTGATGAATATCTGGGTTTGATAAGAAATGAAGATTGAAAGACCTGGGTTTGCGAAGAACTGAAGATTGAAGATCTGGGTTTGTGAAGAACTGATGATCGATGAACTTGGTTTGTGAAGAACTAAAGATTGATGATCTCCGTTGATGTTTTTTTTTTTTTATTATTATATTCGTTTTTAATATTTTTAAAATAAAAAAAATAGGGAAGAAGTTGTGGCTTTTTTGAATTTTTTAAATTTAGTTTTAAATGTTCTTAAAATATTTGAATCTTTTTTTTTAACTTGATCTCCATCGTCCATCATGGTGATGGAAGGTGGAGACCAATCTTTTCTAAAAATTCTATTTATTGAAAAATGAATTAAAAATTTTAATTATATTTTTTTGAAAAAAAAATATATTTTAAAATAGATTTTGAATGATTTTTTCTATTTTTTAATTTTGATGAACCGGGGGTATTTTTATCTTTTAATATGTTTTAACAGTCAATTCTTACATTTAACGGCCAAACCCTAACGGCAGAGAAAGTGAGTGTCAATTAGAGATAAAGTTGTTTCCGTGTGTAATACAGCAAACCTCTGGGAGGTTGGTTCACGATTCGGTTCGGTTCCACTTCTTTTTAGGGAACCTAAACTTGAATCGGAACCGGAACCGAAACCATAGGGGACTGGTTCCGATTTAGATTTCGGTTTCTATGGTTCGATTCTTTTTTTTTTTAAAAAAAATCAATTTAAAATTATAAATTAAAAAATTATTAGAAAAATAAAAAGATATGTTACAATGGAAAAATAACCAAAAAAAAGTACATTACAAATTAAAATAAAACCAATACAAATTAAAATAAAATTTTAATATTATGTGCAGTAGAAAGTAAAAAAGTTACGGTGGTAAAAAAATTAGGTGTATGAGATAGTTAGTTAAAAAAATAAAGTAAAATAATAATATTTTATTATTTAGAGATCGTAAAATAAAGATCGATTGGAGTTGTAAATTTATAGAAATGAAATATTCCTTTCCGATCTTCAAAATGGAGATAAATTTGAAGAACGATTGGAGATGGCCTAAGCACCAATCTTATGATACACGTGATAATTTCGAAGACCGTTTTGATTTTCAAAAGACACTCATAAATCAAATCTCATCTCACAAAATACCAAGCTATGAGTAATTTCATTGAGTATCTTGATGTGTGAGATTGCATTTTGATTTGTGATTTGTGTATGTCTTTCAAGACTTTTTTGACCTTCAAATTACTCCATTTCCATGGTTAATTTGCTTTGATTTGTTGTTCCTTGTCTGTTTTAGTTTCTTCATTTTTTCGTTTGTTCATATAATGAACTAGCTAAGATTGATTGAGATAGTTTATAATGTTTTCTCAGAATTTAATAGTTTCTGTGTTGTTCATCCTTTGAAAATCCAGCAAATTAACAACTAATTATGCAAATGTAGTGTAAGAGGATTCATTCTTCAAGGTAGAAATGTGCTCTTGTGGATTCCATTTATCGCGTTGAAATTACGCGTTCTGGTGGTGGTCGAGGAGCCTAGCTAGTGAGTTGAAGTACTAGATTTGGGTGGTCAAACAGGTTGTTCGAATTCATGTAAATATTATACCTTGCAAGTTTGCTTATAGAATTTCAACATTTTGGCCTTGTTGAGTTTCTTTAGAAGAAGATATATAAATCTTGTCTGTTTATCACTTGTAATAACTACTGCATCTTCTACATCTAATTTATAGGTTATATTAGATTTCATTTGAATTTTCTTTTATGATTAATCATTTACAAGTGATCCAAAAAGCCTCATCCTACACATGGTGAAAGAAACAGGAAATGTGTTTGCGAGAAATATACTCTTGAGTCTTGATTGTGAACTTGTACTTTATTGCTCTCAAGACGCTATAGAACTTCTCATTTTGTAGGACTTACATTGGATAGCCCTGGAAGGATTATTTAGAGGGTGCAGGAGCAAGACAAGAGCCTGAGAGTAGGATACTTTGATTTGGCATTGTGTCGGGAACGATTAAAGAAAATATTTTTGAGCCGTTGATGGATTCCATAAGTACTAGAGATTGAATTTCTGGATTGTAGAAAACTGACAGACTTTCTACTTAATGAAGAAACAGGTTGTTTGTCAGAAGTTGTCTGTGGCAAGGATTAGTATCTCCACACTTCAAGCACTTGTCATTTTGCCTTACGTTTCCATCTCCCTGAATTTTCGATTCTTTCCTTATTTGATATTTGATTTGAAATACATTATTGATGAACAATGTTAAGACCTGATTGATATTTTGCTCTCATTTTTACGTCATCGTTGATATGGCTAGTAACTATAATGCTTTGTTGCTTAATTTATCTGGCTCATGATGCCATCCCGTTTTGACTTGGCAGTTGTTCTATTTAGTGCAGCATTGTAAGGATTCGATCCTGGCTTGAATTGATGTAGTCTCTCTTAAACTTCGGTTTGACAAGAAGGTGAGAGCGAACAAATGTCCGGATGCCAATTCATAATAAAATCTTAAGTCTTAGTTTCTTTTTCTATACTTTGTTTTGAGCTTAGACTATATGTCATATTTCACACATGTACAGTTTATCCTTCCAAATGCAAGCAGTGCTTGCTCTGGATTCGGTGATTCATTCGCTTGGACCTTCTTCGACTTGTACCATATGTATGATGAGCATAAAGATGACTCAGTAACGGTCTTACAAGCTGATTTTATGATTAATACAACCTTTAATTTCTTCTCTTTTTCGAATACGAAAACTAATCTATTTTTTCTGTTCTTTAACCTTTATGTACAGTATCATGCTAATGAGTTGTTGCCTTGAAAGATGAGCATGTACTTGTAAAAGTTATGTCTTGTCTCTCAAAATGATCGAAGAATTCGACACTGCTACTGTGATGGATAAACAAATCAGAAGATTTCTAAAATTCTAGACTCATTATTTTCCAGGTACAGCCTTCTAAGAGTTTCACTTTGATAAAAAAATTAGTTTCAAATGTTGTGTGATTTCATGGTTTTTGTTTCCTCAAAGGTTCATACAAGTACATGATGCACTGCATATTAATGATAATGGACACATATCATAAGATCTTTCGAAGCTCAAGAGAGCTTGATCATTAAGGAGTGAATTTTTGAATCGTAGTTGAAATGTTTTCTTCTAAATCCTAATGATTTGAATCGACTAAAATGAAACTTGTTCTATTTTCTATGTTCTATGTTCTATGTATGTAATAATAATAACAAAATGGGAAAGGAGTAGAAATTATCTGTGGCAGGCTGCTGGTTGGTGGAGGAATCAATTGCGTGATTTGATGAATAAATTGACTAATGAAATCTTCTACCCTTCTAAGCTACTTCTCACAATTTTGTACGGTATTTATTTACAAATCAAAACATTGTATGCAATGACATCACATATGCTCTCTGTCTCTCACCTTACGCTACAATAAATAGCTTATAGCATCACATTGTTTGATTCACTACAACACCAAAATTAGATTAAAAAAAATGGAAGACAAAGCTAATAAAAAGATTGGTTGAATTGCACGTACCTTTAGCATTCAAATTCACATACAAATGCATGTTAAAATTAGGATATAGTGTAAAACTTCAATCTTCATATAACTCTGGTTAAACTGCAAACAATTTATGTGCACGACATGCAAAGTTGAACACTAAATTATATGAAATTCAATACAAAATATGAAGTCTAAAGCAAAGTAAGAAAATATAATTAGCAGTGTAAAATGGATTGGGCTAGCCCGAAAACTCGGGTCTTTTGGGTTGATAGTCCAACCCAAACAAAGTTAAGGAGAGCCATCTTGACTTGAGTCAATTCCACATGCTCATCAAGATTCAAAAATGACAACGTATTTAGTCAAATCTCAATCTCAATCTCACCAAATCTCAATTTTATATCAATACATGATGAATACATTTCTAATTTTCTATTATTATATAATGAAATATTTCTTCTTGGTTGACAAGAAACACCAAAAGGCTAACATAATATCATATTATCATACCTAAGCAGCATTGACTAATGAAATCTTCTTCCATTCCCAAGTAAGTTCTCACTATTTTCAACAATGTTTTTTTTTTCAAATCAAAACATCATAAGTCATAAGTCATAAGCAATGACATCACATATGTTCTCTGACGTATAGTCCTTTATAATAAATAGCTTATAGCATCTCATTGTTGATTCACGGAAATTTGATCTAAAAAAAAATGGAAGACAAATTGGTTTTGTTGGATTTGTGGGCAAGTCCTTTTGCAATGAGGGTGAGAATTGCACTGGCTGAGAAAGGAATCAAGTATGAGTCCAAAGAAGAGGACATGTTTGACAAAAGTCCTCTGTTGCTAGAAATGAACCCAGTTCACAAGAAGGTCCCTGTATTAATTCATAATGGGAAACCCATTTGTGAATCACTCATCATTGTTGAATACATTGATGAAGTTTGGCATGACAAATCAACTCCTCTCCTCCCCTCTGATCCTTATCAGAGATCCCAAGCCAGGTTCTGGGCCGATTATGTTGACAAAAAGGTAGGACATCATCTATAAATACGTGTATTAACTCTTCTGGATTGATGCACAAACCTGTTTTTGTTACGTTAAATATGTTCTCATATCATATTAGTAACCGCTTAATCTAATGTATACATCCATACATAGTTATATTTATGTGCTTATATCGCAGATATTCGGTATTGGGAGGAAGGTTTGGGCAAGCAAAGGAGAGGATCAGGAGGCAGAAAAGAAGGAATTGATAGAGGCTTTGAAAACCATGGAACGAGAGCTTGGAGACGAGCACTTTTTTGGGGGAGAGAGAATTGGCTTTGTAGATGTGGCTTTGGTTCCCATCACAAGCTGGTTCTACACATTTGAGACTTTTGTGAATTTCAGCATAGAAGCTGAGTGCCCCAAGTTCATTGCTTGGTCCAAGAGATGCTTGGAAAAAGAGAGTGTGGTAAAGTCACTTCCTGATCCTAAGAAGATCTATGGCTATGCTTTGGAGCTCAAGAAGAAATTTGGAATTGCATAAAGTGTAAGAACACGTCTACTAATAAGAAATCATAACGAGAGAAATATAATTTTTATAGTTAGGAATCAATATGTGGTCTCCTGTAAACCTCTATTAAATTGTAATATTTTTGCTATTTTGGTTATGGCTAACCTTCAATGCAAAGCACACCATTTTTATTTGACCTCTTCTACGTATAACAAACTTCTAACAAAAGAAAAAAAAACACAAATACAAAAACTACATGTACACGTTGATGTGTGAAGTTAAACATAATATGCAAATATCTAACCGATAAAATGATTAAAATAATTTGATTGACACTTGACATAATATTACAATCTATATATATAGCTTAGTTTATACAAAAGTGACCATGTATATGTTGTTAGAATTATGATATATTTCCTAATTTTGTTAGGATTGTGTTTCTAGTAATATTTTATAGTTATGGTATTTTTCTTGTTTCTAGTTATATTAGGATTTATACTCCTATTAGGAGTTAAATTAGTCTTTTATTATTTTACCTATATAAGCTCTCTTTATTATTTATTTTTTATATAACTTAGGATTCACGATGTAATATTATATTTTGTATTATGCAATAATAACAAACCTTAGTTTTCTTGTTACTTGTTAGCTTTTTCTCGATCTCTTCCATTCTTTATTTTGCATGAGATTATTTAGTATGGTATCAGAGTTTAAGATTCTTTAACATTGTATCAGAACCTGATTTCATAAAAATAAAGTTTCATTCATGTGTCTACAAGAGTCTAGTTTCATAAAAAAAAAAGTTTTATTTATGTGTTCATTAGAGCCTAATTTGCCCTGTGAGTGTCTGTACTGTTCTTATGAGTCTCGTTTGCATATTGTTTTTCTTCTACTTGATATTTTGATTAGTATTGGATTTCTCTCTCTTTTGTTCCTAGTTGGTATTTGGCTCTCTCTTCTTTGTTTTTGGTTAGTATTGGTTTTCTCTCTCCTTTATTTTCTATTGGTATTGGCTTTCTCTCTCCTTTATTTTCTGTTGGTATTGACTTTCTCTCTCCTTTATTTTCCATTGGTATTTAGCTTTCTATCTCCTTTGTTCACGTTGGTATTTGGCTTCCTGTCTCCTTCTTTTCTGGTGTTGCCGAGTGAGTACGATGCGCGTGAGAAAGGGTCTGAATCATAGTTCAAGATCACTTTGGCACTAAGTGGATGTGAAATTGGGTTTGGCACGATTTGCATGGTTTCACAGTTTGGTACGATTTGCACGCACGAGTTCGAGTTGCAAGATTTTACAGGATCTAGCACAATTCGCAAGGTTTGACACGATTTGCATAGTTTCGTAGTGTTTGGAGAAAATTGAACGGTTTGTAAGGTTTCATACGGTTTGCATGATATGCATGGTTTTGGAACAATTTGCACGGTTTGGGGAGACTCAATTTGTATGGTTTTGCAAGTTTGCAAATTCGTTACCAAGTCGAGGGTTTCTACATTTTTAGTTTTCGGTTGGCAAACTCTCGATGCTTCCCTTAGCCGCATCCCGAGTTTGAGAGGGGGTGTTAGAATTATGATATATTTCCTAATTTTGTTAGGATTATATTTCTAGTAATATTTCATAGTTATGGTATTTTTCTTGTTTCTAGTTATATTAGGATTTATACTCCTATTAGGAGTTAGATTAGTCTCTTATTGTTTTACCTATATAAACTCTCTTTATTAGTTATTTTTGATATAACTTAGTATTCACAATGTAACATTATATTTTGCATTATGCAATAATAACAAGCCTTAGTTTTCTTGTTAGCTTCTTCTCGATCTCTTCCGTTCTTTGTTTTGTATGAGATTATTTAGTATAGTATCAGAGTTTAAATTTTTTTAACATATGTAACATTATAAATAGTTCTCGGAAACGTTATCGAGCCTACGATGGGAAGCAAGCAACTATAGATATACTAGCTATATATGACATTTTCATGCTCTCTAGCTATTCAAATCCCCAATTTCTTCTTTTGTTCCAATGCATATTCATAGATTTTGTGAGGATGAGGAAGTGACTTGGCCACACTCTCCTTTTCCAAGCATCTCTTGGCCCAAGCAATCAACTTGTGACACTCAGCTTCAATGCTGAAATTCCCAAGAGTCTCATATGTGTAAAACCAGCATGTGATTGGAACCAAAGCCACATCTATAAAGCCAATGGTGTCTCCTCCAAAGAAGTGTTTGTCTCCAAGCTCTCCTTCCATGGTCTTCAAATACTCTATCAACTCTTTCTTTGCTGTCTCCTTATCTTCTCCTTTCCCTGTTCGAACCCTCCTTCCAGCACCATATATCTATGTTATCATTTCGTTCCTTTAATTAGAACATCTTCTAGTGAAAGGTATTTGAAAATTCTAACAAAAATATTTCCAACAAATTATAAAAGAAATATTCAATGATTTAGATCTTCCAAAGATGTCATAATAAATAACACAAACATCACTTTCATCTATTAATGTTGAGTAAAAACTTTAGAAGGGTTAATAAAATTATATATATATATATATATATATATATATATATATATATATATACATGCTACTGAAAGGGTTAGGGGTTTGCCGGGATCTGTTGAAATCGAATACTACATTGTGTGGCCCAAATGTCTACTCTCACAACCGGGAGTATCAAGACCGGGGAGAATATTCTTTTAAAATACGAATGATGTGACTCAATCCCCTTATCACTAATGTTAGACTCAAATATTTGTAATGAAAAATTACAAAAAAAAAATAGAAAGAAAAATTGAGAAAGTAAATAGGTTAATTTGAGGAAACCTTAAACCTCCCAAATATTGGTGTTTCGAACCAATAACCTTAAAATATCAGTGTTTACTCTCTCCTAAACTTAAGCAACTAACTAACCCACCACCCATAATTAAATGAGCAGTAAACCCATAAACTTAAATACTTAATATCTTACAAATTAAAACTAGATAAAATAACAAAATAAAACACACAAACAAAATTAAAATAAATAAACTAACTATCTAAATAAAATTAGTATCAACTAACGTGGAAGGAGAGCACATACCATTTAAGCTAATAATGGATGTGTCGTATCAATGATATGGTATATTGATTTATTTTTTATTTAACTGAGATTACATATGCATAATTCATGCATGTATGAAATCTATATCACTTATCATATCTACATATGAAATCAATTCTAAACTTATCATATCTACATACGAAATCAATTCTAAAGTGTCAAAAAAACAGCAGCAGAAACAAAAAAAAAAGATATAAAGAATTGCTAGAACTATTGACCAAAAAACATGTAAATTAACAAAAAAATAAATGAAGAAATGATGATGAAAAGTAAGAAATTAAATAACCTTTTTGTCAACATAATCGGCCCAAAACCTGGTTTGAGATCTTTGATAAGGCTCAGAGGGAAGCAAAGGAGCTCTATCATGCCAAACCTCATCAATATATTCAACAATAACAAGTGATTCACAAATGGGTTTTCCATCATGAATCAAAACAGGGACTTTTTTATGAAGTGGGTTCATTTCTCGTAAAAAAACACTTTTGTTAAAGAGATTCTCTTCTTTGGACTTGTACTTGATTCCCTTCTCAGCCAATGCAATTCTCACTCTCATTGCAAAAGTACTTGCCCACAAACCCAACAAAACAACTTTTCCTTTCATTTTTTTGATCAATCCAACACCAAAATAAGAGCTTTTTTTAATCCAAATGTTGATGATTTAGTGAATCTGTACTGGGATGGTATAAACTATTTATAAGAGTGAGATGATTGAGGAAGAAAAAAATTATGTCATTGCTTATGAAAGCATGTGAATTTTTATATTATTTTTTTCTAAGAAAATGAATTTTAGTTGAAATATATTTTAATTGGCTGCCTCTAGTTTATAATATGTTTTATTGTTTATATCAATAATAATTTTGTCGTCGGCCTTTAATTTCTAAATTTTCGACTAAGCATAGCATAGATGAATGTGACAGTTGTCTTTTTTACTATGACCCTTCTTGAAGCTTTTAATTCATTGGAAATATTACACCTACCGTTAGCATTCAACTTCACATACAAATGCATGTTAAATTTAGGATATGATGTAATACTTCAACCTTCAAAAAATTCTGGTTAAACTACAAACATTTTATGTGTACTATATGTGAAGTTGAACAGTTTGAAATTCAGTGCAAAATATGAAGCCAAAAGCAAAGTATGAAAATATAATTAGTGGTGTTAAATGGACTGGGCTAGCCCGAAAACTCGGGTCTTTTGGGCTGATAGTCCAACCCAAACAAAGTTAATGGGATTCATCTTGACTTGAGTCAAGTCCACGTGCTCATCAAGGTCCAGAAATGATAATGTATTTAATCGAATATCACTCAATCTCACCAAATCTCAATTGTATATAATACACAATTAATACGTGTCTATAATTATAAAATGAAATCTTTCTTCTTGAATGACAAGAAACACAAAAAAGACAAGAAACGCAAAAAGGCTAATATAATAGCATACCTAAACAGCATTGACTAACGAAATCTTCTACCATTCCCAAGTAAGTTCTCACAATTTTGCACAACATAAATTATTCCGCCGAGCACTCTTATATGATTGGAAACCTTCGTATCTTCAGTCCTATGTAGTATATGAAACTACTCTTTTAAGAAGAACCGGTTGCAAACACTCTTCGCTTGGTATGGATAGAAGTGCACAGACAACGGTACGAAGGTATAAAGAGCGTCTACAACTGGTTGTACTTGAAGGAACAATTTAACATGCTGCAAATGACTGAAGATACGAAGGTTTCCAATCATATGTGAATGCTCAACGGAATAATCTTCTACCATTCCCAAGTAACTAATGAATAATTACTACCATGTGAAATCCATCATCACTAACTTTGAAAATCTTTGACCACCCATATATAATCTCCCCCATCTGAAATGTGTACCATACATAATCTCACAACATAAATGTGTCAACTAAGAAGGAATTAGAGCGTTTTTTTTGTCTGAAATTCAAGTCCCTCGCCTCCGAACATAAATATGTAATTTGTGAGTTTTACTTGCATATTACATTATTATGTTTTGTGAATATACATTATTTTACTTTCTACCGCTTACGGTAACAACAACTCAAACCTAGGATATTATTAGATTTAACAAGAGATTTTATATCTTTGTATGAAATTAGAACATAGTATACATTACCCCATTTGTCTTTCCCATTTGTCTTTCCTACTCATCACTTACACATATACACTCTTTAAGTTAATAAAAAAAGCCTCTCACTTTTTGCTGAAAAGCTTGTTTACATTTTTGCCCCTTATTAACACCAAACAACTTTTCTGATGGTTGCAGCTTCTATCTCTAACCTGTTTTTGTTTTTTTCTCTCACTTCACTCAATACTGAAGTACACATGCTAATGGTAGTTTTATCCTCCTTCAAAATATCTCTTTCAATAATATATTTCTATTTGTTCACAACTCTAAAGATTTGTACTTTTTTTTTTCCTATTATTTGTTACAGCGATATGCTTCAGATCAAACTTTCAATAACTCTCACATCGGTCAAGGATGGATATAAGAGATTGACTATAGTCAACTTATGGAAGATGAGAATTTTATAAGATTCTTTTATGAATTGATAAATTGATTATAAGACCTATCTTCGAATGTACGACTCGTGTGTGGACGCAACCTGCGGACCATGAGAGTACAGTTGACCTTTTGCCATCAACGTTTTTATTCCAATTATAATCCCGAATTAATCCCAAAATCCTAGTGTTTCGGTTTGGGTATTTAATCCCTCTTATATTCTGTTCAATATATACAGAAAAATAATTCAAGTTTCTTTTGAGCAGCCGAATTCGTTTCTTCTCTCTGTTTCTTGGTAAGTTCAAAACTCGGTTTGAGTTCGCTGGTAGTGGATAGTGCTTAGGTCTACCACTGTTGAACCGTTGTATCCTGGGAGACGATCGCCTAATACACATACGGTGTTGTCAGGCGAAATTGTCTTAAGGACACCGTATGAAACACGGGCCTCAGATCAAACTCTTTTTTTAACGTTACTTTCTGTTCTCATTGATACCAGTCAGGTTTGATTGCAAATTACGTTTTACAAGTATATTACATAGTATTAAAAAAAAAATTGTTTCCATAATACACATATAGGACTTCCATTTTTAGGTTGTGGACTAGAAAATAATTCTGAGTGTGGTCCTGTAGGTGGGATTTTTTGAATTCAAAGAAACATGAAGATGAGACTTGAACCAAAAAAAATAAGAGGGAGGAGAGAGTGACTGTTTTTTTTTTATTAATTTGGTCGAGAGAAAAAGTAAAAACGTAAATAGGGCCGGAGTTCGGAGATGTTTGGTAGGTATTGGGAGAAATGATAAAAACAAATAAAAGATAGAAGAAGCCATCAGGAAATCGTTTGGTTTTAATAAGGGGTTTTGGTAAAAACATAAACGAGCTTTACATCAAAATGTAAGAGTTTATTATTAAATTAACGAGTATATGTGTAAAGGGATGAGTGGAAAATGCACGTGAGATTATGGTTTAGCATTCCCCTTATATGTTTTACGTGTTTTTTAGTTGAAATATTAGACTGTAGGAGTTCAAGTCGTTCGCTCGTCCTCACAACATGAATCATAAATGTGTCAACTAACAAGTGTAGAAATGGCAGACGAAAATGTATTTTTTAAACGTGTTTTCAGCGATGATTGAAAATTTGGTAATATCATTAATATTTTGTCAATATTTTTGCATCTAAAAAGAGTACTGATATTGATATGGGTGTAATGTATTTCTGTAAACACTAATGTATGTTAGTAAAAAAAAAATAATCTAAAAATCAATTTAAATGATATGGTAAATGATTTGTCTTATTATATCATTCACAACATCAACTCATAATTTATGTGGTGATGAAAATTCATTTATCACATCATTTATGTTGAATTTTAAGGTTGTATAATATTACTATTCCGTAAAGTGTCCTATAAGTTTTTTGTGATATTTCTATGAAATATCGATATTAGTGAACTTGTAGTTTAACTTGATATAACATCGTGGAACTTTTCATGAAATTTTCGATATATTTTCATTGGGTGCCGATATTATCTCCCATAAAACTAACTAGTGAACGTTTAGAAGAGCTTGTCTACCGGTAAAAGAAGATTTTTTAATTAAAAAAAAAACTCTTTTCAGAAAAAAATTGTATTGTTTGGTTATCACTCAGTAGAGTTTTTAGATGATTAAAAAAATTGTTTTACGTCTATATGGAGAAATTCAAATTTTAAGCTTTTCCAAGTAGATTTTTTTGTTCTTTTTTAATAACATTACAAAGTTTAATATAACTCTATAATTTAAAATAGTTTTTGAATATTTTGGTAATCTTACCATTTAAAAAAATAAAATTAATTGACAACCAAACGACTAACATCTTCTTATTAAAAGCTCTACTTGTAAAATGTCTACTTTAAAAGGTCTGCTTATAAAAGATCTACTTGAAAAAACTCTCACAAACGAAACCTTAGTACAATCATATTTTATTAAGAATTGTAATTATAAAACTATCCAATAGAAATTTACCAATAAGGACAAATTACTTTAATTAAGAATAAATCACAAACTATATACACTCATTAATTACACTCATATCTTCAACTATATTCCTTTATTTTAAAAAACTACCTTTAAAAGAAAACTTACGCTAAATCACAACATATGATAAACCCTAATTTTTATGATAAATCTTAATTAAACTTTAATTTTATTTCCGGTATCAAACTTTCTTATCGTCACATATTATCATATTTTTGTTTGTCTTACTTTATATATAGATATGAACTCTATCAATAAACATTTTTTAAAAAAGATAGCCGTAGCCCGTAGATATCAAGAAGTTTTTTATAAAAAAAATAGTTGTAGATATCAATAATCTCTTGACCTCATATACAATACAGTTTCACATATTCCCTTTCATAAGACTCCCATATTTGAGATATTACCAAAAGTAAATTGGATCATTATTAAAAAGGGAAATGCTACTTTTTCCAATAAATTGTCCCAAAAATATCTATAATTCAATATGGCAGTCCAACTCATTTAATGAATTGTCATGTTTTTTCTCTTATTATCTTTTTTATTGGACTGACACATTGGATTGTACATATTTGTAGGACAATTAGTTAGGAAATGTAGTATTATCCTGTTAAAAGATGATTTGATTCCAACAATAATATCATTTGTATATATATATACTTATAAAAATGAGTGTACTATTAAGTTTTATAAGTGATAATATCAATACACATTTCCATCAATGTAAAATAAGAAATTAATGAAAATTCCAAATGTTTTTATCTACTTTTTTTTATTATTACATAAGTTATGTATTCACGTATCACTTTTTATTTATGTTAATGTTAATGGATTCCAAATAAACTATATAACAATCTATAACTATAATTTATGACATTATGTTATAATTTTTATTTTTATTTTTTCCGATGAGAATCTCATAATTCACTTTTGTCTTTTCAAGGATGAATCTTGTAAGCCATTTCAAGTAGGAATCTTGTAAGCCTTAAAATAAGAATATCATAATTTGTTTTTGCTTTTTTTTTTAATAAGAATCTGGCCATTTTTGTTTTATTTGTTTTGTTTGAAAGTACAAGAATCATTATTAAATTTGAACAACATGCGTTTTCTTCGCATCATATCAATTTGGGTTGTCTATTTATTTATTTAAGAAAACTGGACCCTTTCATAGTCATAGTGGTGTTCAAGTTCCACCACAATATTTTACAAGTTTTGTCTGACTGTTATATATATATATATAACTCTTATTTTCTAACTCTCATCGCTTCAACCATATATAAGAAGAATATAATATAACCGGTTTTAATTGAGATAAAAAAAAAGTAATTAATTTATAAAGAAAAAGAAAGATTTCTTCTTTCATATTTTATTAATCTAAAATTAAAATGACGGTATTAAAAAAAAATGTTATACTACACTCTTACCATTCTCTTTTAATTTATTTTTAAAATTAAGTAATTAAATTGATATTACATAAGATATATGATTCTAGCAAAAAAAAATTTTTTTGGGGATTTGAACGTACTATCTCAACTTAGGATCGGTTTGGTATTGCTGAAGCCTTTAAAATAATCATTGTTAGTTGTGCTGAAGAAATAATTTATTATGAAGTTAATCAGACAATTGTTTGATTAATACTATTGTTGAAATAGTTGTGGATTAAAAAGCAATATTCATGTGTTTAGTAAACCTTACTTTTAACTGTTGTGATTTTACATAATGACTAAAACAGACATGAAATTAAATTATGAAACGAAGTAAAAAATTTCTTTTCACATATGTCAATCTCAAACTCTTATGACAACCTAAAAATCTAGGGTTTGACAGCATCAAGTCTAAAAAAATAAAAAATCGGGTGCTTCTTCATTTACACCTTTATTTTCTTTTCACTACAATATTATTTGATTTCTTTTCTTTGACATACGGATACATGTACTTACTGTAAGAATTTGTTTAACACGAGATCTAACATGCATAGACACAAAATTAATCCGAAAGTTTAACCTAAACATATTTCTATATCATACTTAATCAAACCCTAGATACATATTACTAACACATGTCAATTCAAGAGAAATGGGAGAAACGATAATGCTTTAAACTAGACTTTTTGTCTATCTAAAGCTCATAAGGTGTTTTTGCAGCTGGTTTAGTTGGCAAGTTCAGAATATAAGTTGCTGTTTCTTTTGAGTTGGACCCTTAGCAACTTCATTATTCTTTCTCTTTTTGCCATTGTCCTTAGAGGTGCTAGCCAAATGAGCACTTTCAGTCTGGTCTTGCTTCAATCTTTCTTTCTCTTACCCACAGTAAGAAATGAGCTTATTAAGAACTCATTTCTCTTTTTAACAGTTGTAACTGACCTTAAACTGACTGTATTGTGTAGAAAGTGATACTAATACCAAATGCACGAGCAAGTCGTCAACAACTCGAGCTTCAGTGCCTTAAGCTTAGAAGCAATATGAGACATTTCCATAATGTACTCCCCTATGTTCCTCTTGCCTTTATACTTCATAGAAATCAAGCTTTGCAAATGTGTGTTTGTTTCTGTCATACCGTTTTTCGCAAAACGCTTTTCGAGTTTGGCTAGGAGCTTTTTGGTTTTGGTTGTCTTTTCTGATACCGCACCCCTAAATGCCTCCAGAATGTCGTGTTTGATGATCATAAGACTCATGTGATTTGAGCGATCTCATTTCTCAAAGTTCTTCCAGTCATTAGGAAAATTTGCATCCGTAAGATAAACGAGTTGTTCAATCCAAATTGTAAGGTCCAGATCCATGCAGCCGAGAACAATAAGTATGTTCTCCTTCCAATCGTTAAAGTTGGTCCCATTAAGCATGGGTATAGAGTTGGTATTAGCAGATATAATAGAACACTAGCTTTAAAGAGAACAAAACAAACAAACAAACATGCTCACATTAATAACCGAATACAATAATCAATAAATTCAAATAATGGTAAGTCTCATCATTAAACCTAGCACAACATTAATATCAAGTCTTTAAATAGTAATATTAATTGTAAGTGGTACTCTTGTTGTAGTGATCAACCATTGACGATAATTCATGTCAAATAATAAATCTATATTTGAATCAACTTATTATTCACATGTAAAACCTTATAATCGTCATATGTACCACCACAAGTGTGTGCAATTCGGCTAAGTATTAACCTTCCTTTGGACGAGCTAATACCCGTATAAATTTTCACACACAAACATCCAACATCCTCATGAACAATCTACACTAGAGAGGTCACTTTAGCGACATCTTGTTTCAATTAGCTTATTTAGAATAAAAAACTACTTTATTTAACCATAAAAGATATACCAAAACTATTTGAATTTGTATTGATTCTTTATTTTTTTAATAAAAATTATAAAACTACCCCTGAATTTATAAAATTACTGAAAGGCCCTCAAGTTTCTGTATTTACAAATCGACCCCAGTATTTTGTCCAAATCATAAACTGATCCCAATAATTTTCAATAATTAAAATTTTGCTCAATAATTTTGAAAATTACAAAGTGATCTCGTAGCTTTTCAGTAATTATAAATTAGGTCTAAAATTTTATCAAAATTACAAACTTGACCAAAATAATTACAAATTTGTGCCTCAAGAATATCAAATTCTCCAAAAATGGTCCACCACAAAACTAAGGTCTGAGACATGATTCTATGTTGTTCACCGCCCCAAAGGCCACCACGGTATCGCCTGGAGGCAATAAAGCACGGTGAAACAGCGGTCGACGACCCGTAAACCGAGATCGAAGATCAACGAAGACCAAAACCGATCCAAACCCAATCGAGCGACGACGGTAGGAGGCAGAGTGAATCGCCTGATCTGGACGTCGACCGAACGATGATCCTACTCCTAGTCGTGAATCGCATGGGTCGATCTTGAAACTCACCAGAAAAATTAGACTTGGTATGATGTTGACTGAGAGAGAGAAAACTGGTTTTGGGTGAGAGAAACTGGGGTGGGTGCTGGCTGGAATCGGGACTGGTATGGTGGCGTTGACCGAGTTGGATCTGAATCAAAGAGGGAAACCTGATCAGATGATCTGATCCCAAGTTCTTTAATCAGATCAAAACGTGATCTGAATACATTTGATTCACCACCCAAAAACAAAACCCAGATCATGAAAACACCATATTTGGGTTGATCTTAAAACATCATCATCTCCTTGTTCATCCACCAAAGAAATCCATCCATGAATTCACAAAAAAAAAAAACACAAACAAAACCGAATATATTCATGGATTAAACATATATTAAACAATAAATATGTTTCAGAAGCAGTAAATGAACAAAGCAAATCCAGTATATATGTTGTTCGATGGATCAGACATAAAACCAATACAGATGAACAAAATCCTTAAGAATCGACTGTGGGTGGCTTTGATATCACTTGTAAGAATTTGATTAACACAAGATCTTACATGCATAGACACAAAATTAATCCAAAAGTTTAACCTAAACATGTTTCTACATAATACTTAAGCAAACCCTATATACATATTACTAACCTATATCAATTCAAGAGAAATGGGAGATACGAGAAAGCGGAAGCGTACCTAAATCCATTGCCGGAGGTTGGTGGACGGGTTGAGATCTTCCAAATTATCACAATTCTTGAAACACAAAATTGTTCTCTCTTCTCTAGTGATGAGGATCCAGAAAAGCCAAAAATTTGATCGTGTAATTTGGGGAACATAACCTTAAATATATAATAATCAAATTATTATATGTTTTGCTATTTCTAATTTGGTCACTCATCAAATTAGAAATAGCACTCTAGTATCTATACATTAATTCCATAACAATTATACCCTTAAGTCTTAAACCTTAAACCTTAGTTATACCATTTTAATTTAAGCTTAACCAAGGATAGTATAACACATTTAATATTTACATGTGTGGCCTCACACATTGGAATTTTTCCAACACTTCAATCGTTATCATTTTTTTATATAATTTTTATTGATTGTATTTTTGGATGAGTTTGTGATGGTAGATAAGAAGCAGGGTAGAGAAGAAGAAGTAGATGGTGAAAAAGATAAGTTTTAATCTTATATTTAATCAATGATGAATAAAAAAAATTGAATCATATGAAATTAAACATAAAGATATATTTGTATTTATGTTAAGTCAATAGGGATAATTTAATCTTTAAAAAGATTCATTAAATCAAACAACAAAAACTATAATAATCACTTTGTAAAAGTAAACCCCACATGCTTCTTAAAATTACTATCAAATCAATCCAGATTCTTAAATAACTATTTTTATAAATTTTACAAAACATTTTTTTTATGTCAAAATTATTAAATAATCAGATTTTAACTTTCCAAAAGCAATACCAAACAGGGTCTTAGTACTCATTTGGTTGAACTTTCTACTGACTTAAAAGGTCTACGAACGTCTATTTAATTTTTTTAGAGTTGTTTGATTGATCTTTTAAGAATATCTATTTTTAATTGAGTAAAGACTAGTAGAGTTTAAACCTCTACTAGACAAAGTGCTCATTTGGTTGAGCTTTTTACTGACTCAAAAGGTTTACGAACGTCTATTTGGATTTTTTAGAGTTGTTTGGTTGAGCTTTTAAGAATATCTATTTTTAATTGAGTAAATGTTAGTAGAGTTTAAACTTCCATAGGTAAAAGCTCACGGGGGGTATTTCTCCAAATAGACATTAAAAAAAAAAAAAAAGTCTACAAACCAAACAAATATATATGTATTTTTTTAAAAAAAACTCTATTTCTAATAGATCTATTACAAATAGATCTTTTACCAATAGAGGTTTTTCAAGAGCCCAATCAAACAAGCTCAAAATCTCATGTGGAGATACTTCTCCAAATAGATATTTTTTTTTTAAGTCTACCAACCAAACAATTATATATATTTTTCAAAAACTCTATTTCTAATAGATCTACTACAAATAAATCTTTTACCAATATATATTTTTTAAAACCCAACCAAATAAGCTCTTAGTATATTTTAAAGCTGTGATTGAAAATTTTATATTATCATTAATATTTTTGTATATCAAGAGTACCGATATCAATATTGGGTGCATTATATTTCCGTAACATGTTCCGAAAGTTTCCGAAAATATCCGTGATATTTTTGTAAAATAATATTATCAGTGAACTTGACAATATCGTGGAACTTTTTGTGAAATTTCTGATATATTTCCATCGTTGTAAAGTAAGAAATTAATGATATTCCCACATGTTTTAATCTATTTTTTTGTTCATTTTTTTAATTAAACAAATTATGTATCCGTATTCAACTTTTTATTTGTGTTAATGGACTCCAAACAAACCATTTAACAATCTATAAATATGTTATAATTTTTAAATTTCTTTTTACACAGAGAATCTCATAATTAACTTTTGTGGTTTCAAGCAAGAATCTTGTAAACTTTAAACAAGAATATCATAATTTGCTTTTGCTTTTTTTTTATATTAAGAATCTGATCATTTTTTTTTTGAAAGAATAAGAATCTCATTATTGAATTTGTACGACATATACTTTCTGGACATTATATCACTTCTGTAGTCCTTTCTCATTTTCTTAATCTAAAATTAAAAATATGGCATTCAAAATAATAATAATAAAAAAATGTTATACTACATTCTTACCATTCTCTTATTAGTTATTAACTCTTACCATTCTCTTATTAATTTTATAAACTAGTTTGTCAACCCCTATGATGCATGGGTTTTGTTAAAATATTTTATTATAATTAAAAAATATGAAATAATAAAACAAAAATATAATAGATACTTCAATTCAACATATAATATAATTTTAAAAAAATCTAATGGATACTTCATTTTAAATTCCGTAAATTTAAATATTTCAAAAAAAAAAAATGTTAAACGAAGAAGAAAAAGTATAAAATAATATACATATATATGTGTGAGTGGATACGTTCACAAACATATAAATAAGAAAGTTAAACATATTGAAAAAAAAACTGAAAAATACTTCGGTTTGATTTATTTTTTACTTATAGGAAATGAATAACTAAGAGAAATGAGAAGAAATATGAAATGTGCTAGAATGAATGTCAATTTCATCTTAAAAAATGGAACAGTTTGAAACTAATTAATGAAAACAAATAAATTACATTAAAATTAATCTTATTTATTTTATCTTAAAAAATTAAAAGGTTACATTAAAATTAATTTTATTAAATATGAGCATTTTCATCTTAATAAAATGAAAATGTTACATTAAAATTAATATTTTTATTAAGTAAAAGCACATAAATATAATTTAAAATAATCTTATTAAATTGGAAAAATCAAAAGTAAAATACAAACATGAAACCAAATCTAAAAAATTAAATTGAAATTAATTATATTAAATGTATTTATATAAATTTTAATCCATGGTATATATGATTAAATATATTACATATTTCATAATATAATATATTATTATAATATAATCTTGATTTATAAAATGTTATTAATAAATATTCCATAAATGAGTATACATGATTATATAATATTATATCTTATTATTATATAAGATATATTGTATAATATATATAATAATAATTATAAGAGCATTAATAAATAATTTGTGACTGCTGGTTGGAATAAGTTATTTTTATATGATTATATATGATATGATATGATTTATTAATAATATTAAATAAAGAAAGAAAATTAAAAAAAAAAAACATAATAATAACATTAAATAGAGGACATGTTTCGTTTTCTAACGAGAAGATACTATTTTTATATGATTATTATAATACGATTTCTTAATAATAAGAAATAGATAAACAAAATTAAAATAATATAATAATAACATAAAATAGATGACATATGTCGCTTCATGAGAATAAGTTATTTTTTACTATAACAATTATATATAAAAAAATACCGAAAACTATTGAAAAAGACTAAAAAAATATTTTAAATATTTTTTTGAAAGTGGAGGTTTTCCTTAATTAATAGAAAAATTGTTATCTACAAATTAAATTTGACCAAAGGTATCCTAACATAGTACGATCAACGCTTGACTGAGCAGAAACTGAATTACTAACACTAAAATTGAAAGGAAAGAAAATAAGATATTAACATTTTATATAAATTAACAATAACTGTAGATAAAAAATATTAAAGGTACACTAAAATTATAGAATTGATAATCTAACAAATTAAAAAAAAAATTAGAATCAATTCATATTTCGCTCTTTGTAGTGTTTAGTTGAGAACAAAAAATATTGATGGATTTAATTACCATCCATCTATGTTTGAGTTTGAACTTTTTTTTGTTATCGTTTCTCTTCAAAAGTCAAAAGTCCTGTAAATAGAATAAAAAAATTGAATTTAACATAAAGTAATTAACAAAAAAAAATGGAAAATTAACATCACTATGTCACACGTACAAAGAAAGTGAAGAATGAGAAAATTACCACTAAAATATTGTCGTAAACCCTGAAATATAAGTCATACTATTATAAGAGAAATGATAAAAAGATAAAAATCTAATAGATGATTCACTTTCAACATATAATATATGAAAAAAAATTCTAAAAAAATCTAATAGATACCTCACTTTAAACCATGTAAAATTGAATATTTTTTTAAATGTTAAATGAAGAAGAAAATGTATAAAATGATATACACATATATGTGTGGCTATATTTGAAAACATATAAATACAAAAGCAAGCATATTGAGAAAAAAAAAATGAAAAACAGATGAGTTTGATTTGATTTTTACTTATAAATAGGAAATGTATAACCGAAAAAGATAAAGAGAAACAATGGCGGACCCAAAAAATTGTATGAGATGGTACACTTGTACGAAATAACAATTATATAAAAAAATATTGATAATTTATGATCCTAATAAAATGAGTTTATATATATATAAAATGATAGTAAAAATGTATAATGAAGTTTAGATAAAATAAAACAATTAGAATACTTACTAAAGATGAACTAAATAATCTTACATTGAAAAGAAAATAAAAATAAAAAACACAATATTAAAAATAAATAATAATAATAAAACACAACATAAACAATGGAAGCTTATAATCTTTATTCTTAAAAAATAAATTTCAATATAATTTTATAATAAGAAATTTTGTTTTGTATTTTTAATGAATCTACTTTAAATTTATATAAAAATAATTGAATAAAAAACATAAATAGATATATTTTTGATTTTTTTTATTTGTAATTGTTGGTAAATTATTGATTTATTAATTTTAAATAAATTAAAACCATAAAATCAAGAAAAATACTAAAGATAAAATAAAATAAATCATAATAATAGATGAACTATTTTAATACAATTGATAAATTTACGATTTTAGGGATTAATTAGATTTATCGGTACTTAGGTATGTCAAACCAAAACTATTAAAATTAAAAAAATATTAAAATGATAGTAGATAATTTGAAATTATAAGAAAACAAGTTTAAAATAATAAGGACATTAAAAAGGTACAAGCAATGAGACTTGAAGTCCTACCAACAACAACCTCTATGAGATAAATACAAACTATGTTGATAACTGATACATATTGTTATTGTTATTTAATATAAATATATATTAAAAACCTTGAATCAATCTTTTTAGGGCCTTACCAGGCCTAAAGATGGGTCCGCCCCTGATGAGAAATATAAAATGAACTAAAATAAATACAAAGAATGTAAAAAGGTTAAGATAGAATCAAAACATATAAATTACATTAAAATTAATTGTATTCATTCCATCTTAAAAAATGGAAATGTTAAATTGAAATTAATCAAAACACATAAATTACATTAAAAAAAATCTTATTCATTTCAACTTATAAAATGGGAAGGTTATGTTTAATTTAATTTAATTAAATATGAGAATTTTCATCTTAATGAAATGAAATTGTTACATTAAAAATAACCTTTATTTTAAAGTAAAAGCAGATAAATTTCATTTGTAATAATATTATTAAATTGGAAAAAACAAAAGTGAAATACAAACTTGAAACCAATTCTTAAAAGTTGAAATTGAAATTAATCATATTAAATGATATGATTTAAATTATAATTCATAATATAATATTTTATTATTATATAATCTTATTTCATGAAAAGTTGTATATATTATTATATAATATATTATATATAATAAGAATATATATATATATATATATAATATTATAAAAATTATAAAAACATTAATGAATAACACATGATGACTTATGGTTAGAAGAAACAATTTTTATATGATCATACACGATATTATATTATATATAATTATCTATGTTATATAATAATTACATTAAATAATGACACATATCATTATTATATGAAAAATAGTTTTTTTAATTGTATTTTATGTTTCCTTTGGTCGGAAAAGATATTTTTATAGTATTATATATGATTGTATGATTATTTTTTATACGTTAAATGTAATGATACATGTCACTGGTTAAAAACGATTGTTATTATATGATTATATATGATATGTGATATGAAATGATAATATTATTATAATATCAATATTAATTAAGTACTACATGGCATTTCGAGGTTAAATAGTTAAATGAGACAGTTATTATATGGCTATATATAATATGATATATAATATGATATGATATGATTATAATATATCAACATTAATTAAGTGCCACATGATATCATCTGAATAAATATATAAGACCATTATTATATGATTATATATGAAATATGAAATATGATATATGATATATTAAAATAATAATAATAATAATAATAACATTTACGATTGACAGTGTCACTAGAAAAAGTTTATTATTATATTATTATATATAATATATGATTTTATATATATTTAATAGTATTTAATATTTTTATTGTCAGGTAAAAGTCTATAATTATTATATTATATATGATATATGAAATATGATTATTATATAATAATATATTAAAAAAACAATAACATTTTTAATTGTAATATGTCTCAACCATATCAGAAATAGAAAAAACCTATTATTATATTATTATATATTAAAAAAATAAAAATAAAAATAACATTTATGTTTGTTACGAATCACAACAACAATAAAACTAAAAAACAATTATTATATTATTTTCGATGATATCAATATATATATATATATATATATATATATATAAAATTTGATTTTAAATTTATCAAATTGTTAATTAATTATTTAATTTAATTAATCAATTAATATTAATATATTTTTAAACTAATAATGTAGTGTCTTTTGAATTGATAAAATTATTAATTAATTAGTTAAATATAATTTATTTTAAAAAATATTAATGGCCAAGTCTTATTAATGTTTACTAAATTATTAATTAATTAATTAGTTTTTTTTCAAAGAAAAATAATTCATTAGTTAATTTGATTAATCAACTAATATTAGTGATTTTTTTTAACTATTAATATAGTGTCTTTTATCTGTTCAAAAATAAAATTAATGCGGTGTCTTTTTAAATTCATCAATAGTTAGTTAAATATAATTTTTAATCATTAATCTCATAATTGTGAATTGTTATTTGTTATATAATGCAATAATTGTTTAATATCTTTATATATATTCACCATCAGTTTTTGGTTTTTGGTAACAGTGGATAATAAACATATTCTCTATTAATTAGCTATTTATTGCAATAATATATGTTAGTTTATTTGATTAGATTAAATGGTTTTCTGTTCTTAAATATTTTTAATTTTAAACAATTATTATTTAAGTTTTAATTAATAAATAATTAATATTTTAATAAAAACACATTAGAATCTTTTTTTAACTAATTTTATAATTTTTGTTAAAATATTTAAAATATTAAATATTGTATTAATATGAATTATTAAAAGAAAATAAACGGTATTTAATATATTTTTTTAAAGATCATTTTAAAAGTTTATAGTTAAGGGTAATGTTGAATTTTTTTAAAACCTAATTGTTTGGGGTGCACATGTGACATGTGGTGCAAATTAATATCACTACTCAAAATGTTATTAAATGAAACCCAAGATTCCTTTTTCATGAATTTTATATCTAATAAATTTCTACTACATTTTCTCCGCTATTAAAAGTTCTCATATAGTTTTCACATCAAGGAGAAATATGATGAACATAACCAAATAAATCATATAGCATAAAAAATGAATCCATACAACCGTAACAAAATAAATTGACATGCCTATGTGAATAGGATGACATCCTTATACCTGTCAAAATTGGACATTTTTTGTAGAAAGAAGAAATAATTTGCAGCAAACAAATCCAACCACAAAAGAATAAAAATGAGGAATGATGCGTATTGAATTAGCGGCAACATAACAGGTTGGAATGATACATATGAGTCATTTTGATGCAACGAATTAAAGTCAAACTAGTAATATTAGAAATAAAGAATTTCACGAAAATACAAAAGTATTCATCCATGAAATTAATAATAATAATACAAAAAAACTATAACCATCGTAAAATGTAACCTTTTATCGGAGGGATAGAGCTGAGAAGGATTATATATAAACTATTGTTTTGTGGTAGTAAAAAATGGATTCCAGGCCCAAATTGACTTACCAGAGTTGCAGTCCATATAACAGCTATTTGATAACAGAAGAAGATTTTGAATAAGTCTCGTGAAATTTTGTCAAGATTTCAGGGATCACATCTTCCATGATATTTTTAAGAGATTCTTTCCATAACAAAGCTATAACTAGCCGAAATTCGGTCAAAATAGTAACTCTGGCCACCGGAAAAGATTTTATCCGATCATCTATTCTGTTAACACTCAACTCAAACGCACCTAAGGCTAACGATCGGTCGTCAACCCCAACTTTTTTATTTAATTCAATTTCTGTTGTTTTCTACTTGTTTTCATCTCTTTTACAGGTCTATTTCAAATTGTTTGAGCCTAACCCGAATCCGATCCGATCCATATCAATCCTAGTTTGACCAATTACACCATTAATGGACTTGTAATTTTTCTAATATTTTTTGTAAAAAATTTTCTGATAATTCCAAACTCTACATAGTCTCAATTTTTTTTAAAAAAATTTGTTTGATAAAAACTAAGCGCCACTAACCAACACTAACCGATAATAACTAAAACTTGTTAGTTTTCTAATATTTTTGATTTTTTTTTTTGGTTGAAAATCACTGTAATTAAGTTGAACAATCACTTTTTTTAAAATTTGTTTGATAGAAACTAAATGCCGCTAACCGACAATTACTTAAACTTGTAATTTCGTCGGTATAGACAATTTTAATTTGAAACTGAATTTATCAAAAACCTCAAAATGGGTTCTTATATGTACAGAGTGATTTTTTTTATTTTTTTTTTCATTTTATCAATTTTATACTTATATTTACATAAAACGTTTGACATCCTTAATATTCTTTACGATTGAACTATCGATTTAGTTTTCCTAACGAAAAAGTGACTGTTGACAGTTTAAGTAACAATTAACAAAGCATCTTTTAGATTCTATCTATTTAATTGGGCTCACATAGCATTACATTGAATCCATTATAAGTCATTGAAATTAGGCCCAAATTTTTTGTAGACCTACACTTCTCTTCACTTAATTGATTCTTTCTTGTAAAAGCACTTTACAAAACTCAAAAGCTCTGTTTTTTTTTTCGTTTGATTGTTTTGGTTTATGGATTATACGAGTTTTGAGGGTGTTTCTGTTGTGTTTTGTAGGAAGTGATTTTATGTATGTATGACCACTTAAATGCTTCTGGGAAAAGCACATAAAAATCTGCTTACAGGTGCTTTTAAAGGCATTGTATGTATGTATGTGAGTCTGTTTTGATAATGAAAAAACGTATTTGAGGTTTTCAAGTTTTAACAATTTTTATAAGTGCTTCTTGATTATGCCTTCTTATAGCTCTGATTTTGTTCAAATGAATTTTTGTTAATGGTTCATCGATACCCATCGAGACTCTCCCAACTTATCGAGAAATGGTTGTTGTCTCCACAAATTTAGACCTGAAAATCACTTAATTAAGATTGGATTGGCTAGATTTAAAATTAAAGGCTATAAATTAAAAAGCTTGCTTGGATTTGTGGTTAATCGAACACAGCCAGTGACCCATCACAACCTGCCCACGTCATTAAAGATGTCATGATGGTTTGTCTGGGCATGTCAGCGCTATTTGCTGATGTATTCTTTCACGTGTCCAGGCACGTAAGAACTATATGTTGATGTCCAGTGATGTACACATCATAAGACAATGACAATGGCACTGTTTCGTGTTCGTGCCCAGACGCTGGACAAGTCAATAACCATTTGATGATGTATCCGATGACATGCCCCAACATGCCATACTAATACCGGTCATTACAATTTACAACTGTGGGAACGAGTATACAACCACTATAGATGTGGAAGTGTGGAACGAACGGTTCACAATCACTCAACGAAAAACTCTACTTCCACTTGATGAAAAGTAAATGGGGGCTTTTATCCTAACAAAAAGTGATTTATTAAAAAATAAAAAATACACCAAATTCATATTCTCGATGAATCCAAAGTTGTACCACTTTCTAGCAGAGAACTAATATCTCAAAGATTGTCATCCAAAAAAAACCTCAAACAGATACAGCATAACAATTCTTCCGAGAAAACTCTTAAGATGTCAACAACACATTCGAGTTTGTTCTTGTTTTGTTTTTATAGATTTGAACTTCCATCTCAATATATGAACATGTTGTCATGTTAAGATTGAGCAGCAAGTTCCAAGAGTAGAGTGTGATTGACAGCAGTTGCTGTTGCACCGATAAATTGAATAGGACCTGGATGCGAAAATCGATCAAAGACACAAAGTTAGGGGAAAATAATGTGGTTTGAATCGAAGTAACACGATCGAATTCTAAATTCAGAACCAACCTGGACTGATGTAGTGATTCTTAAGAGCCCACTCGTCCCGCAAGGATGCAAACGTCTTGAATGGTGCACCTGGCAATTCACAATGAATAAAATGCTGATTAGCTGTCGAGATCGAAGAAGCTGATAGCAAGAGAAAGAATAGTATATAGCAAATGTTGACAGCAGTTAAGAGCCAGAGCAGGAAAAGAGTGCCTCGATGATTCTTACCATCAAGCTCCACCATGGCCTTCTTGATCACAGGCTTGAACTTACCTGCAAAGCAAATTCAGCTTTCAGGAATAACAGGAAAATAATTGTGCGAACAAATTATGATAGATAGCAGAAACATCCAACAATGACTTATTTTTTCAGATAAATGATGTATGTACAGAAAGGATAGGTTTGCCATACCGTGTCGCCTCTCCACATCCATTAAAGAAGTCAGAGCAGTCCCACCAACAGTCCATTGGTCAACCGGAGCACCCAAATTTCCTACCTGGAGATATTATGAGATACATACCAAACAATTGAGTTTATTATTAATTGTGCGTTCCACAATTGAAAAAACTCTTAAAGGGATATATCATAGCAAAGCCAAGATGAAGATAGGTTAAACAAGAAGAAAGAGTGTCATGGTAAATTAAGGGAGAAAAAGCACAAACCGATGATATCAACCCAGTTTTCCTGTCATGGAGGAGAGCTCCTGCAGCATAACCCAATGCATAGCAGTAGGAAGCATCGAAGTTAGTTGGCAAACCGCATCTCCCTTCATACCTGCAAATAGAAATTACAAGTGAGTTTTACAACTTATGCAGGGATGTATATTTTTATACAAAAAATAATGTTTCTATGCACATATATAGTGGTCAATATGACGTGATTTTGACTCAATGACAAACATATAATGCTTACGACGTGGACTCAAAAACAAGAATGCTCAAGCCCAAACATAATGTTACAACTTGATAAATCTTGTGACTCAAACCAATTGTATCTTTATAGGTGAAGAAGTTAAATACCCGAAAAAGTGAGACTGCCCTTTGAATTGGCCTTTATATGCACCGTCCTGCTTTCTCTTCTCCAATTCAGTCTCGGCCATTTGAATAAGCATTTTCTCTGTTTCTATTTTGGCAACCTGGTGGCAAAATGATGCAACATAAACAATCCTGGCCGGGAAAACTTCAGAAATTGAAAACTCAAAACATAATACAGTATATACCTGGACATTTCCATGTGGATCTCTTTCAAGCATCAACTGTTCTTGAATTGCTTCAGGTAAGAAGTTAAAAAGCTGCAGAGATTGACTTGTGAGTTTCTTTTTCCATACCCCACCTTCATCAACTACATCATGGGCCAGAATTTCATTCAGTTCTGCAATAAGCTGCTGCACCTGGAAATAGAATAAAAACAAATCAAATTTCAGAAAAAAAAAATTAACGAATTTGTTGTCTATAATTTGATTTCCAGAACCATATGCAAAACAAGGTAAATAACATAATAAAAATTCATATGATTGAGATAAATACCTCAGGAATGAAATCAATAAGACCTTCTGGGATAAGTATGACACCATAGTTGAAGCCGATTTCAGCACGTTTACAGATAACATCTACAATGTAGTCTGTGACATTTTTAAGTGTTTGCTTCTTGGCAGCAACCTGCAGAATAGAGATCTCAGTCAAACTAAAATTCATTCGTGCTGAAAGCTTGTCTCTTAAATGACAAGACTGTAAAACATGCCAAGGAGATTAAAGCTAAACTTCTCTTAGGTGATAAATTACAGAGCATCATGGGGTTTTAATCTATGAAGTATTTCTAGGAACCCTTGGTCAACCGTGCTTTTCCAATCAATCATTACACAAAGGAGGGGGTGAGAGACTTGAAGTACGAAGCCCTGAGAAAGAAAAATTCCTGCCATTTGATTTTGTTTGTACCCTTTATTTTAATTCACCTAGATCTATTCAGTTGGAAGTTTTGCACTTGAAACAGAAGTTCATTTCCTAAAAGCATGTGACTACAGTTTGAGGGGACCTTCAACCAATTCACCACAGAAATTAACTGGATAAATATATCTAGGCATTTTTTGCCTAATAACCATCGAAGTAGAATTTATCATATTAGTGAAGAAAGATCATCATAAAGCATTACATGTCCATGAATACAGAAACAGTGCATTCAAGCCAGAGCACCAAATTTTTTAATCCAAATGAAGAGCACCTGAACCAGGCAAAATCATTTAAAAGATAAGCAATAACATCAACATGAATGAATTACCTCTTCTCCAATAATGGTAACGTTTGGGTGAGTTTGCAAAGCACACTCTAGAGTAATATGGGAAGCTGCACGCCCCATAAGCCGTACAACTGCAGATGCAAACAAGTTAAAGTTACATATAAATATATAATGTTTCCCAAAGAAACAAAAAGCATGAGAAATAGTGGGACAGCTCGTGCTTTGATTGTCCATAAGTTAAACAATAGTAGATGTTGATATGTTGAAAAGTTGTTTCTAAGCTGTTGCTGAAATAAGGATATTACATTTAGTGCAATTCCGAGTATCATTGGATGCTATAGTAAGTAGGAAGAACCAGTAACATAAGAGAAGCTAAAGCATAAGCATTGTATTAATGGAAATTAGAGTCAAATGATATGCTAAAGGTCTTGGGGTAAAGTAGTAACGGAAGAGAGTTGAATGGGGTGGTCATACTGATCTTAACATTTTATCAAGCACAAAAAGGTAAAAATGGTATCATCAACGGAACCGATGCTAGGTTTCAGTTAGATGCATTGCATTTTTAACTTTGAGTCCAAAAATCAAGTAGACAAAAGCCAGTTGGAGAAGTAAATTTCCTTTACAAAAGTCTAGCCCAAACAAAATTGAGAAATGGGTTCCCTATAGCCTGTTAAATACAGCTGGGACAAGCTTTGGCTACTTAATTGAGTTCAAAACTGCATCAGGAAACCCCAATAGTAGGGCAGATATTATAAACTAAACCTATCAATAATAACTAAAAATTAGGGACAGGAGACATGCAGGCAAAATAAATTAGTGACACTACTATGAAAAGCTAATTAAAATGTTAACATACGTTAACAGTACGCAGCACCAAACCTCATTAATGAAAACTTCAAGCCAAGCACTTACAGTGGTAATACTTTCCAGTTGATCGTGCATCTATCATGACATTTCCAATCATTTCTGCATATATCTGCATACCACAAGACATATTGCAATTATTTTAAACCACATTACTCCAACAATAGATACATAAGAGATTAAGTACACCAATAACTAATTATAAGTTCAATTTTTGACTGGTTATAGAAGAATGCAGTGCTTGGGAGAAAGGAAAGAATTTTCTCTGCAATACTTTCAATTTCCTTTATCAAAAAGCAAAAACAATCATATACATGAGAGCCACATTCAGACCAGAAAAAAACAAAAGTAAATCAGTTGTAGGAATGATTGATATGATTTTATCATTTTCATAGAGGGTATCAACATAAAATTAAGGATAAGCTGGTCTTAAGAAAAACCTTTAGCTTCATTCACACCATTGACATATTATTATATTAAACATTTTCCAAATGCCCCATGAAGGCAACCTTTGTTTTAGGAAAGCAATAATTGTTAGGCAGTATGTCCAGAAAATATAAAAGAAGATATCTTTTTGTAATGTATTAACATTAAAGATCAAATCATTATTTATTTAAATCTGCATGAACAGCTATACTCACCCTGCATGCCGTATCAAATCCAAAACTTGCGGGGACTTCTTTGCACTTCAAGTCACCATCAATGGTTTTTGGGCACCCAATGACCCGAGTTTTCAAATTTTTACTCCTGATTCAATAGGAACATAAATCAAAATTATATGAAAAGGACCAATTAAACAACTATATCAGAAATGCTGAACTTCTTTTCTCATTATCGAATCAAAGGTTCCACCAAAAAATATATTAAGACAACAAATAATTAAATCTTAATCTCCGGATTAGAATTATTTAAACAACATTATATCATTATCATCACAGTATACCTGAAATTTTCAGCAAGGAGGCAGGCGTTTGTGTTCGAGTCATCACCACCAATAACAACAAGGCCATCCAAATCAAGCTTCTTTGCTGTTTCCTCAGCTTGTTTAAACTGGAAACCATATCATGAATAATCAGCCAAACTTTACTAATAAAAACCGAATACAAATTCTCAAATTACAAACAAATCACTAGTCTCACCTGTTCTGGAGTTTCGATCTTGTCTCTCCCACTGCAGATCATATCAAAGCCACCCTTTGCAAATAAATAAATAAATAAGTTACAACCAATACTTACTTCAATAATTTAACATGCATGTTTGGAGTTTACTATTACATAACCAAAACAAACACGAACTTGCTCAAAATTCTACATTTGCTTGTCAACGTGCAATTCAGATTAAAACATATTCATTTTCAATATTTTAACTACTAATTATTATCATTACTATATAAACAAAATATTGCAACTACTTATAATCAAACACAAACAAGGTATAACCACCAGTCATGTAAAGTTACTGAATTATAAACTAAAACATTTAAATTGCAAGTAAACACTATTACGCTATTTTGTAAGCTACAAATTACATGAAAAAGACGATACCTGGTTTCTGTAAGGATAAATGTAATCTGGAGTCAATTCAATATACTTGCACTTCATGATTCCAGCTGGACCTCCTCTAAACCCATACAAGATGCTTCCTTTGGTGCGATCCTGCATGTAATCTACCACGAAAAAAAACACGTTATTCAATCGAATATTCAAATCATGCTTTTCGAATAAAGATCACGACTTAAAAAAACAAGATGAGATCCTCACCGAATATTCCAGAGATCACATTGTGTCCACCTGGCGCTTGGCCTCCAGACAAAACGACGCCGATTTTCAACTTCTGATCCTGCTTCAACGTATCGGTATCGTTCGGCACCAACATTGCCGACGGTTGCCCGAACACATAAGGAAACAGCTTTGCAATCTCATCTGTATAAACACCAAACACATCAAATAACTTCTTCAACTCGATCTCATATAAAAAAAAAACGAAACAATAAACCGAATAATTTCTTCACTGAGAACTATTGTATTGATTTTATCGAAAAAAATTCATACCTGGATTGCCGGCGGCGGAGCTACGGGGACCTTCGACGATTTTGAAAGGATTTCTAAGGACAGAAGGAAGAAGAAGCGCGTGGTCAATACGGCTGGTTTGAACCTCGCTGTAAACGGAGGCTACGCGGCCGGTGACGGCACCGGATTTGACGGGAACTAGATCGCCGTTAACCACCAAAGACGGAGACATAATAGTTTTGATAAAAATTATATATTTTTCCGGTTTTACTTAACTCTTCGACTGTGAGTGAAAGAGAAAGAATGAGCGAGTGCATTAAATATGGTTCAAAAGGGTACGATCGTCTTTTTACTGTTTGGGCTCGGAGTCTCCGCCCCGGAAAGATAGATGCGGGCCATGCGGGCCATTGGATTTGAGGGTATTTTTGGGATTTCTGGGAATTTGAAATGACTGTTTGTGTACAGGTAATTTTTTGGTCCAATCGGATTTGAGGGACAACCCCGACGAGTATAGTCCGGGCATTAATATTTTTGCTAGACTCTACGATAAGCATTATCTAGAGCGATTTGATTGGTTCTCCGAACATTAGTTTAATTTATAAGTAGATATGTTAATGTTCAGTTTTGTCCTAAACTCTGACATTTAGATAGTTCAATCCTACTCAACAAGAAATTAGACACAGGTCGAATCCTTAATTTGAAGGTTGGACATGGGTCGATGTCGGACCAACAAACCAATTTAAAAGCTCTAAGTTTACCTAACATTCTTTTGGTTGGTGGCAAAATGGCATATTCCCTGATTTATCCTACTTGGGTGTGTTTGGGAATTTCTTGTAAAGTAAGAAATATTTTCAAGTTATTCTACTTGTAAAAAAATACTATTTTTTTATTCTATCTTAATAATATATTAGAAAATGAGTAAAGAAAACATATTTCCATTTTTTTTTCTTTTTATAAGTTTTGATTTTTTGAAGAAACTTAAGAAAGTAAGGAAAATTGTTTTTTATTTATCGTAATAGTGTTATTCTAAAACCATTTCTCTTACTGATTTTGAATTTCCACGCATAATATAATAGTCATAGAGCATCGTTACTTCTTAAAATTAACAATTCAAGCTTCCATTTTGAATTAAAATAATAATTAATTCTACTTGAATTGAACTATGGTGATGATTTTCACATAAATATATGTTTATTTAGTTTAAAGAAATTCTAACACTATCTAAATCATGATAGTTTTACAAGTGTTATTTGGAAAAAAAAGGTACATAATAATAAAGAGTAAAATTCAAGAATTTGTTAATGATAATTTTGAAAAAAAAAAAAAGGAACGAAAAAGGAAAAAGAAAAAGAAATCAAGAGTTCTAAAGCTTTCATTCGTATGATGGGCCATAGGTTCGAGTTGGGCTGCAACCAAATTATAACAAGAAAGAAAAAAGAGAGAATCAAGGAAGAGAATATATATCGGTCAATCAAAATTATGAGAATATTAGTTAAAATATCGACAAAATTCCAATATTTCAACTATATTTTTGATATTGGTATCCTATTATTCCGAAAATATCGTCTATATACTTTTAGAAAACTCACTGTCATATCCCAAAGCCCCTGTGAATAGGTTAACAGATTCCTCAATCTAGTAGACACCCGAATTCGAGTACCACCATTTGGACCAATCTTTTGAGATGAGATATATTCGATGAAAAGATACCTACCAATTAATATCATTAATTCATTCGTTCACTAGAGATAACAATCTGTCTTTTTGATTAGCCTACTATATATATATATATATATATGAGATTGAATTTTTAATTGCTTTTCACCAAATAATCATCATAGCAGCATGTGGTATTGCGTTGAATCGGTACTTGTTAGTAGTGCATTGTAGTACTGATCAATTAATATTTAATCAAAAGAATGAAACTCTTGTCTACAAGATCAGTGGTACTAGAAATTCATGATACACACAAATGATTATCTCATGCCTAACTAACACGCACCACCTATATTGTTAATGCATGTTTAATTTCTTTAATTATCTTATTAATAAATTGCTTTTGTGTCCCCAAAGAACAAGGAGTGATACTTGAAAATAGATTCTATCCAGCTATGTAGATCTTCAAAGGATTCTCTCCATAATTGGATTAGGTTAACAAGACTTCCACAAGCATCAGCCAAGTGCTTCTCCAATATCAAGTGCTTCTAATTATCTAAAACAGGAAACAAAACACAAGTTGCCAACACAAAAATGTATGTATTGTCTATAAAACTGATCATATCCCTATTATTATTATATTATCATGTATATTTGGTCCCTTTATAATATCTGTGGATCATCACAGACACATGTCACACATCAGTCACCTTTTGAAATCCCTTTGCCACCAGATTAATGTCTGTTAATGTATCATTATAGTTTCATGATCTATTATGTTTTGCTGTAATACATGTGTAGTCAGTTCAATTATATCCTGTAATCAATCAGATTAATGAATTATATATGCTACTTTTATTATGTGTTTCCTCTTTATATATGATGACTAGATATGATATATGTTATATGAGATTGAAAATTTGCAGATCGATGGTTAGATGATTCAGACATAAGATCCAAGACTTTTGAGATACCTATACATGCATAGGTCATGATCACCTGAGATTCTTGGGTTACAGAGAGATTTTACCCGTTAATTAGATTACATGTAGAGGCTCTTCTCAAATTAGCTAGTATAAGGTATGTCTTTCAGTTGAAAACCTAAGAACAAAATCATGCGAAACAAGTTCGATCCAAAGAAAAATATCAATATCATACGAATCGATAGGGGTTTAGAGCAGCGTATTGAAATATGATCCTTTTGATAAACAAGTGTTGTAGGATGCATAACGACACAGCTACGTACAACAAATTTGATTCCTACAAAGGCATGTGAGGCCAACCAAAGTTTTCGTTTATCCACTCTTTGAACTAAATTATTTAATTAAAAGGTTTCAAGGCCACCTAACACTACCCTAGCTATAAAGGAAAAATTATTAAAGGTGATCAATCTCTCTTCTTCACATTATAATTAATCACTCTAGCTCAATTAACAATACAAATGTTCCCCATTTGGTTTCCAATCTTCATCCTCCAACCACACCTAATCTCTCAAAGTTGTGTGCTTGTTGTTTTAAAATCAAACATAATCATGTTTAATGCCCCTACTTGACAATATTTTGTGCATAAATCATTATTAATGGTACAAGATTTTTCTTCAAAGCCAACGAAGAACATTACAAATTGTTTCATTTTTCTTGCCTCAAAAATGAAGGAGCACTCCAGAGAACAACATTACAATAAGAAGCATCAACAAAGATCAGGAGGATGCTGCAGGGTCTCCTTTTGTTGTAGTAATTGCAGGCTTAGCGTCTCTTCATCGGAGGAAGCTGATCAGAGCTCGAATTCTGATCGTTTTGCATCGATATCAAGCCTAGCGCACGCCATGGTTCAAGAGAGACTAGACCAAATGATTAGACAACAAAGGCAGCAGCAAGATCAGGCAAGAGTACTACATAGAGATAGATCATCGAGGAAGCAAATTAGAGATCATGATCATCATCAAGAGACTAGATTCATTGTGATGGTGGCCATGGAGAAGTGTTCTTATGATCCAAGAGAAGATTTTAAAGAATCCATGATCGAAATGATCATGGCGAACCGAATTGAAGAAGCGAAGGATCTTCGTAGCCTCCTGAACTATTACATGTCCATGAATTCTAAGGAGTATCATGGGATTATACTTGAGGTTTTCTATGAGGTGTGTTCTAATTTGTTCCCATTTTGTAAATGTGATTGATGAAGAGATTTTGAAATGTTAGAACTATAGTATAATAAATGATATCGCTTATGTGTTTCGATGATGAATGTTGGTATAGTTGTAAAAACCTTCATACATGTATCATGAGGATGTTGATTCGAGTCTCCTTAAAAAAAACTCAGAATATATATAATTAATTAATACTTAAAAAAAGGAGTAATATTTTTTTTATTTTTAATTTTTAAACTATAAAAGATTTAGAATTTGAGGCAGGGGAACATGATTCGTTCCCAATTCAATTTTATTAATAGGGATGTGAGCGGTTTTATTATAAGGCCAAATTGGCACCGAATCTCCCTCTATATATTTGGAAACCTTGACCAATGGTTAATCTAGAACATGCTTGTCTATATTATACGTAGAAATGGTGATGAATGTCACATTTTTTTGTCGTGTTGTAATGATGTTACCAGTTTAATAACTTATGTTTAAAAGGTTTATATTACGGTGAACTACCCAAATTGCCCTTAAAATTTGTTTTGTGCTTCCATCTACACTTTAAAAAAGAAAAATTATATTCTCTTTCTAAAAACGTTATCAGAAAATCATTCTCCTTATTTTCTTTCATGCATTTGTAACTGGTTTAACAATGCATCAATCCGTATATGAACATGTAGTTTCCAGAATTTGTATGATTTTGTTTTTATTCTTTTCCGACATTTTTTTTTCATTAGTTCGAGTTTTTTTTGTATTGGTCCTAGCCTTTTTCTATTAGTTCGAGCTTTTTTTGTATTGGTCCGAGCTTTTTTTCCATTGGTTCGAGGTTTTTTTTTGTATTGGTCCGAGCTTTTTTGTATTGGTTCGAGCTTTTTTTGTATTGGTCCGAGCTTTTTTTGTGTTGGTCCGAGCTTTTTTTGTGTTGGTTCGAGCTTTTTTTCCATTGGTCCGAGCTTTTTTTTGTATTGGTCCGAGCTTTTTTTCCATTGGTTCGAGTTGTTTTGTATTGGTCCGAGTTTTTTTGTATAGGTCCGAGCTTTTTTTTTCCATTAGTTCGAGCTTTTTTTATATTGGTCCGAGCTTTTTTTCCATTGGTCCGAGCTTTTTTTGTATTGGTCCGAGGTTTTTTCTATTAATTCGAGTTTTTTTTGTATTGGTTCGAGCATTTTTGTATTGGTTCGAGCTTTTTTTTCATTAGTTCGAGATTTTTTTGTATTGGTCCGAGTTTTTTTTCCATTGGTCCGAGCTTTTTTTATATTGGTCATAGTTTTTTTTTCCATTGATTTGAGTTTTTTTTTTGTATTGGTTCGAGCTTTTATTTTTTTGACTATTTCCGAGCTTTTTTGGAAAGATTTCGAGCTTTTTTTAAAAGATTTCGTGTTTTTTTTTTGTATTGTTTCGAGTTTTTTTTTCCATTAGTTCGAGCTTTTTTTATATTGGTCCGAGTTTTTTTTCCATTGGTTTGAGCTTTTATTTTTTTGACTACTTTTGAGTTTTTTTGAAAAGATTTCGAGCTTTTTTGTATTGGTTCGAGTTTTTTTTCCATTAATTCGAGTTTTTTTTGTATTGGTCCGAATTTTTTTTCCATTGGTTCGAGCTTTTTTTGTATTGGTTCGAGCATTTATTTTTTTGTGTGACTATTTCCGAGCTTTTTTGGAAAGATTTCTAGCTTTTTTGTATTGGTCCGAGCTTTTTTCTATTAGTTCGAGTTTTTTTTCTATTGGTTCGAGTTTATTGGTTCGAGTTTTTATTTTTTTAATCATTTCTCAGCTTTTTTGGAAAGATTTCGAGCTTTTATCAACACACAACAAATTAAAAATTGGTTTAGTTAAATCGAGTAAGTTTTCAGCTCGACTACCGCGAGCTCAGCGGAGAGCTCGATCCCCGAATGCGTCTGTGTAGTACCTGAGTTTCAACGAAACTCTCTCTCTCTATTTCAAAACTCTCACCTGTAAAAAATGAATGAAAGACTCTGATGGAACAACTATTGAGGGCATTTTTATCCGTTCACCATAATAGGTGTCTTTTAAACATAAATTATTAAAGTAGTGACAATATTGAAATACCACATATAAAAAGTGCTATTTAATTCTTGACCTCATATTATATATAGTAAGTAATATTTTTTTAGAATAAGTAAATAAAAATTGCAAAAAATTGCAGTGATTTAATAGACTGAAAGTATATAATAATTCTCTAATCGGTTGGTGTTGAACAACAATTTCTAAGACGATCCGATGAGAGTATCCATGTATATAATTACCATGTACACACAAATAACGAAAGCAATAATAGTTTTGTACAGTACTCTACCTTTTCCAAACAAAAGGAGAATTAACTTTACCTTTATTTTATTCTTATATTTCAGCTTTATTTATTGTTAAAGCAAAATAATGATATAAAGTCGAGAGATAAAAATTATTTCAAACAAAAATAAAAACAGTTAAAAAAAAAAAAGAAAAAAAAAAGAAAAGAAAAGATAAAACAAATATTAAAAATAAAAGCAACATAATGATACCACTTTATCGGCACAACTTTTGAGAGGCACGAATACAATATAACCTCGTAACTATTTCCTCTTATTTAAATTCATAGATATATAAAAGAATCTTCTCTTGAAATTTTTACTTCAGAATTGAAGTTACTAAATGTTGTGAAACCCCACAATGTTGCAAATTAAACTAGACTTTTAATTTCATTAACATCGGTCTTGATCTTGAATTTTTTCTTCATAACCCACCTCACTAAAGAATTATCTTTTATATATATATATATATATATATAAATAAATAAATGGTTCTCTTGTATGTATCTTATTTTAATTTTTCGTAAAATCCTTCATGAAATCACTAGAGTTTATGATTTGATTGTTTGTTGTTTACCGGTTATGTTACATATATAATTTGTAATAAGTTCCCTCATAATGAAAAATAGATTTTTAGTGGTTATACACAGATGGTCTAAGCTTCAAAATAAAAGTTACTTTTTTTGTTTTTTCTATTGAAGTGTAGGGAGACTCCTGGGGTGAGTTACATTTTGGTCCGTAACCTTATATTCTAATTTCATTAGATACCAATAGACCCAATAGAGGTTTCAACAAATCCTGACCATAGTGCACAGAGTCAGTTTTAAAAAGAATAAAACATGCAAACGCCATGCTAGAGATCGAGGATTAATCCTCAACGGATATACAATAGTGGTGTAAAAATGGGCTGGCCGGCCGGTGACAGGCCGGTCTGGCCGGCCCAGGAAGTTCAAGGGCCGTTCTGGGAACGGCCCGTGAAGGAAGAGGGCCAGGCCGCGGCCTGGCCCAGGACGGGCTGAGTGCCGGGCCGGTGGGAGGAGGCCCGGCAGGCCGGCCAGCCTGGCACGCCAATCCGCCGTGCCAGGCCTGTCGGACCGGCCCGACGACAGATCAGCCGGTCCGTTCGGCCCAATTTTTTTTTTTCAAAAAACCTCCAACGGTTGGAAATGATTTCCAGCCGTTGGCTAACGTCATCAGTGACGTCAGCCAACGGCTGGAATTGATTTCTAGCCGTTGGAGGAAATAAAAATTACCAAAACCCCCCTACAATCTTTTAAATTACATTTTGACCCACAAATCAAATTTTTCTATAAATACTTCCATCCATTTCATTTTCCATTTACTCTCTCTATCATTCTTTCAATCTCTCATTTTCTCAAATCTCAATCTCTAATATATTCTCCAATTTTCTAAATTTTTTCATTCATTTTGGTTATTACTCTCTCTACAAAATTCTCTACGTTTTCCACCAACACACCAAATTTTAAAGGTACAATTTTGTTATTACTTTTGGTCTAACATATTCTCATAGTAAATTTATATGTTTATGTTTAGATTTGAGTTACTTAATGAAAACATTATCTATTTAGTTAGTTAGTTTATCAATTTTTGGGCTTTAATGTTAATATTATTTGTTTAGTTTATTAAGATTTTTAAGTTTAGTAGTAATTTTAATATTTGTTATTAATAAATTTAGAAAGTTAATTTGTATTACTGAAATTACTTTTTGTAATAAGTAAATGATGAATGTTAAGTGTAGTAATTACGTTTGATATTGTTTTTTTTCATAAATTAAAATTTTTCATTTGTAGATTATGATAGTAAATTTAAGAGTAGTGGTTCAAATCATCAATTTTATGTTAGTATATTATGTTAGTAAATTTATCAATTTTATTTGTAGTAGTGAACTAGTGAATTTAAAATTTTATGTTAGTAGATTATGATTTTTTTTGGTTTATTTAATTTGTTATTTAAGTAAATAAATTATTGTAAGTGTCGTATTAGTTATAGTAATTATTGTTAGTAAATTAAGATTACTGTTAGTAAATATTGATTTTTAATTTGACTATTAACTACTATAGTGCTCATATTTTTATTCAGATAATGGATCCTAACCAGCAGCCTTATTTTCCGGACGGTTTGAATATGCTCAACGATGAATTTGATATTTCAGAACCGACTTATACTCAAGCGGGACCTTCTGGTTCCGGCGTTACACCAACATCACGTCCCAGAAAATTAACATCAGATGTGTGACAATGTTTCAACATAGTCCAAATGACACTCCCAAACGGGGCGTCTGACCTCAGAGCTAAATGTAAGTTTTGCCATAAGAATTATGCTACAAGTACGGGGGGAACCGGACATTTGAGACGGCATATGCACAAATGTATGCCTGCACATGGACAGATAGATACTACAACCCAGACACAGCTTCAACGGCACCCAGACGGGTTCGTTATGTAGTGGCAGTTCGACGCCATGCACGCTAGAGAGTGCTTGGCACGATACATTACACAAACTGATCAACCGATCAGTATTGGTGAGAGTCCATTTTATAAAGAATTAATCACATCTGCATATAACCCCCAATATGAACCTGTTTCTAGAACCACCACTAGAAATGATTTGATACGATTGTTTGAAACTGAAAGGGATGACTTAGTTGCTGAAATACAACATTTAAGTGTCTTTGTTGCATTAACTTCTGATATTTGGAGTGCATGTTCCAAACAGGACTATTTATGTGTCACGGGACACTATTTAGATTCTGATTGGAGGATAACAAAAAGAATTTTTGGTTTTCGTCCTATGGATTTTGCACATACCACAATTTTTTTTAATATCATAATGGAAGTTTTAGAAACTTATGAAATCACGCATCGCATTCTTTCAATCACATTTGATAATGCATCTGCAAATACTAGCTCTATTGCATTGTTTGTTGCAAGAAATATCCCGCAAGATGGAGGTTATTTCTTCCATCAACGGTGTGCATGCCATATTATAAATTTAGTTGTACAGGCTGGTTTAAAGCAGGTAAGCTACCAAATAGATCGCATCAGAGATGCCATTTCTTGGATTTGCAGTTCTAATCCTAGATTCAGTGAATTCAAGAGACATTGTAAATTAAACGGTCTCAAACCCCGACGATTCCAAACTGATATGCCGGTAAGGTGGAACTCTACTTATTTAATGTTGCAAAATTGTTTGGAATATAATACAACCATTACATGTTTTTATAACATGAAATTGACCGAAACAGGACAACTTAGTCCAAAATTACTTTCCACAGACGATTGGTATGTGGCAAAGATTTTTGTTCAATTTTTAAAGATTTTTTACAATGCCACTGTAACTCTTTCCGGGGTATATTACCCCACATCTTCCCAGGCAATCCATCAGATAGTGGAAATGTCTGAACTGTTAAACAGTTATAGAGAAGATGAACATCTAGGCGCTGCGGTTGTTGTCATGGAGACAAAGTTGAAAAAATATTGGGCTAACATTCCCCTACTTTATGCCTTAAGTGCTATAATGGATCCCAGGGTTAAATTATCTGGTTTAGAAGTTTTGCTTGAGTTTATTGGTATTAATTTGTCAATAGATTATTCAGAACAAATTACTGATATTCGAACCAAGTTGTTCGAGATTTTTCATATTTATGAGACCAGGTTTGACAACATTGACATCCCCTAATCAACACGCCCGGAGACAGAGCCGAAGCAAACAAGTTGGAGCCTTCTAAAACGAAGAAAAAAAAGACAAATCAGCAAGTACTTCTTCAGGGAAAAGATCTAGCCCATCTTCTTGTACCGAACTTATTAGGTACCTTGAAGCACAGTTCGATGCTGTTGAAGACAATGAAGAGTTTGATTTGTTGTTATGGTGGAAGACCTATACGTACAGGTATCCAGTTCTGTCACACTTAGCACGTGACGTACTGGTTATTCCAGTGTCAACGGTGTCTTCAGAACAAGCTTTCAGCACCAGTGGACGCATAATTGAACCAAGAAGAAGCTGTTTGTCTCCAGAGATGGTGGAGGTATTAACATGCCTTCGGGATTGGGAGTATGCTAAAAAAAGGTTACAAAATCTAACTGTAGATAAAGAACTTAATCTAAATTTCGACAATCTATATATTGATGACCCTTCAGGTAGTGGCCAGGGCCAGAACTAGGTTATACTTTTACATATGTATTTATTATTTACTTGTAAGTTGTAAAACAGTTGCACTCTTTTTCCCTTACCAAGTTTTTATCCCACTGGGTTTTTCTTGGTAAGGTTTTTAATGAGGCAATCATGTAGATATGTATTACTGAATTCCATAAGTGAAAAATAAATAAATAATTAAAAAATTGTTCGTTCTCTTTATTCATTTCAAATCCTAATAATTGTTCGTTATTTTCATTCATTTTAAATTCTAAATCCTTAACCATAAACTATAAATCCTAAACCCTATAACCTAAATCCAAAAAAACGTAATTTGGAAAAAAAATTGGACCAAAAAACTAACCCGCCGGACCAGGCCCGTTGGCCTGACCCGCCCGGCCCACCAGAGCTGCCCGACGGGCCGGCCTGGCACGGCACGCAGGCACCATCACGTGCCAGGCCCAGCCAGACCTGTTTCCAGAAATGGACTGGCCAGGCCGTCCCTAATGGGCCAGTCCAGTCCATTTTTACACCACTAATATACAATATCACTTACGATGTATAAAACAATTATGTATAAGAAGTATTGAACCTTTGCAATTCATTGGGAATCACGACTATATATATATATATATATATATATATATATATATATATATATAGTGAGTCTCTCATAATAGATCCTTTATTTTAATTTCGGTAAGGACCATTGTGAAATTAAATTGATTTGAATGAATTTTAATTTGAATTTTTTTATGAATGGTAAGTTCATTGAAATCTATCTACAGATAAAATTTTAAAAAATCAAGCATTATAACTTCTTTTTTTTTTTGAATTTTCCTATATTTCACCCATTTTTCAGTACATTAATGTTAAAAAAAATTGGGATAAATAGTTTTCGCACTTGAAATTTTTAAAATTTTTATTTATAGTTAGATTTCAATAAAATTACATTAAAAAAAAAATTCAAATCAAAATTCATTCAAATCAAGGTGTTTTTATAGCGGTTCTTATCGAAATTAAAATAAGAGATCCCTTATTAGAGACTCACTATATATATATATATATATAATGTTAAGTTTATGGATGACAAAGGGTCGGATTCGGACGGATTTTGTAAAATTCAAACCCGAACCCATAAAATTTTATATCACCCACACCCATCTGCGAACCTGTTTATTTTCACAGGGGTTTCACCCGCGGGTTTTAGGAGCACCTACACCCGCACTCATCTGCTAAAATTTTCTTTTCCATAATATTTATATATTATTTAAATATATAAAATATTATAGTTTTAAAAATTAAAAATACTTAATAGAGTAAAACCTTCAACTCATTTCAAGTGTGTTTCTTTGTTGAGACAAAAGGAAAATCACATTATATATAGAGCTAATGGTAGAACATTGCACTATTGTTTTTTCGATGTCAGACTTTTGAAAAACAATAGTGCAATGTTCTACCATTAGTTCTATATAAATTAGAGTTGATAAATATAATTAATTTTCAAACTTAAAATGTGTGAAGTTTTAAATTTAACTCTCTATATGGTTAAAATGTTTATATTGGAGTTTAAGTTTATAATATTTTAATTAATAAATATTAAATATTTTATATTTATACGGGCTCGCGGGTTCACCCTCGGGTTTATTTTTCCAACCCACTTTCGCATCCGAACCTATAGGGTTTTCCATTATATGGGTTTGCGGGTCGAAAATTCTCCACCCAAACTGGACCTGTATGATCGGGTTCACACGGATGCTCGCAGGTGCAGCTCAAATTGTAATCCCTCGTTAAGTTTTATAAAGCAAGCTGAAAAACTGCCTCAGGAAACAAGAGGTTCGAGGGGCAAACACAACCAAAAGAGCAACTCAAAGAGAAAACCACCCAAAGACAACGAAAAAGCTGAAAAAAAAAACAACCCGACTTCACATATACAAATATATATAGTGAGAGCTAGTCAGAAAAAAATTGAAGCCATTTTCTTGGCTTGTTGACTCATCAATTTCAGCAATTTCCTTGACTAATTGATCAAGATGTTTAACTTTCCATCAATGAAGAAGCCATATCAAGCAGTGATAGAAGGGAAATGGGAAGCCCTGGAAGAGATATTCGACTACGACGAAGGCTTTAGCATTTCATATCCAATAATGACCGTCGCTAAAGACAACGCATTTCATATTGCTGTCCACAGCAAAAGCGAGAAGCCGCTGAAACATTTACTGGAACGCGTCAATCATGAACAAATGCGCACCAACGTCTTGTACACTAACGCCTACGAAAACACGGTTCTTCACGAGGCAGCCATCAACCACAACATCGCTGCGGTGAAGCTTTTGGTGGGAGATGGTTACGTTACTAATGAGCATCTTCTGGAGCGGAATAAGTCCGGGCAGACACCATTGTTCAAAGCTGCAGCTTTTGGGAGCACCAAAGTGGTCAAGTACTTAGCTTCTGAACCTAATCAAATGACTTGTGGCAATTATAAGAAGCTCCAAGGTGCTCACCGCACTAAAAATGATGGGACCTCCATTCTCCATGCTGCTGTCCGAGGGGAGCACTTTGGTCAATATTTGCTTTATCTTTATAATCTTATTTCGTATTCCAAACGTTTATGTAAGTTTGATACTGAATTTTTCTTATATATAACTATAATGTTAATTCTTTTCTTATTTCCCACACAGGAACGGCTCTAGAGTTACTGAAACTGGACCAAGGGTTAGTCGATTTGAAGACCCAAAATGGCATGACAAGTCTTCATCTTTTGACTAATTTACGATCTGCTTTCACTAAAAAATATTCCAACGACTTATGGCACAGATTTCTCTACTTTTGTATGTCTACCAATTACAATATCGATCATTTAATTTCCGCCTTCAATTCTCAAGAATTAATATATGTGTGCCATATTTTTTTTAACAATGTTTGGGTACTGACCCTATCAATGGACTGTGTGACATATATTTTTAGATAAATATAAAAAGTTAAAGAAAAAAAACTACGTTGTAACATCCTATTGGAGGAATCAATACCTTGGATACTGGCCAGTAAATGCCACAATTTTTTTTTTCTTTGAATCGTGAATTGAACCAGTACAATTATTTTGAACATCGATGAAATTATTTATTACAGGCATTCCAATCGGTCACGATAACTAAGATGATGCTGATAACATTGGCGTAGAAGAAAATGATGTCAAAGGTGCCAATAACATTAGCAAAGACGAATATGATGACAAAGTTGGCGACAATCTTACTCCAACCCGATTGACAATATGTAAGGGTTAATTAAAATAACAGTAACTTTGTTCAAATTTGATATCCAACTGATATTATATTGTTACTCATTCATTTAAATCATATAAATCTAATGCAACTTAAATGTATTAATTACAGTAATACTACATCATTTAGACACTAAATTTAGATAATAATTATATTATTGTTAAAATAAATTGTAAAGTTTATTCATGGTTGCCTTTTGCTATAACATAATTTCTGTCAAATAGTTATATTTATGAGATCATTATATTAAAAGAGTCAAAAATTTTTATGGCAGTCTCTATAGGGAGTTTTGTGGGCTTGGCTGCTTGTATCACATTACTAATTTGAGTTTAAATATCAAAATATGGTGAATGATAAAAATGACATTAATTTTTATTTTATTTTATTGATGGAGGTCAATGGAGGTCTGAAAAAAAAAATCGGATCTATATCGATGGAGGTCTATCTGATGACAAAAGTTCTTATTCTTTTTTAAATCTTTTGGCTTCCCAGCAATAATTTTGCCTTGTAACTCATGATTGAGAAAAATTAAGTCTGGAAAGCATGTCTAATAAGTCTCAAATTTATATCTGGAATTGCAAAGTAAGATTTTAGTTTTATCATTATTATTAAAATTATTATATTAAGTGTTAACAAATCATTGAAATTTAATTTATGTGTGCACACATTATTTCAGCAGTTTTCGAAACTATCAAGATATCATTCTGGAACTATTTCATCGGAGGTAAGCTCTCTTTATCTTTCATGTATGAATTATACTACACCTATATGACTGTATCATATATTTGTACGTCTAATAAAAATTTATATTATATATGTACAGCAACAACAATGAGAAACATTTGGAAAGAAAAGAGAAAGCATAAATTTGCTTTTAAACTGGCCCGTGAATTGATAAAGAACGATGACTCGTGGCACCAAAGTTTTACAGAAGACACTACCGAAAATTATAGATCACCTAGCGACGGACCAATACAGGTGCAAATAATTAAGCCAGATGATCTTCAAATAGATATTCCGGTGCAAATTATCAAGTCAGATGATCTTCAAACGTTAGATATTGTAGAAGATATAGAAGATCCAACCATAAAACAGCCAGCAGCTGATCAACAAACAGATCAGACTGCAGAAGATAAACATCAAGTGGAGACTCCACTGCTTGCTGCAACTAGAACAGGAGTGATAGAGCTTGTGAAGGAAATACTCAAGAAGCATCCTCAAGCAGTTGAGCACGTTAGCCATAAGAAGCAGAACATATTACACGTTGCGGCTAGCTACCGTCAAAGAAATATCTTCGAGCTTGTCAAGCAAATGCAGATGCCAGCAGGCAGGTTGATTCTGGGAATTGACGAAGACAGCTACACTGTTTTACACCATGTTGCAGACACCAGGAACTATACTGGAGGTACTCGCCCTGGTCCTGCCTACCAACTTCAAGACGAGTTAGAGTGGTTTCAGGTACACCGTTGCAATACAATCCAAAAATTTAACCTAAAAGATGATTTGTTGTGAAAACAAAATTTCGCCCGTGTACGCACGAGCTGCCACCCAAGGGTTTTTGTTCATTATAGTTTTATCCTTAAAAGGACTCTAGTGGGATTAACAAGTCTAGCATTTGCTTATTTATAGACATATTAGTTTTGATCCAACAAACCTCTCGTCAAGGGTAGTCTATGTTGTTTTCTAGGGACCACCCTAATTTTGCACCAAATATTGATGCCAAAAATTTCAAGTACGTGCATACGAGGCCGCCACCCACGAGGCATTATTAACTTTATCCCTTTAGGTTTCATGGTTTTGACTAGGTTAAGATTATCAACGGTTATTAATACCACATATTAGTCTTGATTTTTATTGACTTGACATGAGAGAAACTCTAACAATACCATGCTATTCACTGCATCATTCTATGATTTATGCGATAAAAGACAAATCATTTGAACTGCCTACATCAATTGAATTGATTTTGGGGCTAAATATTTTGGGAGATTATTAGAAAATAAAATGGATCTCATCTGTTATTTACTTCCAATAGTTGCTATTTATATCTATACGCAGAGTGTGGAGGAAATAATGCCATCCTATTTTACCCAGCACGTCCATGACAAAACCAATATGACAGCCAGAGAGCTCTTCATAGAGAAGCACAAAATTCAACTTAAGGAGGCACAACAATGGATAAAAGACACTTCTCAGTCATGCTCTGGAGTTGCTGTTTTAGTGGCCACAGTCGTGTTTGCAGCTGCCTTCACAGTACCTGGTGGTAATAATGACGAGAATGGTCTTCCGATTCTCATCCACACTCCTTTCTTCATGTTTTTCACTGTAATGGATGTTGTCTCCTTGTCTTGTTCCTTGACTGCTGTTGTTATGTTTCTCTCCATAATCACATCCCCTTTCGAGCTGGACAATTTCCGTCTCTCGCTCCCTCGAAGACTGACGCTAGGTTTCGCCTTGCTCTTCATGTCCGTGGCAACAACCATGCTCGCGTTCACTTCCACGATTTTCCTCATCATCCGTACGGAGCAACGTCGAAGATGGACACTGTCTCTCATATGCTCCACTGCATTCGTGCCTGTGAGCGTGTTGGCCCTTACACACTTCCCGTTGTTTGTTTCGTTTATAAGAGCTTGGAATAACATTTTCAAGTTCATTGGGATGGCTATTCCTTACAACTTGCTACTGCACATTATAACGTTTCTAAGGAACAAAGTTGTGAAGAAATTCTCAAGTTTCTTCACTACTCCGCCTTAATTTGTTTTGGTCTTATTTGTGTGAGATTAAGAGGTTATTTGTTATAATTTGAAAAGAAGTCGATCGTCATTTGTTTGCCTATATATTTGTTATTAACTAAAACTTGGGTTTCCTATCGAGGAAAAAGTACTTTAAATAGATTGTAACATTGAGAATATGATTATTATATTTAGGGAGAATTTCATCATTATCATCTTTATTGTTTAGATTAAATCATGGGAGATTGTACCGGCTTGCTCTAACAATATTCATAATTTCACTATAAAGGACGAAAATATCAAAATAATACGTACTATCTACAAGTGTTACAAATTTAAAAGTTCGAGGAGGTTGGGAACATGACCCCGATTACTCGAACCTATAAGGCTATAATCAGTTGATCAATTATATAATTATATGCAGGGCCGATCCTGAGATTTTCGGAGTCCGAAACGAAGTACAAAAAAATGAGATCTTCAATACTTTACGTATGTTTATTAGATTTTTTTCCCTCTAATAAACACTTGTTAAAATCAATATAATAAGAATGTTAAATCGTTTTTTTTAATATATATAAAATAATTATTATTGGGATTATGATTCAAGTATTCAACACATTCTAATAATTGAGTTTTATAATTTATGGGTCTCTTAGAGCATCTCCAATGCAATACTAGTTGGATGTGCTAATGCTATAATTTAACATAAAGTAAAAAAAAAAATCCTCCAATACAATACAAAATGTTGTACCAAATTTGACATATGTTATTTTTTATGCTAAATTTGGCATAAAGAATAGCGTATGCCAAATTTGGCACAACAATAAATGTTAATTTTTTAATTACAAAAATACCATTGTTTAATTACATTGAACGTATTAATTGCTGACTTTTATAATTTTAAACAATAAAAATATTATATAAATTGAATACATTAATTATATTTATTGATTTCTATAATTTTAAATAATAAAAAAATAAAAATAACATTTCAAATGAAATTATGTATTGGAGTACGATGCTAAAATGATGTGCTAAATACAGTATTTTACTATTTTTTTATACCAAATTTAGTATTAGCATTGACATATGCATTGAAGATGGTCTTAAAATAAAATATGTTGGGTGAGCCTATTTTGAACTCATTTTATGAGTTTATTAGTTTTAAAAAATTAGATGTTCAGTGGGTTTTTTTAAACTCATTTTTATGGGCCTATAATTCATATAAGGGTTATATGTAAAATCAATTTTTTTTTAAATTTTAGGAACCCTTATAGGTCAGGGGACCTTAGATGGTCGCCTCACTAAACTCCCCCTAGAACCGGGCCTGATTATATGGATGTAAACTTTTTATTATTAGGCCAACTCAAGTTCCATCAATTTTTTTTTGAAAAGGTAATATATTAAGACCGCAGAGAGCAACGAAGAACCAAAACACACAAAACAGAAAGCAAGCGCCACAAAACCACCAAAGCCAAACTAAAATAGAGAGCACCAATCAAAACACAAGAAAAAAAAAAGGAAAACAAACAAACAAAAACAGCAAGGAAAAGGAAGCCCTCGCAAAAATAAAGCAGACCTTGACAAAAACCTCCACCAAAAGAAAACAGACACAAGGAACTCAAAGATCACAAATCCCCCCGTTCCATAAAATCACCGAAATTGTTAGAACTCATCTTAACCAAACTATCCGTAAACGAGTTGAAAGCTCTAGATTCATAAACCACCTCCACTCAACCAAAGGTTGTCATACTCCCAAAATCACCATAATTCACCCACGAAACAACAACCTTTGAATCTCTAACAATGGAAATATTTCGGCCTCTTAGATTCGACTTGGATTGGCACAGGTCCGTCGCTGTGTTGACTGCCCAAATTTCTGCTACATTAGAGTCAAGAATTCCCATATGATAAGAAAACAAGCACAAGATGTTCCCATTGAATTCCCTCAACACCCCTTCTACACCAGCAGGCCCCGGTTTGACTAAAATAGACCCATCAACTTTGGATTTTAAATCAGAAATTAACTCTAGTTCCATCATTAATTTTCCTTTTAAATCCAACCTCAATCTTCACAAACCTACACATTTTATAGCCATTTGGAAGAAAAAAATAGACGTGAGAAGATAAGTGTCTATACTGTAGCTGTTTTTCAGTCCGTGTTCGTTTTTGTTTTCCAGAAATAATTTAAAATTTACGTTCGTTAACTGTTTTTCATTTTGTTTTAAAAAAATAAAAATAAAATGGAAAACAAAACCAATGTTAAAAGTGAAAAATTTTAAAAATAATTTTTCAAAATTTTCACTGTTAAGAATGATTTTATTTTTCATTTTGTTTTTTATTTTTGAAAATAAAATAAAAAAGGGTTAACGAACGTAAATTCGAAATCGTTTTTAAAAAACAAAAACCTGGCCTAAGTTTTAGATGTTTTTCATCTATTTTAACTTTTTTTCCTCCCTTTTTTACTTCTTCTATGTTTGTCACTTCTCCTCTATTCTTCTTTTCTCACAGGTCTGGTCTTCTCATCTATTTTTTTTTTCTCCTCCTCCTCCTCCTCCTCCTCTTCTTCTTCTTCTTCTTCATTAGCCGACACAGATCTGGACCACCAGCGTTTCCCATCCTCCATCCACCACCGGCCACCACAAATCCCATCCTATTCTGTCCATCTTCTCTATTGAACAACAGTTTGGTCCTAAACAATGATCGAAATTATTCATAGGTTAAATTGATTCTGATAGATCTATTTTACTTTTGATCCTCAAAGGTGACCATGTGCATGTACGTTTGTAAGTCAAATGTTCTTATCTAATTTGATTTAATTAGTCTCTGTACGTATATTTTACGATCTATCTAGAAATCTTATCGTTTTGTTTTGTTTTTATTTTCTCTTAAAAAATAAATTTATATGAAAATAGAATCAAATGTCACTATTGATGATGTTGAAGATGATTATTTGTTGAAATTATATTATTTTCACTTTTCGATGAGACAATCGAAGTCTAAAAAAATAATAATTAATATTTAAAAAATTAATCTTTAATATTTTAAATTCTTTCTTTAAAATTTGAATGTAATTTTTATTTAATGAGATTTTTTTTTGACTTAGTAGATAATTATTTGGGATGAACAATTATCAAACTTTTATATTTTTCGATTGACCTACCGAACACGTTTTTAGTGTTTTTATTTTTAGAATACAGGTTTCAGTACATGCTACCATACACGTTTTCTAATTTCGAAAGAAACCAAATACACTGTTTTTATTTTTATTTTTCTTTTCGAAAAACAATCAACAAAAAACATTTATAGAACTACCCCTAAAACTTCAAATGATAATTGTGAATCTTGTATCTTTTGTCTGACATGACTTTCATGAAGTAAAATTATTTGATAGGAATTATGGAAACTAGAATTGTGAAATATATCCATAAGATTATCCATGAGGCATATATAATTATAAATAAGACTATATAATTGGATCAAATGATTATTTGATTTAAGTTTTTTTTTCCCCTGAAATAATGTTTGTTTTTATTATTTTGAAAGTAAGGTAGATGTTTTGTTGTAGTAGAGAAGATGATGTTAAATAGGTGTCAATTTATCCTTAAAAGTAATTATGTTTTGATCGTACCAATTTATACACATTTTGAGGTCCCTTTTTTACTATCATTTATTTCGTTTTCGAACATATTTTGTTATTTAATGTGTTTGTGAGCCTTGTGTAGGTACATTTTTCCTATAAAAATATTTGAGTTTAATTAAAGAGTTTTGGAGTTAGAAGGGCTGGAATTAAATTTTTTATGCAGTACAATCAACTTTTGGGGTTCATATCTCTCTTCTCCAATCGAACTACATTTCCCACTATATATTTTCAGAAAGCCTGAGATGTCTACTTTCTAACTGTTTTAACATATTATGATTTTTAGGCTTTTAGATAAAGTTATGGTTGCTTTCATAATGGTGCACGAAGTTGAGAATTGCCCTCCGCGGGAGGACCAGACGGAGCTACCAGTTAGAGTTTAGGGCACTAATTTCCTCGAGATAAGTCTCCGCTTGAGCCTCGAGCAGCCTCTCTAGCGGAGGCCTTGTTTAAGCCATTTTCAGCCACTATTTAAAGGGCAATCTTGTTCTTTCACACCTCATTTCGCACCATAACTTCATATTATATAAACGCCGCCATTTTCTCCCATTTTTCTATCATTCCTAGCCTACCCACTCTCCACCCCCACCAATCACCACACATGTATTCTCTACACACCCTAATCAATAAAAAAAATTGACACACATTCACTCATTCTCTACATCCCCCACTCACCAATTTTCATTCATAGAATACACACATTTTCACTCTCTCTATCTCCTTAGAGCATAACCCTTCTTTTCATCTCTTTCCCTTCCATCTTCTTTATAGAATAAGGAGAGAAACAGATCCCATAGAGTTTTTCCTCCATATGAGCTCACCATACACCTCCACCACCCTTTTTACACTTCATCCATCTATCTTAGAGTAGTTTACAAGAAGAAAGGAGTGGTCTTTGGATAAAAAATGAGCTAGGAAATCAATAAGAGCTTAGAGAAGTTGTTTTCAAGGGTTGTCTTCTTTAAACTCATTTTTTTTGTATAACTTGTTTTCTTTGATGTGTATCCCCAATTTGAAAATTTTGTAAACCTACATTTATGTAATATATGATAATTGTTCTTAAATTTGTTTTGGTTTTGTTCTACTCATTGATTATGCATGATAAAATCTCTTGTTATGAAATTCATGTGTGTTAAAGGCAAAAATTGACATGTATACATAATTGGGATTAGAAGTAGAGTAATTTAGAATAGAAGTAGTATAATTTAACATCCCATGTTTGTTTATATGTTTGGTTGATGAGCTAAAATACCATGCTTTGAATGACTTGAGTGCTAGAGCTTTAACTCTAAAGAGTGGGAAAGGCTTGATTGATGCATTTATATGTTAAATTAAGCTTGGTTCATTATTCTTGTGCTTAATGGGTCTTTATATTAAGACACAATTGCTCTCCTATGGCTTGGGTTGAGTGATGAATTGATTTTGGTGAATTCCTTAATCAAGAGAATGAACCCTTGACTAAAATTGAATGATCTTAATGAATAATAATCAACTTTGTTGCATATTATTATTTGGCAAGCTTGTTTCCATTTTGTACAATCTTAGGGAGATTGTTAAAACCGAATCCTTGACTTAGTAGTAAAGATCACCGAATTTCTCTTGTGCTTGTGTTGTTATAGGGGCATTTCATTACTTAATGCTTTCACCCGGTTAGCCACCTTGTGGATGATATGTAGATTGTGTGTTATATATCGCGTAGTTCGCATTAACATGCTCAACGTGATATCCTCTACATTTGACCAGAAAGTTGAGAGATCACTAGGCTGGCGTGTAGAGTTTGTGTATGTGTGTCCCACTATCTTTAATGGATTCATGCTTATACATGGATGCAATCTCTATGCGTAGAGATTAGTTAAGGGGACAAGAGCATATAACATACATGTTGTATGGGTATCTAGTATTCTTAATGCTTTTATTTGGTTGCCATCCTGTATTTGGTTACCTTCATAGATGATTCATTGGTTGTAGTATGACCCACGCGATTGTACATTAAATGTCCAATTAAATGTCATGTGTATATGATCAGAAAGTGAGAGTATCACTAGGCTGACATACATGACTCTTTTTGTGTGTTCCATGGCACTTACTGAATCCATACTTTGTGTGGATGTGATCTCTTAGAATTCGAGAGAGATTAGAGATTAATTAAGCAGACACGAACTTATGATATA